>CM035227.1:87596348-88874824 GCA_020226215.1 Sindora glabra | reverse complement strand
TAATCAAAATTTTCAACTATAAAAAAATTATAATTTTCTAAAACTATTCGTGTGCTACTTTACAAGTGAAATTGTAATATCTTATATATTTGTTATAGACAAAATTCTTACAGAATCATAATATTTATCCTTTGTTTGGTATGCTGTCTAACATAAATGTAGATCAATAGTACTAGGATAATGGACATTAGTATGATATAAATAAATTATATATTATATAATGTTTAATGTTTAATGGGTCAATATACATTATATCATTTCACAATAGAAGAATATATCATAAGGGATTGCTAACCATAGAAACACACTTAAAGAAAAGGTTTATATAGACGACATTTGTATAGACCGTATTATTATTTGTATAGCTATTATAGATAATATTGTTATTTGTGTTAAGTCATTTATATATAGTTATATATGCTTCAACTAAACAAATGACTTTTCATATCATCTATATAGGTTATATCTATATAAATGATAAAGTCATCCTGACATCTGTATAGGTGAGTCAGTATAGGTGAGTACTATACAGATGACAATTATCATCTATATAGGTGCATGAATAGTGTAAAAATATTTTTAATCCACATTGAAAAATTTTAACAATTTTAATGATTTTATTTTTATTAAATTTTTAACATATTTATTTCTAATTTAAAGAATTATTTGTAAATAAATGGTAAAAAATTTAATACACATGAAAATATTTTTTATAATTATTTTAAAATATCATAATATCAAAAATAAGATAAAAACTAACTCCTAATAATATATAATAAAAAAATATTTCACATCCATACTAACAATATAAAGTATTAGATAAAAAGTAAATGCATGATATATATTATATATATATATATATATATATATATATATATATATATTCCATTATTGCTTATATTTTTAGTATTTTAAATTCTTAAATTATAAGAAAACATCATAGAATTTTTTTTTCATTTTTATTAGTGTAAATTTGAAATTATTGTACAATTATTTTTTCAATACTTTCATTCTTGTATAATATAATAAATTAATTACCATTATATAACTTACTTATAATATTAAATTATATGCATTTTATTATCCATTATTACTAATATTTTAGAACCTTAAATTATTATTTAAATTATAAAATATTTGACATTTAAAAAAAATTTACATTCATTATTATAATTATCAAAATTAATTGTTACCATTTTTAATACTTTATTAATTTTATCATAATTTAACAATTTAATAAAAATTATGTGACTTACTTCTAATATTAAATTATTATGTATTTTATTCTTCTATATGTTATTTAATGATATATTTTTATTAAGTATTGAATATTTGTTAATTAATAATTTTTATAAGGATTTAATTTAGTGATTTTGTAAATATTCAAATTGTTTTTTTTAGTATTTTAAATGATTGGTTAAATTAGTAAATATTCCACATTATTAGAGATTTTATATTTTTATTCATATAATTTTCAAATTTATATTTATTCATTTTTATACACTTTATCTTTAATATAATTCAATAATTTAATTAATGTAATTGTCAAAATTATTACAAATTTCATTGTCTTTTTTGATCAAACTCACTAGATATTTAATGCAATATATATACCAACTTAACAAAATATTAATTTTATCAACCAATAAAATAAAGCGTTAAAGTAAATTCATATTCAATTATCATATCAATATCATCAAATGTATCAAATGTTTAAAGTAATATCTTATGCAATCTATACAAAATAATTTTTTTAAACTAAATATCATATTAAATATACAAAATAATAATCCATACTCATTATATGTTTAATGCACTAAATATATACATCATTGTACAGAGTAATAGTTATATCAAACTAATTGATGAAGTAAAAATTTTATTTTTATATGTTATATCAATACTATTAAAAAAATTTAGCATATAAATTTTTATAAAATACCTCAATAAAATAGCAAAGCAACAATCAAGCATTTTAATCAATAATGCAATAACATAATTTAACTATATAACAAAATATATACAAGAATTAATGAATAAATATTAAAAGATAGTAAAAAAATAAAAAGAAAAGAAAAGAATATACTTAATCTCCAAGAAAGAGAAAAAGCTCCACTTGCACATGCAAAAAATGAAAGAAATAGCTCATGGATAGGCATTTATAAGCAAATTATATATAGACAACAAAAAATCATCTCTACAGGTTTACTCGTTTATCTTAATTTGTCCAAAATAAAGGGTGTATGCATCATTTCACCTTTTAAGCATATTGAGACAACAAAAGGCCGTTTGTATAACTAATTAAAGTTATTTGTACTACCTTTATAATTTCAACTTGCCAAATTTTCTCCTTGCAAAAATTTAAACTCTATATGGATGACTTTTCATCATCTATGTAGAGAAAACAATTTAAATTAAAAAAAGTTATACAAATCACAAAAGTCATCTATATAAAGGCTTTTATTTTAAAAAAAATCAAAAAATTATAAATTTAAAAAATTTGAAAAACTCTATATCAATGATAAAAAGTCATCCCTATAATTATTTTAAAAAAATTAAAAAAAAACATATATAGATGACTAGTCATCTATATAGTGTTTTTTTAACTTTTTTGAAAATAAATTGAAAAACCATATACAAATAACAAAAACTGTCTATATGGAGTTTTTAAATATTTTTCTTTTTAAAAAAATTTAAAAATCTATACAAACAACCAAGATTATGTCATCTATATAGTTGCCATCTGCATATTACACAATAGTTGTAGCAACATTCACTTTTTCATTTGAACCAAAAAATATATTATGCAATACCCTAGAATAATATTTGAAATTTCATTATTTTAAAGGTCCTGAAATATTTATTTTAACTAGAGAGGATAAATGAATTATGTTTATTCTGCCAATATTTGGTTTCAAAATTTCATCTAAGTAATTATAATGATGATTCATCTTTTCCGAAGTTGAGAAAATTTAATATTGGTGAGCATAAAAACCTATGAAAGCATGTGTGTGTGTATGGGACTTAATAAATTAGTCTTTCCAAATTTTATAGAATTCTTTAAAATGTTTATTCTTGAATTTCTAAAGTGAGTGGGTTATTATAAATATTAGGGAAGACGAAGGATACATAAGTTAGAATTTAAGAAATAGAAATAAATAAGAGTTTTATGAAAAGGAATTAAAATAGATAAATGGGTAGGATTGACTTAAATTTAAAAATGAACTGAGCTTACACAATGCAAGAACCACTGAAACAAAATTCATAGCTCTTTTGTTTTCTCTTTCTCTCTCTTTCCTTTCCCCATTTTTTTGCCGATATCGCCTCCTCTCTCTCTCTCTCTTCTCTCTTCTTTTTCTCCATGGTTCGCCCTCTGCCAATGGTTGCTATTGCTGCTTTTGATTCCAGCGCTGTTGTTATGCTCCTACATCTAGCGACTGCTATTCGCTGTGTGGGGAAAGACTATGAATCACAACTTGTGTAAGAGGCAACATCGGGCACTGGGTCCTCTTTTGGACACATTCATGGTAGTTTCTCACCAGTCATCATGCCTACAAGCTCCTTTCCAGTTTCAGCTAGTTGCTACCGTGAGAAGAGCCATTAGAGCTAGCGGAAACGACAACAGAACTTCTAGGTTTCTAAGTATTCTGGCTACTTTAACTTTTCTTAGCAACAATGAACTGTCGATGACCTCCCCTGATTAATGGTAAGTAATTTCATATAAAAATATTCTAATATTTTGATGATTGAAGATTGATCTAGATTACCTATTTTATGCATATTATAAATTCTTAGTGATGCTTATGAAAAATAATATTTTTATACTATAAAGTGATAGAATAATATAATTGAAACTTCTCTAGAGTGTTATAGTTTAATATTATAGAAGATTTGAACTTGATTTAGAAAACCTTATTTTATCATCTTATTTTGGATACTTTGTATAGCAATGATAAAAACAAGGATTTTA
Organism: Sindora glabra; assembly: GCA_020226215.1. Taxonomy (NCBI): domain Eukaryota; kingdom Viridiplantae; phylum Streptophyta; class Magnoliopsida; order Fabales; family Fabaceae; genus Sindora; species Sindora glabra. The sequence continues at coordinate 88,870,854 of CM035227.1, read as the reverse complement.
TACTCAATAGTGTCAAAGTAGTATACTTTGGGTACATCCATATTGTCAAAATCTAATACTTTTAATATATGGAGTTTGATTCAAAAAATTTTCAATAAATGTGATTTCCTTATTCTTTAAAGAAGAGTTAAAACTATAAGAAATAAGTGTATAGTTTTATACACTAATTTGAATAAAGCCCCTCTAGAGCTTAAAATCCTAATATTTTAATCGTTTTATACTTTAATTCAGAAAACTCATTATTTATAAGAATCTTTGATTTTTTTATAATAAATTTGAAAATAAAGAAAGTGATGATTTAGGATGACTAAATGGCATAAAATAAGCCTTTTAGAGCTTCAAGTTCTAATATTTCTATTAGTATAGTTTTGAATTGAAAATCCCTAAATTATGACATATCTAAATTAACAGTTAACATTAAAAAATATAAAGAGCAAATAATATGAAGTAATATTATATCATGATTTAAATTTGAATTTATAATGTTTGGGAAGAAAATAAGTAGTAACCACATATTCATAAGTTATCTTTATAAATTATGGAATAGAAAGAAGGAAAAGATGAAAGCGAAATGCTTAGGAATCTTAAAGTGAACGAGTATTTTGAGATGAATATATATCTTACCCTAAATTTTATATATTACTTATATTAGTTGGAATATTATATTTTATAAAGTATAATTTTCTTATCAATTATATGGATCTCAAATTACGTTCATACATGGATTGAATCTATTTATAATTAGAGTGCTTTTAATCTCAATAGTTGTGTTTGTTTACTTGATTGATATCTCGATAAAAATAATTAATTCATTAATGTGTGTGTGAGTATTTATATCATTATCTCATAAAATGTTGTTATTCCCATTTTAGGATCTTAAGACTGAAAGTAAGGTACCATTGTTAGTTAGTATTACTTGGTGGCATTTATATTTGGTGGAACAAAAGATTATAAACATGTATGTATTGACCATGCTTATTAGACAAAGTGGTGCTATTATTTACTATTGGCTAATTAAGAATGGCTCATAATAACAAATTATTTATTCTATGTTGTGAACAAATGAAGGTTGTGTTGTATAGAGCTTATATAAATTATATTGTAAATTATGCCACAAGTGGCATTTAAAATTATGAAATATGATGGAACCAATGATGTGGATGCTGGATGAAAATTTTCTAGTAATAAAGTGGATAGGGTATAAGATTGGTTTGAGAGAAATAAGAATAGAAAGCTTATGAAACATATAAAGCTGACCCAAAAGTCAAGAGATGAATGTATATATTATATTTACAAATTTTTGTAATTTGTTTTTGTGGTTTTGAAATTTAATTGATCTTGAATATTTTGTTTAATGTGGTTGTGATTACTTGATTGTGATGAAGCCTTATGGTTATGTGAAAATTTAATGACCTCCCAAAATAGGTTATGTGTAAAATTATGATTGTAACATATAAATTGAGTAAATGAGACTATTATGGATTATGATATGAAACAAGAGACTAAGCTATGTGTAGGTAAATATATCACCCAGAGATTTGGTGAAATTAAGTTTGTGACTATTTTTCTATCTTTACTGCTTAATCAATATTTAATTGTTCTAGTCATTAAAAACTAATGGTAGATTAATAGATATATATTCACTAAATTTATAAAATCGATCCCTTTTTTTTAATATTTCCAATAGTCAATTTGAGAATATGAAGTTACTAACTCGTGCAAGAGTCCAAGGCAATTTCTAGAGAACTTGACAATTAGGATTCTATTAGGACTAAATTTAGGAATTTGAGAAAGAGAATATGATGTGTATGTAATAATGTGATCATTTGTATATTTGTATGTGTACTTTGTGTTGTTGCCGTGTTTATGAAAATTATAGATTTTATATTTTATGGCATATGGCCCTCTAGAAGTGTTTAAACACAAGGAAGATCTATCTATTTTTTCAAAAAATTAAAATAAATTTCCAGTTGCCATGAAAATAAAAGATTTCTTATGGGAAAAATTAGTATAAACAATAGCAAGGCTAGTGGAAATTGAATAATAGGATCTATGCTAGCCAAAATCAGGATTTGGGTCATGATATGTTACTAATTTAATGGCTAATAAAATAACAAGGTCATTTTAATAATTTCAATAGGGGCGATGTAATTTAAATATTTAAGTCAACTTTACTCTTTTCATTAGATCTTCACAATAAATGTACCTATTAATAAAAATAGTTGGTGGTGGTGGTGACAAATTGACTATAACACCCTTTATTATTTTATTATTATTAAATTAGTATCATGATTTTTTTACAGTTTAAATAAAAGAGTAAAAATTGCTAACCTTCCGTATATGAATATAAAGATTAGCAATTCCCTATATATATATATATCAAGCAAGAGATATATTTTTATGCGAGTGAGACGAATAAATTGTTGTATGAAGGAATTAATTGACACTAGTGTAAATCCATTAAACTTAGGGTTTATAATCATCTAATAGCATATATAACATTCAAATTAATTATTAAAACTGTGACAAGAGAAAATTAGTGCTTATAACATTTAATTTTGTCTTTGTTATATAACATTTTTATTTTTTTTCTCATTTGAAAATTTTAATTTATTTCAAATATAAAGTTATTCTAAACTTTTATTGCACACATCACAATCTATTTCTTTTTTTTAAATTGTGCAATAATGTTAAGTTTTTGTTGGAAATATTAAGCCAAACTCAAGCAGTATTCAGTTGACCAAGCAAAAGTTCATCTGTAGGTGTACATCACCAAGTTCTTAACCCTTAACAATTTGATGAGGCTTACAAGTAAAAGCCAATCACTTGGCTTTCAAAAATCAATCAGAGTGCTAGAAATATAACGAAAGTTACAGAGATCAAATGTACAAGTGGTGGTAAGCATGAGATAACAAACTCCAACGAGTTTGTGCATTTGTGATAGAGTTCTCTTAAAGAAAATAGTATTGAGTTTGTGAGTTTGAGTTATAAAAATTTGTGATTCTATTAAAATTATTTTATTCAACAAAAAATATATTTTTTGTGTATTTGAGTGTTGTAAAATTTATTGTTCCCACCACACGCAATTTTAAATTTCTCAACAGTTTTTAGTATTTTGAAGTTTGTAGAATATAATTTCTAGTTCTTGTATATTTTGTAGAATTGATAATGAACAACAACATTGATAACTGATTTTTTTTCATTATTAACAGAATAGAGTATATATTATGGTAGAAATATAAATTTATCCTACTATATAGTATCTCTCACACAACTAATTATACAAAGGGCTCTAGTAAAGCCAGAGGGCCGTTCTCTTAGGAAAACACCTGTAGTTTGTTACTGTACATCAAGGATCAAGTTGGTCACAAACGTAGATCTTGTTTGAGTTGTTAACCAAAAAATTGTTGTCTACTTGAAATCCAGGAAAATGTAGATTGTAATGTGTAAGAAAAATAAAATTTCATATTATTTTGTGTTTTAAAGTAGATTAGAAATTTGTCAATGAGAAAAAAATAAAAATAATGTAAGATATAAACAAATTTTAAATCCAGCAGACACCAAAATTTTTCATTATTAGAATCAATTTTAATAATTAATTTGAATGTAATATAAATCATTAAACGAATTTAAATCAATAGTAGAAATTTGATGTTTAGACTTATATCGACTTAGATAAACCAATCCTCTCCCTTTTGGATAACATCTCTTCCATACAAATTGATCCCTTCATGAAATTGCATGCAATGGAAATACGAATTAAACTCAGTTATGATATGTTGCTGCTGACCAAAACTTTGCCACCAAAGTTGTAATAATCAAAGTCACTAACGCTATGCTCCCAAAAATAAAAAATAAAAAAAAAGGAAAGAGTAAGAGTAAAAAAATTTAAAATTTAAAATTTTTCCTTATTTGGTTGGAAAAAAAGAGACAAGAAAATAAATTTATATTATTTTTACATATTAAAATTTTAAAATTTTTTCTTCTTTTCATTTTCTTCTCAAATTAAAATTAAAAATTTTTCTTTCTTTTCTCTCATTTTCTATTCTTCCCACAATATAATAATAGACTGACCTAAGAAATTAGTTCTATATATATAAAACAATTATAAATAATGGTTGGCCTGCTGCTAACAAGTTGAATCTTAAATTGTTTGAAATCTGATAAAGGGATCGATTGTTAAAAAAAACACAATTCAATCATTTACTATCTACATTTTAATTATATAATTTTTATATTATCTTTTTTGTCAAGATATAATTTTTATGTTTTAGCTTTTACTATAGCTAGTCAAACTATAGTTTATTGATTGAGATTTTGAGGGATCGATGAAGAATCAAGAAAAAGATTTATTTCATAATTTATCATTTAAAATGTTAAATATGATAATTAATCCTTTCTTTTCTTTTGTTAATGATGAATGTAGGGATATCCATAATGGGTGACCCACATCATCATGTTTAAATTTTGAATTTTAATTCAAAATTGAAAGTGGGAAAAAGAAGTAACTACCCACTTAATCAGTTATCTCAAATAATGGATAACAAAAAGTGGGAGGAGGGAAATAACCACTTCAAGAAACAAAACATACATTAGAAGAAAATCTCCTTCAAAGGGAAAAAACAACATTTAGAAAAATACAAAGCAAAGAGCAAAAAGCTTTTCTCAAAGGTGTGGGTTTCTGGTGAAATTATTGTGGACAAAAAGAGAAAAGTTCTTGATACTTGGTGATTCTTGGCAACTATGTGGTGGAATACAACATCATGATCCAAAGGTAAAACAAGTATGTACAATTTTTGCATTAACTTGATTTATTAAATTTTCCTAACATTAGTTCCAGAGCCTAGTTAGATTTGATGTCTGTCACTTCCCATGGCTATTTAATGTAATTAAATGCAAGGCACATGATGTATGAGATGTGTTATATGAGATGCACTATGTTAAATGCATTTGTTGTTTACTGTGTATGTAAATGTAATTTTTGTTTTGGCCAAAAAGCATGTTTCCTAATTTTGATTTTGTGATATGAAATTGGCCATTAAATATAAAATATTTTTATAATTCTATTGTTCTTGAAATAATAATATTAGGGATAGGTTTTAGTATTAAAGGGAATACATAAAACATCTATAAAACATTCCCAAATGACAAAAAACAACAAGAATACCCTAAAAACTTCATAAAACTTGTAACTTTGAAATACTGAGTCCCCTAGAAAATTAATTTTTTTCAAGCCATAAAATTAGTCTAGATTTGTAAAGCATGAAATTCTGAAAAAAAATGGCTTTTGAATTACCCAAAATAGAGCTCTAGATCAAAGTTATGACTTAAAATACTATTTCAGATGTACAAACCGATTAGGTCACAAATCGGGTTAGGTCAACTCGGTGACCCAATCAAGAGGACAAGGATGACCAAAATGACGACACATCATTTTGGGCCTCAAGTGAATGATATATCATTTTGATGTGAGATCCATTTCAGATTGAACTTAAACGACATGTCATTTTACGTTGGACAAAAATAACACATCATTTTACACCCAGCCAAAACCATAAAAAAACTTTCTCTCCTCACTCTCAGAGGTGGCATGTGGAGCCCACCCTAGTACCCGATTGCCACATGTCGCATTTGGTTGGAAAGAAATTTTTTTCCTCCACTTCTGGTAGCTTCAATGACTGAAAAAATCTTGTAAGGCCATGCATCGTCACTGAGAGTGGGAAATTTTGATTTTTTCCATTTTCTCTAGAATTCTTCATACAAAAGTAGTGCACAGGCGCATATAGGTGTGTGCAACATCATTTGAGGGAAAATTTTGATTCTAAATTTTTCTAAAATCAAGATCTATACATTAGTGTATTATTTGTATTTTTTTTTAAGCTTCTGTGACACTATTTTAATTTAAAAGCAGCAATAATATCATATTTTATGTCTAATTTTTTTATAGATAGCATGGAATTGTGGTTAAGAGAGGAATACGATTCATATGAGCTTGTGGAGAGTGTAGGAGAAGAACTCAAAGAGTTAGATTGGATAGACCTAAAAAAAAATAATGCACTCACTATATAAAAGAAACACTTGCACATACTAATCGATGAAAGCTTTCCTGTTTGAAGTCAAAGATTTAAAAAGGGATCACAACTGTAGAAGAAAGGTGTTTCCCAATCACCATTGGATTCACACCTTGATGGATGTAATTCCAAATGACAACTTCTAAGAAACTAATTAAAAAGACTCTATGACAATGCAAAGACTATATATTAAGAATTGTTAAATACCTTAACCTTGAAAAATGCATGGAAAAGCTGAGATTACAGGAAGTTCACTATTTCAAAAATAATTGTGGAAAAACAATCCTAATGTCACAATTCCCAAACATGAAGAGTGCAAAACATTTTAGACATAGCACTCTAGAGAAGGGATTACATCTGAAGGGCCCCAATCAAAACTATGAACATGCACAACTTTGGACCAGGTCATTCCAAAAATCCACCAAAGTAATTTAACACTTTTGAAGAGATGAAAGCCCTGAATTTAGAATAGCTAGCTAGAATAGAAATACTAGCTATGAATTTCATTTTTTTATGCATTTATTTTTTTTTGTTTTGTTAATACCACTTTGTGAACATTGATATGTTTTTATTGAATCTATTATTATTTGATGAATGTTTAAATATCTTTATTTGATATACATTTATCTTTTTGAATCCTACATTTGAGTGGGAGCTCTTATACAATTTTCTTAAAAGTGACACAACAAATGATATTTGCATAAGAACGATCTCAACAGAAAATAATGATAGTATTTAGGCAAACATGCGATAGAGTATGACAAATGTAAACTCTCGACCATGAACTAAGTAGTATCATTATATTCTATGTGAGAACTATACAAATAAATGACATTGTATACTCATAGAAAATGTTCATATACTTAACAGAGTGGCTAGCAAGAACATTATTACTGAATTAAATAAAGGTGACAAATTGAATGGGACAATTGGAACATTTGATATCAGAAAATATCATATATTTTAGAAAAGCAAGATGCTCTAAAAGTCTTGAACAATGTCATGTTAGAACCTAAAAGTGGAAACACAACTCAGCATAGAAGAGATGCTGAGGCATATGCTATTTGAAAGAAAAAGAACAGCATTGCTTACTTTAACTTTTAAGTACAATGGCGGATGACCTTATGTGTGAATATGAGAATTACCTAACTGCTCAGGGAATGTAAATTTTTCTAAAAGAAAAATTTAGTGATAGTTCTGCCACCAAACTGAGAAAACTCACAATCAAATTTGACACATACAAACTTTGGCCTATTACACTGATGAAACAACATTTTTGTGAAATGTCAAACATGATTCATGAGCTGAAAGCTGCAAGACATCACTTTCTAATGAGCAACAAGTGCAAGTAGTGATTAGGTCACTTCCTACCAGTTAGGAACATATAAAGGTCAACCTAACTCATAATGAAAGTATTGTAACTTTTGATGATGTGGCGAGACGTCTAGAACTTGAGGATAAACATCTAAGGGTTTATAGGTCGTCAAGGCAAGCATATATGGCAGAGGGAGCGGGTCCCTCCAATTCTAAGCCTAAATCCAAGAAAGGTAAAAAGTTTCAAAAAAGAAAAATTAGGCCCTAATTTTCAAGGTAATAAAACCTTCAAGAAGAAGAAGGGAAAGCATAGCACAAGGAACTTTGATCTCAAGAAGATCAAATGTTATGCTTGCCAAAGAATGAGCCATTTTGCTCAAGATTACATTTAGCAATATGAACAAAACAACATATTACTGGACACTAATTTCAAACATTTTTCATATGTTCCTAGTACTATTTTTCTAATAGAATTTCATCCTTTATGGATTTTGAATTCAAGGTGCCACAGACCATGTGAGTAAGGATTGAGGATCCTACATAGAATACCATCATTTATCAAGTCAAAGCAGATGGCTTCATGTTAGAAACAACACGAGGATTGAGGTCAAAGGCATTAGTACATGCAAATTAGATTCGCATGGAGGAAAAACCTTAATCTTGCATGATGTACTTTATGCACTTGACATTTAATGGAATTGAGTTTTTGTTTGTTCCTTACTTAGTTTCGGATTTTTAGTTAATTTTCATGACAATATTATTGACATTTTTAAAGATAATGTATTTTATGGTTCTGGCTTCATTTTTTATGGATTTGTCATTTTGGATGTTGATAACAATGTTGCTTTCAATTGCTTTATCACTTCCACTTCTAATTTAAATGTTGAAATGGACATTTGGCGAACTAGGTTAGGACATATATATCAAAATAGAATGATTAAACTAGTAAAAGAAGGATTGCTTAGCCCAATTTTGAAATTGAAAATGTCCTTATATGAATATTGTCTAGCTAGTAAAGCAACTAGAAAACTGTTTGGAAAAGGGACTAGGGTAGAAACTCTATTAAAATTAATTCACTTTGATATATGTGGTCCTTTAAGTGTGGGGGCAAGACATGAAGCTTGGTACTTTATCACTTTCATTGATGATTACTCATAATATGGTCATATCTATTTGATTTCAAATAAGTCAGAAACATTAAAATGTTTTAGATGTTATTTAAATGAAGTTGAAAATCAAATAGATAAGAAAGTTAAAGCACTTAGGACTAATCATGAATGTGAATATTTATCTGAATAATTTAAAGAACTCTATGAAGAGAAAGGGATAATAAGACAATTGATAATCCCTAGCACTCCACAACAAAATGGAATAACTGAAAGAAGAAATAGGACTGTTCAAGACATTGTTAGGTTAATGATGGCACAGGCAAATCTACTATTTTCATATTAGGGAGATGCCATTTTAACAACTACTTTCATACTTAACCATGTGCCCTTAAAGTCTGTTATATCCACACCCTATGAACTATGGACAAAGCGTAAACCTGATTTGAATATTCTCATACCATGGGAGTTTGCTGTGTATGTTCATGATACTTTCCATAGATATGAAAAATTAGGCCTAAGAGGGAAGAAATGTATCCTTATAAGATATTCAAAACTGTATAAGGGATACATTTTCATTGGTGAAAATGAGGATGGAACAATAACAAAACTTGAATTGATAGATGTCACTTTTTTAGAAAGCAAGTTTCCTAACAAAGGAGAAATTGATCGCACTGTATCCTTTTATAAGTTACAAGATTAAATGGATAACAATTTTAAATCTTATCCATCTTATCCGAGTGGGAGCTCTCAAAGAATACCTACTGATTCAAGTGGGAGCTTTGAGAGAATAAGTGAGAACCTTGTATTTAGAGATGATATATTACAGGAAACCCCACTGCGGAAAAGTAAAATAGCAAATATGCCCAAAAGATACTTTTTAATTGAAGGATCAGCTCTTATGGTTACTCCTCAAGATGAAGAAGAGCTGATAATAGTTCAAGAGGCTATAAGTTCTCCTGTTAAGGAATATTGAAAGAAAGCAATGGAGGAGGAAATAAACTCAATGAAAACTAACCAAGTTTAGGAGATAGTTGACCTACCATTTGATCGAAAGGCAATTGGGAACAAGTGGGTTCTTAAAATTAAAAGAAAGGTAGATGGATCAATTGAAAGGTATAAAGCTCGACTAGTTACAAAGGGGTATGCACAAAAGAAAGGAATAAATTATGAGGACACATTCTCACCTGTTGTACATTTCAATTCAATAAGATTACTCATAACCAAAGTAGCAAATCTAGATTTAGAATTACATCAAATGGATGTAAAAACTGCTTTTCTCCATAAAGAATTGGATGAAGAAATTTACATGGAACAACCAGTAGGTTTCATACAAAAAAGAGAAGAAAGGAAAGTTTGTAAACTCCAAAAGTTCATTTATGGACTTAAACAGTTATTCAGGTAATGGTACTTGAGGTTTCACTAAGCTATACCCTTATATAACTTCCAAATGATATAGGAAGACCATTATGTTTATATCAAGCGGTATAAAGGTAATCCTGTGATATTATCCCTTTACATGGATGATATATTATTAGCTGGAATGACATGAATTCAATTATGGCTATTAAGGAATGGCTACCCTCGAATTTTGAGATAAAAGACATGGGTGAAGTAGATTGCATTCTTGGAGTTAAAATTGTTAAGGATCACTCCAAGAAACTTGTTTCTCTTTCTCAAGAAAGTTATATATGGAGAATACTTGAGAAATTTAATATGAAAGATTACAAACCCGTAGATACCCCTGTAAATAAAAGCAAACTGTTGAGTTAAGAAATGTGCCCTCAAAATGAATTTAAAAGAAAATCAATGGAAAGAGTTCCTTATTCTAGTGCAGTTGGAAGTCTAATGTATGCAATCATGTGTACTAGTCCAGATATTTGTCATGTAGTCGGACTCATAAGCAGACACCAGTCAAACCTCGGACAGAAACATTGGAAAGCTATCAAGAGGATATTGAGATATTTGAAAGATACCGTTGACTACACATTAAGCTATCAAGGAGACAATTTATGCTTAGTTGGATATTCTGATGTAGATTAGGCAGGAGATCTAGATGAGCGAAAATCTACATCAGGTTACTCTTTCTTGCTAAATAATGGTGTCATATCATGGTGTAGCAAGAAACAGACATACATTGTATTGTCGACAATAGAAGCAGAATTTATGGCATATTTTATAGCAGTACAAAAGGTAATATGGCTGAAGAGACTTATAGAACATCTGGGGATTTGTGGTGTATTTTATAGCAGTACAAAAGGTAATATGGCTGAAGAGACTTATAGAACATCTGGGGATTTGTGGTGAGAATTTAAACCCCATCTTGATATATTGTGACAGTCAAGCAGCCATCGTCTACACAAAGGATCCAAAGTATCACAATAAAACTAAACATATTGGCACAAAGTATCATTTTGTGAGAGATGCTATAGCATAGAAAAAGGTCACCATTCAACACATTCCTATGCAAAAGATGATAGAAAATCCTTTTACAAAATCAATACCTAAAGATGTGTATATTGAACATATAAAATCCCTTGGTGTAGAACATAATCGAACATTTTCGAAATTGAAATGAATAAAGTATGTTTTCATTCAATTATAAGTGTTATAATATGTATATGAGTATACGAATGTCTAGTATGTCATATAGGTTAATAAGGTTAGTTCTCTCACATGAACAACCGCCTCTAGCATACATGAGAAGTGGGCAGAGATGAGACATATGTTCACCAACATAACAATGAGAAATGTCTTTTTGGTAAAGAAATAACATAAAATAAAATATGTTGCCTCAACAAAGTAAAGTTAAAATGAGATCCGAAATAAAATATGGATTGAATTGTGGATTCTCTCACCTTCCATAATACCTATGGCCAGACAATGAATTCTTTATATACTAACATCAAAAGGAGTGATATGATGTGGAAGAATTTAGGTTAGGTATTATGTGTACCTGAACTAAAGTCTATATGATGTTACTAATAAAATCGACATACTCCTTTGTGCCATAAAGGAAACATCGTAGTATGTAATTCATACCACATATGCAACAAGAATCATAAATAGGAAGTAAGTAAAAGATTGCTTGGTTTATAGCAATGTGAGTCCCAAAAAAGAAAAATTCTTTTCAAAGATACCCTTTAACTTTGACAATATCATAGAGAAATGATACAATATTTGCTACCTTAGTATGCATCCTGTGATCATTATATATACTGATCTAAAGGATAAAATACTAGGAAAGCAGTTGTTTCAAATTAAAGTGATATGTGGGCGAAAGGAAGATTTTTCAACATATACACAATTATGCTAGTGCCTAAGATATGTCCATTATGAAGTTATTTTTGGTAACATCATAAGTGTGGATACTATGCATATGTGGATGGCAATCTAAGCTTGTAATAAAGCTCGTGAGAGATTAGATTTGCAAATGAAAAGTCTATATGGAAAAAATCTAGGGCATCTGAGGCATAATACAAATAACTAAAAGTAAAGGTTGTCTTGTGCTAATTCTATATAAGAATTTCTAGTATAAGAATACCCAAGATGACATTATGCCTATGCAGTCATGATAATGCACCAAGTATGAAAACCTAAAAAGGAGATGCAGGTTTTATGATGTGGCTTATCCCATTATGTGTGAGTGAAAGATGATGCATGTGGGGACACCCATAATGGATGACCTACATCATCATGTTTAAATTTTGAATATTAATTCAAAAAGCCATTAATCAATTTTCTCAGATAATGGATAACAAATAGTGGAAAGAGGGAAATAACCACTTCAAGAAAGAGAACACACATCAGAAGAAAATCTCCTTCATAAAGAAAAAACAACATTCAGAAAAATATAGAAGCAAAGAGCAAAAACCTTTTTCTTAGAGGTGTGGGTTTCTAGTGAAATTGTTATGGACAAAAAGACAAGAGTTCCTAATACCTAATGATTCTTGACAACTGTGTGATGGAATACAGCATCAAGATCCAAAGGCAAAATAAGTATGTACAATTTTTGCATTAATTTGATTTATTAAATTTTCCTTACAGTTAATTTGAGCAATTTTTCAGAAAATTTCTCTATACAAGGAAGCAAAGTATATTTAATTATAAATTTCTTAATAAATCATAGATTAAACAAATTTTTTAATCAAATGTTACAACTATAAAAATATCTATTAATTTTAACATTTCCTGTATTGCAACTTTATGAACGGAACTGTAATTTTTTTCAATTCTTATAAAATTATTAAGCCTAGATGCCTTCTGATAAACCATATAAGATAAGCATTAATAGTATAGAAATCATGCGATATTTTAGTTTTAATATAAGACAGATATAGTTTAAATTCTCATGTTATGTTAATGTTTGATATGGTATTATATATCATATATTTTCACAAGATATTTTCTATTAAGATAATATTATAAGGAGTTTGATTTTTCAAAACATTGAGCTTTTCTACGTTAAACTATTTTTAATGCATTAAAATTTGTAATTTTTATTTTAATTCACTTAATTTGAAATTCATAAAAAGATAATCTAATAATAAAAATGTTTAATTTCTTTAAATGCCGAAGCCGTCATTACATTACCCCTTCCTCTGCCATTTTTCCCTTGTGTCAATGAAGAAAGGAAAAAGGGGAACAATAAGTTGCAAATGAATATAATTTGTCTTTCCAGAAGATCAACTTTGCTGGAGGACATTCGTCAAGAAAGTCCGGCACCCAAATCACTATAAGTGGATTTCAGGTCCCACCGCCGCTGATGTCAAGGATGGTAGAATTAGAGGAGCATCCAATGATGATGGAAATAGAGATCGAGAACAGGTGGATATTGTTGGGTGCGTTGCAGAATTGTGATGAGGATCTGAAGATCATCAACTAAAATGGGAATGACTATTAGATATCCATGCTATTTAATAGATGTCCTATATACTGTGTTATGGCTAGTTTTTTTTTTTTTTAATCAAAACATGGCAGTACCCGAAATGTTGTTTATTCTAGAACAAAAAAGTGTTTCTTTGTAATTTTAAGCTTGTTTACCAAGTTAAACGCAACTGAACCATTAATCTCAGCCTTCGAAGCATTCTCCATTAGCTGTAGACGTGACAAATCTTGAAACCGAGCAAATATAAACCTAAAAGGCCTATATCCTAAATCCTAGTAAGACTTAGTACCAAGGCAAATAGGAATATGATAAAAAACGGAAGTAGATAGATGTAAGATAGGAGCCTAGGATTTAAAAAATGGTTCGCTGACCGCAATATTGCCTGCAATATTACATATTTGAGGGCAGATTGCATCCACAATTTTTCACAATTTTAGATCATTATAACTACATTCGTCCTGCATCGCGATGCGAGTGCGATTACAATTGTAACTGCAATTTAAATCCTTGATAGGAGCTTTAATTTGGAAATAACACTATCCGAGCACCATTGCATATTTCCCTATCTACTCTTCCTCGGTAGCCTAAGAACCACTTCTATCACTGTCCTAAAGTGAAAGGATTAAACTTAAAGTCAAGATCTATGCCAACCATATGTTGCACAAAAGCACTAAAGGCAGCAACATAAAAATTGCCCACCAAACGTGCTCCCTACTTGTCATGTTGAATGAGTAAAGCATTAAAATACCCTAGGATCACCAAAGGATTATTAATTGAATTTTAGAGCTCATATAATATATCCCAAAGAGCTATGACGATCATTTGAATATAAAGAACCATAAACACAAGTGATAAACCACTTCTCTTCATTTCCACTTTCTTTAGTAGATAGTTTAACATGAATCATTCTTCCATCATGAAAAAGAGTACTAATTTTTGTACCTTGAATCCATAGCGAAACCCAACCTCCCTTACGCCCCTCTGCTGGTACAGAAATATAGTCTAGCATTCCTATTTTGTGAGGTACATATTGTAATCTTTTATCATTTGCTTTTGTTTCACTCAAGAAAACATAATTTGACCTGCTTTCCCTAACAAGGCTTGGTCAATTCCTTGACAGTTCCATGCTAAGCATTTCATGCTGCTTATGAAGGCATGGTTTGGCCTACCTCCTCAGACTATTCAGATGTAAGAGTTGAAACTTGCCCAATCCGTGCTCTATTCTTCTATTTTGATACCCTAATATGTCTTCTAAATTGATCTCCTTGATAAGTATAGCAAACTCACACTGCTCTAGGTTAATGCCAGAGTCTCCTCGAAGTCACTGTTGGGATCTTTCATATTGCATTTAATCCTCATTAGCTCCCTTTCCCTTCCATTGAACTAAGAAGTCTTCTACCAAATTGTTCCTAGTAAATTCCCTAACAATTTCTTTCTAACTATCCTCACGATAACCTTTCCCTAATTTATCTTTTGATTCAAACTCCATACAGCCTGAGTGAGCTAATTTTTTTCCAATATGATTTTCATTCAAAGCTTCCGAGATACTAGCTTTTCTTAGCACTAGAAGGAGGTGGTTGTTAACTGAAGATATAGATACCAATTCTTTATACATTAATCGATTTGAGCCTCCTACAATTTCCTTTAAGATTACATCACTTCTCTACAGAAAAGGTAAGTTATAAAGGTTAGTTCTTGGAAACAACTATAAAATTAGGTTACCCTCATTAACAACACTCCTCTGATCTGAACATGATGTCTTTGAAAACGGATCCCTAATTTCACCTTCAAAATTATTGCAACTTATGTTCCTTTTTTTTAGTTTGCTAGCAATGTTTTTAGCTCCTTTCCAAGATGAACACAAGTCCTTAGGCCATATCTACGATTCTTATCACCTTTCTTTGTATCTGATCTAGGAAACTTACATATCCTCTAATCATGCCCCAAAATGCCATAGCTATAAAATAGACTTTGGAAATTTTTTTTTTTCATATTTGAAGTTAATCAAAACTTCACTTGCTCTGCTCTCCATAACCAGAAGCCTAATGAGAAAGGCTTAGTAATGCTAATCCAAACCCTCATTCTAATAAAAGATCTCAACAAGTTACTATTATGGACTGGAATCTCCACTCCTCAACCTTCCCAATCTTTAAACTAGTGATTTTCGACATTATTTCTATCCATGTATTCCGTAGGTAGGTTGTGAATTTGGATCCACACCAGTAATTGATCAAAATTTACTTCCTAAATGGACATATTAGAATTCCATAAATGTAAGTTTAAAACCTGGCCCGAGGTATTCCATGGTGCCCATCTCAAGACTAATCATGTCTATCCTCTTCAAACTTTCTAAGAAGCATATGTTTCACATTACTAAGATTTGTTTGGTTGAAGATCAATATACTAACCCTCTGAATCTAATTGGTGATCTTGATACTTCTTTATTTCTATTGCAGATCTAGACCAATCCCTCTGAATCTAATTGGTGATCTTGATACTTCTTTATACCTAAAGAGATTAGATCAAAATCAAATCCAATCTGGAAAATTTTAAGAAACTTCTATGCCTTTTCAAGCTATAAAGAAGTGACTTAGAAGAAGACCTAAACTGAATATCACCTTTTGTATATGTCACACCACTGTAGCATAGAAAATCAACTCCTAATTTAAAGCGATGATGCATGATCTAGCTATCAGAGAGGAAGAACTCACCATGGTTGAGAAGATTTATGTGGATTGTTATCATTTAATATGCTAAAATTGAGATCTGTCTCCTCTAAAGTGCATGTGGCTTATCATAGAAAACAAAATGAGATATCTTAATTCTTGATGAAAAAAATCAAGGAAGTAAATAATTACAAATTTAAAATTTATGTTTTTAATTAATGGTTATTTATTTAATTTTACACCCTTGATTTTTTTAATCAATGATTATAATGTATTAATTTACTTTTTAAATCATATTTTGTACTTTAGAAACGTTTAATTCTTAAATTTGATAGTTAATATTCCTTTTTTTTTCTTTGGTTGATTTGAGCAATTCCTCGGGAAATTTTGCTACTCCATACGAAGAAAAAAATAGTATAAATATAGAACTAACTATAAATTTCTTTAATAAATCATACTTTAAACAAATTTTTTAATCAAATGTTACACTATAGAAAGATTTTTAATTTTACCACTTTCTGTATTGCAACTTTATGAATGAAATTATAATTTTTATATATATTTGCAATATAAAAGTTCTTATAAAATTACTACGCTTAGATGCCATTTGGATTGCTTGGTGGGCCAGCCGCATTTTGCTTAGGCTGGTTGGTTCAGGCTCAAAAATGGTCTGATTTTTACGCAATAATAAAATATCCATCATTAAGTACCGTAGTTTGCTGTAAGGTGAAATTCATCAACATACTCAAGCTTTTCACCTTTTTGGGTTAAAAGGTAATTTTTGTAAAAAGAAGATTCATTTTCTTGTATATAAGTAAAAGTGCGCCATGTTAGGGATATACTGTGTAATTAGAAAATAATGTATGATGTTTATAACTGTGAGGCAAAATAGCTTTTTCACCGTACTTCATACACTTAACATTCAACAGATAGAACATTAATACTTTTCAAATAAACAAGCATCAAATAATTAAACAATTAAACATGTTATATAAAAAATTTATCCTCTTTCTAATATTGCATTTACTATGTTACCTTCAAAATACACTTTTAATTAAATTTCATATGCCTTTTAGAACAATCCAAATAAGAGAATTCATTCATAAATAAATTAAAATTATTATTTTTAACAAAATTTATAAATAATTGAATTTATTTGTAAATGAATTAAAATTATTTTTATTTAGATGAAATGATATTAATTTCAGAAAATTTTGAGGCCAAAGAAAGGGTTAGATAAATTCAAATGCAAATAAGCTCTGATAATTTTAATTCATTTGTAAATAATTTTTTTAAACATATAAAAAATGCTTGAAATATTTCAATTCAAAACAGCAGATTTTAATAGTATATATATCATAAGATGTTATGATATAGGTTGAGATTTTTTTATACAATACGTGGTTCATGACAAATAAATTAATTCTAGTAAATTCTTAATAAATTAAATATTTAATTTTATAATAACATAAATATAACCAAAATCAAAATAACCTGAAAATACCGATGTAAAGAAATCATGAAACAAGGCATGCTATTTATGTTTCTTATGGAAATCATGTAAATCATATGCATTTGTTGATGTGTGTGATATGCTGATTTCAAATAGTGTGATTTTTCCTTACGAAAGATCGAAGTGAGGTTTTAACAAATTAGTTGAAGATTTTACATTCATTTTATCAAAATTTTGAGATATCGGAAGAAATTGAAATTTGAAAATAAGCAA
Source organism: Sindora glabra (assembly GCA_020226215.1). Classification (NCBI taxonomy): domain Eukaryota; kingdom Viridiplantae; phylum Streptophyta; class Magnoliopsida; order Fabales; family Fabaceae; genus Sindora; species Sindora glabra. The sequence goes on along the minus strand of CM035227.1, from coordinate 88,853,083 downwards.
AATTGTAATAAACAGATGGGTGAAATTATTTCTAACTTCTAACAAGATTGTCCAAGATTCCATGGTTCTCTAAGTAGAGAAGTTACCATTAATCCTCCGTTATATAGAGTGAAGCCTATATATTGGTTCGGATTTAGTGCCCATAGGTGTGGCGTCGAGTCCATATTCGGAAAATTCGAATTTATCATATTTCTATGGTAATTTCTCACCATTAGTGTTGAGTCATGTGCCTCGAAAATTAGGCTCTTAAAAACGAGATGATTTGTGTCTGTACATTAATTTCTCAGCAATGGTGGGTGAGGTGTTCGTGCAAAGGTGATCTCTTCTGAAGTTGCCAATGATTACGTAACATGAATTACGTAAGTTCGTTCCTATTGTCCAGTCGGTCACATGTAGGTCGTTCGAATTACGATTGGAAAAAAAATTCAAATCTCATAAAAATTCAATCGAATTAAATTAAAATAAATAGTTAAATGAGATTTGAAATTTATAATTAATTTGTAATGTATTAATTTTTTTTGAAAGAAAAATAATTTATAGCCAGAAGAGTTTAAATTTTCTTAACTATTTCTAACAGAATTTATTCAAAATATTCTTTTCTCGTAATGTAAAAAGTTTCTATATTCTATTTTGTTATTGTATTATCTTTTAGTGATCTAAAATAAATATTATATAATACATTTATAAGATTAATAATAATTATAAATTTGTAATGGATGCAAGTTAATTTTTGTTTTAATATTATTTTTCTACATTAATAATTAGTATAAATGTTACATATATGTAATATTTTAACACCATGATAAATATAAAAATTCTAAATTTACAAATCATATATGATATTTTTCATGTTAATAATTTGATAGTCATATATGATAATTATTAATAATATTCAAATATAAAATAGTCAAATTCTTATGTTATAAAAAATATAAAATCTCAATCTGAATAATATGAATGATTGCAGCAAAATTAATTTTAAAAAAATTCAATGTATTTTACTTGCATTAGCGGTTAATATTAATTTTAATATTTGAATGGGTTAAAGTTAGATTATTGAAATGAAAAATTGAAAAAAATTAATTTCAATAAAAAGATTCAAATAAATTATTTTAACCGAACTGCACACAACCCTGTTTGGAATACCTATGCCAATCTCAGCTTCAATTGTAATAATATGCTCTTTTACGCAAATTTACTTTACATATTAAACGATCATTGCTCTCATAAGATGTAAATTTTTTTTAACGACAAATCTAAAGTAATTCAATCCGTTGAGGCCATGATTTGTGTGGATCAGAGTGAATAATATATGGATGAATCCACCTTATTTTATTTTTACAGTTTTAGTTTTAAATTAAACTAATATATTACATAAATTTTCATCCAGCCAATTGAATAATCATCCAAAATTCAATTCTTTATTTTTCAAAATAATTAAATTTAAATAAAATATTTTTAAATTATTTATTTTATTTATAAAATTAATAATTTAAAAATTAATTATTTTTAGTATAGTTCTTGAATGATCGATGTGAATAAAAAATGCATTATATATGTTACGTTTAAATTTATAATTTCTGTTTTAGGCTTAAATTTGTTTTAAAAAATTTAAAATATTTTAAAAATATAAAATTTATGAATCCGGTCCATGAACTTTAGAACTTACATTCACTTTTAAGGAAATTCCGATTTTATGAATCTATGGGTCCAATCTATCTATACTCGTCCAATTCATATATGGACTGAATATATCCGTTTAATAGTTATATAAAATATATAACACAGCATGCAAAGAAAGAAAAAAATATATCATATCTCTTTTTTATAATAAAATTAAATAATACAAGCTTTACAACTTAATCAAATTAAAAAGAGATATACAAAATTTAACTAACTCATTTCCCTTAAATGGTCAACGAATAAAGTATAAATAATAATCGGCTAAAATAGTATCATATATAAACTATGTTGGCATATTTGACTTTACATTCTCACGGACTTAATTTCTATTTATTAATCATATTATAAAAATATTATAAAATCCTATATACTACATTAAAAAATTAAATTTATTTTAAAATGAAATTATAAAGTGTTTAAAAAATAACAATTCATCCTAAGTTTGACTAAATTTCATATGCTAATGACAGTTGAAATCAAGTCACCAACTCAATCGCATGAGCAAGAGATTAGTTTTAATTATAAAAAATTTAATAATCTATTACCTCATCATAAGTTACAATTTTCAGTATAGCCAAACAAATTATATTCATTCACTGGTAGCGATCTTAATGTTTTGTTTGAAAGGAGAAAAAGAATGCAGTGGAGAAAGAAAATTTTATATTTTTTTCTCTTTTCTTATTTGGTTGAAGAGATCTTTTCTTATTTGGTTGAAGAGAAATGAGAGAAGAAAAAAAATGAAAAAGTATAATGTATGGTTATAATTTTTTAAAAATTTTAAATTTTAAAATTTTTTCTCTCCTATTTTCTTTTCTATTTAAATTTAAAAAATTTCTCTTCTCTCTTCCTTATTTTTTCCCGACCAAACAAGGGATAGATTCCATCATCGATGGTGAAGCTAAGGTATAGGTTAGGGTGAAGCTAGCGTATAGGTTGGCACGATTTTAGCCTCCCAAAAGTCGAAAAATTTACAAATGTATATTTTAACTTTTGTTTTTTTTTAAAAAAAAATTATATTCAATCCTTCAAAATTAAAAAAAAAAAAACTTTTCATGAATTCTTAATAAATCCCACTTCAGCCTCTCATTTTTTTCCCTTTTTGGCTCTACCGCTCTGGTTGCATCTCCGCCCATCATAAAATCAGGATAAAGATTTGCCTTCTTCATTTATCATTTAAGATGTTAATTTTGATAGTTAATTTATTTTTTATTAATTTATAACTTATTATAACTTTCCTTAATAAGTTATACTTTAAACAAATTTTTAATCAAAATTTTCAACTATAAAAAAATTATAATTTTCTAAAACTTTTCGTGTTGCAACTTTATAAGTGAAACTGTAATATTCTTATACATTTGTTATATGCAAAATTCTGACAATATCATAAAGTGGACTTAGTTATGGTATAAATAAATTATTACATTATATAATGTTTAATGTTTAATGTGTCACTACATATATTATATCATTCTTATTTCACAATAGAAGAATATACTATAAGGGATTGCTAACCATAGCAACATACTACAAAAAAAAAAAGTCCATACATATGACAAAAGTTAATTGTATAAGTCCTATTATCGTCTATATAATTATTACAGATAATATTATTATCTATGTTAAGTTTTTTATATAAATTCATATGTGTTTCAACTTATATAAATGACTTTTTATATTGTCTATATAGGTTATATTTATACAAATGATAAAGTCACCTTGTAATCTGTGTAGTTGAGTATTTATACAATTGACAATTGTAACTTGTATAGGTGCATGAACAATAAAAAATAATATTTTCAATTCACATTAAAAAAATTTAACATTTTTAATAATTTTATTTTTATTAATTTTGTAACATAATGGTAAAAAAATATAATGCATACTGAAATATTTTTTTATAATTATTATTATTTATTCAAAAAATATTATAATATCAATAAATAAAATAAAAACTAACTCCCAATAATATATAATAAAAAATATTTCACATCCATACATCACAATATAAAGTATTAGATAAAAAGTAAATGCATGATATATATATTATCCATTATTACTTGTATTTTTAGTATTTTAAATTCTTAAATTATAAAAATACATCATAGAATTTTTTTTATTTTTTATTAGTATAAATGTGAAATTATCATACTATTAATTTTCAAATACTTTCATTCATGTATAACATAATAAGTTAATTACAATTATATGACTTACTTATAATATTAAATTTGGATGCATTTTATTATCCATTATTACTCATATTTTTAGTACTTTAAATTATTATTTAAATTGTAAAATATTTCACATCGTAAAAAGTTTTTTTATATTCATTATTTTAATTATCAAAATTAGTTATTATCATTTTTAACTACTTTTTCTATAAGATTTAACAATTTAATAAAAATTATATGACTTACTTCTAATATTAAATTATTATGTATTTTATTCCCTATTTTTATTTGATAATATATTTTTATTAAGTATTGAATAATTGTTATTTAGTAATTTTTACAAGGATTTAATTTAGTGATTTTGTAAATATTCAAATCGTTTTTCCTAGTATTTTAAATGATTGCTCAAATTAGTAAATATTTCACATCATTAGAGATTTTATGTTTTTATTCATGTGATTGTCAAAATTTATATTCATTCATTTTTATACACTTTTATTTTTAATATAATTCAATAATTTAATTAATATAATTGTCAAAATGATTACAAATTTTATTGTCCTATTTTTAATCAAACTTTCTAGATGTTTAATGCAATATGTATATACCAACTTTAACAAAATATTAATTTTACCAATCAATACAATAAAGTATTAAAATAAATTCATATTCAACTATCATATCAATATCATCAAATGTTTAAAATAATAATCATATCAAAGTATACAAAATAATTATTTTTTAAAATAAATATCATACTAAAATATGTAAAATAATAATTCATACTCATTATATGTTTAAAGCAATAAATATATGTCATTATACAAAATAATAATTATATCAAACTAATTAATGAAGTAAAAAATTATTTTTATATATTATATCAATACTATTAAAAAATTTAGTGTGTGAATTTTTTTTTTAAAATACCTTAATAAAATAGCAAAACAACAATCAAGAATTTTAATCAATAATGCAATAGCATAATTTGATTATATAACAAAATAAATACAAGAATTGATGAATAAATATAAAAAGATACTAAAAAAATAAAAAGAAAAGAAAAGAATATACTTAAACTCCAAGGAAGAGGAAAAGCTCCACATGAGTGTGTAAGAAATGGAAGAAATGGCTCACAAATGGGCATTTATAAGCAAACTATATACGATGGCAAAAAAATTATATATACAAGTATCCTTGGTTGTCTTAGTTTGTCCAAAATGAGTGGCATATGCATCATTTTGCTTTTTAAGCATACTGAGATAACAAAAAGTCATCTGTTGTAATTTCAACTCGCCAAATTTTTGTTGCCCTTAAAAATTGGAACTTCATAGAGATAACTTTTGTTGTCTATACGGAGAAAAACCTTTTTAAGTTAAAAAACCTATACAAATGACAAAAGTCATCAGTGTAGAGTTTTTTTTAGTTTTTTTGAAAAAAATTGAAAAATTATAGGTTAAAATATTTTTTGAAAAATTCCATACAAATGACAATCGTTATCTATATAGAGTTTTTAAAAATTTTTAAAAAAAATTAAAAAATATGCTCTATAGACAATAAAAATTTATCTTTATAATTATTTTTTCAAAAAAATTTAAAAAACCTATACAAATGTCTATTCATTTGTATGGAGTTTTTAAATTTTTTTCTTTTCTAAAAAATTTGAAAAACTTATATAGATGACTTTTTATCATCTGTATAGAGTTTTTTTACTTTTTTGAAAAAAATTGAAAAATTTTATACAAACAATAAAAGTTATCTATATAGAGTTTTTAAATATCTTTCATTTTAAAAGAATTTAAAAGATCTATATGGACGATGGAGATTATGTTCTTTATATAAGTGTCATCTGTATATTACACAATTATTGTAGTGACATTCACTTTTTCATTTGGACAAAAAAATGTACTACATAATATCATAAAATAATATTTAAAATTTTATTATTTCAAAAGTCCTGAAGTATTTATTTTAACTAGAAAGGATAAATGAATTATGTTTTTTTTGGCAATATTTGGTTTCAAATTTTCATCAAAATAATTATAATGATGATTTTTTTCCGGAGTTGAGAAAATTTAATATTTGTAAGTATAAAAATTTATGAAAGTATGTCTGTGTGAGACTTAATAAAATAGTCTTTTCAAAATTTATAGAATTCGTTAAAATCTTTATTATTGAATTCCTAAACTGAGTGGGTTATTATAAATTTTAGGGAAGATGAAGAATATATAAGTTAGATTTTAAGAAATAGAAATAAATAAGGGGTTTATGAAAATAGGTTTTAAAAATAGATAAATGGATAAGATTGACTCCAGATTTGAAATGAGGGATTGAAATTTAAAAAATGAACCAAATTAACATGGTGCCAGAACCACGAAAACAAAACTCACAGCTCTCTTGTTTTCTCCTTCTCTCTCTTTTCCTCCCCATTTTTTCCCGATATTGCCTCTCTCTCTCTCTCTCTCCTCTCCTTTTTCTTTATGGCTCGCCCTCTGCCAGTGATTGCTACTGCTGCTTTTGGTGCCAGTACCATTAGCATGCTCCTCCATCTGGTGACTGCTATTCACAGTGTGTGGAAAGACTGCGAATCATGGCTTGTGCAGGAGGCAACACCGAGCACTGGGTCCTCTCTTCAACACATTCATGTCAATTTTCGATAGCCACCGTGCCTATAAGCTCCTTTCCAGCTTCAGCTAGCTACTACCGTGAGAGGGAGCCATCGGAGTTAATGGGAACAACAACGGAACTTCTGGGTTTCCACGCGTTCTGGCTACCTTAACTTTTTTTGGCGACAACAGTTAACAGTCAACGAACTCCCTTAGTTGGTGGTAATTGAAAATCTTCTAATATTTTGATAATTGAAGATTGATCCAGATTACCTATTTTATCCATATAATAGATTTATAGTGATATTTATGAAAAATAATATTTTTTTATAAAGTGATAGAATAATAAGATTGAAGCCTTTTTAATGTTATAGAAGATTTGAACTTGATTTAGAAAACCTTATTTTATCATCTTATTTTGAATACTTTGCATAGCATTGATAAAATAAGGATTTTATACTCAACAGTATTAGACTAGTATACTTAGAGTGCATCTATATAATCAAAATCTGATATTTTTAATATTCAAATTTTGATTCAAAAAATTTTCAATAAATATGATTTTCTTATTCTTTAAAGAAAAGCTAAAACTGTAAGAAATAAGTGTATAGTTTTATACACTAATGTGAGTAAAGCCTCTCTAGAGCTTAAGATTTTAACATTTTGATCGTTTTATACTTCAATTTAATAAACCTATCATTTATGAAAATCTTTGATTTTTTTATGATAAATTTGAAAATAAAGAAAGTGATTCTATTAGTATAGTTTTGAATTGAAAATCCCTAAATAATGACATATCTAAATTAAAAGTTAATATTAGGAAATATAAGGAGCAAATAATATGGAGTGCTATTATATCATGATTTAAATTTGGATTTGTAATGTTAGGGAAGAAAACAAGTAACAACCACATATTCATAAGTTATCTTTATATATTGTGGAGTAAAAAGAAGGGAAAGATGAAAGTGAAATGCTTGGGAATCTCAAAGTGAATAAGTGCTCCCAGGTGAATATATATCTTACCCCAAATTTTATATATTACTTATATTAGTTAGATGTTATATTTTATAATTTATAATTTTCTTAACAATTATATGGATCTCAAATATGTTTATACATGGATTGAATTTATTTATAATTAGAGAGCTTTAATCTCAATAGTTGTGTTTATTTACTTGACTGATATGTCATTGAAATAATTGGTTTGTTAATATGTGTGTGTATGTATATATATTTATATCATTATCTCATAAAATGTTGTTATTCGCATTTTAAGATCTTAAGATGAAGGTAAGGTACCATTGTTACTTAGTACTACTTGGCGGTATTTATTGTTACGTGTGAAATGGTTTATCAACTAGCGCAAGTGCACACTATCGTAAACAAGTAATAAAATGATGAGTAAGTATCGTTCCCACGAGGATTGTTTCACTAAGTACCAAAATTCATAATCCTAACACTATTTGGCAAATCGATAAGTTGGAGAATGAAGTGAGTAAATAAGATTGATGCAGAAAATACTTAAAATAAATATGAATGCAATTGGAGTAAAGATGAAGATGAATAAAAGACCTAGGGATCAGACTTCACTTGACAACTTTGGATTGAATCATCTATCTACACTAATCCAATTTTAACTCCCTTAATTAATAGTCGAGTTTCCCTAAATTAATTACTAGCCTCTTCCAAGGTCAAGTAATTCTATAATTAATTGCTAATCCACTATATTCCTTTGTGAATTAAAACAATTAATCATGCATTAGGATTTATGGAACTCATTAAGACTACATAAACCATATGAATATATTCCTATTTCATATGCAATTTACGGTTTTAATTATAGGTTCCATCTACATATATCTCCTTCCGGTCTCAACACACATATTGAGTTCATTCAAAAGGTGGCCAATCAATTGAAAGCATTAAGAGAAATAATTAAAACTCAATCTAGGAAGTAAAAATGAAATTAGTTTCAATAGATTAGAATTCAATCCATTATTATCAAGTTACATCATCACCCTAGGAAGATGAAATTAGAACATAATGAAATTAAACACAAACATAGAATAAAAACATCATCACATTCATGAACACAAGATTATAATTACAAATGCATGAAAATAAAAATACTATCCATCCATTAGGAGGTAGAACCATCTATGTAGGAGGAGAACATAAGGATACAATTACAAATGCATGAAAATGAAAATACTATCCATCCATTAGGAGGTAGAACCTTCCATGTAGGAGGAACACCTAGCCTTCCATGTAGGAGGCATACAAGAACTAAAAATTGCATGAACTAAACTACTATCTAAGTTGCATGAATGAATGATTCAATGCTTGGAATGCCTGAATGCTCTCTACTTCTACCTATTTATAGGTGAATGAACCAGCTGCAAGCCATCCAATTTGACAAGTTGCTACCAATCACACGCAGCCAACATTTTTGATTTTCGCAGCACAATTTGTTTTACTTTGTTGGTAACTTTTGACCACCGAAATGGCTGATTTACATCTTTATGTAAACATAGGAGTTGTAGGGCCGGATCTTATCTTCAAAATGCATATAAAGAACTCCTAATTTGGACATTTCTAGCTCAAGTTGTGATTAGATTAGTAGCCATATGTCAGATTCCGTCAGAACCACTGTTTCATCTTCCAAGCAGAATTTGAGATCCTTAGGTCCCGAACTGGGCTTTTCTTTAAACATGAAAGTTGTAGGGCTTCTTCTTAGCTTTCCATCCATATAAAGAACAGCCCAATCGGACATCCAGAACTCCAGATATGGCATAAAACCTGAAACAGTATCGGATTACAACATTATCTAAAATATTTGATTTCATTTCAAATTCAAGATCCATTCACAAAATGCAACTAAATTTATTTAATTTAACAAGATAACATCCAAAAATGCATCATACAAGGGAAAATAAATATGTAAATATTTTACGTATCAAATTCCCCCACACTTAGCTGTTGGACGTCCTCGGACAAACACAAAACAAAAGAAAACTAATACTAATGCTAATGTTAGTACTAATCTACCCATGAGATAGTTAGAAAAACATAAGAAAGATAATTAAAGTACAAAGATATCATAGCATTCATGAATCAACGAATCTTGACATATAAAATCAAAAAGAAATTGCAACTTCATTTGAGAAGGATTGAATCAGATTGATATAATCACTGGAACTCTTCCTCTCTCAAGTGTTTATTGGCAAGTGTTTCACTCAAATTCATCCTATTAAAGATTGCACTACCATAGGCTTGCATAAATTCTCAATCTCCACTACCTGATTTACATGCACACTTCAAATCAAAAGGTCTTATTAAGGGTTGTAATGAGGCCAAGATAAAGGAAAGATAAAACAGGGATATGAAAGGCTGAAGTAAGGAGAGAAATTAATAGAGCAATTAAAACATGGGTAATATCTTAACATAGCAGCCCAAGATTCTCATCAATTTCTCTCTTTCTCTTTTTTTTTTCTATATATATATTTTTTTGAATTATTATTATTATTATTTTTTTTTTGAATAAAAACCCTTACAACTTTGAAGTTAATAACACATATTCCCCCACACTTTGTCAAAAACCCATTGTTCAAAGATTCAAATGCTCTACTAATCCCTAGGGTTGAGTAAAGACAATTGATATTTCATTAAATGACATATTAATAGGTTAAAGCAAAGAATCGGTTAATCAGGCTCAAAGGAGTTTATCAATGATAAAACTGCAGGGTTGGCTATTTAGTTCTAACTAAGGAAAAAGAAAATGCCTTTATCATATTTGAGTATACATGTAAATTGTAATCTCAACCAGATTTTATGCAAGTTCTAGAGTGACAACTTAATAGGTGAATATCATACACAAGAAATATAATATTGATTCAACAAGTAGGCTCAAAATCTCACGGTTAAAGGTTTCCAACTCAAAATCCATTGCAAAATCTATCAATCCTAAGAAGTAAGAAAGTTGTTCAATCATGCTATGAAATCTTTTAAAATTATTGAAAAGAACCTAATAAGCAGGAAAATATATTTTTTTTTATATATATATTTTTTTTTTATATATTTTTTTTAGGATGCATATCAAGAGTAGAAAATAACTCTTTACTCGGCCATCCCCCCCTTTTTTTTATAATGAATCTCATGGTTTTACTACCAAAAAATCCTACAAAGTAAACGAAAATAAAAAAAAATAAAAAAAATTTTTTTTTTAAATCCCCCCCACACTTAATGTAGACATTGTCCCTAATGTCTTCAACAGAGTAGCAAAAAGAGCTTATTAAAAGGAAATGCATAAACAACGCACACATAAAAGAAATTTTGGGAGTAAAACCAAGAGTAAAGAAAGTTACAACCGGAGAGTGGTGTCGGGCTCATGCTTTTGACTGCTGGTTGGAGATTGCCAATCTTTCTTTTTCACTGATGGATCTAGTTTAGGTGTATAGCTTTGCAATTGGTCAATCAGCTGATCAGCAGTTGAGGCAGACATTATGGCACGGCAAGTCGCTTGGGGTATGAATCCTTGTTCCACAGCTTGGTCTAAAAAAGACAGCAAACTATCATAAAAACCATTAACATTAAATAAACCTACTGGCTTCTGATGAAAGTTCAAGTTAATCCAATATGCAATGCTGGAAATTCCATCTAATGCTTCTAAACCACCAGGTAAAGCAATAAAGGCTTCAGCACTATAAAGCATGCATCCCATACGTTCAGGCAAGTTTGAAACCTTTAATGTTTTACCGATGGCGTATTTCTTATCATTTAAACCATTTACAAGGATACTCAGTATTTTGCTTCCTCTAATGTTGGCAAAAAAGGCCGCACTTCCTTTTAAGCTATTAAGCCCTCCTCCATACACGCAAGCAATCTTTCTAGCAGCTAATGCATGACCAAGTTCAGTTGCTGCTAGCAGAAATTCTACATTCTTTCCAGCAAAAGATTCACCAAAAACACAGATAGATTTAAGTCCACATTTTGATGGTTTTTCGACCTCTTCCTCCTCTTTACTCTCGCTCTCAGACATTTTGCAAAGTGTGATTGCTGAAATGCATTTTTATAATACAAAAGCAGAAACAAAGAAATCACGCAAATCAGATAATATCAGAAAAATATTGTACAAAACTGACAAGTGTAATAATGGCGTGAACAAAGTAGAATACGGAATGTAAAGAAAGTCAAAAAGTTGCTGAAAAGGTAAACTTAAAAAGAAGAAAAATGTACGAAAAGTTAAAAAGCAGCTGTAAAGATAAAAAGATAAAGGAAAAGTAAAGCAGACAAACATATGTACAGTAGTTGTGATTGTGGCTCACATCTTCCTCTGATTTTTCGTTCAGTAACGGCTTAAACGGCTTCTATGAGCCTAGGATTTGCTTCCCATCTAATTTTCTTATAAACTGGCAAATAGGGCCTTTTACAGTCAGATCCCCAAGACTGTAGTGCTCCTTTTCTGTATGGAATAAGTTCATTAAATCAAGAAGAACAACATGAACATCTCCGCTAGGATGCGTCTCAAGAGTCTGAATGATATTATCCAATGACTCTTTACTCAGTCCATCCTTTATGAATCGGATTTTGTCCTCTCGATTTACTGAAATCATTCCTTTACTCCTACAGAGCCTATTACAGTTCCACCTTGCACACTTATGACAGACTCTCAATTCTTTTAGCTCTTCTCTTTTTAGAGTAAGAACTTCTTCCCATACCTGGCATACGTCTAACAAATGATTCATGAAACTCACCTGCTAAACGTACCTTAGCTTCAATAATCCAACGCATGTCCTCGGGAAGACCCAAACGCTTAAATGCCCTCATTCTTTCAAGTCGACAGTTGTAGATTTTCCTGAGCACATCTTTAGGAAGAGTAGGGAATCTGCTCTTAAGCTTTACAAGGCATTCCTCCATGATGAAAATGATGAAAGCTGAAATTGTGAGTGAAAAATGCTGTGCGATGTGTGCTTAAATAAGAAAAGAAATGAGAAGAGAAAGAAATCTTGGGTTGCCTCCCAAGCAGCCGCCTTTCTTTAACGTCTTTAGCTAGACAAAGTCCTAACCTATTGCTTTATTTTCTTTTTCTCTCTCTTTTTTTTTTTTAATAATACTTACCAGCTGGCTCCTCGAGCGTGATGACAGTCTTGATGGTGTTGAATGTACTGTTATTGTATTCCTTCAATCTTTGCCCATTTACTTTGAATTTTCTATCACCATCTTGAATCTCCACAGTTCCATACGGCCAAACTTGAACCACAGTAAAAGGCCCTGACCACCTTGATATTAACTTTCCTGGAAAGAGTTTTAACCTTGAGTTATAGAGAAGTACTTTCTGCCCTGGTGTGAACTCCTTCCTTATAATTCTTCTATCATGCCACATTTTTGTCTTCTCCTTGTAGAGCTTAGCATTTTCATAAGCATGTTAGCGAAATTCTTCAAGTTCATTGAGTTGCATTAGCCTTTTTTCACCAGTTGTCTTCAAATCAAAATTTAATGCCTTAACTGCCCAATATGCCTTGTGCTCTAATTCAACCGGAAGATGACATGCCTTGCCATATACCAATTGGTAAGGAGATGTGCCAATTGGGGTTTTGAATGCTGTTCTATAAGCCCATAATGCATCATCCAGCTTCTTTGCCCAATCTTTCTTGTTGGAGTTCATTGCCTTCTCAAGAATCCATTTCAACTCTCTATTTGATATCTCTACTTGCCCACTGGTTTGTGGATGATAAGGAGTTGCCACCTTGTGAGTTACTCCATATTTAGTAAGCACAGATTGAAGTTGTTGATTGCAGAAGTGCTTGCCTCCATCACTTATGATTGCTCTAGGTACTCCAAACCTTGTGAATATATTCTTTCTCAAGAATTTCACAACCACTCCAGAATCATTTGTAGGAGATGCTGCTGCCTCTACCCATTTGGATACATAATCCACAGCTACTAGAATGAATTGATTGCCGAATGAAGATGGAAAAGGACCCATAAAGTCAATGCCCCATACATTAAATAATTCTACCTCCAGGATGTTGGTCAATGGGGTTTCATGTCTCTGAGAGATGTTTCCTGTTCTCTGACATTTATCACATGCGGTTACATAGGCTTGAGAGTCTTTGAATAGGGTAGGCCAATAGAATCCAAACTGAAGAACCTTAGCAGCAGTTCGATTTGCTCCAAAATGACCGTCATATGGGGATGAATGACGATGGGAAAGGATACTGGTCATCTCTTCTTCTGGAACACATCTCCTTATGATTCTATCTGGGCAATGTTTATACACAAATGGATCTTCCCATAAGTAATACTTCACATTGGCTAAGAATTTCTTCTTTTGTTGTCCAGAGAGCTTATATGGCATCATCCCACTTGTTAAATAATTTACAATGTCAGCATACCATGGAGTTGATAATGATCTCACATTAAACAGCTGCTCATCTGGAAAGGACTCTTGGATTGGCAATTCTGGTTCAAGTTTGGGAAGTTCAAGTCGAGAAAGGTGATCTGCAATGAGGTTCTCGGTCCCTTTCTTATCTCTGATCTCCAAATCAAATTCTTGTAACAGGAGCACCCATCTGATTAGTCTAGGCTTTGCATCCTTCTTCTCTATCAAGTATTTTATTACTGAATGATCCATCCAGACTATGACTTTGGAGCCAATTAAGTATGCTCTGAACTTGTCAAAGGCAAATACAACAGCAAGGAGCTCTTTTTCGGTTGTTGCATAATTTATTTGGGCTTCATTGAGTGTTCGGCTGGCATAATAGATTGCATGAAAAATCTTATTCTTTCTTTGGCCTAAGACTGCTCCAACTGCATAGTCACTTGCATCACACATTATTTCGAACGAAAAATTTCAATCTGGAGCAACAATGATTGGTGCTGAGATCAATGCTTTCTTCAAGGTTTGGAATGCTAACATGCAATTCTCATCGAACACAAATGGAATGTCCTTCTCCAAAAGTTTGCATAGCGGTTTTGTGATCCTTGAGAAATCCTTAATGAATCGCCTGTAAAAACCAACATGGCCCAGAAAACTCCTAATGCCTTTGATTGTCGCAGGTGGAGATAATTTTTCAATAGTTTCAATTTTTGCTCGATCAACTTCAATCCCTTGAATTGAAACTTTGTGTCCCAACACGATACCTTCTTTCACCATGAAGTGGCATTTTTCCCAATTCAATACAAGGTTGGTCTCCACACAGCGCTGTAGCACCTTTTACAGATTAGCTAGACAGAGATCAAAAGATTCCCCAAACACTGAGAAATCATCCATGAATACTTCAATAAAATTTTCCACCATATCTGAAAAGATTGCCATCATTGTTCGTTGGAAGGTTGCAGGAGCATTGCATAATCCAAAGGGCATTTTTCTGAAGGCGAATGTTCCATATGGGCAAGTAAAAGTTGTTTTCTCTTGATCTTCAAGAGCAATCAAAATTGGTTGTAACCAGTGTATCCATCAAGGAAGCAGTAATAAGCTTTGTCCCGCCAATTTATCTAGCATTTGATCTAGGAATGGCAAGGGGAAATGATCTTTTCTGGTAGCTTTGTTGAGCTTTCGATAGTCAATACAAACTCTCCATCCGGTCACTGTTCTCTGCGGGATCAGCTCATTATTTTCATTTGGAACAACTGTCATGCCTCCTTTTTTTGGTACAACTTGTACAGGGCTCACCCATGGACTGTCAGAAATTGGGTAGATAATGCCAGCATCTAACCATTTGAGCACTTCTTTACGAACTACCTCCTTCATATTTGGATTGAGCCTTTTTTGATGTTCCACACGGGGCTTGGCGTCTTCTTCTAGCAGTATTTTATGCATACAGATTGAAGGGCTTATTCCCTTAATATCTGCAATCGACCATCCTAGTGCGGACTTGTGCTGTCTTAACACCCTCAGCAACTTTTCTTCTTCTTCGGTAGTTAAATCAGATGAGATGATAACTGGCAAAGCTAAATCTTCTTCTAGAAAAGCATACTTTAAATGAGTGGGTAGTGTTTTCATCTCTAATTTTGGTGGCTTTTCAATTGAAGGAACTGGCTTTGGTGGTTTTTCTCCTAAATCTTCGAATGGCCTTTTTATGAAAATTGGTGAATTGGCTTCGAGATAGCTAACTTGTTCTAGAATTTTGGGATCAGTAGTATGAGATGTGTCCATCATGCTTACTGCTAAAGGTTGATTAGAGCAAATTTCATCTACTACTTCTCTGGTGCAGCTGCTTATTGAATCAACCTTAAAACAGGTGTCACCTTCATCAGGAAGAGATAGGGCTTTAAAAATGTTGAAGGACACTTGCTCATCTTGAATCTGCAAAGTAAGCTTTCCCTTCTGTACATCAATTAGAGTTCGTCCAGTTGCAAGAAATGGTCTCCCAAGAATGACAAGAATTTCTTGATCTTCTTCCATGTCAAGCACTATGAAATCTGCTGGGAAGATGAACTTATCAACTTTTACTAGCACATCTTCAAGGACTCCACGTGGATGCTTTATTGAACGATCTGCTAGCTGTAATAACACGGTAGTTGGTTTCACTTCTCCCAATCCCAGCTTCTTGTAAACAGATAATGGCATCAAATTCACACTTGCACCAAGGTCACATAAGGCTTTTTCAAATTCACACTCTCCAATGGTACAGGGTATGTAGAAACTCCCAAGATCTTTAAGCTTTGGCGGTAGTTTCTTTTGGAGAATTGCACTGCACTCTTCAGTTAAGGCCACTGTTTCAAAATCCTCCAGTTTGTGTTTCTTTGATAAAATCTCCTTCATGAATTTTGCATAACTGGGCATTTGGGCTAAAGCTTCAGCAAATGGAATGTTGATATGCAACTTCTTGAAACACCTCCAGAAACTTGCTAAACTGCTTGTCTAGCTTAGCTTTCACCAATCTTTGGGGAAATGGAACTGGAGGAACATATGGTGGAGGATTATCTGGCAAAGTCATTCTTCCTGGAATCACTTCATCTTCTTTCTGAGCTTCTACATTTTTCTTCCTTGATTCTGGCTCATTCAATTGCTTCCCACTTCTTAATGAAACAGCCTTTACGTGCTCTTTGGGATTTCTCTCAGTGTCACTAGGTAAAGTGCCTGGTTGTCTGGAATTCAGCATACTTGCAATTTGGCCCATTTGCACCTCCAGATTTTTTATTGAAGTTGCTTGACTCTGCATGGTTGCTTCTTGATTTTTGAATGCAGCTTCTGTTCTGGCCATGAATTGGGAAGTATTCATGGTTAGTTGAGCCAATGCTTCTTCTAAATTCGTCTTTGGTTGTGGTGGTGATTGCTGAATTTGCTGTTGATAATTCCCTTGAGGTTTGAACACATTCTGATTACTCCTCCACCCTAGATTAGGGTGGTTTCTCCATCCTGGATTGTATGTGTTTGAGAAAGGATCATTTTGACGATTTTGATTCCCCTACATAGTTGGCTTGTTCAGGTTGAGAAGGAATGAATGGATTTCCTTCTTGGCATTGTGTGCTCATGTGAGGGCCTCCACATAAATCACAAGCATCTGCAGGAGTTCTGATTGCATTTGCTTGAGCTGTTAATGAACTCACTTGCTTGGATAAAGAGGTGAACTTGAGAAGACAAAGTGGTTAGAATGTCTAGCTCATGGAACTCCAAGTGCTTTCTTTGAAGTGCTTGCGTTCAGAAGGCCATTGGTAAGCATTTGCTGCCATTTCTTCTAACAGTTCCATAGCAGCTTCGATGCTTTTTCCCATTAATGATCCACCAGCTGCAGCATCTACAAGCTGTTCTGGTAGCATTAGACAATCCATTATAGAAAGTCTGCAATTGTAGCCAATCTGGTAGCCCATGATGAGGAAATCTTCTTAGCAGCTCCTTGTATCTTTCCCATGCTTCATAAAGGCTTTCCATGTCATGTTGGGTGAATGAAGCAATTTCATTCCTCATTTTTGCAATTTTAAGCTGGAGGAAAGAATTTTGCTAGGAATTTTTGTGCTAATATGTTCCATGTAGTGATGCTCCCCACTGGTAAAGAGTGTAACCAGCTTTTAGCCTTATCCCTAAGTGAGAAAGGGAAGAGTCGCAACCTTATGGCATCATCAGAAACTGCCATTATGCTTGAATGTATCACAGATTTCCAGAAAGCTGGCTATATGTGCATTCGGATCTTCTATTGGAGAACCTCCAAACTGATTTGCTTGCATCATTTGAATTATGGCTGGCTTGATTTCAAAGTTGTTGGCTGGTACAGGTGGTCTCCTGATTCCAGAAATGGTATCCATGACTGTTGGTGTGGCATAGTCACGGAGTGCTTTGGTGTCTTGTTCTTCTCTCAAATCTGCCATTACTTCACCTTGATCTACAGTTGACTGCTTCTGTATTTTTCGATTCCTTCAACAAGTTCTCTCGATCTAAAAATCAAATAGCAGTGGCTCAGCAACTTTTGATCTAGTCATACACTAGGACAAACCTGAAAAGAGAAAAGAAACACCAAAGAAAGAAGAAAATGTAAAATAAAAACCAAATTAGGATTAAGATTACTTGGTATTGATATTAATGATAACAATCCCCGGCAACGGCGCCAAAAACTTGTTACGTGTGAAATGGTTTATCAACTAGCGCAAGTGCACACTATCGTAAACAAGTAATAAAGTGATAAGTAAGTATCGTTCCCACGAGGATTGTTTCACTAAGTACCAAAATTCATAATCCTAACACTATTTGGCAAATCGATTAGTTGGAATTGAAGCGAGTAAATAAGGATTGATATAGAAAATACTTAAAATAAATATGAATGCAATTGGAGTAAAGATGAAGATGAATAAAAGACCTAGGGATCAGACTTCACTTGACAACTTTGGATTGAATCATCTATCTACACTAATCCAATTTTAACTCCCTTAATTGATAGTCGAGTTTCCCTAAATTAATTACTTGCCTCTTCCAAGGTCAAGTAATTCTATAATTAATTGCTAATCCACTATATTCCTATGTGAATTAAAACAATTAATCATGCATTAGGATTTATGGAACTCATTAAAACTACATAAACCTATATGAATATATTCCTATTTCATATGCAATTTACAGGTTTTAATTATAGGTTCCATACACATGTATCTCCTTCCGGTCTCAACACACATATTGAGTTCATTCAAAAGGTGGCCAATCAATTGAAAGCATTAAGAGCAATAATTAAAACTCAATCTAGGAAGTAAAAATGAAATTAGTTTCAATAGATTAGAATTCAATCCATTATTATCAAGTTACGTCATCACCCTAGGAAGATGAAATTAGAACATAATGAAATTAAACACAAACATAGAATAAAAACATCATCACATTCATGAACACAATATTATAATTACAAATGCATGAAAATAAAAATATTATCCATCCATTAGGAGGTAGAACCATCCATGTAGGAGGAGAACATAAGGATACAATTACAAATGCATGAAAATGAAAATACTATCCATCCATTAGGAGGTAGAACCATCCATGTAGGAGGAGAACCTAGCCTTCCATGTAGGAGGCATACAAGAACTTAAAATTGCATGAACTAAACTACTATCTAAGATGCATGAATGAATGATTCAATGCTTGGAATGCCTGAATGCTCTCTACTTCTACCTATTTATAGGTGAATGAACCAGCTGCAAGCCATCCAATTTGACAAGTTGCTACCAATCACACGCAGCCAACATTTTTTATTTTCGCAGCACAATTTATTTTACTTTGTTGGTAACTTTTGACCACCGAAATGGCTGATTTACATCTTTATGTCAACATAGGAGTTGTAGGGCCGGATCTTATCTTCAAAATGCATATAAAGAACTCCTAATTTGGACATTTCTAACTCAAGTTGTGATTAGATTAGTAGCCATATGTCAGATTCTGTCAGAACCACTGTTTCATCTTCCAAGCAGAATTTGAGATCCTTAGGTCCTGAACTGGGCTTTTCTTTAAACATGAAAGTTGTAGGGCTTCTTCTTAGCTTTCCATCCATATAAAGAACATCCCAATCGGACATCCAGAACTCCAGGTATGGCCTAAAACCTGAAACAGTGTCGGATTACAGCATTATCTAAAATATTTGATTTCATTTCAAATTCAAGATCCATTCACAAAATGCAACTAAATTTATTTAATTTAACAAGATAACATCCAAAACTGCATCATACAAGGGAAAATAAATATGTAAATATTTTACGTATCATTTATATTAGATGGAACAATAGATTATGAATGTATACGCAATGAACCAATATTGATTGACCATACTTACTGGATATAGTGGTGCTATTATTTACTATTGACTAATTAAGAATGGCTCATAATAATAAATTGCTTATTTTGTGTTGTGAACAAATTAAGGTTGTATTGTATAGAGCTTATGTAAATTATATTGTGAATTATGCCACAAGTGGCATTAAAATTGTAAAATATGATGTGGGCAATGATGTAAACGCTAGATGGAAATTTTTTTATAATAAAGGAGGAAAGGTATAAGGTTGACTTGAGAGATATAAGAATAGAAATCTTGTGAAAGGTATAAAGCTAACTTGGAAATCAAAAGGTGAATGTATATATTGTATTTACAAACTTTTGTAATTTGTGTTGAAATTTAATTGATCATAAATATTCCGTTTGATTTGATTGTGATGGAACCTTATTGGCTATGTGAAAATTTGATGACTGTCCGAAATAGGTTATTTGTAAAATCACGATTGTAGCATATAAATCAAGTAAATGAGACTATTATGGATTATGATATGAAACAAGAAACTTAAGCTATGTGTAGGTAAATATATCACCCAAAGATTTGGTGAAATTAAGTTTGTGACTATTTTCTATCTTTACTACTCAATCAATATTTAATTATTCTAGTGATTAAAAATTAAGAGTAGACCAATCAATATATACTCACTAAATTTATAAAACTCATCTCTTTCTTTTTAATGTTTCCAGTAGTCAATTTGAGAATATCAAGTTACTAACTCGTGTGAGAGCCCAAAGTAATTTTTTGAGAACTTGACAATTAGGATTGTATTGGAATTAAATTTAGGCATATGATGTTTATCTAATAACATGTTCATTTATGCATCTATATGTGTACTTTATGTTGCTGTCATATCTCTGAAAATTATAGATATTATATTTTATGGCATATGGTCCTCTAGAAATGCCTAAAAACAAGGAAGATTTGGTCTCTTTTTTTGAAATATTTAAAATAAAATTTGAGTAATTACGAAAATAAAGATATTTTCAATGGGCAAAATTAGTATAAACAATGTTAAGGTTGGTGGAAAACCACATAGTAAGATCCATACCAATCAGGATCAAATTTAGATCATGACATATTACTAATTTAATAGTAATAAAATAACAAGTGTATTTTAATAATTTCAATGGAGAGATATTAATTTAAAATGTTTAAGTCAACTTTTCTCTTTTTATCACATCATAATAAATGCACTTATTAATAAACATAATTAGTGGTGATGACAAATTCATTATAACACCCTTTATTATTTTATTATAATTAAATTAGTATTTTTGTTCAAATAAAAAAGTATAAATTGCTTACTTCCATGTATATATATCAAGTAAGAGAAATATATAGATACATATATATATATATATATATATATATATATATATATATATATATATATATATATATATATATATATATATATATATCATTATGTGAGTGAAAGAAATAAAATTGCATGGAAGGAATTGATTGACACTGATGTAAATCTATTAGACTTAGGGTTTAGGATCATCTAATAGCATATATAACATTCAAATTAATTATTAAAATTGTGATAAGAGAAAATTAGTGTTTACAACATTTAATTTTATCTTTGTTATATAACATTTTCTTTTTTTTCTCATTTAAAAATTTTAATTTATTTCAAAATATAAAATTATTCTAGACTTTTATTTTACATGTCACAATCTATTCCTTTTTATTTTAATTGTTCAATAATGTTAAGTTTTTGTTGGAAATATTAAACCAAGTTCACGCACACCACAAGAATGTTAGTCATTAGGGGCGGATTTTCCTCAACTCTCAAATGCCATGGGAAATAAAACCAAATGTTGTGGGGCTCAGTCCCAAATCAGGGGCTTTTATTTTCTTTTTATTTTACATTTTCTTTCTTTTACTTTGTTTCCTCAACTCCCAAATGCTGTGGGAAACATTAAATGATGTGTCAATGCCCAACAAAATCAGGGGAAAAACCTAGTGTCTTCATTGCTTGCTTGGGCATAGCTCCAAGCATTGGAAATCAGTAGTGATAGAGGTTAAAGCTTGCGCCATAGAGGTCGAAGTCTTGAGAAGCAAAATTTCTATCATTCCTTGATGCTTCCCAATGGACCGAGACCAGCAACTAGCTATAAAAATGGTGATAAATCTTCTAACTGTGGTTAGATAGCTAAAATTATTTTTCATAAGACTATTCAAGATTCAATAGTTATCAAAGTAGAGAGATAAGCATTAACCCTTCTATGATTCCATTTTAGATAATAAATAAGTTAACTTATAATTTAGTTCAATAAATTATAAGTTAACTTGTAAAAATATTTCTTGCACTAATTTATTAACAGAATACACTCTAATCTAATAAATTACTAAAGTAGTTTATAACTTATAAGATATTGTATTTTCAAATTCTTTTCAAATCTATCCTTATATTTTTTATTAATTTATAATTAATGCCCTTTATAACATAAATCTAAATATTTTTTCATAGGATATAATTAATTTAATTTTAACATAATTATATCCTAATTTTAAATTATAAATATATAAAAATATGTATATAAATAAATAAATAATATCATAAAATATATTTAATTATAATTTAAGCAATTATAATTTTGTTATAGATAATAATAAAATAAAAATTATGTAAATAAATTAATATATAAGTTCATAAAATATAATTAACTAAATATTAAATATTATATTTTATTTTAAACTTCTTAATTACATTAGTATAATTTAATTTTTTAGATAAACATGAATTATTTTAATTATATATCTATTTTTATTAACATATTTTTATATTATTTTATAATTTCAATTAATCCAATAGTGAATTTTATAAAATATTTCCTAATCAATTAATTAACTTATTAATGATTAATTATCAGTTATAAATTATTAACTATTAATTAATTTATTAGTTATTAACTACTTACGCGCATTATAATCTACTTATAAAGTAAAGCTTGTATATCGATTGGGATTTAATGCCTAGAGGTGCCATGTTGGATCCATCTTCGCAGAATTCGAAGTCGTCAATTTCTATTGTAATTTCTCACCAATAGTTTTGAGGAATGTATCCTAAAAATTAGACTTGTACACGAGATGATTTGTGTCCGTGTAGTTAAAAAGTTCATGTCCAGGTCATGTGGTAAGTGAGATGTTTGTGTTGATGTGAGCTTCTCAAGCTACGTAACATGTAACACCCAAAAAAAAAATGTCATGTAACATGAATTATATAAATTCATTCTTATTATCCACTTGGCTACATGTGGATCGTTTGGAATTACGATTGGAAAAGAAATTTAATTTTCAAAAGAATTAATCGAATTAATTGAAAATAAATGGTTAAATGTGATTTGAATTTAAGGGTCGATGTGCTGGGTTAATTTTTTTTAAAATAGCTTATAATTAAAAAAGACTTAATTTTTTTTAACTATTTATAATTGGATTTACAAGAGATATTCTTTTTCCGTAGTGTAAAAAGTCTTCGTGTTTTTCTTTTGCTATTATATTGTCATATGAATTAAATATTATATAATATGTTTATAGGTTTAATAATAATTATAAATTTATAATGGATGTAGGTTAATTTTTATTTTAATATTATATTTTTACATTAATATTTAGTATAAATATTGCATATTTATGTAATATTTTAACATTATGATAAATATAATCATACGTAATATTTTTCATATTGATAATTTGATAATTTATATAATAACTGCTAATAATATTCAAATATAAAATAGTCATATTCATATGTTATAAAAAATATATATAAAATTTAATGTGAATAATTGTAGCAAAATTAATTTTAAAAAAATTCAATATATTTTACCAACATTAACGTTTAAAATAAATTTTAATATTTTTGAATTGATTAAAGGCCAATCATCCAAATGAAAATTTTAAAAAATTAAAGTAAATTACTTTAACTGAGCCTCTCCCCAAAACAGACACACCCTGCCTGTGCCAATCTCAATTGCAGTAATATGCTCTTTTACGCAAATTTACTTTACATATTTACAGATCATTGCTCTCCTAAGATGTGAATATGTTTTAAGTATAAATCTAAAGTAATCCGAACCGTTGAGGCCATCGTTTGCGTGGATCAGATTGAACGATGCATGGATGAATCCACCTTATTTTATTTTTTACATTTTTAGTTTTAAATTAAATTAATATATTACAGAATTTTTTATCCAACTAATTAAATAATTATTTAAAATTTAATTTTTTATCTTTCAAATCAACCAAATCTAAATAAATTATTTTTAAGTTATTAATTATATTTCTAAATTATTAATTTTAAAGTCAATTATTTTTTTAGTATAATTTACTTAACCTTGAATGATCAATATGGAATCAAGAATATATCAAATATATTATGTTTAAAATTATAATTTTTTTAGGCTTAAATTTATTTTATAAAATTTAAAATTATTTTTTTTAAAAAAAGCACGTGAATCTGGTCCACAAACTTTAGATCTTATATTCACGTTTAAGGAAATTCTAATTTTACAAATCTATTCGGTCCAGTCTATTTATGATCAGTCCATATAAACGTATTCACAAATGAATTGAATGGATTCAGTTTAACAATTATATAAAATATATAGCACTGCACGCATAAAATGAAAAAAAATGTATCATATCTCTTTCTTTTTATAATAAAATTAAATACTACAAGCGTTACAACTTAATCAAATTAAATAGAAATATACGAAAATTCACTAGCTATTTCCCTTATAAAGTCAACGAATAAAGTATAAATAATTGACTAAAATAGTATCATATATAAATTATGTCAGCATATTTGACCTTTTATTCTCACAGACAGACTTAATTTTTAATTGATGAAAAAGATTCACTAGAAATTCTTTAAGAAAAATCTGAATAAAATAAAAATATTCAAGATCTAAAATTGATAATGTTTTGGAGTAACTTAATGGTTGTACTTAAGGACATCCTATAGAAATCATAAGGTGTTAGAAGCTAGGATTTGAAAAATGGTCTGCGACTGCAATATTACCCGCAATATTGCATTTTCAGGGCATACCTCATCCATGATTTTTCGTAATTTTAGACTATTATGACCGTATTTTTCTACATTCGTCTGCATTGCGACATGATAGTGATCGCAATTGCAACCGCAATTTAAATCCCTAGTTAGAAGTATAAATTGAGACATACCATGAAGAGTATACATGCTTTTAGGGAGAAAGAAGGGAATATGACATAGTCCAAAGGTATTGATAGAAATCTTAAGTTAAATCTTAATTAAGGGCTTAATGAGTGATTAGGAAAAATGATTAGACTAAAAAGTTATAATTTTAATGACTAACTAAAATGAGAAGTTGATAAGAAATTTCTTAAAGAAGTTGGCATGTAATAACCTAAACAAAGAGTGTGACATATGCCGTGATATAAACTAAGGGTGTGTTTGGTTCAAGGGAAGTTTTTCACATTCCTAGGAATATTTCATGGGAATGTTACATTCCCATGTTTGGTTCAATTTTTCAAAAAAATTTCTCGGAAATGTAACATTCCTAGGAATGTTTTGGAGGCCAATTTTCCCTATGAAATATTCCCATAGGGGAGGTGGGTATCCCACATTTCCATCCTATGGGAATATGGTTATTAAAGAACAAAGACAATTTTACTATACCTTCATTTATAAATATATATAAATAATATTTTTAATCATTAATATAAATAATATATCATTCCTTTATATAAATATATATAATTAATATTTTTTATAAAAAATAGTTATTGATAAAATAAATGAACATTTAATTTTTTTTCTTTTATTTGCATAAAAAAATGGATGAAAAAAGAATATTTAAAGATAAAATATGTGATTATTATATTTTTAATTGTTTAAAAAATTTTATTTTCTTTTCAATGGAGAAAAATTTTATTTAAAATTATATTTTCTCTTATTTTCTTTTAAAAATTTAAATTATTATATTGTTAACAATGGAGAAATTACTTATTCCTTTTTAAAATATTTCTCTATATTACACATTTTAGTGCTTAACATCAACTTCATTTTCTTATTAATGCTATTGGGTTCCAATTTTTTCAATTACATTATTTATGATTCTTAATCATTTTCTAGTGGATTTTTGAAACTGATTTCGTATATTTTACATGCATATTCTCACATCCTATCATCTTAATTACCTTTCTAGCTCTGTTATTTATATTTGAAGTGATTTTAATTTTTCAATCACATTTTTAGGAAACGAAACTAGTAATATGTTACTATTTGAAGAATATAGAGTAATGTGTTGTTATTTGGTAATTTAGATTATTAATCAGACTTGATTTATCCACTTATTTAGAATTTTTGGTTAGTGTTACTGTTTTGAAACGAAACAGTAACATATTACCATTTGAAGAATAAAGAGTAACATGTTGTTATTTGGTAGTTTGGTTATTAATTAGACTTAATTTATCCATTTATTTGGAGTTTTTAGTTAGTGTTACTGTTTTGAAATAAAATAGTAACATGTTACTATTTAGAGAATAAAGAGTAACGTATTGTTATTTAGTAGTTTGATTATTAATTAGATTTGATTTATATATTTATTTATAACTTTTTGTTAGTTGTTACTATTTTAAAATGAAACAGTAACATATTACTATCTGGAGAATAAAGAGTAACATGTTATTATTTAGTGGTTTGGTTATTAATTATACTTAATTTATCCATTTATTTGGAGTTTTTGGTTGGCGTTACTATTTTGAAATGAAATAGTAACATATTACTATTTGGAGAATAAAGAGTAGCATGTTATTATTTGATAATTTGGTTGTTAATTAGACTTAATTTATCCATTTATTTGTAATTTTTTGTTAGTGTTACTGTTTTAAAATGAAACAGTAACATGTTACTATTTAGAGAATAAAGAGTAACGTGTTATTATTTGATAATTTGGTTGTTAATTAGACTTGATTTATCCATTTATTTGAAGTTTTTGGTTGGTATTACTATTTTGAAAATGAAATAGTAACATGTTATTATTTGGAGAATAAAGAGTAACGTGTTGTTATTTGATAATTTAGTTGTTAATTAGACTTGATTAATGAAACAGTAACATATTACTATTTAGAGAATAAAGAGTAACGTGTTATTATTTGATAATTTGGTTGTTAATTAGACTTGATTTATCCATTTATTTGGAGTTTTTGGTTGGTGTTACTGTTTTGAAATGAAACAGTAATATGTTACTATTTGAAGAATAAAGAGTAATGTGTTATTATTTGATAATTTGGTTGTTAATTAGACTTGATTCATCCATTTATTTGAAGTTTTGGTTAGTGTTACTGATTTTGAAATGAAATAGTAACATGTTACCATTTGGAGAATAAAGAGTAATGTATTGTTATTTGGTAGTTTAGTTGTTAATTAGATTTGAATTATCCATTTATTTGGAGTTTTTTTGTTAGTGTTACTATTTTGAAATGAAACAGTAACATGTTACTATTTGGTGAATAAAGAGTAATGTGTTATTATTTGGTAGTTAATTAGATTTGATTTATCCATTTATTTATAATGTTTTGTTAGTGTTACTGTTTTGAAATGAAATAGTAACATATTACTATTTAGAGAATAAAGAGTAACATGTTGTTATTTAGTGGTTTGGTTATTAATTATACTTAATTTATCCATTTATTTGGAGTTTTTAGTTGAGTGTTACTATTTTGAAATGAAATAGTAACATATTATTATTTGGAAAATAAAGAGTAATGCGTGTTGTTATTTGGTAGTTTGATTGTTAATTAGACTTGATTTATCCATTTATTTGGAGTTTTTAGTTAGGTGTTACTATTTTGAAATGAAACAGTAACATGTTACTATTTAGAGAATAAAGAGTAACGTGTTATTATTTGATAATTTAGTTATTAATTAGACTTGATTTATCCATTTATTTAGAGTTTTTAGTTGGTGTTACTATTTTAAAATGAAATAGTAACATCCTCTTCTTTGATAATTATGGTTGTTCAATGAAATAAAAAAATCACTTAAAATGGACAGCCAAACACAAAATTTTGGTTGTTCAAAGTTTTAAACTTAATTTACATATTTTTAACTAGATAGACTTCATTAAACCCATGTTTTCTTATTTTCTATTCAAAGTTTATATATTAAATTATTTATTATATTTTAATCAAATATAATTTAAATTATTAATTTATTAAGTCTTTAAAAGTCTTTATTCATATATTTTTAATTAAATCTATAATTTATTTCAATTTATAACAAAAAATTGATAAGGGATATTTTTTTGAAAAAGTAATAAGATTCCTGGGATTATGAAGTGTGAACCAAGCATAGAAATATAATATGTTCTGGGAATGTGAAAAAATATTCCCAGGAATATTTGTATTGAACTAAACATAAGAATCCCACATTCCTAGGAATCACATACCTGGGAATCACATTTTTGGGAATATATATTTTCCTGAGAATGTAGGATTTCGCGAACCTAAATGGTCCCTAAGTGGACTAAGACTAAGAGTAAGAATACTTAGAAATTTGACATCATATTTGCTTCAAAATCATAGTAGCCCATTTCCTTGATGGCTGCTTCATCTCTTCTTCTGTAAATAACCAAATTTAGCTTCATAATCCCCCCTCACACACAAGTGCCCTACAACTAGAGAAAAAGTTAGGTGAGAAAAAGTGAATTCTTGAGTATTTTCTTTATCCTCTAGCAAAATTCTATTAGTTTCTTTAGTGTTATTCAAAGTTAGTTGAACAAAGAAGTTCTATTGCACCTCTAGGTGAAGATATCTACCTATAAACTTCTATAGATCCATCTCTTTTCATGATTCATTCTATGAATTCCCTATTAATTTAATGTTATTTTGGATTTCATACTTTAAATGTCAGGTGAGGAAGTTAAGCCACAAGCCTCTTTAAGTAAGTAGAGATCCACTCTTTTTCTTCTTAATTTTCTTCTTAGAAAATGTTTATATATAAAGTGTATATGTGATCGTTGTTGATTGTATTGAAGTCATGAAAATCATGGTAAATTATTTGTAAATATGATTTCTCAAAACTTAACAAGAATTTTTGAAGAAAATAGTTATGGATTAACCATGAGCTTCTCATGGTTTTCCTAAGTTTTAAAGGAGAAAAATTTTGGTTTTCATACTAAATTTTAGTGAACACTAAACCACACACTAATATGGATGGTTTAGAATTATTACATCAAGATTATGAATTCAGCTTTGGAAGTTCACATGTATCTTATGGACTAAATGGGAGAAAATTTTTGTTTTTGTAAGAAAAACTTATTATAATAAGTTCCAGACTATTTTGAAGATGTTTATTAATATTTATATTAGTGGTTTGTAGTTAAAACATGTTTAAAAATATATTTGGAAGTTTATGGATTAATACTAAAAAACTATTTTCAAACTAGTGCTTTTAAGTGTAAAATAATTTCTTACAAGCAAATTTTTCAAGTAAAACATTTCAATTATTTATGTAATATGTTTTATGGTTAAAAATGATTGATTAGATGTTTTGAGTATTGGAAACTAAGTTCAAAAATTATGAAAAAAATTTACAAAAATTTACTTATAAATTTTTTTAATTATTTACCTATAAATGAATCGAAATCTAAATTAAAATTAAATCAATTTTACAAAACTTTGATGCCAAATGAAGGTTTAGATAAATTTATATGCAAATAAGCTAAATTTTAATTCATTTATAAATAAATTTTTCTAAATAGATAAAAAACTGCTCAAAATATTTTAATTCCAAAGAGTAGATTTTAATAATATATATATCATGAAATGTTATGATCTAGATCGAGATTTTTTTATATAATGAGTGGTTCATGACAAATAAATTAATTCTAGTAAATTCTTAATAAATCAAATCAATTAACTTTATACTAGCATAAATATAATCAAAATCAAAATTAAAACATGAAAATACGGATGGAAAGGCAATCTTGAGAAAAGGCATGCTATTTATTTATTTTTTATGAAAACCATGTAATTTATATGCATTTGTTGATGTGTGTGATATGTTGGTTTCTAATAACATGATTTTTCCTGACGAAAGACCCAAGTGAGGTTTCGTAAATTAGTTGAAGATTTTACATTTATTTTATCAAAATTTTAAGATATTGGAGAAATTGAAATTTGAAAATAAATTAAATTATAATAAACTGATAGCTAAAATTAATTTTCACAAGATTATTCAGGATTCAATGGATATCTAAATAGAGAAGTGAGCATTAAACCTTCTATGAATGGAATGGAAGCCTATATATTGATTGGAATTTAGTACCTAGAACTACGATGTTGGGTCCATCGTCGCAAAATTTAAAGTAGTCATATTTTTATTGTAATTTCTTACCAATAGTGTTAAGTAATGTAGCCCAAAAATTAGACTCTTATAAGTGAGATGGTTTGATATTTAGATAAAAAGAAACCTCGCATGACTTAATTTGGCCATGGAAAAAGTTTAAGAATGGAATGAAATTTGTAAATGTTAACTTTATTATTTTTTATTAAATTTTAATAAAATTTACTATTTTAAGTGAAATTTTTAAATATAAAAGTGATCGTTAGAACCTAATATGAGTTTTGAGACTATTTTCTTAACTCCTAAATGTTAACGTATAACAAAAATGAGAAGTTTGTGTACTGTTTTGTAGTTCCTAAAAACACTTGAATAAGGAAAAACAACTTTTTTACTTGTTAAAATAATATATGAGGTATAGGTCTAAATCTACTAAAAATTATAAGTTGTGAAATTTGAGAAAACCATGTTGTGCTCTATATGATTTTGCTAGAAAAATCATGTGGCACATGATGATTTCAGACTAATACTTGTATGAATAACATGTGATGATGATGGCTTAGCACTTTAATGTTAAAGAAAATATTGTAAAAAAAATGAACATTGTTCTAAGGGTTATATGAAAAAACCATGAACATACTTGTAAAGTTAGTGCATGAATTTCTATTTGAAGTATACATTCACTAATTTATTTATATGAGAATAATACTAATGATTAGGATCTATGAGAATGATTAAATGTAATTGAGTCTTTAAGAAAGTGAAACAATAATCTAGCTTATGAAATAAAAACACCGATATTACTTGTGGTCACTAAAATTGTGATAAGGTAAGTATAAGTTTTCTTCTAGTAGATTATCTTTATGTTATGCTTTGGTTATAGCTATAGTTGCCATTTTAACCTTACATTATTATATGAAATGGACTAGTGAGAGCTAGATATAAAATTGGTTTAATGTCATATATGAAATTTGGGATTGAATATCGTATATATGTATTGTGATATGATTATGTGATGTTAAGACCTTATAAAGAGTTTTAAAGAATGGCCTAGTGCTTTAACTTCTGAATCACACAGAAGGACATATGAGATAAGGTTAGAATATACATGGGATAAAGTTGGCTCAAAGTAACAAGGAAAAACCTTTATGCCTCCATGGCATCTAATAGATATCCTATAAATTGTTATGGATAGTTTTTTTTTTAATCAAAACACAGTAGTACATAAAGTGTCGTTTATTCCAAACCTGAAAGGTGTTTCCTTGTAATTTTGAATTTGTTTATCAAGTTAAACACTACTAAACCATTAATCTCAACCTTCCAAGCATTCTTAATCACCTTTAGACATGACAAATCTATGAACCAAGCAAATATAAACCTAAAACACTTATATCCTTAATCCTTGTCAAACTTAGTATCTAGGAAAATAGGAATATGATTAAAAATTGAAGTAAATAGATGTAAGACAATACTTTTTGGAAATAACACTCTCTAAGCACTATTACATATTGTTCTATCTAGTCTTTCTCTGATAACTTGAGAATTAATTCTATCATTCTCCTAGGTGAAAGGATTAAACTTAAAGTTAAGATTTATGCCACCCATATGTTGCACAAAAGCATTAAAAGTAGCAACATAACAATTGCCCACTAAACATGCTCCCTATTTCTCATGTTGAGTGAATAAAGCATCAAAGCCACCTAAGATCACTGAAGGATCATTAATTGAATTTAAATCTCATATAATCTATCCCAAGAAACATGGCAATCATTTGAATAAGAAGAGCCATAAACACAAGTGATAAACCACTTCCCTTCATTTCCATTTTCTTTAACATAAATCTTTCTTTCATCATGAAAAAGAGCATTAATTTTTGTACCTTAAGTCCATAACAAAATCAAACATCCCTTACATGCCTTTGCTAGTATAGAAATATAGTCTAGCATTCCAATTTTGTGAGTTACAAGTTGTAATCTTTTATGATTTTCTTTTATTTCACTCAAGAAAACATAATTTGACTTGTTTTCCCTAACCAAATCCTAAACTATCAAGGCTTGGCTAATTGCTCAATATTTCCATGTTAAGCATTTCATGGTTCTTATAGAGGCATAGCTTGGCCCACCTTCTCAGGCTATTCAAATATGAAAGTTGAAACTTGCCTAATTGTTACTCTATTCTTCCATTTTGATACCCTAATATGTCTTCTAACTTGATCTCCTTGATAAGTATCTATGGCAAACTTGCACTACTCTAGATTAACGATAAGGTCTTCTTTAAGTCACTATTGGGATCTTTGATATTGCATTTAATCCTCGTTACCTTGCTTTCCCTTCCATTGAGCTAAGGAGTCTTCTACCAAATTGTCCCTAGTAAATCCCTTAACAATTTCTTTTTGACTATCCTCATGATGATCCTTCCTTAATTTATATTTTGACCTAAACTCCATATAGGCTGAATAAGCTAAGTTTTTTTCAATAAAATTTTCATTCAAAGCATCCAAGATACTAGCTAATTTTAGTTCTACAAGAAGGTTGTTGTAAACTAAAGATATAGGTACCATTTCTTTATGCATTAATCAATTTGAAGCTACAACAATTTCTATTAGATTACATCTTTTCTCTACAAAAAAAGGTATGTTGTAAAGGTTGGTTCTTCGAAACAACAGCCAAAGTGACGTTATCCTTATCAACAACACTCTTCTAATGTGCTTTCTCCTTTGCACCATTACATGATATCTTTGAAAACAGATCTCTAATTTCACCTTCAGAAATATTGTGACTTACGTTCCTTTTTTTCAATTTTGCTAGCAATGTTTTTAGCTCTTTTCCAATATGAACATAAGTCCACAAACCGTATTAACAATTCTTTACTCCCTTCTTTGTATTGGATCCACATATCCTCTGATCATGCCTCAAAATGCCATAGCTATAACACAAACTTTGGATTTTTTTTCCTACTTAAAGTTAATCAAATCTTCACCTGCTTTGCTTTCCTTAACTAGAAGCTTAATGGAAAAGGCTTAATAATATTGATCCAAGCCTTTATGCTAATAAAAGATCTTAACAAGTTACCATTATGGACTGAAATATCCACCTCCTTTACCTTCCTAATCTTTGAATTAATGATTTCAATAGTATTTCTATCCATGTATTCCATAAATAGGTTGTAAATCTGGATCCACACCAGCAATTGATCAAAATTTACATCCTAGATGGATATATTAGAATTCTATAGATATAAATTTAAAACTTGGACTAGGGTATTTCATAGTGCCTATCTCAAGACTAGTTGTCTATCCTTTTCAAAATTAAAAGTAAAGATGTAGGTATTAAAACCAATCCTAGCAATAAGGAAATCCCTTACCATACTCCAACTTTAATATAACGTTTCTTTAATAACTTTTTTGTTTAGTAGTTTTAAAAAAACTTTCCAATAAGCATACGCTTCACATCATTAAGTGATTTGTTTAGTTGAAGATCAATATAATCATCCTCTAAATTTAATTGGTAATCATAGTACTTCTTTATTTCCATTGAAGATCTAGACTGAGATTCCTCAAATGAGATGGCTTGCCTATGCCTAAAGAGATCATATCAAAACCAAATCCAATCTATAAAATTTAAGAAACTTCTATGCCTTTCAAACCAAAAAGAAGTGACTTAAAAGAAGACTTGCAAATTGAAAATTACCTTTTATTATATGCCACACCACAATAGTATAGAAAACTAACTTCTGATTTTAACTAATGATGCATGAACTACCTAGTATCCTTGGTTGAAAGAAGATTTATATGGACTATTATCATTTAAGATGTTAAATTGGAGATCTGTCTCCTCTGAAGTTTACCTAACTTTTTTTAAAAGATAAAATGAGTTATCTTAATTCAAGAGAGTAAGCAATTACAAATTTAAAAATTATCTTTTTTAATAATGGTTATTTATTCAATTTTAAATCCTTACTTTTTTCATTAATGATTACAATGTACCATTTTACTTTCTAAAGTGTAACTTGTATTTTAAAAAAGTATGATTCTTAAATTTGATAATTAGTCATACCTTTTTTTTTTCTTAATTTGAGAAATTCCTCAAGAAATTTTGCTACTCTATACAAAGAAAAAAATAGTATAAATATAGAGCTAATTATAAATTTCTTTAATAGATCATATGTTAAACAAATTTTTTAATCAAATATTACACTATAAAAAGATTTTAATTTTATCACTTTTTGTATTGCAACTTAATAAATGAAATTGTAATTTTTTGTGGAATTATTTGGTTCGTACATAAAGTAATTTCCCATGGAAAATTGAATTTCTAAGAAAATAACTTTCAATGTGAACTTTATAATAAATACTCAAAGTTGTTTAATTGATATATATGAAGTAACACTTCCTAGGAACTAACTTCTTATATTTTGTCTGATTCAGCTTTGAATAACTTATGAAGTGTTAATAAAATAACTACGATATTTTTAATATTATTATAACATAAATTAATAAATTTTAATTATAATTAATTAAATTTAATAAGAATAATTTTATCATTATATCCATAAATAACATAAGAAATAAAACTTACTTAGAGAGGAGATAAATAAGCAACTCCTTATAATGACCAATTAAACAACTCATCTCTTTTTTATATCCTAAAAAATAAGACATCCCATACTATTGAGGCAAATCAAATTACTTTTACATATTTATAATATAAATGTTCTTATAAAATTACAATGCTTAGATATCATTTGCATTCCATGGTGGGCCAGCCACATTTTATTTAGGCCGATTGGTTTAGGCTCAGGTCTGATTTTGACTCAATAATAAGTATCCACCATTAAGTACCACCTGAAGCAAAAAAAATCTTAGCATTTTTTTTATAATTTTTTAAACTAAACCAAACCCAAAAACTATACTTCAAATTAGACAAAAATTTAATGAGCTAGTTTGCTGTAAGGTGAAATTCAAAAATATGCTTAAGCTTTTCCTATTTTTTAGTTAGAAGACATTTTTCTAAGAAAATTTTATTTTTATATAAGTAAAAATGTGCCATGTTAGCTATGTACCATATCATTAGAAAATAATGCATGATATCATAATATTAAGGCAAAATAGCTTTCTCTTTAAAATAGAAAATATTGTTTTTCACCATCCTTCATACACTTAATATTCAAGAAATAGAACATTTTATATTATCTAAATATTTTATTATTAAGAAAAATATCCGGTCTCCAAATAAACAAGCACCAAATAATTAAATAATTAAACAATTAAACATGTTATATAAAAAATTTATTCCTTTCTAATATTGCATTTACTTCCTTCAACATACACTTTTTAATTAAATTTTATACATCTTTAATACAATCCAAATAAGATAATTTATTTATAAATGAATTGAAATCATTATCTTTGACAAATTTTATATATAATAGAATCTATTTGTAAATAAATTTCAACTATTTTTATTGAGATGAAATAAAATCAATTTTAAAAAATTTTGATGCTAAACAAAGAGTGAGATAAATTCATATGCAAATAAGATCTAATGTTAAGTAATTTTAATTCATTTGTAAATAATTTTTGTAAACATATAAAAAATGCTTGGAATATTTCAATTCAAAACGAGTAGATTTTAATAGTATATATATCATGAAATGTTATGATATAGGTTGATATTTTTTTATATAATAGGTGGTTCTTGACAAATAAATTAATTCTAGTAAATTTTTAATAAATTAAATCAATTAATTTTATAAAAGCATAAATATAACAAAAATACGGATGTAAAGACAATCTTGAAAAAAGGCATGCTATTTGTGTTTCTTATGGAAACCATGTAAATCATATGCATTTGTTGATGTGTGTGATATGTTAATTTTAATTAGTGTGATTTTTTCTCGAAGTGAGGTTTAACAAATTAGTTGAAGATTTTACATTCATTTTATCAAAATTGAGATATCTGAGGAAATTGAAATTTGAAAATAAATAAAATTGTAATAAACAGATGGCTAAAATTATTCATTTTATCAAAAATTTGAGATATCGGAGGGAATTGCAATTTGAAAATAAATAAAATTATAACAAACATATGGCTAAAATTATTTCTAACAAGACTGTTCGGGATTCAATGGTTATCTAAGTATCATTAACCCCTTTTTGTATAGAGTGAAGGCTATATACTGGTTGGGATTTAGTGCCTAGAGGTGTGACGTTGGGTCCATATTCAAAAATTTTAAAGTAATCATATTTCTATTGTAATTTCTCACTAACAGTGTTGAGTCATATGCCCCGAAAATTAGGCTTTCATAAAAGAAATGATTTGCACCTGTACAGTTAAAAGGGTCTTGTCCAAGTGCTTATGCGATGGATGAGGTGCTCGTGTCATCGGGATTTTCTGAAGTGGCAAATGGCTACACGTAAGTTCATTCCTGTTATCCACTTGGCGACATGTGAGTCATTTAGAATTATGATTGGAAAAAAATTCAAATTTTAAAAGAATTAATCAAATTAAATTGAAAATAAATAGTTAAATGTGATTTGAAATTTAGAGTCAATTAATAATGAATTAATTTATAGTTAAAAGAGATTAAAATTTTCTTAACTATTTCTAACAGAATTTACTTAAAATATTCTTTTTTCCTAATGTAAAAAATCTCTATGTTCAATTTTTTTATTATATTATCTTTTAATGATATAAAATATATAATATATTTATAGATTTAATAATTATTATAAATTTGTAATAGATGCAGGTTAATTTTTTATTAATATTATATTTTTACATTAATAGTTAGCATAAATATTATATATTTATGTAATATTTTAACACTGATAAATATAAAAATTCTAAATCTATAAATCATATATGACATTTTTCATGTAAAAAATTTGATAGTCTATATGATAATTATTAATAATATTTAAATATAAAATAGTCAAATGCTTATGTTATAAAAAATATAAAATTTAAATGTGAATAATATGATTGATTGCAGCAAAATTAACTTTAAAAAAATTCAATATAGTTTACCAGCATTAGCGGTTAAAATTGATTTTAATATTCAAATCGATTAAAGTCAGATTGTTGAGATGAGAATTTGAAAAAAAAATTAATTCCAATAAGAAGATTTAGGTAAATTACTTTATTTGAACTGCACACAACCCTGTTTGGAATACCTATGCGAATCTCAATTGTAATTATATGCTCTTTTACGCAAATTTACTTTGCATATTAGAATATCATTGCTCTCCTAAGATGTGTATATGTTTTAAATACAAGTCTAAAGTAATCCGATCCGTTGAGGTCATGGTTCATATGGATCAAACAGAACAATACATGGATGAATCCACCTGATTTTGTTTTTACATTTTTAGTTTTAAATTAAATTAATATATTACACAAATTTTCATCCAACTAGTTTAATGATAATCCAAAACTTAATTTTTTATTTTTCAAATCACCAAATTTAAATAAATTATTTTAAAGTTATTAATTTTATTTTCTAAATTAATAACTTTAAAGTTAAGTATTTTTAGTATAGTTCTTGAATTATCGATATGGATAACAAATGCTTTAAATATGTTATGTTTAAATTTATAATTTTTTAAGCTTAAATTTATTTTAAAAAAATTAAAATTGTGTTTAAAAAATAAAAATCCGTAAATCCGGTTCACAAACTTTAGAACTTATATTCCAGTTTAAGGAAATTCCAACTTAATCAAATTAATAGAAATATAAAAAAATTTAACTAACTCATTTCCCTTATAAAGTCAAAGAATAAAGTATAAATAATAGGCGACTAAAATAGTATCATATATAAATTATGACAGCATATTTGACTTTACGTTCTCACAGACTTACTCAGTTTTTATTTATTAATCATATTATGAAAATATTATAAAATTTTATATAATAAGTTAAAAAAATATAAATTTATTTTAAAATGAAATCATAAAGTGTTTAAAAAATAACAATTCATTATAAGTTTGAATAAATTTCACATGATAAAGACAGTTGTAATCAAGTCACCAACTCAATCACATGAGCAAGAGATTAGTTTTAATTATAAATAATTTAATGATCAATTATCTCATCGTAAGTTCTAATTTTCAGTTATAGCCAAACAAATTATATTCATTCACCGGTAGCGATCTTAAAGTTCCATCGTGATGGTGAAGCTAGGGTATAGGCTGGGACGATTTTAACCACCCAAAAGTCGAAAATTTTACAAACTTATTTTTTACATTTTGTTTATTTTTTATAAAAAATTTACATTCAATCTTTCAAAATTGAAAAAAAAAAACATTTTATGAATTCTTAATAAATTTCACTTCAGCCCCTCATTTTTTTCCCTTTTGGCTCTAGCTAGTTGCATCACCGCCCATCATGAAAGCAGGATATATAAAGATTTGTTTCTTCATTTATCATTTAAGATGTTAATTTTGATAGTTAATCTATTTTTTTAATTTATAACTTATTATAACTTTCTTTAATAAGTTCTACTTTAAACAAATTTTTAATCAAAATTTTCAACTATAAAAAATTTATAATTTTCTAAAACTTTTCGTGTTGCAACTTTATAAGTGAAATTGTTATATATTTATATATTTAAAATTCTTACAAAATCATGACATTTGTTTGATATGCTGTGAAACATAAATATAGATCAATAGTACTAGGATAATGGACATTAGGTATAGTGTAAATAAATTATTATATTATATAATGTTTAACGCGTCACTATATATCATATCGTTCCTATTTCACAATAGAAGAATATATTATAAGGAATTGCTAACCATAGCAACATTCATTCTTTCATTTCCGTCAAAAAAATATATTATGTAATATTTTAAAATAACATTTAAAATTTTATTATTTTAAAAGCCGTGAAATACTTATTTTAATTAGAAAGGATAAATGAATTATATTTATTCTACCAAGATTTCAAATTTTTATCTTAATAATCATCATGATGATTATTTTTCAAAACTGAGAATATTTAATATTGGTGAGTATGAAAATTTATAAAAGCATATGTATATGACTTAAAAAAATAATTTTTCTGAAGTCTATAAAATTCTTTAAAATCTTTACTTTTTTAGTTCCTAAGTGAGTTATTGGGAAAGATGGAAAATATATAAGATAGGATATAGGAAAAAAAAAACAAATAAAACAAATAAATAGGAATTTTATAAAAATAAAATAAACAAATGATTAGGAATGACTTCAATTTAAAATAAGCGGTTGAAATTTAAAAATGAACTGAGTTTACATGGTACAAAAACTCACAGTTCATTTTTTTCTCACTCTTCTCCCCATTTTTTCCTGGTACACTCTCTCTCCTCTCTTTCTTCTCTGTGGTTCGCCCGTTGCCGGCGGTTGCTACCACTGCTTTCGATGCCAGCACCATTGCTGTTTTCCTTCGTCTGGCGACCACTATTCACGACATCGGGGAAGGCTGTCAATCATAGCTCGTGCAGGAGGCAACATTTGGGCACTGGGTCCTCTTTTTGACACATCCACGGCAGTTTTCGGCGGCCACTGTGCCTGCAAGCTCCTTTCCAACTTCAGCGAGCTGCTATCGTGAGGGGACTATTAGAACCAACGGAAACGGCAGCAGAACTTCTGGGTTTCTGAGTGTTCTGGCCACCTTAAATTTTTTCGGCGACTGTGAACCCGTAGTCTTCTTCCCTAGTTGGTGATGAATGATTCCATATCTTCTGGTGTTTTAATGATTAAAGATTAATCCAAATTACCTATTTTATGCTTATGAATTTTTAGCGATACTTTTAAAAAATAATATTTTATACTATCGAGTGATAGAATAATATAATAGAAGCCCCTTTAAAGTATTACATTTTAATATTATAAAAAAAAATTGAACTTGATTTAAAAAAACTCTATTTTATCATTTTATTTTGGATACTCAGTATAGCATTAATAAAACAAGGATATCATACTCAAGGGTGCTAGACTAGCATGCTTAGAGTATGAGGGTATTTAGTAAAGAGTTTTTTAGTTAACTTTCAGTTAATTTGATAGTATTTAATTATTTAACTGAATCAATCAATTATTTTAATTATTTGGCAAATAACTTATTAAATTAGCTGATTAACCCTTAATCAGTTAATTTGAAAAAACTAATTAATCTAGTGTTTTCAACTAACTTATTAATAATGGGCTTGTAAAAATATAAAATTATCCTTAAATAATATACCTATTTCTATTTATATCCTTACTAAAAATATCAAACAAATTTATTAAATAATAATTATTAATTTTTATAAAGTATTTATGAAATATAATAATTTATTTTTTAAAAAATATAATAAATCTTTAATTATATTTTAGATTTATTATAATTTTAAGCATGACTCAAAAAATTTCTTAAAAATAAATTAGATGATAAATTTAAAATATTATTAAAGTAAAAAAATACTAAAATAAATCATAAAATATATACACGTCCTTATATATTTATATCATCAAAATCTAATATTTTTAATGTTTGGAGTTTGATTTAAAAAAATTTCAATAAATGTGTTTTTTTTATTCTTTAACGAAGAGTTAAAACAATAAGAAAACAATATATAGTTTTATACATTGATGTGAGTAAAGCCCTTCTAAAGCTTAAGATCATAATATTTTGATCATTTTATACTTTGATTTAAAAAATTTGTTATTTATGAGAATCTTTCATATTTCAATGATAAATTTAAGAGGATTTAAGATGATTAAGTAGCATAAAATAAGCCTTTTGGAGTTTTAAGTCCTAATATTTCTATTTGTACAATTTTGATTTAAAAATTCCTAAATAATGGCATATCATAATGTTAATATTAGGAAATATAAGGACAAAATAATATGAAGTACTATCATATGATGATTTGATTTTGGATTTGTAATGTTTGGGTAGAAAACAAGTGGTAACTACATATTCATAAGTTATCATTATAAATTGTGAAGTAGGAAAAATAGAAAAATGAAAGAATGCTTAGGAATCCTTAAAGTGAGCAAGTGTTCTTATATGAGTGTATATCTTATCCAAAATTTTGTATCTTACTTATATTAGTTGAACATTATATTTTATAACTTTTAGTTTCCTTATCAATTATATGGATTGCAAATACATTCATGCATGAATTAAGTCTATTTATAATTAAAGAGTTTTAATCTCAATATTTGTGTTTGTTTACTTGATCGATATATCATCAAGATAATTGGTTTGTTCATAGATATGTGTGTATGTGTTCATGTAGTTATCTCATAAAATATTGTTATTCCCATTTTAAGACTTTAAGACAAAAGCAAAATACTATTGTTACTTAGTACTACTTAGTGGTATTTGTGTTTGGTAGAATGACAAATTATGACTATGTATGTATTAGCGGTGATAAAAAAATTTCAATTCGCTCTTAACCAATTGACTGAACCTAAAGTTGGTCAAAGTTAATCAGTTAAGAGTGATTAATGTATTATTATCAATTAAAAATAGAGAAAAAATTGTAAATTATAGGTGATCGGTTAATTGCAGGTGACAATTCTTAACTGTAATTTCACCTGCAATTAACTTAACTTAACTAATATTAATTAAAATTTATATTAATTTTTTTTTGAAAGTTTATATTTAAAATTTTATTAATTATTTTTATAATTTAATACTTGATTACTTCTTATTATAATTATATTAATGGAATTATGATATTAACATGTGTTTCTAAACTAATTTTAACCTTTAAATCAATTTATTTAGGCATTTTTGAAAAAAAATTATAGATTTTAAACCGACCAATTTATTGGTTAAATTCAGTTAAGGTTATACAATTGAGTTCGATCAATTGAAAAAAAATACACTTTTTAGTTAAGATCGGTTGATTTAAAAAATAGCCTTAACTACCATTAACCAACTAATGATCACCCCTAGTATATATTGAGTGAATATTGATTGATCATGCTTACTGGGCATAAAGGTGTTATTATTTATTGTTGGCTAATTTAGAATGACTTGTGATGATAAATTATTTATTTTGTATTATGAACAAATTAAGGTTGTTTCGTGTAGAGTTTGAGCTTTAGTGTATAACTTATATTGTGAATTATGATATGAATGACATTGAAAATATGAAGTGTAATAGAGACAATAATGTAAATGCCAGATGAAAAATTTCCAACAATAAAGTGGGTAAAGTATAAGGTTAGCTTGGGAAAAAAATAACGATGAAAAGCTTATAAAAAGTATAAGGCTAATCTAAAAGTCAAAAGGTGAATATATGTATAATATTTACAAATTTTTGTGAATTGTGTTGTGATATTGAAAGTTAATTGATCTTGAATATTCCATTTGATGTAACTATGATTACTTGATTAGGATGAAAGCTTATTGGTTACGTGAAATTTTGATGTTTACTCGAAATGGATTATGTGTAAAATCATGATTGTAGCATATAAATTGAATAAATGAGATTATTATGAATTGTGATATGAAATAGGAAACTTGGGTTATGTGCAAGTGAATATATCACCTAGAGATT
The DNA here is from genome assembly GCA_020226215.1 of Sindora glabra. NCBI lineage: Eukaryota > Viridiplantae > Streptophyta > Magnoliopsida > Fabales > Fabaceae > Sindora > Sindora glabra. The sequence goes on along the minus strand of CM035227.1, from coordinate 88,810,505 downwards.
TGGTACTAAGAACCAAAAATCTAGAAACTGAGTTTGTGATTCTTGCTATCTTTATGCTTAATTAGTATTTGATTATTCTAGTCATTGAAAACTAATAATAGATCAATAGATATATAGACATTAAGTTTATAAAACTTATCTCTTTCTTCTTAATATTCCAGGAGTCAACTTGAGAATATTAAGTTACATAACTCTTGCCAAAATCTAAGGCAATTCATGAGGAACCTGATAGTTGAGATTCTATTGGAACTAAATTTTGGGAATTTGAGATAAAGAATATGATGTTTATGTAATAATGTGTTCATTTGTGTATCTATATGCATACTCTGTGTTGTAATCATATATTTAAAAATTGAAAGTTTTATATTTAGGATGTGTAGCTCTTAGGATGTATCTAAAAAATAGAAAAGACTCTATCCATTTTTTAAAAAAAGTTTAGAATAAATTTTGGGTTATCATAGAAATAGAGAGATTTTCAATTGGTAGAACTAGTGTAAAAAATTTATGTACTGGAATTCACATCGATCACGATTAGGTTTGAATCATGACATATTACTAATTTAATGATAATAAAATAATAAGATATTTTAGCAATTTTAATAAAAAGATATTATTTTAAAATATTCAAGTCAACTCCATTATTTTTCTCACATTTTCATAATAAATGCACTAATTGATAAAAATAGTTGATAATGATGGCAAATTGAGTATAACACCTTTTATAATTTTATTATTATTAAATTAATACCATAATTTTATTCCAAATAAAAGAGTGAAAATGCTAATGTTCACATATGAATGATAGAGATTGGTAATTCCTATATATATATATATATATATATCATGCGAGAAAATTATTTTTATGCAAATGAAAAGAATAAATTTTTGTATGAATGGAATCAATTGACACAAGTATAAATCTTTTACACTTAGGGTTTAGGGTCATCTAATGGCATATATAACATTCAAATTAATTATTAAAACTGACTTTAATGATGAAAAAGAATTAATTCTTGCAACATTTAATTTTTGTCTCTCTCATGTAACATTTTTATTTTTTTCTCATTTGAAAATTTTAATTTATTTGGAAATATGAAATTATTCTAAACTTTTATTTAACACATCACAATCTATTTCTTTTTTTTAATTAATTGTGCAATAATGTTAAGTTTTTGCTGGAAATATTAAACCAAGTTCAAGCAGCATTCGTTGACCAAGCAAAAGTTCATCTGTAGGTGTACATCACCAAATTCTCAACCCTTAAGAATTCGATGAGGCTTAAAAACAGGAGCCATCACTTAGCTTTCAAAAATCAACCAGGGTGTTAGAAATGTGAAGAAAGATACAGGAGAAATTCCAAGGTGTCTTGGAGGGTTGGAACCCAAGGTGACATGATAAAATTCAAATCATTGGATAAGATAATTAAAATATTAGATAATTTCATCCAATGACCTCAATTTTATCATATCACTCTGAGTTCCAAACATCTCAGGATACCATAGCAAGCATCAAAATATAGAGATCAGAGATGAACAGGCGGTGGTGAGCATGAAATAACGAACTTCAACGAGTGTGGACATTTGTGATAGAGTTCTGTTAAAGAAACTAGTATTGAGTACGTGAGTTTGAGTTATAAAAATTTGTGAGTCTATTAAGATTTTTTTTAATAATAAAATATCTTTTGTGTATTTGAGTGCTGTAAAATATGTTGCCCACCACACGTTATTTTAAATTTGTCAACAATTTTTAATATCTTAAAATTTATAAAATATAATTTTTAATGCTTGTATATTTTGTAGAATTGATAATGAACAACAACATTGATAACTGATTTTTTTTCATTATTAAACAGAATAGAGTATATATTATGGTAGAAATATAAATTTATCCATACTATAAAGCCAGGGGCCGTTCTCTTAAGAAGCACCTGTAATTTGTTACTGTACATCAAGGATCAAGTTGTTCACAAACGTAGATCTTGTTTGAGTTGTTAACCAAACAATTGTTGTCTACTTGAAATCCAGGAAAATGTAGATTGTAATGTGTAAGAAAAATAAAATTTCAAATTATTTTGTGTTTTAAAGTATATTAAAATTTGTAAATGAGAAAAAAAATAAAAATAATGTAAGATATAAACAAAATTTAAATGCAGCAGACACTAATTTTTTTCATTATTAGAATCAATTTTAACAATTAATTTGAATGCAATATCAATCATTAAACGAATTTAAATCAACAGTAGAAATTTGATGTTTAGACTCATATCGACTTAGATAAACCAATTCTCTCTCTTTTGAATAACATCTCTTCCATACAAATTGATCCCTTCATGAAATTGCATGCAATGGAAATACGAATTAAACTCAGTTATGATAAGTTGCTGCCGACCACAACTTTGCCGCCAAAGTTGTAATAATCAAAGTCACTAACGCTATGCTCCCAAAAGAAATGGAAAGAGGAAGAGTAAAAAAGTTTAAAATTTAAAACTTTTCCTTATTTGGTTGAAAAAAAAAGAGAAAAGAAAATAAATTTGTATTATTTTTAAATATTTAATTTTTATAATTTTTTCTTCTTTTCATTTTCTTCTCCAATTAAAATTAAAATTAAAAAAAAAATTCTTTCTTTTCTCTCATTTTCTATTCTTCCCAACATATGATAATAGACTGACCTAAGAAATTAGTTCTTTATATGTAAAGAATTATAAATAATGGTTGGCCTGCCACTAGCAAGTTGAATCTTAAATTGTTTGAAATCTGATAAAGGGTCGAGTGTGAAAAAAAAAAAAACACAATTCAATCATTTACTATCTACATTTTCATTATATAATTTTTGTATTTTCTTTTCGTCAGGATATAATTTTTAGCTTTAACTGTAGCTAGTCAAACTATATTTACTGACTGAGATTTTGATGCATCGATGAAGAATCAAGAAAATATTTATTTCATAGTTTATCATTTAAAATGTTAAATTTGATAGTTAATCCTTCTTTTTCTTTTTGTTAATTTGAACAATTTTTCAGAAAATTTCTTATACAAGGAAAAAATGTATATTTAATTCTAAAATTCTTAATAAATCGTACGTTAAACAAATTTTTTAATCAAATGTTACAACTACAAAAAGATTTATAATTTTAACATCTTCTGTATTGCAACTTTATGAACGGAATTGTAATCTTTTTCAATATATTTGCAATATAAAAGTTCTTATAAAATTATTAAGCCTAGTTGCCATCTGATACACTATAAGATAAGCATTAACAGTATAGAAATCATGAGATATTTTAGTTTTAATATAAGATAAGTATAGTTTAAATTCTTATGTTATGTTAATGTTTGATATTTTATTATGTATCATATATTTTTGCAAGATATTTTCTATTAAGATAATATTCTAAGGAGTTTGATTTTTTAAAAGATTGAGTTTTTCTACTGTTAAATTATTTTTAATGCAATAAATTTATATTTTTAATTTTAATTCATTTATTTTAAAATTTATAATGAAAGTAATCTAATAAATTTTAAGATGATATTCTGTTGTTTATTCTAGACCAAAAGGTGTTTCTTTGTAATTTTGAGCTTGTTTACCAGGTTAAACGCTACAGAACCATTGATCTCAGCCTTCCAAGCATTCTCAATCACTTTTAGACACGACAAATCTTGAAACCAAGCAAATATAAACCTAAAAGGCCTATGTCCTTAATCCTTGTCAAACTTAGTACCCAGGCAAATAGGAATATGATCAAAAACTGAAGTAGATAGATGTGAGATAGCAGCTTTTTGAAATAACACTCCAAGCACCATTGCATGTTTCCCTATCTACTCTTTCTCTGATAGCCTGAGAACCAATTCTAACATTGTCCAAAGTGAAAGGATTAAACTTAATGTCAGGATCAATGCCACCCATATGTTGCACAAAAGCACTAAAAGCGGCAACATAAAAATTGCGCACCAGACGAGCTCCCTAATTGTTATGTCGAGTGAGTAAAGCATTAAAATCCCCTAGGATCACCAAAGGATTATCAATTGAATTTTAGAGCTCATATAACCTATATGCCAAAAAGCATGGCGATCATTTGAATAAGAAGGGCCATAAACAAAAGTGATAAACCACTTCTCTTCGTTTCCATTTTCTTTAGTAGATAGTTTAACAAGAATCATTCTTTCATCCTGAAAAAGAGTACTAATTTTTGTACCTTGAATCCATAGCGAAACGGGAGCTCCTTTGCGCCCCTCCGCTGGTACTAATTAGTCTAGCATTCCAATTTTGTGAGGTACATATTGTAATCTTTTATCGTTTGCTTTTGTTTTGCTCAAGAAAACACAATTTGACCTGCTTTCCTGAACCAAAGCCCTAACTATCAAGGCTTGGTTAATTCCTTGATAGTTCCATGCTAAGCATTTCATGCTGCTTATGGAGGGATGGTTTGGCCTACCTCCTCAGGCTATTCAGATGTGAGAGTTGAAACTTGCCCTATCCGTGCTCTATTCTTCCATTTTGATACCCTAATATGTCTTCTAACTTGATATCCTTGACAAGTACAGCAAACTCACACTGCTCTAGGTTAATGCCAAAGTCTCCTCTAGGTCACTGTTGGGATATTTCATATTGCATTTTATCCTCCAAGTCACCGTTGGGATCTTTCATATCGCATTTAATCGTCGTTAGCTCCCTTTTCCTTCCGTTGAGCTAAGAAGTCTTCTATCAAATTGTTCCTAGTAAATTCCCTAACATTTTCTTTCGAACTATCCTCACAATGACCCTTCCCTAATTTATCGTTTGGTTCAAACTCCATATAGCCTAAGTGAGCCAAGTTTTTTCCAATATGATTTTCATTCAAAGCTTCCGAGATACTAGCATTTTTAGCACTAGAAGAAGGTGGTTGTTAACTGAAGATATAGATACCAATTCTTTATATATTAATAGATTTGAGCCTCCTACAATTTCCTTAAGATTACATCACTTCTCTGCAGAAAAGGTAAGTTACAAAGATTAGTTATTGGAAACAACTACTAAAATTAGGTTACCCTTATTAACAACACTCCTCTGATTTGCACACGATATCTTTGAAAATGGATCCCTAATTTCACCTTCAAAATTATTGTGACTTACGTTCCCTTTTTTTAGTCCTGCTAGCAAGATTTTAGCTCCTTTCCAAGATGAACACAACTCTTCAGGCCATATCTACGATTCTTTTCACCTTTCTTTGTATTTGATCTAGGATATTTACATATCCTCTGATCATGCCCCAAAATGCCATAGTTATAACATAGACTTTGGATTTTTTTATTTTATTTTTTTCATATTTGAAGTTAATCAAAACTTCACCTGCTCTACTCTCCATAACCAAAAGCCTAATGAGAAAGACTTAATAATGCTGATTCGAATCCTCATTCTACTAAAAAATCTCAACAAGTTACCATTATGGATTGGAATCTCCACTACTCAACCTTCCCAATCTTTGAATTGATGATTTCGACATTATTTCTATCCATTTATTCCATAAGTAGGTTGTGAAATCCACACCAGTAATTGATCAAAATTTACATCCTAAATGGACATTAGAATTCCATAAATGTAAGTTTAAAACCTGGCCAAGGTATTACTGGGTGCCCATCTCAAGACTAATTGTCTATCCTCTTCAGAATTAAAAGTAAAAGTAAAGATGTAAGTATTAAAACCAATCTTAACAAGAAGGAAATCCCCTACCATACTCCAAATTTTATTTAACATTTCCTTAGCAACTTTTTTGTTAAGTAGTTTTAAACAAACTTTCGAATTCACTAAAAGATTTGTTTGGTTGAAGATCAGTATACTCATCCTCTGAATCTGATCAGTGATCTTGATACTTCTTTATTTCCATTGCAGATCTAGATTGGTCCCTTGAATGTGATGGCTCGCTTATGCCAAAAGAAATCAGATCAAAATCAAATCCAATCCGAAAAATTTTAAGAAACTTCTATGCCCTTCAAGCCAAAAAGAAGCTACTTAAAAGAAGACTTACAAACTAAAAATCACCTTTTGTATATGTCACATCACAATAGTATAAAAAACCAACTTCTGATTTAAAGCGATGATGCATGATCTACCTACTGTAAACCCCTTTATAGAGAGGAAGAACTCTCCTTGGTTGAGAGAAGATTTATGTTAATCGTTACCATTTAAGCTGCTAAATTTGATATTTGTCTCCTCTAAAGTGTATCCGGCTAATCTTAGAAGATAAAATGAGATATTTTGATTCTTGCAAGGGAGTAAATAATTAAAAATTAAAAATTTACTTTTTTAATTAATGGTTATTTATTTAATTTTAAACACTTATTTTTTTTATCAATGATTACAATGTATTATTTTCTCATATTTTGATTCTTGCAAGGGAGTAAATCATTCTTTTTTTTTTTTTACTTTGGTTGATTTGAGCAATTCCTCGGGAAAATTTGCTACTCCATACAAAGAAAAAAATAGTATAAATATAGAACTAATTATAAATTTCTTTAAGAAACCATACTTTAAACAAATTTTTTAATCAAATGTTACACTATAAAAAGATTTATAATTTTAGCACTTTCTGTATTGCAACTTTATGAATGAAATTATAATTTTTATATATATTTGCAAAATGAAAGTTCTTACAAAATTACTGCACTTAGATGCCATTTGGATTGCTTGGTGGGCCAACCGCATTTTGCTTAGGCTGGTTGGTTCAGGCTCAAAAATGGTCTGATTTTGACTCAATAATAAAGTATCCATTATTAAGTACTGTAGTTTGCTGTGAGGTGAAATTCAACAATATACTTAAGCATTTTTCCTTTTTTGTGTAAAAGATATTTTTTCTAAAAAAATTTCATTTTCTTATACATAAATAAAAATGCGCCATGTTAGGTATATACTGTGTGATTAGAAAATAATGTATGATGTTTATAACAGTGAGGCAAAATAGCTCATTCACCATACTTCATACAATTAACATTCAAGAGATAGAATATTTTATAGTATCTAAATATTTTATTATTAAAAAAATATCTATTTTTCAAATAAACAAGGATCAAATAATTAAACAATTCAACATGTTATATAAAAAATTTGTCCTCTTTCTAATATTGCATTTACTATGTAACCTTCAAAATACACTTTTTAATTAAATTTCATATGTTTTTCAAAACAATCCAAATAAGAGAATTCATTTATAAATAAATAGAAATCATTATTTTTAACAAAATTTATAAATAATAGAATTTATTTGTGAATGAATTACAATTATTTTTATTTAGATGAAATGATATTAGAAAATTTTGATGCCCAAGGAAGGGTTAGATAAATTCAGATGCAAATAAGCTCTAATGTTTGATAATTTTAATTTGTTTATAAATAATTTTTTAAGCATAAAAAATGCTTGAAATATTTCAATTCAAAAGAGCATATTTTAATAGTATATATACCATATATAGATTGAGATTTTTTTACACAATACGTGGTTCATGACAAATAAATTAATTGTGGTAAATTCCTAATAAATTAAATATTTAATTTTATAATAGCATAAATATAACCAAAATCAAAATAACAACATGAAAATACGGATGCAAAGAATCTTGAAAAAAGGCATGCCATTTATATTTTTAATGGAAATCATGTAAATCATATGCATTTGTTGATGTCTGTGATATGTTGATTTCAAATAGTGTGATTTTTCCCGACGAAAGATCGAAGTGAGGTTTTAACAAATTAGTTGAAGATTTTACATTCATTTTATCAAAATTTTGAGATATCGGCGGGAATTGAAATTTTAAAATAAGCAAAATTGTAATAAACAGATGACTAAAATTATTTTTGACTTCTAACAACACCGTCCAAGATTTAAGGTCATCCAAGTAGAGAAGTCACGTCAACCCTTTTTTGTGTAGAGTGAAGCCAATAAATTGGTTGGGATTTAGTGCCTGGTGGTGTATGACGTGGGGTTTATATTCACGAATTTCGGAGTTATCATACTTCTGTGATAATTTTTCACCAATAGTGTTGAGTCATGTGCCCCCGAAAATTAGGATCTCAAAAACGAGATGATTTGTGTCTGTACAATTAAGAGGTTTACGTCCAGGTGATTATTTGATGGGTGAGGTGTTGGTGCAAACGTGATCTCCTGAACTCACAAATGGCTACCAAATATGAATTACGTAAGTTCGTTCCTATCGTTCACTTGGTTGCATATAATTTTATATCATATGATATGTGGATCATTATAATTGGAAAAAAAATTCAAATCTCAAAAGAATTCAATCCAACTAAATCAAAATAAATAGTCAAATGAGATTTGAAATTCAGAATCAATTTGTAATGTATTAATTATTTTTTGAAAGAAAAATAATTTATAGTTAGAAGAGATTTAAATTTTCTTAACTATTTCTAACAGAATTTATTCAAGATATTCTTTTTTCGTAATGTAAAAAGTTTCTATCTCCTTTTTTTTTTTACTATTATACTATCTTTTAGTGATATAAAATAAATATTATATAATATATTTACAGGTTTAATAATAATTATAAATTTGTAATGAATGCAAGTTGGTTTTTATTTTAGTAGTATATTTCTACATTAATAATTAGTATAAATATTACACATGCATGTAATATTTTAAAATCATGATAAATATGAAAATTCTAAATTTATAAATCATATATAATTTTTTTCATATTAATTTCATCGTCATATATGATAATTGATAATAATATCCAAATATAAAATAGTCAAATTCTTACATTATAAACAATATAAAATTTCGATGTGAATAATATATATGAATGATTGCAGCAAAATTAATTTTTAAAAAATTCAATATATTTACCAGCATTAACAGTTAAAATTAATTTTAATATTTGAATCAGTTAAAGCTGGACTGTTCAAATGAAAATTTGGAAAAAATTAATTCCAATAAAAAGATTCAAGTAAATTACTTTAACCTGACTGCACACAACCCTATTTGGAATACCGATGCTAATCTCAATCTCAATTGTAATAATATGCTCTTTTACGCAAATTTGCTTTGCATATTAAAAGATCACTGCTCTCATAATATGTGAATATGTTTTAAGTAAAAATCTAATGTAATCACATCCATGAAGGCCACGATTCGTGTGGATCAGACTGAATAATATATGGATGAATACACCTTATTTTATTTTTACATTTTTAGTTTTAAATTAAACTAATATATTACATAAATTTTTATCCAGCCAATACAATAATCATCCAAAATTAAATTTTTATTTTTTAAATTAAATAAATTTAAATAAATTATTTTTAAATTATTACTTTTATTTGTAAAATTAATAATTTTAAAGTTAACTATTTTTAATATAATTCTTGAATGATCGATGTGGATAAAAAATGCATAAAATGTATTACATTTAAATTTATAATTTTTATTTTCGGCCTAAATTTATTTTAAAAAATTTTAAATTATTTTTAAAAAAAATAAAATTCTCTAAGTCCGGTCCATTAACTTTAGAACTTACATTCACTTTTAAGGAAATTCCAATTTTATGAATCTATTGGTCCAATCTATCTATAATCGTCCAATTCATATATGGACTGAATATATCCGTTTAATAGTTATATAAAATATATAACATAGCATGCAAATAAAGAAAAAAAATGTATCATATCTCTTTTTTATAATAAAATTAAATAATACAAGGTTTATAACAAAATCAAATTAAATAGAAGTATACAGAATTTAACTACCTCATTTCCCTTATATGTCAACGAATAAAGTATAAATAATAATTGACTAAAATAGTATCATATATAAATTATGTCGGCATATTTGACTTTACATTCTCACGGACTTAATTTCTATTTATTAATAATATTATAAAAATATTATAAAATCCTATATACTACATTAAAAAATTAAATTTATTTTAAAATGAAATTATAAAGTGTTTAAAAAATAACAATTCATCATAAATTTGAATAAATTTCACGTGCTAAAGACAGTTGTAATCAAGTCACCTACTCGATCGCATGAGCAAGAGATTAGTTTTAATTATAAATAATTTAATGATCTATTATCTCATCATAAGTTATAATTTTCAGTTATAGCCAAAACAATTATATTCATTCGCTGGTAGCGATCTTAAAGTTCCATCATCGATGGTGGAGCTAGGGCATGGTTGAGACGATTTTAGCCTCCCAAAAGTCGAAAAATTTACAAATTTATATTTTAACTTTTGTTTGTTTTTTAAAATATTTATATTCAATCCTTCAAAATTAAAAAAAAATTATGAATTCTTAATAAATTTGACTTCAGTCCCTCATTTTTTTGTCTTTTCTTTTTGGCTCTACTGTTCTAGTTGCATCTCCGCCCATCATGAAATCAGGATAAAGATTAGTTTCTTCATTTATAATTTAAGATGTTAATTTTGATAGTTAATCTATTGTTTTATTAATTTATAACTTATTATAACTTTCTTTAATAAGTGATACTTTAATAATAAGTTGTCCTTTAAGACTTTTCGTGTTGCCACTTTACAAGTGAAATTGCAATATTCTTATAAATTTGTTATATACAAAATTGTTGCAGAATTATAATATTGGTATGTTGTATAACATAAATGTAGATCAATAGTATTAGGATAATGGACATTAGGTATGGTATAAATAAATTATTATATTATATAATGTTTAATGTGTTACTATATATATTATATCATTCTTATTTCACAATAGCAGAATATATTACAAGGGATCGCTAACCATAGCAACACACACTACAAACAATATATATATATATATATATATATATATATATATATATATATATATGCACACAAATGACAAAAATTATTTGTATAGATCTTATTGCCACCTGTATAGCTATTACAAATGATATTGTTATATATGTTAAGTTGTTTATATAGATTTGTATGTATTTCAACTTATACCAATAAGTTTTCATGTTGTCTGTATAAATTACATCAGTATAGATGACAAAGTTGTCTTGTCATCTATGTAAATGAACACATATATACACAACAATGCAAATATATAGGCGCATGAATAGTGTAAAAAACATTTTCAATTCACATTAAAATTTTTTAACAATCTTAATGGTTTTATTTTTATTAGTTTTTTTAACATATTTATTTCTAATTTAAAGAATTTATTTGTAAATAAATGGTGAAAATTTGAATACACACTAAAATATTTTTTATAATTATTAATAATTATTTAGAAATATAATAATATCAAAAAATAAAATAAAAACTAACTCCCAATAATATATATAATAAAAAAATATTTCACATCCACACATAACAATATAAAGCATTAGATAAAAAGTAAATGCATGATATATACATATACATATATATATATATATATATATATATATATATATATATATATATATATATATATATATATATATATTATATCCATTATTACTTATATTTTTAGTACTTTAAATTATTATTTCAATTATAAAATATTTCATATAGTAAATTTTTTATATTTATTATTGCAATTATCAAAATTAGTTGTTACCATTTTTAATTACTTTTATTTTTATATAATTTAACCATTTAATAAAAATTATCTGACTTTCTATAATATTAAATTATTTTGTATTTTATTCTCTATTATTATTTAATGATATGTTTTTATTAAGTGTTGAACACTTGTTATTTAGTAATTTTTATAAGGACTTAATTTACTGATTTTGTTAATATTCAAATTATTTTTTTATAATTTTAAATGGTTGCTTAAATTACTAAATATTTCAAATCATTAGAGATTTTATATTTTTATTCATGTAATTGTGAAAATTTATATTTATTCATTTTTATACACTTTAATTTTTAATATGATTTAATAATTCAATTAATATAATTGTCAAAATTATTACAAATTTTATTGTCCTATTTTTCATCAAACTCACTAGATGTTTAACACAATATATATACCAACTATAACAAGATATTACTTTTACCAATTAATAAAATAAATTATTAAAATAAATTCATATTTAACTATCATATTAATATCATTAAATGTATTAAATATTTAAAGTAATAATTATATCCAATCATACAAAATAATTATTTTTTAAACTAAATATCATATTAAAATATGCAAAAGAATAATTCGTACTCATTATATATATAACGCAATAGATATACACATCATTGCATAAAATAATAATTATATCAAATTAATTAATGAGGTAAAAATTTAGTGTATGAATTTTTTAAAATGCCTCAATAAAATAGCGAAGTAACAATTAGGAATTTTAATCAACAGTGCAACAATATAATTTGATTATATAACAAAATAAATACAAGAATTAATAAATAAATGTAAAAATATGATAAAAAATAAAAAGAAAAGAAAAGAATATACTTGAACTCCAAGAAAGAGGAAAAGCTCCACTTGCACATGTAAGAAATGGAAGAAATGGCACACAAGTGTTTAGGCAAAATTGCTTCAACTTCTCATCCAATTATAAAATATACAAGTTACTCCGCTTAACAATTTCTTTAATAGAATATTCTTTGAAAATTGTACCCTTTATTCCATTTAAAATATACAAGTGTTGGACAAAGTATTGATATTGATTTGGACACCACCTACTCATGTGTTGGAGTTTAGCTGCCACAAAACCATCATGTAGGGATCATATTCAATGAGGAGGGCAACAAGAAGACTCCGTCTTATGTTGCCTCCATCGATACGAAAAGTTTGACTGGTAGGAGTTCCCAGTTGGTGGTTAAAGGAAGCATGGTTGATTCATCAGAACATAGTGAATTTTTCTTCAATAATAAAACACCACGAGAGAAATTTAACATAGGTTCTTTATTGAAATATGATGATTGGAATTTGAGGAGAAATAAATTGAAGATTGGGTGAGAGTCTTCTAATCCTTGTTATGCAGCTTATAGATCATCCTCAAACTTTGAAAGAGCTCTTAATTAGTTGTAACTTTTATTTTAAGAGTAAATTTCTTTGGAAGTTGATAAAGTTTCCGATGGAGATATATCACATGTAATGAAATGTGGGATATTGTAGATGATGGGTTGAGCTTGGTTATGAGTTGTATTGCATTTATTTGCAAGTTAGAAGCAGTGAAGAAGGAAGATGATGTCATAGTTAACAAAGTACAATGCCTCTTCAAATATAATCGTAAAATACATATGATTAATTATATTATAATTAATAGTATTAATCTTCAAGTTAGGATTATTGCCTTCCTTATTTATTTGAGTCGTTAAAGATAAATTACATTATTAATTTATAACTTTAATGGGGGGTAGTTTGGTTATTATATTTAGCATTTTGACTATTAAATAGAATTTAAAAGCAAAAATTTATCATTCCTTGACTAAATTTTATTATTATGTTCTGTGAAATATTCAAAAACATGACAAAATTTCTATTGATATATATATATATATATATATATATATATATATATATATATAAGAATATAAGTCAAATCAAGGTGTTGAAGACAACTTACTCATTGGCAAAGCTTATATGGACAAGTAGAGACATCGAGGGAGGAGCTCAAGTGAAGCAGACTGAAGATGCTCATGGAAGCTACATCAGATTGAGTCGTCAATGAGGCCATTGACATTTTTCAAGTGGGGGAGAATGTCACAAGTCAGTCTTATGAACCAGATAACTAGGAAAATGAGTTCCAATTGGGACGAAACTTGACAAATAAATCAAGCATATGATGGAGCACTTGTAGCCCAAATTTGGGACCAATTTGACTTGTGTGCAATTTTTTCTATTTTTTTTTGTTTTGGATTTTGCTTGTATTTTTTACCAAGGAAACTTGTCCTAGCACGAGTAGGAAAGCACATGGCTGTCATCCTTGGATTATTATCTTTGTATTGGTGTATTTTGGTAGAGAAATTCTACCTAGAGCTTGCCCAAAACCCCTTATGATAGCTCGAAAAAAGTATATCTACTCCTGCAATTTGGGATTTAGTTCATAATGCTCTTTGGGGGGGAGTGCTTGGTGACCTTGGTGGAAGCCCGACACTAGCCTAGGGGCTGGAATGTGTGACTTGGTGCCTCCCTTGCACATTTCCAACACTGTAATAATGGATCATATTAATAAAAGAAGTAGCCCCTCTTCTATAAATCGTTTCTCTCGAATTTTACTGCTTTTGGCTGCATTTGCCTGCATGTATCTGAATTGCATTTTATGCACCATTGTTGCCTTTCTATATGTGTTAGTTGCCTTTATATGATGCTTATGTGCTTACAGTTGCCTCGATTGTACTGTGCTTATAAGTTTGGCCCGTTTATTCTAAGTTTAGTTGGTGTATTAACCATTAGGCTTGCTTATTCCTCAGGTAGTGAAGGTCTAAGTGCCGCAACTATTGAGTTGTTGGTTCATAACACTAGTCAGACTTTAAAAATATTGGTGATAGTTTAGTAGAAAATATAATAATTTTAGATGAACTTCATTTATTAATGGACATGAATTTGAGTTCCACATATAAAATTTATGAGAAAAAATTTGTTAAGATTATAATCTTGAGTGTGAATATCTATCCCACTTGGTCATTCATAAAAATGCACTATATGTTATAAATTCTAATTTAAACAATCCTACTTATGCCTGTGCATTGATATTATTTATTTATACATGTAAAAGTGTGAATAAGAATATTGTCCCTAAGTATTCATTGATATCACGTGTTCATTTTAGAAATGTAAATGTGTATCCCTTTAATGATATTTTTATATTAAATTAAAACTTCGATTCTAATATTAATTTTATATTCTTAATTGACTACTCATAACTTATAGTAAGTGAAAAAAAATATCTTCTTGTAGTATTATTTTTTTTTGGACTCCATTATTAGTGGAATGATGAATTAAGTGATAATTATATTATTATGAAATATATATATATATATATATATATATATATATATATATATATATATATATATACACACTAATTGAAAAGTACACCTAGTTTACTGTATATTTTGTACAATATATAATTCTCCAAAAACGTAACTATATAAATGAATAATTTGTTTTTTAGAAAAAAGATCATATGCTATGGAATATACATTTTTCATTTTAGTGTTTCACAAGTAAACGACTTGTATATTTTTTGTATTTATATTTTTTACTTTATATCAAATAGATATTATTTAACTGCAAATCAACACATCCATATTCATTTGTTAAATCGTTTTTTTATCATTAATTGTATATATTTTAATTTAATATTTCAAGTAAATTTTATTTTAGGATTGAATTTAATCTAAATTAAGGAAAGAAAATTAGAATCAACTGAAGAAAGATAATTAAAAAATAAAAAAGCATTAATTTGAAAAGGAAAAAATAATGAAAATAGTAGAACGTTAAAGTGAAAAATTGCCAATATATTAAACTAATAATAGTAGTCGGTAATTACAAAATAAATTTCCATTAATACTTTGTTACTGATCCAACTCCTTAAAGGATATTAATCTGCTTTTGATAAAAGTCCCTGTAAGCATTGAAATGCTACCGTGAAAAAATCACCACCCTCATTTCCTTCTTTTAGTATTTTTACAAAGTTCCAAACTCTAAAAATATTCTAAAAAAAATCCTGATACATGTTTCAATATCGTTTTTGTTTTACAACTAATTACTCATAAGTTTTTTCTTGGGTAAGAGTTTTACTATTTTTTTATAAAAAATAATTTTCATTTAATTTCTATGTGATTTATAATTTTCATTTTTTATGAATATATATATATATTTTAAAATAATTATAGCTTATAGTTTAATATTTTCATTATTTTTTAGTTTCTTTAAAAAATATATAGACTGGAATAAACGTAAATAGCCGTTTAAGGCTACTATTGATGTCTCTCGTGGGTTCAATGAGCAAATGAGCTGGGGTGTGCCATTTTGGATTGTTTTATGCAGAATCAAATAAATACAGAAAGAAATTTTCAAATGAAGAAAGAAAATCGCAGTAGTTTCGAATGAGAAAAATAAATAAATAAAAATCTCACAAAATTTTTAGAAAGAAAGAAAATCCAAAATAGAAAAAAATTGTCCCACCGCTGCTGTAAATCTGTGATTAGAATAAGGTGAGAGAAAAATCAGAAAACGTAAAGGAAGAACAAAAATATTTCTAACCTGAAAATGCATGGAGCCAATCTAATGCGATTAGAAAGAGGATATTAGTCTCTAAATAATAACAAAAAAATCAAATTAAGAGATTAATGGTATATTTTTTTATTATTTATAAATATGTTTTTTATTTTTTATTTTTAAAATCAAAAGAATTTGTATTTAAAAATTGTAATTCTAAATATGTAACTTAAAAATAAAAATAATAAAAATAACTTTTAATTATTTTCAAAATTTATTCTTTTATTCCTACTATCAATTTTGTAATTAAATAAAATATTTTATTATTTACAATAATCATCTTCAATTTTTTATTTTCCTTGAATTCAAAAATAATTTTTAAAAATAATGTTTAAAAGTAGTTTTTGAAAACATAAAAATAATAACATATCCAAAGGCACTCAAAATCGTGGACCTTACCTAACCAAATTAAGAGATTAAGTATAAAACAGACCCTCTTAAGACCAATAAACATGCAACTCATCATTACAATA
This sequence comes from Sindora glabra, assembly GCA_020226215.1. Classification (NCBI taxonomy): domain Eukaryota; kingdom Viridiplantae; phylum Streptophyta; class Magnoliopsida; order Fabales; family Fabaceae; genus Sindora; species Sindora glabra. The sequence continues at coordinate 88,793,865 of CM035227.1, read as the reverse complement.
CATAATCAATAAGTAAATAGATAATTGTGGAGAGTGTTAATTCAATTTGAACTAAAGCACGTGGAACAATTAGTCAATCAATCAACAGATTTTTATAAGGGTAACAAGGTCAACCTGATAATTACATAGTAATAATTTAAATTATGATATAAAATCAAAGATATTGATATCTTAGGGGAAAGGAGAAGAGAATGCTTCCTCAAAAGAAGACATTGTTGATGGAGTAAAGAAGCAATTACGGATAGCAATGCCTATGAATTTAATTAGTCTTTTTACCTTCAGTTTACCAGTCATATCTGTCATGTTTGTAGGCCAACTGAGTGAGTTGCAGCTCTCTGGAGCTGCACTCGTCACTGCCTTTGCAAATGTCACCAGTTACATGGTTTTGGTATCTTCCCATTTTTCCTTTTTATTTCCTTTCTTATTTCCATCTTCCTCATATAAAGACTAAAAATCTAGTTATCAATTCTCATCCAAGTTTACAATTTTTTGTTGATACCTAAGATTTAAAAGAGATTTGGTGATTATGATATTGCATGCAATATTATGGTTTTAAACCTAATAGCATCCACGATTTTCCATAATTTTGAACTTGTGATAAGCACATTTTTTTGCATTTATCCACATTGCAATAATATAATGATCGCGACTGCAATTTAAATCCCTAGTTGATATAGATGGGAATGAGCAATGCATTAGACACATTATGTGGGTAGTCATATGGAGCACAGCAATATCATATGGTGGGGGTCCATATGCAAAGAGCAATGCTAGTACTTTTAGTTGTTACCATACCATAGGACATAATCTAGGCTAACCTAAGGCCAAATTTAAATGCAATGCATCAAGACCTTAAAATATTTCACGAAAGCAGAAGCATATGCATGGTATATGATTCCAAGCCTCTCTGCCTATGGTCTTGTTCAATGTTGCGTGAAATTCCTGCAAAACCAACACATAGCAATTCCAATTCCTATGGTTTTCACTTCAGGCTTTACTATGCACAACTTTATCTGTTGGCTTTTCATCATGAAAATTGGCATTGGCAGCAAAGGAGCAACCATAGCAATTTGCATTTCTAGTTGGCTTGATTTGATACTACTAATAATCTATGTCAAGTTTTCTTCATCTTGCAAAAGGACATGGACTGGCTTTTCGGGGGAGTCATTGTAGAATATCCCCAAATTTCTCAGGCTTTCTTGTCCTTCAACACTCATGTTATGGTATGATTCCATTTTCATTATTTAAGCATCATTGGGAGGGATGTAGGTGAAAAGTTATCTTGGAAAATGAATGATGTTTATATTTATACATAGCAATTTTGCTTACACTCTCATAAAAATTGAGAAATTACATCTTGTTCTGCCATTAGCATTAATCCTGTTGTAAGAACCCACCATATTATTCCTTCCAACTGGTGTGTTTGAACTGATGGCTCTCCTGTTCGGAATTCTTCCTAATCCAAAATTGCAAACTTCACTACTTCCTATATCGTTAGTTTCACAATTACAAGCCATACAATTGTTCATTCATGACATTATATGACATGCCATTATATTCTATTTAATCTCTTTAAAACACAATAACAAAAATTGCTGTTATTATTATCTCATTTCCAGCCTTAATACAGGTTTTATATTCTGGATGATTGTCCAAGGATTTGGTACTGCTATAAAGTAAGTTTTCCTTGATGAATTTGTTCTTCTTCATCTGATTCTGTTGGGTGCCAGCCATGAGTAGATTCCTTAGCATCAAAATGAAAGTGAAGTTGATTCTAGTATTGGCTTAGGATTTAGGATTTAGGTGAATTTAGGTATGGCCTTTGCTGAGGGGGCCACAACATTTGCAATCCTGATGCTTATACGAAATGTTTGGGCCTATGCTTTTACCAATGTTGAAGAAGTGATTGAATACATGAAATCAATGATGCCAATACTTGTAGCCAATAGTTTTTTAGATGCAATTCAAACAACACTAACAAGTACTATATATATATATATATATATATATCAAAGTAATGGGGAATAAACCTTGCTTTGTCCATTTATTTAGAGACTCCATCTATATTTTTTAGTAGTAAAACTGTAATTTGTAAAGTTTAAATATTTAACTGTTCAACTGTTGTTAACTTTATTCATGGTGCTTATGCATGCAATATGGTACAAAAGTATGAGTACCGGTCTCAGTCATATTGACTGAATTTTTTTTTTGAAAATAAATAAAAAAAATGAGCATAAGTTGGGTTAATTTCTTGATAATTGAAGATTTTGTTAGAGGATGTGGTCGACAGAAGTCTGATGCATTTGTGAACCTTGTCTCATATTATGTAGTGGGAATTCCTAGCTCTATTGTGTTGGCTTTTACTGTGCATATGAACGGGAAGGTAAGATACTACCTCTTTGTATGACTCTGGCTGGGTTCATTTTTCTTAGTTAAATTCTTAAAGAAAAGATAGCGATTTTCTATCAATTTTGGATCTCCACACACATAAGGACTTTGGTCAGGAATTATATTTGCACTTATTGTGCAAGTGTGTAGTCTTATTCTCGTTGCCTTGAGCATTAATTGGGAGATCGAAGTAAGTCATCCCATTTCAACTATGTCTTAAGACTGAATGGAGATATTTTAATTACCATATTTTTGTTGTTTAGGCAGAGAAAGCTGCTAAAAGAATGAAGAACCACAGTTAGAGTTGATGCACAAGCAGAGTGAGCCACTGGACCAAAAATGCAATAACTCTGAACAATCTTATATTACTGCAAATTTCGCTCTGTGAATTTTGGTTCATAATTTTGATAAATTTAATTTGATATGTCCTTGAGAAAATTGTATATAATGAAAATCACTTAACTTTTTGGGTTTTCATGCCATGCATATATGATATGTGAACTATAGGTATTCGGTCTTCTTGAGCCGTTCAGAATGTAGTAAGGAGTTCTTCCTAATTATGCATACAGAATGTGGTCTATTAAATAGGTCAATATTTACTCACTTTGCGTGGAAAATAATAAGATGGATAAGCTGATTAAAAAGTGAAAACCAACAAATTATAGTGGGTGCAGGTATATAATAAAAAGACTAATTATGATATGAGCAAAAAATTCATCATCTTGAAAGGCAAAAAATGAGAGCAACTCGGTGTCAATATAAAGTTGGAGCTGCATTATGACTGTGGAAATGGTTGGAGATTCTTTGAGAAGTTTAATGTGTTTGATCTTGAGAGGAATAACTCCTTGACCTGGAAATTCATCAAATTAATCTCAGGATATAATGAATTCTTCTTGTCGGTTAGCAAATAAACTGAAATCAACAACCTTCTACTAGCATTTTCTTGTTATATTTTCCATAGGTTACTGTAAAATATTTTATTTATCGATAAGAAAAATGGTATAGTTAATATTGTTTTTATTAACAAGAGAGAGAAAACTAGGCAGTCAATTTTATCTCACTTGCCAGATTTAGAAAGCTTCCTCACCAGAAAGTCATGTATAAGTAAAATGGTCATAGGCATACTTAGACTTAGTGTTTACAAAAGAGATCATGAATTGCTTGCATCAGAAAGTCATGTATAAGTAAAATGGTATATAATATATTTAATATAGGATTTATCATCAAGAGAAAGAAAACCAGTAGTCAACTGATTTTATATGGTTTCACTCTCCAGATTTGCCAAGTTTCATATGCAATGTTTACAAAAGAGATCACGCTTTGGTTGGATTCATTATCAAGTAAAAGAGAATCGGTGGTCAACTGACTTTGTATGGTTTGACTTGTCAGATTTACAAGTTTCACATGCAGCATTTACAAAAGATATCATGCTTTGGCAGCACTAGAAAGTCATGTCGGAGTAAAATAAGAAATGACACATTTAATATTGAATTTATTATCAAGGATGTCAAATTTTTTGAAACCTTCCTCAAGGATGTGTCCCCATCAACTTGAATCTTATGGTAAATTTTCCCATTGAGTGCTACGTATTGAATTTCACAAGGCAGAATACAGCTTCTGTCTGGTTTTTGTGTAAATTGGTGATTGCATCTCTATCTGTCGTGCTCCTTTCGATTTTTACTGGGAATGTGCTCTGGTTCTCGCCTGAGTCCACATTTACTCAAGCATTTAATTTCAGCCTTTCACCATCCAATGTTCTCTAGAGAGTTTATCTGCAGTTTCTGTTCTTGGTGACTAGTTAATTATAGAAAAGGCATGCATATCTTTTTTTTTTTTTCCCCAGATATTTCGAAATATTGGTTGTTAATTCTACTGGCAAGCTGGTAGTGTTAGTGTGGGGCAAAATTTGTTTGTTACATGACTTCGGCTTAGAACTCATTGTTTATTTCAAGGGGCAAGTTGAACAGATTTACAAAGGATCTTAGGCTCTGTTTGTTTTTTAGGAGATATTTTCTGTAGAAAAATTTATTTCTTTGTATATAGATAAAAGAGTGACATATATATATATTTATACCTTATAAATAAAAAAAATGAATGACAAATCCTTATATCTAACATAAAACATGTAAATCATTTTTAAATTTATTTTTTACTATCTTAATATTTTATAACTATATTCTTATGTAACATATTTTCGGCCAAAATAAATGAAGCCATAAATCAATGATAGGATGATTTCTTTTGTATTTATCTTTTCTCCTTTTGTTTTTAAACTTTTCCTCTGTCTTTTGTATCTTTCTCCTTCTTTGAATAAGATTTCTTTTTCTAAAAAAAAAAAATCTACTGACTTTGCAATGAGGTGAATGAGCCGTTCCATGGTGCTTAATTCAATGGCATAACTATAAGCCTTATTGATCTTCAATTAAAAACCCTTATTGCAGTGTTTATCCTACTTTGTTCTAAGATTTTATATTAATGAGTGTTATCTTTTGCTTTGTGCTAAGATTTCACTACTTAACTGACATTAGTTTTTTTTTTTGGCTCTGAATACTGTGCCTAATTTAGCACATTCTTTATATTTATATTCAACGAGTTGCTTACAAATAAAAGGATTATCAACGTAAGAAATACTATTGTGAAATTTTTTTTTAGTAGCATGCTGAGAGCATGATCTTATAGGTTGATCTGAACACTTTTTTGGGATAGCTGCATAGTGATCTTTTCTCTGAAAATGCTGTAATCTTACTTCTTGCAATGATTATAATCATCTCAATTAAATTATACCATTACATAGGTAGTCTATACAACTGACATAAATAATCCAATCGGCCCAGGCAGACCGAGTCAACAAGGAATTTTCACCTGACTGCTCTAACCCACTCTCCAATAAGATTCCTTGATCAAACTCCTCCAACCAATCGGGCCGGTCCAAAGATCCGCCAAGCACTAGGCAAACACATAACACGTCCTCAAAACAATAGAGTAACCGTCCAAGACACGCGTCTACTCACCATTGGGCATCCAACAATGTCAATCCTCGTGATAGGGTTTGGAAGATTCCATTGTGGGGCCCATATCACGTTTTTTATCACCTATATCATAAGCTATAAAGAGGAGATCGAATTTCATAGTGAAGAGTTAGTCTCTTCGAACTATTCATACATTCAATATGAAAAAATTGTACCAACAACCATAGGCATCTGGGAGGCTTCAACTTGAACAGATAGCTTGCAGTGGCTTACAACAAAGGAATGCATTTTCTTCTTTTTCCAAGGTTTTTTCTTAGATCTGTTGCTGATACAGAAAGTGTCTAGATAATAATTTTGTCCCTTTCCTTGACTTTTCTGCATTTTTCTTTTCTAAACTTGGCTGCAGATCCAGAAAATCTCATACATTCCATATCCATTTTGCCCGAACAACATCCCCTCACAGATTCATATGTTCAAGATGAGGTGTTTCTTGCCGTTAATGTTCCGTCGCTATTTACATGTTTATAAATTTTTTATTCTTTTTTCTGTGAAATCTTCCGTAGCTTTATATGGTATCAACATCTTTAATTTTTTTCATGATTTCTGAAAATCAACCTTTGAAGGACGAACCTAAGAATTTCTTGATGAGGTTTGGTTGTAGAGTGATGTATGCATTGTGAAGTCCGGTCTTTCTCTTCTTATTAGCTTTGTTCTCTATGTGGGACACTTGTGTTCGGGAGATTCATATTTTATTCCTATTGTTCATTCTTTTTTCTTAATTCATCTCAGAGCAAGTTCCTGCATGTATGGATGGGGGAGTAGACTAGTCATTCTTTAAAATATTTATGATTATTTTTTCACTTTTTATGGTTTCATGTTTTAACCTTATTTTTACTTTTTTATTTTTTTTACGGACTGCTCCTCAATGTATGACAATGTAGTTATCGAGAATCAGCTCTAAGATTTTCTCATATCTTTTCTGAATAGAAAATATGTTTTGATTCATTTATAATGTTTGTCTTCTTTAACCTCAGAGCACTGGAGGACCATGGACAGAGAAAGCTGGGGCGAAATATGTGCCTTTTATTTCTATTCCCATTTCCATAGCCAGCAGTTAAGTTTCTTCAGAAATTATTTAGCGGAACCAAAAATAAAATTTCATTTCATTTCCAAATATATTTTTTAAAATGGTATTTGACTTTAACTAAAAATTGATTTCATCTTATTCATAATTCTTATTTTAATTACATTTAAATTATTATAAAATCATATTTGGCTTTAATTAAAAAATAATTTCACTAGAATCTATTTCATTTGACCTAAAAAATATTTTATATGAAAGCTTTATCCTCATTCTAATATTATGTATACTATAATACCATAAAAATATATTTTTTAATTAAATTTTATATATTTTTCAATACATCCAAATAAAATAATTTATTTGTAAATAAATTGAAATCATTATTTTTGATAAAATTTTCAAATACTAGAATTTATTTATTAATGAATTGAATGAAGTAATATGAAATCGATTCGTGCTAGACCAACCCAAAGTAAAAGACATATATTCCAATGGCCACTCCAGACAGCAAATGTACTCATGACTAAAGTAAAAAACATTGGATTAGTCGCACAAATAATGAGAAACAGAAGGTCAATGGCATAAATTATTTATTTGACATGTGAACGATCTTTTAAATTCATTGTATGTAAGCCACTAAAGCATGACGAATGAGGGGGGAAACTATGATTTACAGTTATGTGGTATTACTTTGTTGAAAGGCATAAATTAATATTTTTAATCAAAATTCTTTTGCCAATTCAAACACAGTATTAACAATGAAGTCAAGTATACAATCCCCTAAAAGTTTTAGAACATAGGCAAGTCCAGTAGTCTCTAAATAAATAATTTGTAAGGATTGTCCTACTATTTATTTAGTCTCTGCGTTTTGAGATGGATATAACTTCATTCTATAATATCAACAAATGAGACACATATTTCAATATGGATATTGAAGATTTTTGTCCTGATGTACATTTCTCCAGTTGTCCAATTGCAGTTAAACACTAATTTAGCTGTATCCAAGCCCTGTGAAAAATTCACTGAAAAGTTAAATCGAGCAATTCTACGAAGTAAAAGCCTGGGAAAGATCGACAAAATTCTAAGCAGCTTAGGTGATGGTAAGTGATATATATCAAATATGCTCTTAAAGGAAACTAATTCGTATGTCAAATATATACTATTAAAAGAAACTAACAGTTTGTTAACTTCAACAGATAAATTTACATCCAAAAGGCAGAGTCCAAATTCTACAAAAACAAGTTATATAGTTAGACTAAGTACTCCCTTTAATTAAGATATTCCATTATCATTTAATTGAAATTATCTTATGAATAAACTCTTACTTTTAAGTAATTGTGTTTTGGTGGCTTAATGAGGCTAAGAATGTTGATTCTTTTTTTTTTCTTTTTCTTTTCTCTTAACATTTTTCGGGTTATGTTTTGGCGAACTTAGTGAAAAAATGACAAATTTTACGGCAACCCTTTAGTATCTAAGGTAATGTTGAGAAATAACGGAAGGAACTTCTTATTAGAAAAAAAAATATAATTTTCCTTGCCAATTAATTTCTATTAGTACTTTTTTATACTCAACCTTTCTTTCTTTTTAACTTTTTTATTCTATTTAAGTAAGCATTTCTTTATAAATCCAAATGGAAGAAAAATTATATTTATATAAATTGCATAATCCATTAATCATTTTACGATAACATAAATGGAAGATAATAGAATAGTAGTTTTATTATTTAATAAATTTAAAATTGAAATTTTATTTCATTATAAAACTCCATTTTTATTATATTAACACAACTTCGGTATGATGCATAGGAATTTTTTAGTCAAAGTTAATATATATATACATATATATATATATATATATATATATATATATATATGTATATATATATATTTCATATTTCACAATTAGATATTATTGATTATAAGATTATTATAATTTATATAATTAAAAAATCACAGTTAGAAATTTAAGGATATACACATATTTAAATACATATATTACTTTCCTTCTCTAAATTTTCTATAAAAAGCTTTTATTTTATAAAAAATTTAATGTAAGATATTAAAATTAGTAATTAAATAAAAAGATAAGATTTGAGAAATCAAATATTCGATCTCATCAAACTTATGTATTTTAGAATTAATTTAAAAGCATAAGAGTTACTCTTTTTATTAATAAATAATAACTTAAAATATGGACATATATAAATAATTTATTAAGAATATAAAATATATTTAAATAAAATAATTATTTTACATTACACAAATATTCTACCTAAAAATAGTTTTAAATTTTATTTGTTTGAAACATCAACTAATAAGAAAATTAAGGAAACTATAAAATTAAGAATTTAAAATTTAATATAATTTAAAATATAGTTAGAAATCTATTGTAATAATTACTAAATTTAACTAAAAATGGGAAGGGATAATATTGTAAATAAAATATTTTAAAAATATATTTATAATATAAAATTTAAATATGTATTTACAGACAATTAAATTAATTTTAGTAAAATAAAGTGATAACAAAGATAAAATATATACTCATATGAGCATAATAATAATAATAATAATAATAGGTAAACATGTAAGAGTATTATAATGATTTACAACATGAACATTAACAAATAATTTATTAAGAATATAAAATATATTTAAATAAAAAAATAGTTATAAAATTTTTAAGATAAATATTAAATATGATTTATTAGTAAATTGTAAATTTTTTTTCATTTCTTTAAAAGGGGATAGAAAATTAAATAATTGCAATGTATTAAATTTGAAAGGAAAGTAATTGCAACATATTAAATTATTTGAAACTTAAATAACTGTAACATTGCATTAAATTTTCTTTCATATAAGTTTTTTACATTATCTTGGGAGGGGAATTTTTTTGTTTTGGAAAAGAAAGTTTAATGTGAAAGAGTTTTAGAGGGTGATAATATATATTTTTAAGATTCTTGATATTAACTATTTAAGTTTTTCTTTAAGATTTTTTAATGCCCTTAAAAACATATTTTTCTTCTATTCATATCTTTTCATAAGATTTTAATATTTCTGATATTAGCCTTTTGAAGAAGTAATAAATCAAGTTTTTATTCAAAAAGAAATATAAAGTCACTTCTCATTTCATTTTCTATATATATATATATATATATATATATATATATATATATATATATATATATATATATATATATATATATATATGTATGTATATCTTTTTTATGATGACTTTTAAGATAAATATTAAATATAGTTTGTTAGCAAATTACAAAAAATTTTAGCCATTTAAGAGACAATTGAAAATTAAATAATTATAATATATTAGATTAAAAAATAAAGAAAATAAGTAAAATAAAATATGACTTTCTCATTTAATTTTCTGTCCATATCATTTTCATGATTTTTTAAGATAAATATTAAAATCAATTTGAAAACATTTATACATTTTTAGTGTAAACGTTAAATACAACTTATTAGTTGATTGCAAAAATTTTTCATTTATTTAAAAGAGAAAAGAAAATTTTAAAAATTATATTATATTAAACTTAAAAAAAAGTAAATTAGTGTAATAAAATATGAAATTCTCTTTTCATTTTCTACCTATGTCTTTTCTTAATATTTTTAAGACAAATATTAAGATTAGTTTTAAAATAATTATAAAATTTTTAAAATAAATATTAAATATACCTTATTGGTAGATTGCAAAAAAATTTTATTCATTTAAAAGAAGACAAAAAATTAAATAATTGTAATATGTTATGCTTAAAAAGTGAGTAAATTAATATAATAAAATATCAAAATGGCAGACATAGCTTTAAATGTTCTAACTATTTTGACTTTTTTTAGTAGAAAAGTAAATTAACCTATATTTGAATTGAATTTTTTTGGAAATTGTTTTGGGAGGGAAACCTTTTTTTTTAATGGAAATTTACATATGAAAGAATTTTAGAGGAAGATATGGATAAATATGTATAGAAATTCATAATTTATGAAAAATTAGTAAATTATCACTCTTATCTCAAAATAAAAGTATAGTGATACAAATATGTATAATTTTTTAAAATAAAGTATTATTATTATTTTATTTTGATGACTTAGTAAGAATGGCAAAGCCAACAATAACTTATCTCATTTTAAGTCACCAAGTTAAACATTTCAAACCTTGCGCCAAAATTAATAAATTATTAGAATTTCAAACATAGACACTCCAATTCTGCTTATTTAATAATGATATGAAGTACATTGTTTAATATTTTATTACAAATTAATTTTCAAAAGGAAATATATTATTTTCTTTAATTTTGAGCATTACATTCAATAGTAAATTTTAAATTTTTCAAAAATTAATAAATTTTTATTTTTACCTCGAAATAAAAGTATAGTAATAAAAAATATACAGTTTTTCTGAAACAAAATTTAACTATTTCTATATCAATCAAAATGTTATCTCAACTTAATTTATATCTAAAAATTAGAAATTCCAATATCGATGAAAATATATTACACAAAATTCCTTATAATTTTACCTATTTATCTTTCTATATAATGAACAATTATCCAACAACTTAGAAAATATAATATGATATAATATCAGTTAATATAAAATTAAGGTAAAATATGATATTTAATTTATTTTAATTTGTTCCCGGGCAATGCATGGGTCCAAAACAAAGTAAAATACCTAATGTTACGTCTTTTCTTATGGAAACAACCCTATTTATGCACTAGGTATTCATGATATACTTGTTTAAAACAGCATGATTCTTCCCTCTAAGAAAAGCGTGAGGTTTTAGCATATTATAGCTTTTGATCTTACATCAAATTTATAAATATTTTGAGATATTGGATGCAAATAAAATCTTAGGATGGAAGTCTTCAGCAGGCTAAAGCTTAGCAGTTTAATTCAGTTTGAACCACATTTTTTATTAAATTAACATTATTAACCTAAATTAAGGTTTTATCTGATAAAAGTGAAAATAGAAAATAAAAATTCAATGAAATAAAAAGCAGGCTCTTTGTTTCCAAATATAAAGCCTATTTATTCAATCTTATTTATTTTAAAATTCAAGACTAACTGATCATATGGACTTAGTAAGTATCCAATGATTAGATCTATATAAAGATTATTGTTTATAACAACCCATACATCTTAATCTGCATGTAATTATTTTAGAATTAATTTCATTTAATCTCTATTATTTGGAAACTTCATAAAAAATAATGATTTCAACTCATTTATTAATTCATTTATAAATCAATTATTTTATTTGAAATGCATTGAAAAATATATGAAATTCAATTAAAAATTTGATTTTATGATATTATAATAAATATAATGTTAGACAGAAGGTAAAACTTTTATATAAAATAATTTTTCAGTAAAATAAAATGAATTCTAGTGAAATCTTTATTAAATTAAATGGATTCATGATGGCACAAATGTAATTAAAATAAGAATTGTAAACAAAATGAAATGAAATGAATTTTTTTTATTTAAAACCAAACACTATTCTTTTAAAAAAATTATTTGAAAATAAAATGAAATCTTATTTTTAATATTGTCAAGTGAGAGGTAAAGCTTTTCAATTAGGTCAATTAACTTAAATCTATGTTCATAAGGTGAAGAGCCCTCCATAATGAAACATCCAAAAAAACTCATTTAAAAATTCAAATATCATAACCCGAATCTCCTCACCATATGTACGACTTTTGTAGGTGTAGACAGATTTCTGATGTATGCTTCAAATATTTAAAGAAGGAAATTATGTTATTTATCAGAAAATTTATTCAAAGTAACTTATTTAATAAAATTATACTAGGTGAATGATGAGTACTAATTTTAGTTTTAAAGTATGCTTTTTTTATACCTATAACCCTTATGGTTATGTTTAAAATTTAGCAAATATGCATCATTTATTGTTATTTACAATTTCCAAAAAATTAAAGGCGTAGCATTAGTTAAGAATTGTACTTTTAATGTTCTTATTTAATACTTTGAATAAATTATTTTTTAAATGAGTTATTTACGATTCTTTTTCATTTTCATTAGAAGTTTTCTAGTTGGTTGCTTTTTTTCTTCCTTTTAACATTATTCATGAATAATGATTTTTACTAATCATGTTTTATAGGATGAGAAATACGTACGAATTGACAAGTTCCAGTATTCTAGTGAATTAAAAATATTCCTCATTCCATGGTAAATAAAATAAAAAGTCCAGTTGCCCACTCTTGATAGTAGCATGTAAAAGATTAGTCAAAATCATAAACATGTAACTGTTACAATAAAAATCTCTACTAATTATTTTTTTATAATTAGAAATAAGTATCATTAAAATATTTTATTACATTAAGTAATCAATAATCAAATTTATTACCTCAAATTCTAAAACATTTTAAATTCATATAAGTACACATGGATAACTATTTTTTCTAATTTTAGTAGATTTATATATTGTTTATTATCTAAGGGATAATGATTTTATGGATGTGTACGTAATTATTATATGAAAGTATTTTTTTATATTTTATGATATAAATTATTTTTCTTTGTTTATGTTTAATATATTGAAAATTTTTCATTATCTGATGGTCAACTCTTTCATAAACTGTGGAGTTATGAAATATTTCATTTTTTTTACATATTTCCATATGAACTTATATTTTAATTTATTGCAAATGATTATAGATATTTTATACTAAAAATTAAAAATTTAAATATTAATTAATCATTTATTAAAATTTTGCATTAAATTCTAAAATATAATAAATTCATAAATTAAAAATCCTTGCATGCAGTAAAAAAAAGTGATTGATTAGCGAATTCCTAATAAAAAATATTATCCATATATACTGTTAAAAACACATTAAAAATACTAATAAAAATATATGGATAGTGCTATAGGAAACTCCCTTCCCTAAGATAATAATTGTTTTCACCATTAAATTATCTTTTTCCAAAATGTCAAAGTAAGTAAATAAAAATTTAAAAAATACAAATCTTAATGTATTAAAAATAATCTAATAGTGAAAACTTCTAACCTTATAGGAGATAGAACTCTCAACAACATCATTACTGAAAAGTATTTTCTTTTATGATTAAAATCATCTTCCTTTTTTATTATTTCTTTTTTTTTTGCGCTAAATAAGAATTAGAATGTGATGTACAGTACATTTAATACATAATATATTGATAAAAGTAAGTATTAATTATCAAGCTCCTTCCATGTATTAAAAAGATACTTATTAATTTTCTTGAAATTATAGGAAGTTATTAGTGACTATTAAATACTTAACCACAACCCTTAAAGCAACATTTATCATTTGCTTAAAGTTTTAATAACTATTTTTTTCACATGGGAATGTTATAGAATGAATATAACCATTGATTAATTGCTTAAATGGTATATTAATACAGAGAGTTGATTGGCCATAATAAATGAGAAATTATTGTATACCTAACTATAATACCATGTCACTTTCAGCCAAAAAGAAATAATCAATTGTCAGATTTATAAAATCCTTATTGAAAATTATAATTTTCAATTCTTTTTGTAATTCTTATAATTGAAGTTTATAAAACATTTTCTAGTCCAATAACTAAAAAGAATTGAAACTAAGAATGCATCAAAAAAACATGATTGAATGTAATTGAATAATTAAAAAAAGTTTGATTGCTAAAAGCTTAAACATATCAAATTAATGAGGATGTATTTAATTAATTCTTTTAAAATATTATATTTTATTCACACGTGATTTTAATTTTTTTTTTTACTTAACCTAGCTTAAGTATCGTAATGCATTCACTACTTTTCACACTCAATCCGCCCGTCAAATTTTCTTGTTCAAAATTTAAGGGAAAATGCAAGTGGGAATCACATGTCTTTTTTATTATTTGAATATAATGAATTTTTTTGGTATGACATAAACCATAGTGAATATGTGATGCACGTGAAAGTAACGAACACATAACTTTATGATTATTTAATCAATATTTGCGTATGAACCGCTTGTTTCAAAGCCAGAAAATATGTTTTATAATCAGTTCAACGATTGGATTTCAAAATTGTCGTGAAGTAAATTACAGAATTATTGGACGAAGGGATTAGGCAGTTTTGATGTAATTATTCAAAAACTGGATTATAAATTAGATTTTATTTAAAGGAATTAACGGCAGACAAAGAAGACATGTGTTTTGCACATATATTTTTCTACTAAATTTTAGATAAAAAATATAAGTAAAGAAATTGCTAACTGTAAAAGATATAGATAGATAAATTTTAGCACTTAAAATCATAAGTTAAATGCAAATGATTAAATTATGGATAAATAACATATAATTTTCTTTATTTTTTAAATAAATCCTGTAAAATGATTTCATGTATAAAACTTAAAATTTGAAACGAGACCAATATTTCTAAACGTCACCGACTAATATATAATAACGCCATTGTCCAAATCACAACCATTCACAACCATGTTAACCACTTGTTATAATTCACTCTAAAAATCAATCTCCTTTTCAACCCATACTCTAGGCCACGCCCGTAGCCAATAACCATAATTAATCCCACAATCTCTAGATAAAAAAAAAAGGAAAAAACCACATTATAATTGTAGTAGCACTTTACCAGAAACCAAAAAGTTTTGCACACTGAGTACACTCTCATTAGTACTGCCTTAGAAAATTCCTCCAAAATTGGCGGTGATAATTATATAAAAGAAAATGAGTCTAATTTTTTTAAAAAAATATGGCCCATAAAAAAATCTGAATATTTAATTGAATTAGTTTTTGAAGTCCAGTCATATCCTCTAAAACTAAATTATCACGCTCGTTAGAAGGGCTGTTGAAAATTAGCGTGTCTAAAAACTTATTCGTTGCATGACCAAACCTTCTTAGTTGATCAGCAATTCAATTTCTTTATAAGTGTGAGAGCAAAAAAAGCTTTCCAACCCCAATTGAGAAGAACAAAAATTTCTTCCACTAATAGAGCATTAGGATGAGAAACATTACAACCAGCCTTAATAAGTTCAATCATAGTTGTAGAATCTCTAGCCAAAGTTTTTTTATAGACACGTTCCCAAGCAAACTTAAGTGCCAATGTTGATATATCTTAAAAATCCAAGCAGTCATGATCCAAATGTGTCACATAAAACTTCACCACAAGCTGTTTTTGACCTGTACATGATCCGTTTGTATTGAGTTTTACCCAATTTAAATCAGGATGTATACATCTCACCAACACCATTTATTTTGTGGTATCAGTATGATGAGTAGCTAGTTAAGGTTAAAGTCATTGTGTTGTTTGAAAATAGCAATAACCACTAGTGGCAAAACTAATTTTTACGAGTAGGTAGTGAGGGAACCAGAAATTAAATGGTTTTCTTTTCCTAGTTCAAGGAGAATAAGAAGTCTTCAAGAAAAAAAAATCAAGATTAGAATATTACAGGAATCAGAAGTTAAATAGTTTGCTTTTCCTAGTGTCAACTTACTGATTTATCCGATGTGTTTCGAAATAATAAAGACGGGGGCATGTATATAATGCATTATGCGCTCACTAATAAAAAATAGTATAAATTTAATTTATTATTAACACAAAATAATATTAATAACACATTTTTTAATAAAGATAAGATAAAGCATATTATGCTTCCGTTGCAACATTTCAATAAAATATTAATTTTAAATAATTATTTATTTATTTTAACTAACTACTTTCTTATATATTTATCATATTTGTCAAGTTTTATCAATAACCATTTATTATAACCTAGAGTCTTTGACTCAAGTGACATCTGATGTCTCTTGAAGGCTTTGCACCTTCCATCGCATTCAGAGTTCAATCTCTGGTCCTTACGTGTGTACACCTACTAGTTTAACCACTTCTACAATTACTAAAAAAAAAAATCATTCATTATAAAAAAAATTATTTAAATATTGAAAAAAAGTTTATTTAAATCCATCACCAAATATATAAAAGAATAATCTTATTATACACTACGGTTCTCCTACAATTTTAAAACACCTGTAGTTATTATACAAAAAATTATTTATTCATCACATAAAAATAAATTTTATAAAAGAAAGAGAAATGCAAATATATAAAGTATAAGGTCATAATTATTTTAGAAATATTATAAAATTTTTATTTTTATTATCACTATATGATTAAAAATTGTAAATAATTTAAATTTTTCTTTTTAGTTTTCACATCTTCTTGCTAAATAAGATTTTTTTCTGTTGTATTCTACTTTAACAAAATTTTTTAGAAACATATATATTTGGTTGTAACAAATGGTTTGCATGACTTATAAAATATTTTTCTAGTTTCTGCCTAACTCTTATTCTATTTTTCAAAAAGATTACTTACAATAAAATTCAATTGTAGTTTTTTTAAACATTATACACATAATATAATTGTAATAAATTTGCCAGTTACACACTATATTGATTTTATCATCAAAAGTTTTTAAAGTAAAACCTTTATACTTGTCTTAAAAAGAGTATATGTATGTATGAATATTTTATTAAATTAACTTTCCTTTCGCAATTTTTGTAGTTTTTTAGTGTAGCTTTTTTTTATAAAACCTTTATACTTACTTACATAACAAGTGCATTATTAAATCTAATTGTATATATAATTTACCAATGTCAAATCTGATATTTTATACAATAACATATCAATAGTTAAATTTGGTGCTGCACTATACATCATTATATCAGTGGTGTACCTCAATCATATGCTTTTATAAGGAAATAATGTTATTTATGCATTTATTGTCAATCAATAAATGTTTGTTTACAATGAAATTGATATTTTTTTTAATATGGTGATATTTTAAAATTATATGAAATTTTAAGATGATGAATAATAAAACAACCAATGTTTAAACATTACTCAAAAGCTTACAACATTAATTCTATACTCAATTGTCTTTTAAAATTTATTTCAAAAACTTCATTGGAAACTGCAAAACCATAAAAGTTGATTTTAGTTAATTAGATATTATTATTTTTTGTAACATATAGTTATTTTATTAAAAATAAATTAATATAATTAAGCCGAACCAGGCTGGGTCTATTTTTTATTATTATGGATTGAGCCCAATCTAAATAATAATTGAGTCATTAAAAAAGTCCAACGAACCTATTAAGATATTAAAAAGAAGAGTTCAAATCCTACTTTTTTTTCAAGTTGGGAATCACAAAATCACTCAACTCATGTACAACTCTAGTTTTAATGTGAGATTAATGAACTTCATGGTGACGAAAATATTTGGGAACTTCTCTACTTAACGTAAGAGTTGGTAGATTAATAGAATCTCTCGTTAAAAGTTATTTAGGAAAACTAACGTATAATTTTCTCTATTTTTTAAAAATAAATTCGGTAAAATCATCTTATCTATAGAACATAAAATTTGAAACGAGATCAATATTTATAAACGTTACCGACATATTATATATAATAACACAACGATCCAAATCTCAACCATTTATAGCCATGTTAATCACTTCTTAGAATTCACTTTAAAATCAATCTGTTTGCAATCCATACTCTAAGCCATACCCATAAAAAATTTTTAAAAAAATCATGTCATAATTGTAGTAACACTTTACCAGAAATTAACCATATAGTTTTGCATACTCAAAACCCCGTTACTAACACTGTCTCAGAAAATTACTCTAGAGTTGACGATGGTAATTTTTTTTAAGGCTGATTTAAAATAAATTTATAACCCATAAAGAATATGAATGCTTAATTGAATTAGTTTTTGAAGATAAGGAATTAATTAAAATTATTCCTTAGCGACTAACAAAAAAATTAAATAAAATCATCAATTACATTGTGAATGACAGGCATACAACTCCACTTGGACAAAAATCAATTACATTATTGTGCTAATACAACAATGCACAACCACAGATACGTAGGATTAACACAAAAAAGAGTTCCCAATAAATATATAACAGAAGCGGTAATGCATGATTCATATCACCGGCCATGACTATAAATACATCGCTAACTATATTTATTTAAAAGAAAAAAATTCATAATCAAGTGGACAAATATTGGTATATAAATTCTCTTTTATATATATACTGATAAAAAATAATTTTGTATTTTTTTCATTATAACACACGAAATCTTATCATAATTGAAGTTACACCTTTGTAATTCACACATTCAAAATCTAAACTGTTGCATATCTCGGAATAAGGACACCGGATTATATCCCCTATAACTAAATTATCACAATTTTAGGAGGGCTATCAAAAATTAGTGTGTCTACAAAATTATTCATTGTATGACCAATCCTTATTAAATAATCAACAACTTGGTTACCTTCTTCATAAGTGTGAAAGTAAAAAACTTTCCAATCCCAATTGAGAAGAACCCGAGTCACTTTTACTAAAAGAACATTAGGATGAGAGATATCACAACCATCTTTAATAAGTTCAATCACAACTGTAGAATCTAGCGAAAGTTTTCTATAGCGACGTACCCAATCAAACTTGAGGCCGATGAATACACCCTACAAGTCTGCACTGGGTGAAGTGTCAGATGCCAGTGTAGCTTGAAAATCTAAGCAGCCATGATCCGGATGTGTCATGTAGAACTCCACCACAAACCTTATTATTTTTCTCCTTTTTTTACCTGTACATGACCTGTCTGTGATGAGTTTTACCCAATCTGAATCAAGATATATTCATCTCACCAATATCTGTTGTTCTATCATATTAGTTTGATGAGTAGTCATTTTCAAACAAAAGATTTGAGGCTCCTGAGATAGTTCTTTGATATTGAAACCACGCAATTCAAGTTAGGTATTGTTATTTTTTAAAGGAAATATGCCTTAGACATTTTGGAGCAAATAGGTATGTTGGATGGCAACCAATAAATTCTCCTATGGATCTTAATGAAAAACTTCTTTTAGGATAGAGAAGCCTCTAATTAGTCTTGAAAGATATTAATAATTGATTGGTAACTGAATTATCTTACTATTACTTGGCTAGATTTTTCTTTTGCTATTAGTGTTGTTAGTTGATTCCGTTAGTCTCCATATAATAGTCAATGGGATGTAGTGGTTTGAATTCTAAGATATATTAAAAGATCACCTAGTCAAGAATTATTGTATGAGAATAAGGGATATACAAAGATGATTGGATATTCTAATGTTGACTAGGTAGAATCTCTATTTGATAAACAATCCACTTCTTAGTACTATATCTTTTTTGGTGGTAATCCTATATCTTAGAAGAACAAAAGGTAAGAGGTCATAGCTAAATCAAACACTAAGTGTGAATGTTGTTATATGACTCCAACAACTTGTGAATTTATGTGGATAAAATAGTTGATTTAAGAATTAAAGTTTATAGAGGTGCCTTAGATGAAATTATTGTGTGATAATCAAGCTACACTTTACATTGCTTCCAATCCAATTTTTCATGAGAAGACTAAACACACTGAAATTGATTATCATTTTATTAGAGAAAAAGTGTTATCTAGGTGTGCTATCACTAGTCATGTCAGCTCAAATGACAACTTATTGATATTCTTACTAAATCTCGTAGAGATCCTCATATTAAGTTAATTTGTAAGAAGCTTGGTGCATATAATTCACATGTTTTAACTTGAGAGAGAGTGTTAGATAATATGGTAAATACGTATTTGTTGTATTTAGAAGATTCTATAATAGCTATAGGTTACTAAATAGTTGGATCGAGCTCATTACTACATGCAAATATTTGTGTATCACTACGTTCTCTATCAATTTCACCATAGCATTCAAATTTTCAACACTAAAAAGTCTTCAAAACTCAAAAGCTAGAAAAATAGTTGAATTTCATTTGAATAATATTTTTAATGTGTTCAGGGATGGCAAAATAACCATACAAAAATAGTCTTTAGATATGCCAAGCTAGCTTCATCAAGCAACCTAACCTTAAAAATGAACAAAGCATTGAGACAAACTAAATTATTGTAGAGAATATATACATGTGCAGTTCTAAATTATAAATCAAAGCAATAACTAGAAAATTTACTTTCTAAATTATTACCCGATATGGAAAGTAAGGGAAAAAGTAAGTCAATATCAATGAAAAGATATAAATTTTCTTGTTAAAGTTACTTGTAGTCATTTAGTTTCCTTGGCCTTGAATGACGCTAACACTGAAGTTTTCACAAAAAAAGACTACTCACCTCAAATGTCAGCATCTTTCAAGAATTTCTTAGAGCATTGTTATCTTTCTTTCCTTCTTTTCCTATTTTTCTACGTAAAGAGGAAACTATAAGTATTCTAACATTCACTATTTTCTTCCTCAAAATTGCTATTTGAAGCTCTACTCATACTATTCTACTAATCTAAAACATCTTTTTCTTATTTACTACTATCTTAATAAATCATTAAATATATATAGAAGAGAGTTTCTTGATTTTAGCTAAGTATCACTAAAATATAAGGATTTTATACTTTTACAAGGCTTAGCTCCTTCCATGGTCGCTGTCAATAACTCGATAGCACCAAAAACTGTTGCAATCGACAAAATTGCAAAGGGGAATATCACAAGCTAGCAATTGTGATACTTTGATAAGAAAACTTACTCAGTTTAATATGAGACTTAGTGTAAAAAATCAAGCATGTTATAGTGGAACTTTAGTTGATATTTAGGATCAATCAAACTTATGTACCATTTTTCCTGATTTTTTCAAATTTGAGGATATTTTGATAATTTTGGCATTGCTTGTGAATTTGAAGAAATTGAACAAACTTGTACTTATGATCCTCACATTTTTATCTTCATGTCAATTCATTTTAGTTCAAAATGGACACCCAAAATATTACAAAAAAGGTTTATGATGACTTAAAATGGTATGTCTACTTATATCAAGTGGGCTTTTATTCAAAATACTTTTTAAAATGTGGAGTGTCAAGAAGGCTCGATGAGGTGCCTTGGCACATAACTTGGGATTTGAGTGTGTTGGCTTATGATCATTTCCTATGCACTCAAAATTATGAAATGAGACATATAACAAGCACATGGAGTGTTTCTCTCTGTAATCAAATTATCCCCTTTTTAGTTCATTGTGCTTGAAGGTTCCCTATGTAAGAGGATCTTGCATATTAGTATGCATGGGTACTTTAGTAACATTTAATTATGGCTACTAAATATGTTATGCATGGGATTCTATTATATAAGTAATAAATCTTCAATGTCCTACTATCTTTATTGAGCATGCCATAAGTGGATTTTAATAGGAAGGTTAGCATGTTCACTAAAAGTAGTAAGCATCCATCACATATTTTGTCTAGAAAGTTACCGACCTATGACATTTTGGTATTAGAGGCCAATTTATGCAAGAAGGCCAAGATCGAGTAGGCTACAATTGGTTAGATGTGGTTTGTCCAATGTTCTAAAGGGATGTGCAAAGCAATTATTCTCAAACTTAGAGGAGTCACTACTAAGGACTTGACTATAGGGTGCAAAAAAAATGGATTAACCTATGAAGTTAGTATGTGGGAGGATGATGCATCCAAGTAACTGTGAATTTGTGCATTGAGTGCAAACATTTGTGCCAAAAAGCTATCTTGCTTGTGTGCACAAGATGTTAATTATATGCTTATTCATATTAATGGCATTGAAGGATGCAAATCACCTTTTAAAAGGATGAGTGAATTGATGGCCAATCTAGTGGGAGAACCTTTAATCTTGTTGGAGGATGTAACCATTTCTTGAGAGATTGATAGAGCCAAAAAACAAAGCCTTTGGTCAAGTAAAAATGTATGGCTGTAGTTGGAAGGCACAAGTAAATTATTACAAAGGGAGTAGTTTAAAATTATGTCAAAGTGGTCCAAAGGGATTAATCTTGGTGCTTCAAGGTGCGTAACCAAAGGACAAAGTGGATTGCTCCATAAGGAGTATTTCAAATTGTACTAAGGTGATCTAGAGTGATCATTTATGTTACTTAGAAAAGTATTGGTCGAGGGAGCATAGCTAGAGGGCAAAGTAATGATTCAATGGAATCAATGTAATGTTCATAAAATGTGGGTTGGATAAAGAATGCCCAATCTTCCCACAAGATTCTCTGATGTAGTATGCTATGCTACATAGTTACTTTGCAAAGTAGCAACAATAACCTATTATTATTAGGAAGGCTCAGCAAGGCACCTTGGTACTAGGCTAAGGACTTAAGTGTGTTAGCTTATGGTTATTCCCTACACACTCAAAAGTATAGAATGAGGCATATACCATGTAATTGAAATGTCTCTCTCCTTATTCAAATTATCTATTTTTTAACCTATTATACTTGGAGGTTCCATATGTGTGATGACCTTGTAAATCAGTATGCACAAGTACTTCAATGGTATTTGATTATGGCTTATGGATATGTTGTATATAGGATTTATTATATGTGTAATAAATATTTGATGTCCTACAATCTTTGCCACACATACCATGAGGGGGTTTTAATGGAAAGGTTGTCATGTTCACTAAGAATGGCAAACATGCACCACACAGTTTTGACTAGAGAGCTACTAGCCTATAACAGGGTGGAAGATCCTTAATGGTATGCTTATTACTAAGATTTAGGGCTTTGTAATTGCAATAGTAAACAACTATACTCAAGGTTAGATATGTACAAAGGAAAAGAGGTAATTGATGACATAAACAGCCATAAAGAAGGGTGCTAGGGAGAGACAAGCAAAGGAAAAGTTAAGAAATCAAGTGGCAAGTTAAGAAAAATTTTGGTGAGACTAGTATAAAATATCTAAAGAAAAAAATTAATTCCTAACCCCTCATCTTGATATATAAATGAATATATTCCTATCTTATCAAATCATACAATAGAATATATCTTTACCAATATTAATTCCTAAATAATTCTCCTAATAGTTTAATAAGTTAGGAATCTCAAACAAAATTTTGCAAACTTATGACAATCAATTATTAAAATATTTACATATATATATATATATATATGTTATAAATTTGCACACTTATAAGTACCCCCATTATTCCTAATTCTTATGAGAAAATCATTATAAAATCTTTTTAGATTTTGGGGGAATACCTTATTAGGCAAATACAATTAATAATATAATTAAGGAATAGACATTAAATTCCTAAATTTTATCGCAAGGTTAAAATAATAGTGTTTAAACCATTACATATGCAAATAACTAATTTATATGCTCTAACTTGAATTAATCAGGAAAAATCTAAGTAATATAATGATTTAAAGTAAATATCTAGAAGTAATATTAAAAAAATTATAAGTAAATAACTAAATAAATAAAAAAATTAAAGTTCAACTAGATGTTACATCTTTTAAGTTATAGGCATGGAAAAATAAGTATACCTATGGACTTTTAAAATGGACAAGTGGTCCGCAGTTTACTTCAAACACAATCATAATTAGAACTAAGGAATTCCATTAGTAAAGGTATTGCAACAATTTTAATTGGAGGGAATACACATATTAATTGTTCTTAGTTGCTCATGATTGAAAATGACCATGAAGATAGTGCCATTTGAAAAAGAAATGTTTAGTTTGACCATGTCATAACTTTGATAGTTGTTAGCCTACTATTGGGTGCTTAATCTTTTAAACCATTTACTTGAATAGTTAGAAATGTCTACTTTGTGATTTGAAACAAAAATGCACTCAAAGCCTTAATTTATGCTCTATTAGCACCTTTTTTAGTTAGGACTTTAGTGTTAGGGATCAATCCTAGTGTTGGGAATTTTCTTCACTAATGCAACACCAATCCTTCACCCTACCCTGCAAACTTATCACCTTACCTACTCCTTTTGAACATTTAACAAGACATAATGCTTAGAGTGACACAAACACTTGGGGTGTTCTCCTTGCCTACTCTTAAACCTAAATGAGTGCTTGGTGAGAAATAAACATTTGGTGTAATGAGTGCATGGTATAGGACTAGTTCTAGGTGATAACTATTGGCACCTATTAGAGCCACACGAACTTCCATAAGAAGGAAGTCTTAAGTAGGAAGTCATGTCCATACTATTCATAAGTGAGAGTTCCCAAGAATCAGTTTTCTCTAACTATACAAGAAAAAAAATAAGCTCAGAAAACACATTCGTGATGACCCATCCATAAGCATGTGACTAGTGTAGGAAGTTGCCACATGTAACTGCCAACCAACTTTTCCTAATGTATCTAATTTCATGTTTCACATGCAATCATGTTGTTCATGAAAAAGAATATACATTTTCAGAAGGCATTATAAAGGACATAGGTAGATATATATGGGCAACTGTCCTAACTAAATGCCAAAATGCTTATATCAATCCAATAGAGCTAGAAACCAAAAGGGAAAATTTCCTTAAGGAGAAAGGAAGCAAAAGGAAGAAGTGAGTTTTTATGAAACTCAATGTAGAAATTACATGTACAGGGAAATAATTTAAATTTAGTTATATCATGATATAAGGCATATGCCATTACTCCCATAAAGGTATCTAAAAAATAAATAAGTTCACATATCTTTACTTAAGGGGGGAAAGGAGGCATTCTAAATAAGTAACATACCTTTCTAAAGGATTGAATATAGATAGAAGTAAAATATAGTGATTAAATTAGATTCTACTACTTGTTTCTCATCGTTTAACTCACTAAAAAAATCATTTATATAACTAATGCATTCATATATATATATATATATATATATATATATATATATATATATATATATATATATATATATATATATATATATATATATATGTAGGTATGTAGGTATAATACTAATTGGCTTTGCATAATGTGTGATATTTCATGATAACATGGTAGTCATTAACTATATACTTGACTATAGGTGTTCAAAGAGGAATCCTGGCCTCTATAGTCCACTACCTCAAGCCTAAAAGTAACTTTGCCAATTGGGAATCAACTATATAGTCAACTATAGTAAGGTAGAGATCAACTCCTAATAGCCATAATCAACTATGGAGTTGACTACAACAATCCAAAAAGTAATTCTACTATTTGTAGTTAAATATATAGTGACCTATCTTATCATGAATTATAGAATTTTCTATAACTTCAGTATTTCTCTACTAATAATATCCCTCAAATTATATTTTGATATACCATATCATAACCAAACTTTCAAAACTTTATATACCAATTTTAAATCACAAAACTCATCAACATACATCTATTTTAAAGTATTAGCTCAACTTGACTATTTAATCATAAATAGAAAAATACCATAAATAGCAAGATTTTCAACAAAATATGAATTTTAAGTTAAGTTTTAGGTAGATTGCTATCCATCTCACTTAGGGAAGACCTTAGATGAAAGGATTTATGGATTTCTTACTCCTCATTAAGTGTCAAGATTAGGGTCCAAACTTCTTAATTTCTAAACAAACCCTTGATCATCCTAAATTAAAAGAGAGAAATGATGAAGAAGACTTGAAAAGATTGGAACTTAATAGATTTACTTGTTTAAATTAGAAAATACAAAAAGTTATTTAAGTCAAAGCCCTTTTGCTTATCATGACAGAAAGAAAAGATGTGGAAGAAAGTTGATGAAGAAAATATAAGAAGGCATTGGCAAGAGGCTGGAGTTATAACGGAGGTAAGGCTATGGGCAATTTTGGAAATGTATCCCAAGCCTCCTTTATACTCACACACTTACCTTTAAACACCCTTAACCTTTAAACTTTTTGTTTCATCCACTTTCTTCAACTATTTCATCTAAAAACTGCCATTTTGAATTCATTCAAATACCTAATTATCTCTAGCATAAATTTTATTCTTTACCTCTTTATATTATTTTTTTTTATTTTTTACACAAGGTAAAAGTTAAAATTTTATAAGGCTATAACAATGGTGAATTAATTAAGTAAATGATTTATTTAATTCTCTAAATTATTAACAATTAATTTGTCTTGTTGATTGTTAGGTTCCTTTACATATTGAAAAAGAGGGTAAAGAACAAAGCACATGTAGAATGGTCCATTTGTGAAGAATATATCACTAAAAAGACATTCATTTTCTATTCACATTACTTTGAATTCCATGTACAATCTAGAAGAGCTAAAATTCCTACAAATGGTGATGTTGATGATAAAGAAAATGTTGTATCCTCTTTAGTTATCTTAATTGTTTAGCGGGGGAATACAAGTACCAACATTTGATAGACCAAGAGTATTCCATCACTACAACATATGCATTGCTAAACCATGATGAGATGTATCCACACATTAAGTAAGAGCTTGATATATTGAGTTTAATTAACGTACTAATGTTCATCAAAATTTTACTATGTTTTAATGATATGGCAAGAGTTGCAACCTATTTGAATAGATGTTATGATATCTATTACCAACCATAAATGATAAGGATCTGAAACACATTGAAAATGATTTCTCTTCATAACTTTGCAAATATGTGAGTCAATTCATGTTCTTTTTAGTAAGAGTTTTATACACCCTAAACATAGGTATTAACACTAACAATGTAAACATGTTTTAGAACTATGTTGTAAATGTAGAACAAGGTCACTAAAAGAAAATACTTGACATAGCAAGTGGCTCAAAGAGAAATGTGTACACTTAGCTTATGTATTTTGTGAATAGTTATAAACTTTGCATTGAACAATAGAGCCAACACAAGTCTAGCTTTAACTTTGGTGTGTGTATTAAGGGATTTAGTGATGGACACTTAGAACATAATTATTATGAAAGACTTCAAGAGGTTATTAACTTAGGTTATAATGGATTACTAACAAAAGAGCTAGTGTTATCCAATTGTGAATGGTTTGATCTTACTCCTAATAAGGCAACAAGATTGCATAAACAATATGATATCATTGGGGTTCGAGTGTCTCAATGCTATAACAAGTTTGTTCTTTTCATCTTAGCTTAACAATTTGTGTAGTTGTGTTACACTTCATATCCAAGCCATGGCAAGGATTGCATTGAGTGGTTGGTTTTCATTAAAACCAAAGTAAGGAGTGTCACTGATACTCCATCAACTAAAAATGCCATAATTGCTTTCCAAGATGATGAGCAACACAACCAACTACCAACATACATTAAGAATGAAAAACTCCATTTAGTAAAGGATGACTCAAGATCTCTTGAAGGAGTTAGCTACACTAAATAAATTTTACATGATGACTTAGATGACTTCAATGATGAAGAAGAAGCTTAAGAGGATGAGGAAAACAAAGAGGACAAAGAAAATGAAGGTGATAGATAAGAGACCAATGAAAACAAAGAAGAAATTCAATATTATGACACAGAGTCTTCATTTTACATTTGGCTATCTTTGGCATACATGGATTAGGATTTTTCATGTATATGTCTTGTGCGATTAATGTAAGTAATACTAATTCAATATTGTTTTCATTGTTATAGGTTGCTAAGTCTTCAACAAGCTTAGATTGAGCAACATGATCATCATAATGTTTCTAGAAGTTAGGCTTTCAAGAATTACTTTTAGCCAATGAGCCACCACCTTAGCATGAACAGCACATTGAGAAGTATGAAGGGGACAATGACGATTGTTGACAAAGGGTTTATGGTTTTATTCATTTATTAGAAATATTAGATTAAATTTTTTTATTTATATATAGGTTGCATTGTTTTATATTACAATTTTTATGTTAAATGACTAGATGATTGATATTCAATATTATGAAATTTAATTTTGGAAATTGTTGATGGAATCTATTGTTGATGTGGTGGAATTAAATTTTTGGAAAGATGTTTATTCTATGAGTTACCCTGAAAGAAAATAGCAAATTGTCAATATTTTACAAATTAGCAATGGAAATAGCAACAAATTTTTGAATAATAACACCAATAATTTTTCTGAATTTCATAGATTAGAGATAGATTTACAATGGGGTTTCCCGCTGCTAAATTAAAAAAATCACCTGTAATTTAGTGGTGAAACTTCCGTTAGTAAATCTTTGCTGGGAGATGTCTTGTATATGTAGGATTTCTTTTGTAAAGGATATTCAAATATTATGGGAAGATAATCTATGCTTAGTAACAAGAAAGGCACCATTTGTTAATGTCGCTTTCAATTCACGTTTTCAATTCTGCTTCCTATTTCATATCCATTATTCTAAATTGTAATTACAATTTTGTTACGATTAGTAAAATTATGGATAAATATTGAAAAAATGTAACATTATAGCAGAAAATTACAAGTACAATATGATCGACAATTGCAATATTGTACAAATATTTCGATTTCAAATAGCAATTTAAATCCCTCATTTCATCATTCCGTTTCTAATTTGGATGCATTCTTCAGGAAAAAATTCTTTTGAAAACTTGGGCTCTGTGTTTTGAAAGTTGTTATCTATAGAAAAATTTTATTTTATATATATATAAAGGAATATTATATATTTTGATAGTTTGTAATTAAAAAATATGATAGTTAGAAATGTAGTAGTGAAGAAAAATAACTTTCTCTCGAAAAAAAAGGGAAAATTATCTTCTATTGAACTCCTTACCCATTTTTAATAAATATCATACTCCTTACATTTAATATTGAACATTTAAGCTATTTTTCACCTTCTTGTCATTTTATAATTATATTTCTATAGAAGATTCTTCCAAAACAAATGGAGGATTTAAGTTGTCCCTTTTTTTCCCTTTTTTTTTTGGGGGGGGGGAATATGAATCCACTTGTATTTGATGACTCAGGTTTAAGATTCTTTTGAAGTAGAAATCACCTTCTTGTTATTTTATAATCTATCCTATCAAAAAAATGGGGAATTTAAGTCATCCCCCCCTTTTTTGGGTCAAAATGAATCTACTTGTATTTGATGACTCTGGTTTAAGATTCTTATGGGTGAGTTTGAAGCAGAAACTGCTTACTATATGAAAGCCGAAGTGCCAAAATGAATTAGGTTTTTATTGAGGTAGTCCTCGCGAAACTGGTGACCAATAAAAAGCATGATGAGGAAGGGTTACAAGCGAAGAGAAGAATTAAAGAATATATATTTTTATTAAAAAAATATACTCTCAATTCAAAAACAAACTTATTGAATTAGTTAATATTTTTTTTATTTTCTAAATATTTATTAATATGACTTACAATTAAGCATATAAAAACCTTTTCACCTATCTATTTTACTCTGATGAATGTTCCGAGAGACAATAATTACTGTTTCCTTCCTTTTGAGCCCATTTTCACTATCGAAAACCATGCACATTCACGCATCAAATCATGTTATTCAGATTTTTTTGTTGATATCCTAATATATCGGTGTTAAATGATATAACTATTATTATTTTTATAATAATGGTATGATAATTTGATAAAAAAGAAGTGAGATTTTAGCATATTGTAGTTTATTATTGACATCTCATTTATGAATATTTTTGAAACATTGGAGGCAAATAAAATTTGAAAATAAATTAAATTTTTAATGTTACATAGAATCCAAATTTAAATCTAAAATGATTTATTGGCTTATTTTCTATTAATCACTCTATTTTCTATATTTCAGGATAAATTTTTCTAATAAACGGGAAAATATATAGTATGATAATCATGTTAGGATTAGAAATCCAACAAAAGTAGGGATGGGAATAGAATTTTTTTTAATATAGAAAATGCCATGGAAAAGTGTTGTTAAATGCACTTAAAAAACCAATAATAAACAATTTGTATAATATTT
This sequence comes from Sindora glabra, assembly GCA_020226215.1. Classification (NCBI taxonomy): domain Eukaryota; kingdom Viridiplantae; phylum Streptophyta; class Magnoliopsida; order Fabales; family Fabaceae; genus Sindora; species Sindora glabra. Next base: position 88,763,746 of record CM035227.1, on the reverse strand, counting down.
TATTTTTTACTCTTAAATTAATGTCTTAATAAGTTAAAAAAAAATTTAACTAAATTATTTTTCTTACTAGTTCCATATTAGAAAAATTTTAAGAATGTATACATGATTATAAACATGTTATAATTCACAAATGTTATTAAACAACTCCAACAATTATGTAGAAGTAAACAAATACATCAACACCTTCCCATTTGTTTAATTATAAGTCAAATATACCTTACATCAAAAGAATCAAGGCCTTGTACAAAACTTATTATAATTGTTTAATAGTATTTGCGGATTACGACATAGCTAAAATTCATCATGGATATATGCTTTCAAATTTTTCCCAACATCCCATGCTTTTAGATAGTTTCACTCTTGGTGTTTACCTTTACACGACTATTATATATAGAAGAATTCATAAACTAAAAGGAGAAAAATGATATCAAATTCTAAAAGGGAAAAAATAATATCAAAAGGAGAAAGAAAGTAGCTAAATAGGAGACTAACAAAATATTAGAAAAATAAATAAAAAGAAGCATAATAATGTGATGGAATCTTTTTTATTCGCCAGTTCAAAGAATACTTCTTAAAATCCTCTAGTATAAAACTTTAGAATACATCCACCATGATAACCCGTTTAAATGAGATCATCTGAAATAATTTTAATTCATACTTACATCGATAATGGCCTTTCCTCACATTTGAAATAACTTTAAAAGTTAATCCATAATGATGGTGGTGCTTTGAGATTTTGTTTAAACGTGTTATATCTTGCTTACATAGTTTTCTAAGTTCTAACCTCATACCTCTTTCTCTCTCTTTATCCTGGCATTTGCTCCTGTTATAATATGAATTCTGTTATAATAGTCAGTATACGGGGGGGGGGGGGGAATATTTTACTACATTGTATTGAAAAAGTTTGGATGTGTATCTGAAGATGCCCAGAAGATTTTTGCATTGTTTATGGTCCAAATGACCCAATTGAGGAGTAGTTTTCTTGTGGATTGAGACTATTCTTTTTATATATAGAAATTCCTTTCCCTACAAAATATGGAACATTTGTATGAAAGAAAAGCGATTTTCCCCTGTAGGTTCCAAAAGCTTCTATTTTCATTATAGAAGAGGGAAGGAAGGTTCCAGCTGCCTGAGTTTGAAATGTTATGGCACAAGTAGAGTTTTGGACTGATGGCTAAACTCGATCATATTTCTATACTTGTAAATGGAAGTAAAGGACTGAAATTTAATGATGAAGGTTTTGAATATATCTCTCGCAGTGAGGCTCCTTCTTTACTCATCATTACTTTTTTCCTCTTACCACTATTGGACATAATCATATATAATTAATGTTACTCTATTTTTGAACTGATGTGCCGGCACAAGTCTCTTTTTTTCCTTGCTACGTTTGGGATTTTTTTTTTCCTCTCATTGCATTGAAGGTAATTAATTATAGAAAGTTGAGGTTTAGTTCCTTCTTCGCGGAGCTGCAAACCTTTTGGCTATATTCAAGAGGAAAGAACTCCCTCAAACTAAATTGGCAATGAACATGATGTGTTTGTGTCTGTTCACAAAGGAGATCAAGAAAGTGATGCTCATCCCTCTTTTGACCTAACTCCGACACAAGTGATTTCATTACTGAATAGAATTAATGTCTTCTTATCCTTACTAGAATTGCCCTGGACCTTGTGGTTGTGAACTTAGCATTGCAAATTTGCCAACAGATTCCATACATAGACTTTTGTTCTTAAGCGTACGAACAAACATATATAAGTGCGCTAATAGTGCCATTCAAGAGGTTAGTCTCTTGATGTCTACTGACTGATTAGATCATAGCCCATTTTTCATTACCAAGAAGCTTGAAGATATTATGCCCTCTTCCTATAATTGTGATGTATTCACTTAAATACTTTCAGCTTTCTACTACATTTATAATTTTAATAGAATATATGGTGCTATATCATTATTTTTCTCTCCAGGGTCCCAATGTTCCTCATGCTGATTATCAGCTGATTGATATTTCCGAGGATGGTTTTGTAAGTAGTTATCTATGTTAACAATTCCTTTGCTTCTATTAGTTGTCTTACTTTTAGTTTCTGAGTGAAAGTTTGCTGCCATGTTACAGGTGAGTCTGTTGATTGAGAATGGGAACACAAAGGATGGATGTCTTGAGACTTCTTACCGACGAGAATCTACTTTCCCAGGTTTGTTGGAATCTGATATCCCTTCTTTTGTATGATTTATCTGTTAGATTCACACGGTACAAGCTGGCGTCCCTTGTTTATCATATCAAAATGCTGTGCATATAATATTGTCTTGTTCATTTCCTCTAATATTGCTAATTCTCCTCCATATAAAAGATGAATTTGCTTAGGGAAAGGATCTTGTTGTTTCTATAATGTCTTCGGGAGGAGTAGATTTGTATCCTGAAAGACATTGGACCATAGTAGTTGTCTAGATTGTTAGCAGTTTGTTATTTTCCATTTAAACTATGGTATTTTTGTTGTATTTAAAAAAATAAAATAATTAATTTTATTAGAAATATTATATGGATTAGCATTAATCAATTATTGGAATATTTATTTAAGTAATTAGTTTTGTATTTTAACATTAAATATGGAATAGATTGGGCCTTAGTTTAATGTGTATGATCCATGATAGGTTGGATCATGCACAAGCCCATATGGGTAGAGGTCCCAATTTACAGCCCTTTAGTAGTCAGTAGTTTCCTATCACAAGTCTGACTATAAATAGAGAGATCAGGGTTATTATTTGAATATACTGAAAAAAAATAAGGATTCCCACTCTTCTAAATTTCTCTCTCCCTTTTCTCTCTATCTTGTTAACCTAAGGGGTCAAGTAGGTTGTAATTCTACTCATCATCATTCAGATCAGTCATGGCCTTATCAAATTATGCTCCAGGTACGCTCATAATTTTATTATGATTAATTTCATATTTTATGATTTTGATTCATACTTCCAACAATTGGTATCAGAGCATGTTGATAGTATGAATTATTTAATTATGAGCAATTGTTAACTATCTTGGCAAAACCTATTAAAAAAAAATAAAAAAATAAAAAAAAATTCCAGTACATTGAACCCTTGAACTTGCGAATTTTGATTTCAAGACAATTTGAATCAATTTTTTTCTTTCTCTTTAACTGAATTATGAATTCCATTTGTATGAATATTTAGAACATCATATTGTTAGTTATTTACCGTTCTATATATACGCACATACTTCTAGCATTTTATTTGGAATTTATGTAAGGGATTTTCATGTTTACTAGTTTTGATTTTCTAACGTATGATTTTCTGTTCATGTAATTTATAAAAACGACGGTTGTGTTTTAACTTTTATATATATACAAAAAGAAGAATTTCCTGGTTTTCAATTTTGGCTGTCGCAGTTTTATATATATATATATATATATATATATATATATATATCGTGGTTCACGATTATATATATAATTTGGTTTTGACTTTTCTTTGCACTCTTCAATCTGACGTTCACTTTCGTGGTTTTGGGGTTTCATATATAAGTGTTGTGGATTTTATATGAGTATTACATATATTTGTTATATATATATATATAGCATGCATCAGAATTGATGAAATTTGACACAACTAACGAGATGCATCAGGGCTTAAACTTGAAAAACGAAGAAAAGACAAAATTGAGGAATGCTGGGCGTGTGGGGAAAAGATAGGATTTGATTTTTTTTTTCCCCTCTTAAGCAGGGCCCACAGACGCAGGTTGCACACTGCAGGAGTGTGCGGTTCACGTACTGGGCTTGTGGGCCTGGATTTTTTGGTTTACTTATATAAAATTCAAATTTATATTTATTTGTAATTTTTCTAAAAAAATTTTTTTTGGCTAATAAATAGTTATTTTGAATTTTATAAAATTTATATTATATAAAAATATATTTAATTTATGAAATTTTAATTTGAAAAAATTCATGAACATTATTTACATTTTTCTTGGATTTGGTGTGCTGTCACTTTCTCTAATTGTAAGTATAAGTATATTAGATAAATTTTGAGCCCTTAATTATGTAATTTTGTACATATAAAGATACATAAAACTGTTTATTTCACACCAGTGATAGATTAGTGATATAATAAAATTATTTTCCATAAAATACTATCCTTCTGGGATTTTTAGGAGTACATTGCATTGATAATGGATACACCCTATCGGTGTGACATTGTTAATGTAATTTTAGAGTTTAGATTCCTTAGAATAGGCATGCAGTAATTATAATATTTTCAATATTTCTTGTACCCTATCGGTATGATTATATTGATTATATTTTTTATGTAGGCTCTTGTACAAGCCAAATCTATGGTACATGTATTTTGAATACCACTTTGTTAGATAGTTATTTGATTGATTTGTTTAATTGAGAATCTTGAGTTGTAATTATGTTATGCACGCATAATTAATAATTTTCCAATCCTGTTACATCAGTCTCAGCCTTTCAACAACTATCTGTGGTAAAGGCTCTTAATGGAATAAACTATAATAAATGGAGAGAGTCTTTAAGCATGTATCTAACAATATCTAAGTAAAATTTGGCTTTCAGATAATCGAAGTTGGCTAATCTATTATCTAAGTCTAGTGCTGTAGATAAGACCTATTACAAATAATGGTATAAGTCAAATCGGATCTATTTAGCAGTGATTAAATTCACTATTGAAAAGAGAATTAGAGAGAATATCCCAGATAAGGATACTGTTATGGAGTACATGAAAGTTGTTGAAGAGAAATTCAATTCTACCCATTTAACTTTAGTGTGTTTTAAATCCAATAAACTTGAAATATCTTCTGGATTTTAGTGGTTGGATTCTGGTGAAACCGTTCATGTTGCAAATTCTTTAAAGGGGCTTAAGAACCAGTAGATCCCAAATAAGAGAGAGAAAATGTCTTAGGAGTAGCAGGTAGTAAGGTTAAGGTTCAATACATAAGATCAATTTCCTTATGTTTATCATCTGGACATATTTTGGATCTAAATAATGTTAATTTATGTACCTTCTACTAGAAGGAATTTGATTTCTAATTCTATTTTAGATAATTGTGGTTATACCTTTTGGAAAGGAAGTGGAAAGATTAAGATTCATAATGATTTTGCTATTGTTGATAATGTCACCTTACAAAATGATCTATATCATTTGAATTTAAAAGATCATCCTGTTGCATCTTCTGATATTTCCATCAATGCTATAATTAGGCATAAATAACTTAGAATAAGTTAAAATTCTTCCATTCTATGGGATCAATTTTAGACCATTTTTCTAAGGAGAGATTAGAAAGATTGGTAAAACAAAGGTATGTTATTAGATCTAGATTCTTAAAATTTTGAAATCTTCTTGATTTTAGGATTGTAAAGTAAATATGAGACCATATAATCCCTAATTTAAGAAATTAAACTCTAGAATAATCAATGGGTTCTTCATTAAGTACTGAATTAGATCAAGAGGTTATAGATTTTATTATCTCACTTATAGTATCAAGATAATCAAGTTTGATTAGACATTTTTATTCTGAGGATGGCTTGGATAGTGGGAGTTCAATGCTTAAGGCTATCAATTTATGTGACAAGGCCACCATTCTGCCTATACCTATTTTGATTCTCTCACCACCAGAGGAGATAATGTTGACATTTCAGTACAGATAAATAAAGATCCTTATGTTGAACAATCTAATCAGCTAGCCATTAAGTTTAGATGTTCTCAAAGAGTTTAGAGACTTGCAATACCATATGACTATATTGTGTACTTGCAGAAATTTTAATAAATTTATTAGAGTAATTTAATCATCTTAGTGCTTTATGTTGATGACATTTTGTTGGCTAGAAACTCAATCAATTAAGATAGTGTTAAAATGCATGTTATCATGTCATTCTGATCTTGGCAAAAACATCCTTTATTCTTAGAATTCAGATCTATCATGATAGAACTCATAGTATTTTGGGTTTGTGCTAAGTCAATTTAATTGAATGGATGCTTGAAAGATTTAAAGTGGACACCTGTGCATCTAGTCCAATGCCTACTTAGAAAGACAATACATTGTCTCAATCATATTGCCCTCAAGTTGATATTGAAAGGGATAAAATGGATAAGATTCTTTATGCTTCAGCTATTAGTAATCTTATGCAAGCACAGGTTTGCATTCGTTCAGATATAGCTTTTGCTATTAGTGTGCTTGGAAGATACTCAAGTGACCCTAGGATGGATCATTGAAAAGTCGCCAAGAAGGTCATGAAGCATTCACAAAGTACTATGAATCATATGTTGACTTGTAGACAATCTAATTTACTTGAAAGTATTAGTTATTCAGATTTTGATTATGTCTTGAACATAGATGATTGTAAGTCAACATCTAGATACATCTTTATGATGTTTGGAGGAGCTGTTTCATGGGAAAATGTTAAAGAAACACTCACAGCTACCTTAACAATGGAAATAGAGTTTATCGCATATTATGAGGCCACTTGACAGGCTATAAGGTTGAGAAAGTTGATATTTGGCATGCAATTAGTTAATTCTATATCACAATCTTTACCAAATTTTATTGCGATAAGGCTTCTATTTTGTGCTTTTCTCAAAACAATAGGAATTCTAGACATATTGAATAATTTTATGTTAAACTCCTATTTGTTAGAGAGAAAAGATTGCTGAATTTCAGACTCACATTAAACATAGCCCTAGTGGAGACATGCAAGGGATCCGTTGACTTAAGGCTTACTTATAGGAGTATTTAAAATCAACTAACTCATATGAGTCTTGTTAAATTTTTATGAAGCCTTAGTTTAGTGGGAGTCTGAGATATGCTTATCTTATTTTATTGATATTTGTGACCAGTAATTGCTCATTTTGAAACAATGGTGATATGTTTTATACATATATATAACTCATTTGCTTCCCTATCGGATTCAATGATTTTAAGTTGTTTCTCTTATGATATGAGCTATGGTCAAAAGATTAACTTTTATATATATCAAGTTCCTTCGGGATTATGAGACATTAATTTAACATCACTTGTCTCCCTATCGGATTCAGTGATTTTGTATGGTCTCATTCCACTTTTGTAATCGTCACTCAGTTTAGATATTGAAACATTGATAATATGTTTTATACATATATAAATCATTTGTTTCCCTATCGGATTCAATGATTTTAAGTTGTTTCTCTTCTGAGCTATAGTTGAAAGACTAAACGTTATTCTGTTCCTTTCAGATTATGAGATATTATATCACTTGTCTCCCTATCAGATTCAGTGATTCTGTGTGGTCTCATTTTCTGAATTAAGTTTATAACTTAATGTATAACTAATTGCTTAATTATTGATATTTTAATTATTCCATATAATTAATTAATGCTATCCAAGTGGGAGATTGTTGTATTTTAAAAAATAAAATAATTAATTTTATTAGAAATATTATATGGATTAGCATTAATCAATTATTGGAATATTTATTTAAGTAATTAATTTTGTATTTTAACATTAAATATGGAACAGATTGGGCCCTAGTTTAATGTGTATGATCCATGATAGGTTGGATCATGCATAAGCCCATATGGGTAGAGGTCCTAACTTACTGCCCTTTAGTAGTCAGTAGTTTCCTATCACAAGTCTGACTATAAATAGAGAGATCAGGGTTATTATTTGAACATACTGAAAAAAAATAAGGATTCCCACTCTTCTAAATTTCTCTCTCCCTTTTCTCTCTATCTTGTTAACCTAAGGGGTCAAGTAGGTTGTAATTCTACTCATCATCATTCAGATCAGTCATGACCTTATCAAATTATACTCCAGGTACGCTCATAATTTTATTATGATTAATTTCATATTTTATGATTTTGATTCATACTTCCAACAATTTTTTTATGGCACTTGATAATTAATTCTCTATTTGATACTATTAAAGAATATGTGAATTGGAGGCCATTGGTGCTATAATTTTGGCACAAAATTTATTTTAAATATCATGTCAAAATTTTGTTAATTATATTTTGTTTATATTATTGGCATTCAATATATGGTAATATGCTTAAAATATTGTGAATAATGTGAATTTATAAAATAAAAATTAAAATAACTTTTTGTGACAAAAAAATTTTAGTGATAGTATTGATTGTCACAAATATTATATTTTTAGCGACAACACAAATATGTTGACACATAAAAAAAATGTTCTAGTGATGATATTAGTTGTCTCAAATATTCTATTTTTAATAACAACATAAATATTCCATCAATAAAAAAAGAGCTTTCATGACAAAAATAAATATCATTAAAGCCATTAATTAGTGATAACAATATCCTTTTGTCATTGAATATTAATTTTATAGTGACAAGAAAATTTGTAACTAATATGGCTTTTAGTGACAGCATGATTTATTTGTTACAAAAAAATGCTAATTTTTAGTGACAACAAATCTTGGTACAAGTGAAAACTTATTGTGATGAGCATCATTTATTGTTACAAAAACTTTCAATAATGGAGTCTTTTTTTTTTCAAAAATTTCATTGTCACTAAAAACATTTTGCAACAACTTTTATTGTCACTAAATGTATTTTTCGTTTTTTAGTGGTTGGGCTTTATTAATGAAACATGGAGATTAATGAATATCTAAGATAGAATTCACCACTTTTAATGTAAGTGAGAATAATTAGATATTGTATTAATGAGCAATGCTTCAAATCTGATTGACAAATTGTTTTAAGAATTATATGCTAAGTAATATATACATAAGTTTGGGTGCATAATGTATGCAACCTATAAGCTTATATGAAATATTAATTGGTGAAAGGATAAATATATAAATTATGAATCTCACTCAAGTCTCTAATCTTTAAATAAGATTGTAGTTTGTCATTGTACATAATTACAATTGTTATTTTGATAAGAATAAACTACTAGAAAAATATGGAGATCCTAACAAAGTCACTACACACCTACTTTTGGTTATTTATATGGTATTTGATATTGGCTTTAAGTGTAAGTGGGAGACTTGTATGCCTCATAAAGTTAATAAATAAATAAATAAAGTTATTTGTTTGGATGAGATGTATTGGATACATATTGGTAAAAAGATTAATGTATAATTATTATTAAGTAAATTCATCTATTGATTTGATGGTTGCATAAATCATGAATTTATTTAATATTTAATTAAGATTATTTGTACTGAATACACACTAATGAAAGAAGAATCTATATAGTTATTTTCTAACAAAGTGATAGTTAAATTTATCATATTTAGAGAATTTAAGAATTAATATGAAAGAATAAGAATATGGGAGAACAAGATATAGGTTATTCAATATATCTCTTTCTTTTATAAATACTATTAAGAATATTTCAAAATAGTGAAAATAGAATGTCCAAAGAGGAGATGCGCATGTGAGCTTTGGATGATTTTGTATTTGTGAAGTAGAGTACAAAAGGGCACATTTACTAAGTTTGTGGATAATGAGGGCACTATACAAAAAGGTTTATGAAGTTTTCTTATCTACATGAGTAGAATCTTTCTAATTTCGTGATTAGTAGAAGTATAAGACAAGAGAAGCTTATGAAGTTTTACTCCAATTGAATTCTTTTTATCCACACAAAGGTATATTTAAATTCCTAGTTTTCTAATACAAATATATGTGAATAATTTGAAGAAATTTATGAAATGTCTATTTTATGATATTATCTAACAAATACTAGATATCATAAATGTTTTATTCAAGGGACACAAAGAATATATCATTCATTTACTTATATACAAACAATAAGATTTTTCTACAAAAATATATCTTCTGATGTAGAACATTAATTTACTTTTTGGTGAGTTTACTTTATTATATTAAATTATTAATGTTAGTTATTTGACACGTATCTACAAAAAGAATCTATTATATTAATTTCTTATTTAAAGACATATTTAAATTAATTTTATGTAATAACATAAACAGATATATATATATATATATATATATATATATATATATATATATATATATATATATATATATATATATATAAGAGTCATGTCATTTACGTTTTTTCTTATGGAAACTATCCTTTTAGCCTATTGTAGTTTCTGATTTTGCATCTAATTTATAAATATTTTAAGATATTGGAGGTAAATAAAATTTTAGGATGGAAGTCTTTAGTGCAGCAGTTTAATTAAATTTAAAGTAAATATTTTGAAAGTCATGTTGCCGAGTTAAATTAAGGCTTTTTTAATCAGAATGAAAATAAAGAAAAAAAATGAGTGGAATAAAAATTCAATGAAAGAGAATAAGATATAAACAAATGTTTTCTTTGTTTTGTAATAAAAGAGAATAAGATATGAAAAAACTATCACATTCTTGCTATAAAAAATAAGTGTGTCTAAAAAATTATTCATTATATAACCAAACTTGATTAGCTGATTAGTAATTCGATTTCTTTTTCTAGCAAATTACCTTCCAAACTCAATTTAGAAGAAAACAAATCTCTTTCTATAATGAATTATCTAGGTGAGAGATATCACAACTGTTGCAGCTATAAATTTCAACTCTCACCAAAATTTTTTGTATTCATATTCCCAAGCAAAGGGAAAGTATAAATTCTACAGCTCTGCGCATTGAGAGAAGTGCAAATATTGGTATAACTTGAAAATCCAAGCAGTTATTATTTAACTATTTCATATAGAACTTCATCACAAGTCATTTTTTGACTTCTACATGATCCGTCTATGTTGAGTTTTATCCAATCTAAATCAAGATAAATCCATCTCACCAATATCATTTGTTTAGTCATATTAATTAGATGAGTAGTCAATTCCATGAATAATTATTGGAATGTTATTGTCTTATTTGAAAATTGCAGTAACCAACCGTGATAAAACTTCTTTTTTATCAATAAGTAATGAGGGAGAGTGGGTTTGGAAATATTTTTATTTTTGAATTTTTTAAAACCTATTCTCAAATTATACTTTTAAAAATTATTATATGTAAGAATTTTCTTATTTTGAGCTGCCATTAATTGGATTTATTTTTTTAAAATAAAATCGTATTAAGCATGTAGGTTAATTATATAAAACTCAAAAGTAATAAAATGATCCAATGGATTATATATTTACCTCATTATTATATATGTTGCATTAATAATATGATTTAGGACTATTTAGATATATTTGGTATAGGGCCTATTGTTGAGTCCATGATGGATGAACTCAACTAGGGTTATATATATTATTGAGACTAAGTCCCCTCTCCACACTGGATGTTTACAATTGTTCTTCCCATCAGCGCATCATGAATGATAGAAGGTGTAGGTGGGGTAGACCTTATTCTTTGCATAAATATTTGTGTGAAAGAATTGAAGATGATAAATAGATTCATGAAGTACACACTATTGTAAATTTTAGTATTCTTTTATTTGTGGTTTTAGTCTTGATATATGATTTATAAAATTATAAATTCTTACATATGATATCATAACATGTTATATCAAACTATAACATTGATTTAATTAATTGTGATTTTAATTTAATTTTCATTGGCAATTATTTCTGTATGATGTTATTGAAGATAAATTTTGAATCATATAGTATTGTTTTGGCTTTGGAATAAAAAAAGAGGAATTTGACATTTAACGTACATTTATTATATGTATATTATATATGTTTCGACATTCTTTTTCAGCTGTGACTTTTTGTACGCATATATAAAAAACAATTTTATATTTTGGCATTTATATAAAATGAGTTTATATAAAACTTCTGGCTCTCGTTTAATGTTTATATATGTTTGACACTTTCATTTGGCATTTATATATACATATATACATATATACATACATATATATATATATATATATATATATATATATATATATATATATATATATATATATATTTGTTATTCACGCTTTGATGTTATAAATATATATATTTGGTATTTAGTGTATATCATAATTGATATCTATATTTATATAATTTTGCACATGTTCATGCTTTGGACTTTATGTGTATATGCTTTCTTTCATTTAATTTAGCATGAATTTGGTTGTTAAAATTATTTTGACGTATTCCAAAAATGAGACATATCTTAGGAAAATTTACATGGAGGTGAAATTTTTTTATGGGCAATTTGGATTTATTTTTCCTACTTAGAATTGAGTTGGTGGAAATAAATGTTTGTCTCTATATGATCATTTAACAAGCTAATAAAATTTCTTTTGTATTATTAGGGTTATTCTTGTTATTTAGGTTAGTTCATATAATCATCTACCCATAGGAGGTTATTATATGAATTAATTTGAATAACTTGAAACTTTTATAATAATTGGTAGGTTGATGATCCTTCTACCCATAGGTGTTAGATTTTTCAATTTTGTTTATTAATATATTAGCTTAATATTCTAAGATATCTTAAAGTTTATTACTTTTTCCGCCCACACGAGAATCTGTAATAATATTTTAAGATGCTTAATACTTAAAAGAAATATGAGCTATTATTATTGCCCATGATGTTGACCAAATTTATGCTATCATCATTGTTTTCAACTCCATGTGCTTTTTTCTTGAATAATCAATCTTTTTCAATTGAAATTCTAACTAGAGAAAATTATAAAAGATGGAAAGAGTATGTGGAATTAGCTTTGACCATGATGGATGTGGATATGGCAACTAGAGTTGAGAAGCTCACTAATTTACCTATTCAAAGCACTATTGAATAGAAAACTTATTACAAGAAATGGGATAGGGCCATTTGCTTGGCTTTGATGGTGATAAAGAAATTAATCTCTGAGGGTTTAGTTTAGGCTGTTCCAAGAAATGATAATGCCAAAACCTTCTTTACTTCCATTAAAAGGTATGTAGTTTCTATTAAGGCTGAAGTTGGTCAATTGATAGAGAAGTTTGTTAATATGAGGTATGATTATGCTAGTGGTGTTAGGAAGTATATTCTAAGGATGGTTACTATTTCTACCAGACTAGGTGAGCTTGAATGACCAATTAATGATACTTTACTTGTTAACCCTGCTCTAAATATCTTACTTTCCTAATTTAATGCTTTGAAAACCTCTAACAATACCCAAAAAGAAAATTAGGATGTTAACATTTTGATATCCATTCGTACTTAAGAAGAAGAAAGGATGAAACATAAAGTTTCAGGAAGTATGAACCTAGTCAATTAGCCATGTCCTAAGAAGCTTTTAATTAAGGAAATTTTAAGCTTGGGGGTAAAGGTGGTCCCAAAAAAAAAACCTAAGTCATAATCATCATGGTCATAAACTAATGATAACTAAAGATGAATGTTAGTTTTGTGAGAAGATCAGTCATAGAAATAAAGATTGTTTTCCTTATAAGAAGTACCTAAAAAATAAAAAAAAGGAAAATAAAAGTGAATCAAGTAATTCTTTTTCTCTCATTTACTTTGAATCTAGCTTGATAGATTTTCCTATTAATTCTTAGTGGATCAACTTGGGGCATCTATCCATGTCACTAATACCTTGCAAGGATTCAAGAGCAAGCAAAAGCTAAGTAGGGATGAAGTCAATCTATGTGTATGAAATAGAGAATGAGTGCAAGTGGAATACATAGGCATAGTTGAATTGAAATTAGGTTCAAGATTTGTTTTATCTTTGAAAGATACTCTTTATATACCATCCATAAGGTGGAGTTTGATTTCTTTATCTAAACTTTAGGATTCGGATATTTATTTGCATTTTAATAATGGATCTTATCAATTATTCTATAATTCTATTATTATTGGTAATCTTTCAAGATCTAATGGTTTATGTAAGTTGCATCTTGAATTTAAACAATTTGATTCTCTTCATATCATGAATGTTGGTGCTAAAAGGCCTTTATCTAAGGAAAATTAACCTTATTTTATGGCATAGACATCTAGGTCATATATCAAAGAAAAGAATCATTAGGTTAATAAAAGAGAGTATTATTCCATGTTTTGATAATTTTCATTATGATTATGTTGATTGTATTAGAGTAAAAATGACTAAAAAACTAATAAGAACTTTACTTGTAGTAAAGATCTCTTAAAGATAATTCACATAGATATAAGCAGTCCTTTTAAAAACACTTCATGTGGGAATAAGTATTTCATAACCTTTATAGATGACTTATCCCATTATGGTTTTGTCTACCTTATAGATGAGAAGTCACAATCTCTTGAAAAGTTTAAATTTTTATAGTTAAGGTAGAAGAGAAATGCAGTAAAGAGATTAAGATTGTGAGGTCTAACCTTAGTAGCGAGTATTATAACAGAGCTAGCAATATAGGCTAACTCATAGGACCTTTTGCTAAATATTTGCAGGACTATAGGATAGTTTCCCAATTTACTATGCTCGGGACTCTTAAAACAAAATGGAATGGCTAAAAGACAAAATGACACTTTGATGGATATGGTAAGATCCATGATAAGCAAAAATATTTTCCTAATTTTTCTTTAGGGTGAAGCCTTAAAAACTTTCATGTATATCCTAAACAAAGTCCCTACCAAATCAATACCCAAAACACCTTTTAAACTTTTCAAGAGTTGGAAACCTAGTTTAAACCATCTTTGAGGGTGGAGTTATCCTGTTGAAGTAAAAATCTATAACCCTGTGGCATCAAAGTTAGATCCTAAAACCACCATGTGTTATTTTATTAGATATTACAGTGGATCCGAAGGTTACAAATTCTACTGTCTTACTTAAGGGATAAAGATAGTTGAGGCAATAGTAGTAAAAATTTTTAAAAATGTTGTTTGTGATTCTAATAACCTTCAAAATGATGATAATGTTTTGGAGGAGGCACTAGCCATTTTTCCTATGCCAATCATGTATCAACCTATTAATAGAATGCTTAATGTACAAGATTATGAGGGTATTGTGAACTATTCACTTGAATTAGAAGAACCCATTGTGCCTATTGATGCTCCTATTAGATGTTTTGAAAGGGTAAGAAAGCCTACAATCCCAAATGATGATGTTATGTACTGAGGTGTGGTTGATTATAATATTAGGCAAATTGTTGATCCTATGAGTTATAATGAAGCAATTTTTTATGAATAATCTAGTAAGTGGATAAAGGCAATGGATAATAAGATTCAATCTACATATTTTAGGAAGTGTAGGAGTTAGTTGAAATTCCAAATGGTTATTTAAGACTAAAAAGGATTCAAAAGGCAACATTGAGTGATTCAAAGCAAGATTAGTAAAAAAAGGGATATATATATAAAAGGAAGGAATAGATTTCAAAGAAACCTTTTCACCTATTTCTTCTAAAAATTCCTTCAAGATTATTATGGCATTGGTTCTCATTATGATCTGGAACTCCATCAGATGGATGTGAAAAACTACCTTCTTGAATGGATATTTGTGTGAGAAAGTCTACATGCAACAACCAAAAGGTTTTGTTGAAAGTGGAAATGCACATTTGGCATGCAAGTTGAAGAAGTCAATTATGGTCTTAAACAAGCATTTAAATAGTGGTATTTGAAATTTGATAAAATCATCTTTTCTATGGGTTTTGTTAAAAATAAGGTTGATCAATGCATATACCTCAAAGTGGGTGGGAGTCATTTCATTGTTCTTATTTTGTATGTGGATAATATATTACTTGTTAATAGTGATATTAATTTGCTTTATAAGACCAAATCTATGTTGTCTCAATCTTTTGATATGAAAGAATGTGGTGATGCATCTTTTGTTTTGGATATTGAAATTCATAGAGATAGGTCTAGACACTTGTTAGGCCTTTCATAAAAGGCTTACATCAATCATGTTCTTGAAAGGTTCAATATGGATAAATGCAAACTTAGAGATGTTCATATCTCTAAAAGTGATAAAATTTGTAAAGACCAATGTATTAAGAATGAAATTCAAAAAAGTTTGATGAAGGATAGACCATATTCCAATGCCATAGGAAGTCTAATGTGTGCTCAAGTTTATATTAGACCTAATTTGTTTTTTGTTATGAGTGTTCTCGTTAGGTATCTCTCTAATCCAAATGATAAGCATTGGATTGCTATTAAAAAGGTAATAAGGTATTTGCAGAAAACTAAGGACTATATACTGGTATACAGGAGGGTCAGTGATCTTGAAGTAATTAGATACATGGATTTAGATTTTGCTAGTTATGTAGATGACATGAAATTGATATCAAGATATATTTTTCTTTTGGCTAGTGAGGCTATCTCTTGAAAAAGAGTGAAATAAACACTTACTACATTTTCTACCATATAGGTAGAGTTTATTGCTTGTTATGGTGTAGGTACACATGCAATATGGTTTAGGAATTTTATTTTTGGGCTGAAAGTAGTTGCCTACATTTCAAGGCCTTTAAGGATTTAGTATGATAATTCTATGACGGTAATGTTCTCAAAGAATAATAAGGCATCCAATGGTTCTAAATATATTAAGATTAAGTACCTTGCAGTCAAAGATTAGGTTAAAAATGGTGACATTCTTGTTAAGCATGTTGACACTTAGATGATGATAGATCCTCCAATCAAGGCTATTCCATCCATTGTTTTCAAGCAACATATTTCAAATATGGGTGTTTTGAGTTCTTCTAATGTAATTAGTTAGTGGGAGAGTTACATTATAAACTTATTTATATTGCTTTTACAATTTGTTTTTCTATGAACGATGAACGTGTAGTGATCAAGGAAGAGACTTTGAAAGGATGACATATTTATAAAGGCATTGATTTACCGATTGTGCTCCAAAGAAGACGCGTAGTTTAGCTGGAAGAAGAAAAATGTCGGCGTGTATATAAAGCATTATTCGACCAGTAAAAAAAATAATTTAAATTTAATTCATTATCACCATAAAATATTTTTCGCTGTTAATTAGTAAAAAATATGACATTTTTAAGGAAAGATAAGATAAAACGTATTAAGCTTTAAATTATGTTGAAACATTTCAATAAATATTAATTTTAAATAATCATTTATTTATATTAACACACTACTTAACTTATATATTAATCATATTTGTCAAGTTCTATCGCAAACCATTCATTATTAAAAATCTTTATTTAGATATTTAAAAAAAACTTTTTGTAGATCCGCCACCAATATAAAAAAGAATAATCTTATTATGCCCTGCGGTTCTCCTATAATTCTAAAACACTGATATTTATAGTAGAAAAATTAATATTTCATGTAATAAAAATAATTTTTATCAAAGAGATAGAAATACAAATATAAATTATAAGATCATAATTATTTTAAAAATATTGTAAGTTTCTAATAATAATAATTATTGTATAATTAAATGATATAAATAATTTACACTTTAATTTCATTTTTTGTCTTTACATCTTCTTGCTCAATAAGAAATTTTTTTATTATATTCTACTTGACAAAATTTTATAGAAGCATATATATTTAGTAATTGAAACAAAAGGTTTAC
The DNA here is from genome assembly GCA_020226215.1 of Sindora glabra. Lineage (NCBI taxonomy): Eukaryota > Viridiplantae > Streptophyta > Magnoliopsida > Fabales > Fabaceae > Sindora > Sindora glabra. The sequence continues at coordinate 88,746,353 of CM035227.1, read as the reverse complement.
ATGAATTAAAAAATATTTTTCTAACTTCTATCTAAATCTTATTTTATTTTTCAAAAAAAGTTACTTACAATAAAATTCTCCTGCATTTTTTTTACGTTATGCACATTATATAATTGTACTAGATTTGTCACTTACTTACTATCCATTTTAATTTTATCTTCCTAAGTTTTCATAGTAAAACCTCTATACTTGTCTTAAAAAGAGTAGGTATACATACATACATACAAATATATATATGAATAATTTTATTAAATTAACTTCCTTTTGCATTTTTTGTAGATTTTTAGTGTAACTTTTTTTTTTGATAACTTCTTTATTGCTACTTTTATATACATAGAGTTCTATGATTTTATTTGATGTTGGATATTGTTAACTTACAATATCTTAAATTAAATTTATCATAAAGGTTATAATTATCTTAAAATAGTTATAATTTTTTAGAATGCATCTAAAGAAAAATTCGTTCGTTTGCAATAAGCCCCTAAGCTAAAATTGTTGGTTCTGCCATTTTTTGTGTTTTCTTTTTCAACTTTTTGCTATAAAAAATTAATTAAACATTCATATTTGGCATTCTACAAATTAAAATTTTTATAAAAATTCTTAAAAAATTACATTTCAAATGCTTCAAATTAAACAAAATTTTCCTAACTATGCTTCTCATAAGAAGGGTCCCAACAAATTTGGCGATTAATATTAAATCATTGCATTCATCCGCAATTAATTGGGCTTTTTGAAGTACGATTTTGTATTTTAGATATTAAAATAAAATATTATAACTCTTGATAATAAAATTATGGACTTACTAATTTGATAAATAATAATTAATTTGAAAACTACCTTGTAATTTTGTAACTACAATTTCCATTTTTTTTTCTAAGGTTCATGGACCATGGACACATAGGTTGGGTCGGTAGACTTTTTCCCTTTTTTTAAAAAATAATTGTAAACCTTTTAAAACCATCTTAAATGTAAAATAACAATTTCTAAAAATCACACATTTGATGCATTATTAATCCAAACAAAAAATTCAAGACAAAATAAACTACAATAAAACTTACTTAACTTTGATATCATTAAATTACAAATAAAATCATAAACTTAGAAATAATTTATTTATATTAGGTTAATTTCAAAGATAAAGAATTGAATTAGAGAGCGAGTATAGGATTGATTAGGTCAAGATTTATATACTATATTAGTTTAATTTGAAGGTGAATATATATATGCATATAAATGTGGACCAATTTAGTTTGAACCACACAAACCATAAATTTTGTAAACTAAACTACTTTAAATTTGCATCTAGATGAACTTTTTAGAAGTTTTACTTCTTAATTTTTTGTGGACTTGTGGATCCATCTACAAACATGAATCTATTTCAACAACTTTAGATGTACCCCATACAGAGTTATATAATCTAGAGTGAACACATATATATATATATATTCCCTCTAGATTATATAACTCCATCTTACATCTTACATGAGAGTAGAGGTGATAAAGGTTACCTTAACCAAAATTATGAGACTGACACCACTTAACAAGCTCATGCTAATTAGCAAGCTACCGATTTTTTAGAATTTTATTCATAATTCAAACATTAACATATAATTTAGAAAAGAAAATATAATTTTGTTTATTTATATATTATATTATTATGTATATAATTTATCCATATCAAATACTAACAAATATTATATATATATGGGCACTGCTAACCTCTATATCCATATGTGGAAGTTAGTGACTTTCACTTTATCACTTGGACAAAAAAACCTATACTACAAATTTAATGGTAATAAAATAATAAGGAATGTTTAATTAACTTTATTGGAGAGATATTAATATAAAATATTTAAATCAATTCTACTTATTATCTTTCATCTCTATAATAAATACACTCATTAATAAAAGTAGTTGGTGGTAGTGGCAAATTAGCTATAACACTCTTTATATATTATTTTATTACCATTAAATTAATGACATAATTTTTTCGTCCAAATGAAAGAGTGGAGATTGGTAACCTCCACATCTATCTTAGACCTATTTGGTATAACAAGAAAAATAATTTATTATTAATTGATTGTAATGTATAATAATTGTAATTTTTCTCTCACTAATAGTATAACAATATAACTTTTAATAATGATCGATTGGTGTAAAAACTTTTAGTGAGAGAAAATTCACATTAAATAAAAAATAACTTATTATTTAATCATGATTTTTTCTCACTAAAGTCTTTACACCAATTATCTTTAAAGAAAAGCAATCATTATTAGAAGTCATGTGATTATTGAGGGAAAAGTCACAATCATTATATACTACAATCAATCAATAATTAATTACATTTTCATTACTATGCCAAACAAGCCTTTTATATCTATAATAAATATATTCATTAATTGGAGTAGTTGTTGGTAGTAGCAAATTGACATTAATATCTTTTCCTCCTTCCATTCTTTGTTATTGGTTAGACTTAACTATTTTCATAGAAATTAGGGAAGCAGTTTAATCTATTTATTTTTAATTAACTTTTCAAAATTACCCTTTGGTAATCCAAATGTGCTCCATGTCTTGGAATTTGAAATTAGACATGAACGCACACATAAGTCCCTTTTATACATAAAGTTCAAGATAGTTGAAAATAAAGAGAGAAATATAATAAAATAAATTTATTGAAACATTTTAAGATGAACATATAAAATAATGAAACATTTTATAAATGAAAAAGAAAGTTAAAATTGAAAAAATATTTAATACTTTATTAGAGTTTTGAAATAGTAGCTAAAAATGGATTAAAAATTTCTTTAAAATGTGTCAGATAATAAAAGCTAGAGGAAATATTATTTTATTATCATTAGTTCACTCTTCTACGAGATTCAAATCTTGCTATACCTTGGATATTCCAAAGAAGTGATCATGAAGTTACTAAAAGTGGGTATAAGTTAGATCTTGTTGTACTGATCTAGATTTATATTAAGAGATCCACCTTTCACTTTGGAGTTCTCAACTTTTTTAGCTTGAGCATGAATCTCATGATTCTAATTTTCCTCAACAAAAATGAGGATGTTCCCTTACTAGAATGGGACAACCAAGCTGCTTTAGCCCTGTCCTCCATAAAATGGTCTTGCGCCACATGTATTGAGAAAATTTTGAGATAGTCCTCATTACAAGCACTAGTTAAAGCTTGTTTTCTCTTAAAATGGCAATTCTTCACCGATCAATTTCTCTGCATGTTTCAATTTTTGATTAGATTTTTAATAGTACATGGACAGTCATATATGCTTAACACATATAAATTGAAAGAAAGATAATGAGAACCAGATGGGAAGATCTCGATGGAAGATCAGCAACCAGCTGATCAATCCCAGACTACCATACCAAAGCACATAAATCCAATCGATGTGTTCTAGGTATGTAAGCTACACTCGGGCAAGGAAATACATACCTGAACAGCAACAGCTAGCCTAGCACTTAGGGCTATGTTCTTCTAGGGGGCAAGCCCTTCCTCTCATCCGCTAATTAATAGCATGTTTTTCATTTAAATGTAAAAATGAATGTTGCTAATGATAATCTTTACATTCATATATGTGGTAGTTAGCAATATTTGCCTTTTCATTTGAACAAAAAAAATCTTATTCTTAATTTAATCGCAACGAAATAATAAGGAGAATTTAAGTAATTTAGAAGGATTATAAAATTAGAAGGACTATAAATATGGAAGCTCTCTTTTGTGTTGAACTTTTAGTTAAAAAAACTGCAAATTCCAAAATAGAAAATTGTATGTCTTGCAATTGAAGAAAATTGACAAAATAAAGAAGTTAGAAGATTGATATTCGAGAATGGTTGATGACTTCGTGGTTACGTGCACAATTTGGATCTTTTTCAAGATCATGATGTCCTTGAAGTTGTAATTAATAGGCATCGCATACAACATGTTAAGAGATTATGATTTTAATACGATTTACGTACAATAATAATATCGTACATAATAACGTTGTTATATTACGTGCAACTGTAATTTTTATAACATTGCTTTTTAAACAATTGTACTCATTTATATTTATTTGTAACTTTTTAATCCCGACATATACCCACAATAGTGCTTAGACACTTGATCGAGATGGATCAAGTAGCCCTTTCAAGTGAAAAATTCATTTTGCTTTACAGGGAAAGCAATCAAATTGCTGATTGGTTATCCCTCGTGGATTTAAATTGCAGTTGCGGTTACGGTTGTGGTCGCATTGTGATGTAGACTAATGTGGAAAAATACGGCTATAACGGTCTAAAATTGTGAAAAATCGCGGATGCGGTCTGGTCCAAAAATGTAATATTGTGGGTAATATTGCAGTTGCGAACTGTTTTTTAAATTTGAGCTTATCCCATTTTAATTAAGGCCTATAAAAACATCTTCACAATCTAACTGTGGCCTTTTCATTTTTTTTCTCTTGGACCCATTTACACAACCAAAACCCACATGCAAATATGTATCAAGTCATGCATTTAATTTACATTTTTATATGGAAAGAGATATGGTATACTATTTAAGTAACGATGTATTAGTATATTATTAAATTTGATTGCACATAAAATTTATTTTTTTAATGTTAAATCTAACATCTTATATAATAATATATCAACAATTAAATTTGATAATGTATTGATATATCATTGTATCAATAGCATACTATATTCATCTCCAAGGAAACAATGATATTCATGCATTTGTTAATAACACAATATAATGATGCTAAATAGTATGATTATTTGATATAAAAGAAGTGTTGTTTTAGCATATTGTACTTTAGTATTGGCATCTTATTTTATAAATATTTTTGAGACATGGGAGGTAATTGAAATTTGAAATGAAATCAAATTTGTTATGTAACATAAAACCCAAATTGAATCCTGAAATAATTTATTGGTTTTCTGTTAATCACTTAATTTTGTGTATTTCAAGATAAAATCTTTCAAAAAATGATAAAAGAATGTAATAATTGTTATTAAATACTATTAAAGTACTGATAGCAAATCAAATTTAAACCTTTTGAATAAAACATGGATCATGTACGGATCTTCACTACTCCAGGGGAGCCATCCATCATTTATGGTCGTTGACGGTTGGGAATGATTTCGCCGATCGAAATTTGTTACAGTAAGAGTTAGTGAGGGCATATTTAATTTCTGAAATATCTTTGGCTGCTAACTATTTAGAACAACGGTTAGCACCTGTGATTTTCTTAGAAATTTACAAATTTACATCATAAGAAACTTAGTCCATGATTTCCTTTTAATGGGGGAATGTTATTGCCCAGAGACAACTGGACATATAAGTAACATGATATATGCTTAAAAAAACTTCTTTTTAACTCAGAAAAGTGTCAAATATTTTAATATTTAATAAAAAACTTCCTTTTAATTCCATGAACATTTCAGCTAAATATCCATTACAAAAAGCATGTGATTTACATTTTCTTTTATGAAAACCATTATTTATGCATTTGTTGATATTTATTATACATTGATTTTAAACACTGTTTAATATATAAATGAGTTGAGGTTTTGTCATATTATATTTTAGAATTTTGCATTCAAAATATAGAAGTAAATGAAATTCGAAAAGAAATGGGTCCAGTGCTTTGACATACTAACCGCACTGATAGCTAAAGTGAGATCAGCATGGTTTTATATAAATATATTATTTTTAATTTGAAATATGTTTTTTCATGAAAAAGATATATTACAAATAGAAGGAGGAGTAAATACAGTAAAAGTGGAGGCTAAGTACAGAAGATTGTAATAAGTATAACTTTCCCATTTTGAAACATTGAATAACAATAATATTTGTTAACTTTTCATTGTTCTCATTGGTTTATCTTTGTTTACAAAACTATCAATTAGAATCACGGATGAAATAAAAGAAATGTTTCTTCTTATCGGTTTTTTAAATAATTGGTTGTGGGATATATTAAATTAATATGATAATTAAAATATTATGTTTTTTCCCTAGTGGAGGCACCTTGATTTGTTCCCCTTAATAATGGATAATTAGAATTCTGATTGCTAGGAGACTCCTTGCATAGGTATGATTTCTTTTGTGAAGGATATTCAAATATTATGGTAAGATAATCCATGCTCAGTAACATGCATACACCATTTGTTAAAGCCGGCTTCAATACACGTTTCAAATTCAGCTCCCTATATTTCATTCATGGTTCTAAATCGTAATTATAATTTTGTTTCTAATTCAGCTCCCTATATGTCATTCATGGTTCTAAATTGTAATTATAATTTTGTTACAATTACTAATATTTCAGATAAAAATAAAAAATATATGATTATTGCATAGAAAAATCATAAATGTGATATGATCCCCAACCACAATATTATGATTGCCACCATAATTTAGATTTCCTATTTCATCATTTTCTTTCTAATTTGAATGCACTCTTTAGGAATAAATTTTTCAGAAATTTGGACTCCATTTATATTTCAAAAAATATTTTTTGCAAAAAAATTTCATTTTCATATATATAAATAAAGAAGTATTATATATTTTTATAATTTGTGATTTAAAAATATAATAGTTAGAGGTATAGTAATTAAGGAAAATAGCTTCCTCTTAAAAAAAAAGGAAAATTGTGTTCTATCAAATTCTTTACTTTTTTAATAACACTAAATTTCTTGAATATTTAAATTATTTTTCACATTATTAATTATTTATAACAATACTCATGTAGAAAATTCAGCCAAAACAAACGGAGGATTGAAGTTATCCCTTTTTCTCTTTTTCTTTTTTGACAATATCTGAATCCGCTTGTATTTTAATGACTCTAGTTTAAGATTCCTATGCGTAAATTTGATGGAGAAAGTGCTTACAGTATGAAAGCGAAAGCCCCCCGAATGAACTATTGACTAAAGAAGAAAAAAAAAACATGATGAGGAAGGGTTTAAAACGAAGAGAAGAGAGAAAGAATATACATTTTTGTACTTTCCATTCAAAAATGGACTAATTTAATTAGTAAATCTTTTTCTATTAGTTTGTAAAATATTTTTTAACATGTCTTACAATTAAGTATATAAAAAAATCTTCACATATCTATCTGACTCTGTGATGAATGTTCTGAGAGACAATAGTTGTTACTCTTTCCTCTCTTCTAGGCCCATTTTCATGATCAAAAACCAAACACAAACACGCATCAAATCATGTTATTTACATTTTTTTTGTTAGTGTATATGTCCTAAAACCAATCATATAGATGATTGTAAATTTGAATCATGTTATTTTAAAGATAATTCTAATTATTATATTTATACATATATTTTCTCCATGATATATTTAATTATGATAATAATCCTAGAATAATGGTATTCTTAAATGTCTTTAGTAATATATCATTGTAGATTAGGTTGCATTAATATATTAAGACTAGCATGTATGGTTACTTATATGAGATATTAAATTTACAAATGAGTACAAATTACAGAACTTATGTACTGGACCAACTTATCCTAAGAACACTTCACGAATCATCGTATGAGTGTCATGAGTAATTCTTAGTGATCATCATTAATATGGTCATGCTATATAATATGTTTAAAAGAGATCAATTGAAATTATTTTAATTCATACTTACATTTATATCACTTTATAATTTTTGGGATAACCTTTACTAAATCGCTCATCTTTATAAAAGAAATTCTAATTCATTAATCCTAGAATAATGCCTTTTTATTTTAATTTCATAAAACATTGCAATACAAAATACATGAAACAGGTCATGCTATATAACTCTTCAGGAAACATGTTATTCACGCACCGGTTGGCTTTCATACAATTGGATATAGAAAAAGTTGAGTGGTATAGTTTTCTTACTCATATTTGTATATGATAAAATCTTTACAAAAATTTCTTTATTTAAACTCATATCCATCTTAAAGGTCTCATACGGCCATACTCATATCTAAATGAGTAAAATTTGAGCATACCCATTTAGTATAGATCAAATTATCATCCCAAATTAAAACTCTTTTGTTATTAATAAATTTTTTTAATTATTATTGTATTTTTAATAATGTTATATTTTATGTCCATCAATAATGTAAGATATTTTGTAATAATAATATATCAAATTTAAACTCATAGATTAAAATAAGTTTTCAATCATTATAATATATTATGCTTTGGTGTTTTATTTAGGAAATTTTAAAATAAAAGCCAAATCTGCAGGTTGGAGCTTAGCAATGGATATGTTTATTTATTTTTTTCAACTATTTATATGTTTATAAATTATTATTTTTATTAAACGAGTTGGGTAGGAGCTGTCCATTTTTCATACAAACATCTAATATGGAAGTTTCAATACAATTCTTTCAAGTCTAGGTTAGCTTGCAAGATTTTTTTCTTAATTTTATTTTTTTAAATTTTTAAATTTTAAATCACTCAAAATTACCACATATTCATCCATAAATTTATCATAATATATGTTAAATTTATGTATAATCTTAAAAAATATTATATATACAAAATATAAGTTATAAAATTTTTACAAAATAAAAATATAACCAATAAATTATTTATAATACAACCCTATTTAATTAAAAATGAAAAATAAAAATATAATTTTTTATAAATTAGAAATTTTGACTTATGTAAAATTTAGGACTAAAAAAAATATATTGCAAGCTAGTTTAGCTTGTTTATAGGCTAGTCAATAAGGATTGCAGGCTTTCACAAGTCGAATCAATTGCGATCTACATCTCCTAAAACCTCTAATATGGAAGCTTGTGCCCTTCAAAACCCAAATATGAATGGGCTAACTCGCAAGCTTCAACCCATTTTAACAGCTCTAGTGGCCATATTCATTTTATTCGGATAGTACAAATACTATGTTGTAAATTTATTTCATTAAAAAAATTTTAGTCATACTTTTTATTTTTATAATTCATTTCAATTTATAACTATTTAATATACATTTAAATTTAATTGGTGTAAATTTTTTATATAGTCCATAAATAAAATATGACATACAATTAAAAATTAATAATTTTTATTACTAATAAAAATATTTTAATAATTTTTATTAACATAGAAATTATATGAAAAGGTTATACTATAAAACTGATGACAAATTAAATTTAATTCCTTCTATAAATTGCAAAAAAGTTTAATTTCATTGCAAATATTTGAATATTTCCATTGGCTAATTGCAAAATACAATCTGTAAATTATTATGCATAAAAAGTTAATTATAAATGAAAATAAACTATACATGCCTAATTAAAAAAATTTATAAAATTATAAATTCAAATAAAATTTAAAGATTAAAAGTATAATTTAACCATAAATAAGTTTTTGAATCTTTACAACATTTTTATATAAATCATACTCTATATAATTAGAATAGTCTAATAACATTCTCCCTAATTTTAATAAATTTTTTTAACATTCTCCTTTTAATTTATTTACCATTTGTTGCCACTTTGAAACATTTTTTAATTAAACCAAAGTTTTTTCACTCTAATTATTTCATTTGGGATTAACATTAAAAAGTTTCATTGTGAGCTTCTTATCCTTCAAATTTATGAACTTTTCCATAATGTGACTATATAACTTTTTTTTTCACCATAAATTTGTTGTAAATCACACAAAATGTAAGTTTCCATGGTTTGTAACATAAAATTGAGCTAAAAGGGGAGGATCCATTTTGCACTAATAGAGAAAAATATACTATACATAATTTATTAATAAAAGGATGATTGTTAATTAGGCCTTATGTGACATTTTTTAAATGGGCAAACTTGACCTAACATTGGTAAATAGGTTTGGATCCTTTGATGGATAAAATCCAGAACCCAAATTGAGCAACATATATGTGGGGTCCTTGCTTCGAATTCTACTTCATCAGTAAAACATACCGCATAGGAACTATGAGATTGCTAACATAGGGACTCCCCAGTATATCAATAAATAAGCTTGTTCTTTGAATGACAAATATTTATAAGTTAATATGTTAATGACATTAATTCAATTTATTTTGTTTCATCCTTGTCATATTACAATTGAAAGTCAAGATCCAAGATAAATTTTACAAATATTTCTTACTATTGGTATCAGAACTAAGTTTGAGCTATTGGTTGTAGTTGATTTTGGAGGAATTCTAAACAATTATTGTTAACCTTTCTATGAAGTTTATGCTAATGGTGATCACAATATCTTGCTATTCTACATGCTTATACTTCTATAATTATTTTTGGACTAGCAATTATATATGTGTGTATATTGCAATTCTTCTACCATAATAGCTTATTTGTATAGTTCTATATCTATGGATACTTTTGCAATAATCATAAAACTTCAAACTTGGTAGAGAACTAATATTGAACTATAAAATTTGGTGGAAATTGCATAAGACATGAAAAAAATTGGAACTAGAGTGGATAGTACTGACCATTATGTTTGTGTCAAAAACCTCTGCGTTCTACCATGTAAATTAGATAGGATTGAGAATGAAACATGGCTAGATTGAAATTGGGATTTATGGGACAAAAGTAGTGTGAAAAGCACTAAAATTGAGTCTAATGCCTTGAAGAATCGAAAAACTTCCCCCTAATTGTAAAACTTCATTTTCAAAATTTTGGAACTTCAAAATCTGGGTGTTTTTTGGATAAAAACTAAATTGGATAGGTTATAGGACCTTGAAGAGAAAGTTTTAAGTGACATTTTCTCAAAAAATTGTGCAAAAAAGGCCAAAATGTACAAAGTCAAAGACAGTCCAAGCCAAGTCTAGTATATAGACCTGCAGACTAGTTTTTTTGGCTAGAAGATGGTATATAGTTTGCACGCAAAAAACTTAGCCGTACAGCCTGATTGTGGGGCCATATGCCACCTTACCAGTAACGGTATGCATATTCTTAAGCTTTATTCTCTGAGCACTCCCCAAAGGGCAATTTTTTTGAAATTTTTTGGAATAAAATTAATTTTAATTAATTTTTACCCTACTTTATTTGAATACTCAAATGGGCTTATTTCAAGGTGAAATTTTATTGGATGTTCTCTATCATATTGTCCATTACTTGGAATTTTTATGAAATTTTTAGACATTGTTTATGTATGTTAATAGTTTTCAAATTATTATCTTGTTAAAAGCAAATTATAAATGACTTACACTATGCCATGAAAAATTTATGTAATTGCATACCTGCCTCCATGGGGCTAATTTAGGGGATGTAAATAGGTTGTGTTGAGTTAGGCTTTACCCTAAATAGGTAAAACCCGCTTTCTAAATTATTAGCTTAAACCTAACTTGTTAGCCTGTATAAGGCCAAAATCTAGGCTTGGCCTGACCTATTAAAGAAACTTAACTATGTTTATTAGCCTATTTAGAAGCCTCCTTATATAAATAAACTTTCAAAATTTCCAATAAATTGAAGCTTTCTTAAGACACAAAATTATCCAATGACTTAATTAAACTTACATACATATACATATGTGTATCAAAATATTTATATTAATTGTATGTATAATAAATATTATATTATATTATTTATAAATATACTTATAATTAAATAGGCTAGCTTGATAAGCTTATTAATTGAGCTTAAAGGAAAAAAAAAGCCTGGCCTTTTTATTTAAATAAGCTAATTCATTAGCTTGAGGATAACTTATTTAGATAAATAGGTTAGGCAGGACTAAGCCTTAAGTAGGTTAGGCCATAAGTTCTTGATGGGTTGCCTGACCTCCTTGTATCCTTAGGCCAATTGCGTAAATTTTTGATTTGATTTTAATGAAAAATTATTATTTCAAAGAGAAAGGTTGTATTAATGATATAAATGCTAGTGAGTGGTGAAATTAACAAAGTAGTCTTTTGATATCAATTTAATATTTCTATATTATAGGAATCTAAATTATCTACCTCCCTCTATCGAAATATTAAGGGAAAATATTGGATTAAAAATATTCTCAAAAATATTTTTTAAAAATTTGAACCAAGGATAAGAATCTCATATTCCTTTAAAAGAATCTTAGGAATGTAAGAAAGATTTTATGAACTAAATATCACTTAAAAAGTTGAGTGTTTTCACCTTTGAATTGCTTTTAATGCATTAAGATTTATATTTTTTAATTTTAATTCACTTGCTTTGAGATTAAAAAAGAAAGACAATTTAATAATAAAAATACTCAATCTCTTAAGATATGAAACTTTTTATAATGTTACCCTTTTTTGAATCTTTGTAAAGGATTAAGAACATTAATTTAATAAGCAACGAAACTTTTTTGGAAAAGCGGCATGTTTCAATAATAGGAATTTAATAGGCAATTAAAAGTTTATTTGTTTTGATAGAAAATATTTTTTATAGAAATATATATATACATTAGTGGATTCTACCATGCATAAGGTTGAAACCCATGCAATAGCTAAGCTGTCATAAGGAAGGGGTGTGATATACTTATCTGGAAGTTATGAGCCATTGTTTTGCAGAGACTTTGAATTGAAAATGGGGAAATTAGAGAAGTGGTTAGGGAATATAGTAATTTGGGTCCCTTTATGACTTGTAAATTCCCTAATACCACTAATTCGTAAATAGTGACCTTTTTATAATTTTTTGGTGTTCAATATTTTTTTCATCATATTCCTTTTTGAAATATAAGAAATTTTCAAAGTTTTCATATTCAACTTTAAACAAATAAAATATTTTTTTAACATTTTATAACCTTATTTGTTTCTTCGTGTTTTAGGGAGAAAATAAATTAATATCATTAGGGAATATTCAACTTGGCATAGAATTTTGAGTAGTAACTTTAATTGATAAACTTATAATTAAAAGTGGATCAACTCATCACAAAAAACCACTTATTGCTATGATTTGGACTCAACTGCCATTTAAATTTAACTTAATTATCATGTTATTTAAGCTTTAATTCTTTAACATCTTAAACTTAATTTATTAAATTATCACATCCAATATAGAATAATTCTAACACATTGAGCTTGTCATTATCATGGATGCAATGTGGTTTGAGTAGGTTTTCCAATTTTTGTTCTTGACCTTGGAATTTTCAATTCGAACCTATTGTGAATGCTTATGTATATAGTCTTTTGGGAAATAAAATACTATCTGCATATTAATTCGAATGCCTTCATACTTTTCTTTTGTGAATCTTGATATTAGGTTTTTAATTAAAAGGAACACTTCATTAGGCTATTTTGTTGAACATGTCTAGGAACTTGTCAAAGTTTGTTAAGATTAAATCAATTTTTAGTGGGTTTGTTACTCTTATTCTTTAGTCAAGTTGTTATTTGTTATTAATGTTGTCTAAGATTAAGGTTGCTCCTATTTTTCAGTTAAGTTGTTATTATTGTTGCCTAAGATTAAGGAACATGATCTCCATTTCTATTATTTTTTAATGTATTTAAATGTTTGCAGTCAATCAATGAAAGCATTCTTCCTGTAGATAATTTATTTTCTTTTCTTATATAGCTTTCCCTATCATATTTTTGCTCCTTCCCTAAGTAGCAAAATCTTAGTTCTCTACGTTGTCATAGTTTCCATATAGGTCAATGAACCTTAAAATCTAACATTGTTATCAAGAGCTCTCTTCTTAAAGGAACTTGTGAGAGAATCGAAAGTCACCCACCGTTAAAGTCTAGTGACTTTGCTTCATCATCGGATTCTAAAACACCATTCAAAGCACTTGCTCCACTTGTATTTAATGGTAATAATTTTCATATTTGGGCAGCCAAAATGGAGGTATACTTAGAGGAAAATGATCTCTAGGAAGCTATTAAGAAAGACTACTAAGTTCCTCCTCTACCAGAAAATCCAACCTTGGCTTAACTTAAAAACCATAAGGAGAAGAAAGCAAGAAAGGTAAAGGCAAAAGTTTCTTTGTTTGCTACTGTCTCATCAGAAATTTTCACAAGAATCATGACGCTAAAATTAGCATTTGAAGTTTGGAATTTCCTTAAGAAATAGTATAATGGAGATGAAAGAATCAAGGGAATACAAGTACTAAATCTAGTAAGAGAATTTGAGATGCAAAAAAAGAAGGAATTAGAGACAATCAAAGAGTATGTTGATAAACTTTTTAATATTGCTAATAAAATTAGATTACTTAGTTCTGAATTTTTTGAATCTCAAATAATGCAAAAATTGCTTGTAACTATTCTTGAAAGATTTGATGCTACAATATCTTCCTTAGAAAATACTAAGGATTTATCAAAGGTAACTTTGGTAGAAGTTGTTAATGCTTTACAAGCCTAGGAACAAAGGAAAATGATAAGGGATGAAGGTTCTGTGGAAGGAAGCCTTGCAAGCTAAACTACAAGTCAACCATAGAGAGATAGGAAAAAGAAAGAAAACTAAAAAAAGCCTTCTAATATACTAAAAATGGCCACAAACAGTTGTAATGTAGAAAAGGCAAAGAGTTTTTTCCATGTAATCATTGCAGGAAAAAAGGTCATCTTTCTTCAAATTGCTAGAAAAGACCTGATGTTAGATATGCAAAATGCAACAAGCTAGGCCATCATGAAAGAATTTGCAAAAGCAATCTTCAATAAAAGAATGAAGCCTAAGTCGCAAAATAGCAAAATAAGGAGGAAGAGCAATTATTTATTACCATATGCTTTGCTAGCTGCAATTCAAATGAGGATTGGCTCGTTGATAGTGGTTATACTAACCACATTACCCACGATGAAACCCTTTTCAAGCACCTTGATAGAAGTATAATTTCAAGTGTCAAAATTGGAAATAGAGACATTCCAATTTTGCATAAAAGGAAAAGGGATCATAGCCATTCCAACATCCATGGGTACAAAAATGATTTTTAATGTTGATTTTATACCTGAGATTAACCAAAATTTGTTAGGTGTTGGATAGCTATTTGAAAAAGGATTCAAAGTTCTTATTGAAGATAAACAGTGCTTGATTAAAGATGTAAATGACTAGGAGATGTTTGGAATCAAGATGAAGGGCAAGATTTTTTCTTTAGATTCCATAAAACTTGAACAAGTAGCTTTTCCTACCTCTAAAAGTGATACAAAGATGTGGCATAAAAGACTTAACCATTTCCATTATGTTACAATATTATATTTGTATAGGGAGAAACTAGTTCATGGTTTACCTCACTTAGAGAACAACTTGACATTTTGTGCAACGTGTCAATTTGGCAAATAGAGGCAGCTTTCCTTTAAGTAATCTACTTAGAGAGCATCAGAAAAGCTATAATTAATTCACATAGATGTGGCTGGACGCTATAAAACTCCTTCACTTAAGGGAACTAGGTACTACATTATTTTCATTGATGATTTCACCCAAATGTGTTAGATTTAATTCCTTAGGTTCAAGTTAGAAGTTACAATATTGTTTTAGAAATTCAAGACTTGGATTGAAAACTAAAATGGTTGTAGAATTCAAGTCTTAAGATTTGACAATGGCAAGAAGTATACCTCAAACTAATTTAATTTGTTTTATAAGGAAGCTAGCATACAATATCAACTCACTGCCCTTTACCCTCTACAGTAGAATGGAGTAAGTGAGAGGAAGAATAAAACCATAATAGAGATGGCTAAATGCATGATATAAGAGAAATCCCTTCTAAAGTTTTTTTTGGTAGAGGCAGCAAGTATTGCTATATTCTTATTGAATAGACTCCCTATCAATGTTGTAAAAAATAGGACACCATTTAAGGCTTGGTATAGATTTAAACCTTCATTAAAAAACCATAAAATATTTGGTTGCATCTGTTTTTCACTTGTTCCATAGGGGAAAAAGGACAAGCTTGATAGAAGAGCAAAACCAAGCATTTTGATTGGTTACAATGAAGTCTCTAAGCCTATAGAATTTTTTAACCTTAGACTGGGAAAATATTAATCAGTAGAGATTTTCAATTTTCTAAGCATTAACAGTGGGAATGGGAAGCTAAAAAAGGCATCTAAAACACTGAAACTCTTTTGAATTATGGAGAAGAGGTTGATAAACCACCAATAAGAGGTACCACACTACTTTTTGATATTTACCAAAGGTGCAACATTGCTATTTTTGAACCTACAAGTGTTGAGGAAGCTAAAAATTATCTAGAATGGCTAGCTGCATTGAAAAAGGACCTAAAAATGGTTAAAAAAAAACAAACTTAGGAACTAGTAGATAAACTTGAGGATAGAAACATCATTGGTGTCAAATGGGTATTTAGAACTAAGCTAAATGTTGATGGCTCTATTAATAAGGACAAAGCCAGACTCATGGTGAAGGGTTTTTCATAAGTGTTTAGTATAGAATTCTTTAAAACCTTTGCTTCTATTACATGTTTAGATACTATAAGAATGCTACTTGCTGTTGCTTCTCAAAATAGGTGGAAAGTGTTCCACCTTGATCTAAAATCAGCCTTCCTTAATGATCACCTATAGAAGGAGATTTATGTTAAATAACCCAAAGGTTTTAAGGTGAAAGGACAAGAAAGCAAAGTTCACTTGCTTAAAAAGGCTCTATATGGGTTAAAGCAAGCCCCACGAGCCTGGTACAATAGAATCAATGAGCACTTATTAAGCTTAGGCTTTGTCAAAAGTCTTAAGTGAGTCAACTCTTTATGTTAAAGCTTACAATTCTGACATGGCAAGAGTTTTCTTGTATGTAGATGATCTCTTGGTAACAGGTGTCATGGACTGGCAACTTAATAGTCGAGACATGCAGTGCTAAACCTTCACCATCTCAGAAATAAGCTAGCCTATCGATTAATACACTAACCAAGTTGAGAATTAATGGGCTAAACATATAATTATAGCATAATTGGGGCAACTGTAAGAACATAAACATCATATAAAGGAACCAACACATATAGAAAGGCAACACTGGTGCATAAAATATAATTTGAACATATGTAAGCAAAAGCAGCCAAAAATGGCTAAATTCAGGATAATTCTTATGTAGAAGAATGACTACTTCTATTATTAATATAAAGCCTCTTTACATTATGGAAATGTGCAAGGGAGGCATTGAGCCACACATTCCCTCCCTTAAACTAGTGTAAGGTTTCCACCAAGGTCACTAAGCACTCCCCCCTAAAGACTATTATAAACTAAACCCATCTGACAGGTATAGATATACTTTTTCTGAACCATCATAAAGGCTTTTTGACATGCTTTGGATGGAATTTTGCTACCAAAATACACCAATATGAAGATAAAAATCCAAGGATTACAGCCATGTGCTTTCTTACTCACACTGGATAAGTTACCTTAGTAAAAAATACAACAAATTCCTAACATGGGGAAAATTAGGAAAATAGGACACAAATCATATTAGTCCCAAATTTAAGCTACAAGTGCTCCATCATATGCTCAATTTATCTGTCGGGTTTCATCCTAATTGGAACTCACTCTTTTGGTCATTTGATTCATAAGACCGACTTATGACATTCCCCACTCAAAAAATGTCAATGTTCTCATTGATGACTTAGTCTGACATAACTTCCACAAGAATCTTTAGTCTACTTCACTTGAGCTCCTCCCTTAATCTTTTTACTTGTCCATATGAGCTTTACCAATGATCAAGTTGTCTTCAACACCTTGGTCCAACATAGATTCTTGAAAAGTCTTCAGTCTGCTCTACTTTAGCTCCTCCATCGACTTGCTTTTGACTGGTCTCTCCAAGGTTATTATTGATGATGGAATCTTCTGCCTCTATAATTGCTCGAACTCTCAAAGATGGTTGGATTTAATTTTAACACCTGTCTAGGTCCCTTTATCCTAGTTAATAAGGTTAAATAACGAGTTGGCACTCTTGTTCTAGCAGCACACTCTCTAGGTACTTAGATTGGTTAGCATGCACGATACTAAAATGTTGCTTGGTAATTTCTACCATAATTACAAAGCCCGTTGGCATTCTAATAGGCTTCTCTCAAAAGATTTGTCTAATCATATGAAAGAAATGTTAGCTAGTACTCCACTAACCTGTCAAGCTTATTATGGTAAACCCCTATTGGGACCTATCGCTACACTTTCTTGAACTCTTGTAGGTCGAGGACCCATATGGCCCCAATGCTCATGTAAGACTCATCTTTAGCATTAGAATCATTAGTATCACCCTTATTGCTCCTTTGGTCTTTCTTTCCTAGTTTGGCTTGTCGAGGACCCATATGGCCTCAATGCTCATGTAAAACTCATCTTTAGCATTAGAATCATTAGTATCACCCTTATTGCTCTTTTAGTCTTTCTTTTTTGGTTTGGCTTGTAAAGCACTTAAGGCATATTTCTTAGGGCAATCTGCCACTTTGTGCAATCCTTAACATATGAAACATGACAAAGTCTTCGATTTCTTCCCCATGTTGGAAACCTAAAATGAGATTAATCCCTAAAAATTGGAAGACGAATTGCTATTCTCTCCCCCATTCTTGGACTTGCCTCTTTTCAACTGACCACCATTCCCATTAAAAGAATTTAAGGCACCACCTTGCAAGTTCTTGCTGGAAAGGAAATCAATGTCGTAGTCAAAAAGGCACTTTGCTACAGTCACCACTTCAATGAGGCTTTAAACCCATCTTTTTTGGAGTTCGATAGCAGCTTTGCATGAGAGACCATCAATAAAATAGAAGAGTTTGTCCTTCTCCATCACATCTTGGATGTCCAACATAATGTTTGTGAACTTCTTCAGATAGTCTTAGATTGAGCCAGTTTAGCGTAGCTCCCATAACTTGCATCTTGCCAAGTAGTCAACATTCTCAAGGTAGAAATATGCCTTCAATTCTTGTTTTAGTCTTTCCCAGGTATGAATATGGCACCTACCTATTTGAATATCTTGATATTTCATCGTCCACCAAGCCTTGGCACCATCTGTGAGGAATATGGTGGCTCGATTCACCTTAAACTCTTCCAAATATATTTTTGCAGCTTAAAAGCATTAGTTAATATCAAATAAGAAATTCTCGAGCTTTTGGGCATCCCTTCTCTCCTACATATGGCCTAGGCTTGGAGACTTTCACTTTCCCCTTATGCTTTAAGGTATCACCCTCTGGTGGATTGTTACCTAAGGCCAACATCATCACTTTTACACTTGCAATAAGGTTACCTATCTCCATTTGAAGAGTCACTACAATTTCTTTCACCTTATTGGTAAGGTCCTTGAAAGCATCCCCTAGTTATTGTTGGGTATTCTCAATTGCAACAAGTCACTTTTCGACTTATGGAGTATCACTACTCCTTGAGCCATTAACTCCCTTATTCAATTCGAGAGTCTTGACTTGCTGCTTAAAAGTTTCCTAACTTTGGGCCTTCTAAAATAGTTCGAGGATCTCTTCAATTTGCATGCTTCTCATGACTTCAATTACTCATTCGAGATTTTAAGTGCATTCTTAATAGCTTCAAAGCATTTGATATTTGTCATCTTCTTTACCATGATAGATGTATTGATAAGAATAGTGAAAATTATAAGCATGGATTAGACCACACTTTGATACCAAATGTTACGAATTGATAACTCAATAGTTAGGATGTGCAGTGCCTAAACCTTTTCCACCTAAGGAACAAGCTAGCTTTTTAGTTAATACACTAACCATGCTTAAAATTAACGAGCCAAACATATAAATATAGCACAATCAGGGCAATCGTAAGCATATAAGCATCATATAAAGGCAACTAACATATATAGAAAGGCAACAATGGCGTCTAAAATGTAATTCAAACATATATGAGCAAAAGTAGCCAAAAGTGGCAAAATTCGGGACAATTCATATGTAAAGGAATCACTACTTCTATTATTAATATGAAACTTCATTACAATGTGGAAATGTACAAGGGAGGCACTGAGTCGCACATTCCCTCCCCTAAACTAGTGCAAGGTTTCCATTAAGGTCACCAAGTACTCCCCTCTAAAAAGCATTATAAACTAAACCCCGTCTGGCAAGAGTAGACATACTTTTTCTAAACCATCGTAAAGGCTTTTCAACATGCTTTGGGTGGAATTTTGCTGCCAAAATACACCAATATAAAGATAAAAATCTAAGGATTACAGCTATGTGCTTTCCTACTCGCATTGAATAAGTTACCTTGATAAAAAATACAGACAAATTCCCAACATAGAGAAAATTAGGAAAAATAGTACACAAATTGGATTGGTCCCAAATTTGAGTTACAAGTGCTCCATCATATACTCGATTTATCTACCGAGTTTCATCCTAATCAGAGCTCATTTTCCTAGTCATTTGGTTTATAAGGCCAACTTGTGACATAGGAAATAATGCTAAACTCATTAAAAAATTCAAAAAAAGGTTAATGAATGTCTTTGAGATGACAGATCTTGGAGAAATGGTGTATTTTCTAGGCATGGAGATCAAACAAGATGAGCATAAGGTTTTTATTTATCAAAAGAAATATGCTAAAGAGATCCCGATAAGGTTCCAGATGGAGGATTGTAAATCAATGAAGACTCCTATGAATGCTAAAGAGAAACTAAAAAAAGAAGATGATCTAGAAAACGTTGAAGAAGCTATCTATAGAAGTTTAGTTGGTTGCCTAATGTATCTCACAACAACAAGGCTTGATATCCTACATGCTATGAGTATTCTATCTAGATTCATGTGTTATGCAAATAAGGCTCACTTCAAAGCAGCCAAGCATGTATTGAGATATATTAAAAGGATCCTTGATTATGGAGTCAAATTTTATCATAACTAGAATTTTTCCTTTCATGGCTTCTCTGATAGTGATTGGACAGGATCCATTAATGACATAAAGAGTACCTTTGGGTATTGTTTCAACTTTGGTTTTGGTGTATTTTCCTGGAGTTCCAAAAAATAAGAAATTATGGCTCAATCAATGATTGAAGCAGAGTTTATTGCTATTACTACTACTATAAATCAAGCCTTATGGCTTAGGAGGATCTTAACAAATCTGCATATGAAACAAAAGGAAAGCACCAAGTTGTTCATTGGCAATCAAGTAGCCATTGAAATTTCAAGCACTCCAGTTTTCCATCGGAGAACCAAACATTTCAACATTAAATTATATTTCTTAAGGGAGGTACAAGAGAAAGGAGAAATATGTCTGCAATATTATAAATTAGAATTTCAGTTAGCTAACATTTTCACAAAAGCTCTCTCTACAAGTAGATTTGAGTTACTAAGGAAGAAGCTTGGAGTTTGCAGCTTCCAAGGCAAGGAGGAGTGTTGAACAACATGCCTAGGAACCTATCAAAATTTGTTAAGATTAAGTCAATTCTTTTAGTGTGTTTGTTGTTATAGTGTTGTCTAACATTAAGGTTGTTCCTATTTTTTAGTTAAGTTGTTATTAGTGCTGCCTAAGATGGAGGAACATGATCTCCATTTTAGTTGTTTTTGAATGTATTTAAATGTTTGTAGTCAATCAATTAAAGCATTCTTCTTGTAGATAATTTGTTTTCTTTTCTCATATAGCTTTCCCTATTATATTTTTGCTACTTCCCTGAGCAGCAAAATCTTAGTCCCTTACCCTGTCATAGTTTCTATATAGGTCTGTGAACCTTAAAATCTAACATGTTTCTTTGATGCTTTATTTCATGTCCCTGAAACATTATACACAACTTTGAAGTGCCGAAGTTGTGAAAGTTTCTTTATGCCAAGGAACTTTGTCCTCACTACAGGGTGAGGAGCTATTAGGAGATGGTTCAAATTGATTTTATTATTATTCTAATACATCCCTTCACATAATAATCTTTTAGGTTTTAAGGATGAACATAATAAAAGACCATCTTATCTTGTGTAGATATTTAATATTTTGAGTGGAGGTAGCAAAAATTGAACCCTCTAATCTAAAAGATTTTGATATTATATCATGTGCTAATTATTCCTAAAAGTGTAAGTTATTCGGAGGAAGTTCAAAGGTTCGTTTTGTTATTACTCTAACACTCGCCTTATCATAACTTTGAAGCTTATGAAGAGGTGGGTAACTAAGATGGCAAATGAAACAGAATTTGAAAAAGAGAAAAGCATTCTGTCTGCAAGGAATGCTATTCATGCAAGCTTTTGAACATAAATAACACTAAAACTTCATCTTCAGTTAATTGCTAGTTCCAAGCAGGACAGAGGCTTTCTCTTGCAGAAGCTTCCATGCTTCCTTAACATGCCTTTCTTTTGTTAATGTTGCTCCCACTACAAGATGTAAAATGAATTTACTTGATAGGACCTAGGCAATATGAGTAATTTATTCTCAACAACCAAATGGGAAAAAGAAAGATGCCAAAGAATATAAATATAACTGGAACTAATTTGTGCATACCGAATAAGAGATAAAAATACTCCTAGTTGAATTTACTGAGTCAAGTAAATCATGATTCAGTTTATTGCCACGATCCTCGCAGTTGGAGGGAGGTATAAGCCTAAAACAAACTAAAGAAAATAAATAAGGCGTGACAACTTGCATACATAATTTGTTCCAAATTATCCATTATCCAATGGCAATGAACACAGAAGTTAAAAAAAAAAAAAACAAATAGGATGGGGAGATCTAACAATTGTAATTAGCATATATTGATGACTTGGAAATAAATGAAAACTTAAAACCCAGAATCTTACATGGACACTGTTACATGGCAGTCATGTAATTTCATTAATGTCTTAAACTAATCCTTCTTGTACTGTCGTAAAATACCATAGATCACATGGTTGAATTAGGAAATAAAGAATACCTCAAATCTTGCATCGCGAGCAACAAGCCTCTCAAAATAAGCAGCCAACTCAATGTGGTGTCTGATATAACTTTGCAGACCTTACAGACCATTCAATTGTAACACCATCCACAGTTTCAGGGATCTTGAACCAGGCAAAAATCAGTAAGCAATGTCACAAGTTTGCCAAATCCTCGAAAATTTGATATTTATAAAAGATTAAATTAACTAGAAACTGGTAGTGGTAAATTTGGGATTATCAACATTCATACTTCTCAAAACCCTTAGAGGAATAAAGAAGAAAAATTAGGTAAAAAAGAGAAAAGATACCAGAAGGTATAGTAAATTCTTAGCTCCTAGGAACATCATGAACCAAAACAGGCATTACAAGTAGGTTAGTGCCTCCTCTTACCCTAGCATAATACTAGACTATTTATGCAATCATGTTATATGCATGTACATTTTCTTCCAACAGGACATTTCAAAATATTACTAAAAACAATTAGCACTAGACATAAAGGTTGCATATAATCAGAACATGCAAAGCTGCCTGTGAAAGAAAATAACAGTTCCAGAGACACACCTAAAGCGGCGTCCGAGAGGAATTTCTCAATCTTTATAATCTATGATCGAGTTTGCTTTAGAGGCCTAAAAAGTCAATAGTATAAGCAAATGACTAATTATGATCTTACAACTGAAAGCATATGATTCTATACTAACTTTGTTTCTGAGATATTATGGATTTGTTGACAGAGACTAAATCAGGGCACTCTTGTCCTCTCATCATCATTTCTTGCCAAATATATATACATTTTCTCTACCACAGATTACAATCATAGATGCACAATTGAGATTGATACCTTAACCCAAAGCAGTGAACAGTCAAAGTTTGTCAAAAACCATTTATGGGCATTCATGTTAAAAGAGTTGACTTCTTCAACAACGTCAATAAAATGGCGAAATTCAGGGCATATACATGCATTTCCAGCATAAGCAGCATCCGCATGAATCCACATTTGATTGGTCTGCAATCAATATGCATATTGCTAGCATCAGATTTACAACTCTTCAAATCCTATAAGGCAAAGTCTGTTGCAGGTCATGTCACAAGAATTCTTAAAAGATATTAAATGTTTACAAATTATTTTGTAATAATAGACAGCTTTTCAGTGCACTAGTGATCGGATTAAGGAAAACATGGGTTCCATTCTCACTAATTGTAATGTAATATATCACCTTGGCAATTATTGCCAGAGCCGGCAAAGGATCAACAGCTGATGATGAAGTGATACCAACCTGCAAATATGGTGAAATGTTAAACAACTCACATGTTATTTTAAACTGAATCATTCATCAATAAAGAAAATAGAATCAATGTTAGTGCCAGCCAGAAAGTTCTAGTTGTTAATTATGATGCAGTTTCACTAAGTTGATTTAAAATCCTTTTAACAGCATTATATTCCATATCGTATTAGCTATTCACAAACCAAAGAGAAAAAATAGATTTAAACTAAGGCAATTTGTTTTGAACAGAAACGAGCCAGGAACTTGAGCATCCACCGACAAGGTGAAGTATAAAGCTGGGGCAACTGATTGACCCACAAAAAAGAAAGAAAGAAAAAAAGGTGGATGAAACTATAAGTTGCATCATATGACAAGGAAATAGACAGATGCTAATGCCCAAAGTCATTAGTTCTTACAGTTGCACACAAGAAAAAAAGGATTAAACCATTAGCCAAATCGTTTGAAATTGCTTCGCATAGTACATCAGGAGAAAGCGCATAATTTGTGGAGGAATCCGTTTTAAGCAACCTGCAGAGCTCTGGATTCAATCCTCCAATCTGCCAATGAATAGTTAATAAGTGATTATATAATAATGCAGACTTCATAGTTGTACTAAGAAGAACTGAAGATTACAGAAAAATAGGATTGGAAAATTTCAAACTTGGCGGTCTCAGTTGCTATTAGATGCTTAACAATGATATGGAAATCTGGCATATCTACTGTTATTCATTTTGTACCTAGCAAGCTTTTTGCAAAGAAGAGTGGGTTTGATCGGATGCATAGATCACAAGCTTAAGAAGGGCAGTCCTTCCAATCCTCATCAAAAACTTGTCACGAGCAGCCAATAGTACAACTAGTACAGCTTCACTTACTGTACCTTGTATTATACCACCACCTTTTCTTGCAATAAAATCATTTCCCATGTTTCATTAGCATATTTACATAGGCATTTCAAATTCCATGGAAAAGAATTCAATTAATATGATGTATAATTGATTCTTAACTAAGCTCCAGTATACAACGTTTTCCAAACTCATTTGACTATTGGTACATCAACTATTCATGTCTAGTTACCTCATAGAACGAAATACTTCTTATCTACTAAACAAATTCATTTAAGAGGATGTTTGGCAAATAATATTTTGATTAGCTTTTAGTTTATTGAAGTGGTTTTTGCAAATTGACCAGATCAATTCGTTGATGCAGTGGAGGTCAAATATATAATTATACAGCAGGATTAAGGTTAGTTTCATATATTAATTAGCATATAAGATAACTGACAACCAATGCAATTGCAAAATCATTATAAAAAATCAATATATTTGAAATTATTGTATCGACAACCCGTTGGTTGCCCGGAACAAAAATTGAAAAGGACACGATAGTTGGTCTAAGATCTTACTGACACAATAGAAATCCTCAACCAGCTTAAGTGCCTTAGCAGCCCAGTCTAAAACAATCATTTCAAGTTCAGTTGCCGCAGGAGAAGTTATCTAGCTGAAACTGACAGTGTTAAGACCATTTCTGAGCTTCTCTCCTAGAAAGCTAGCAATGTTACCAGCGGAAGCAAAATATGCAAAATAGTTGGGGCTTTGCCAATGTGTCACTCCAGGTAGTATCTTTTTCTCAACATCTGCAATGTAACAATGTTTCAGCAATCTTCGAAGGGGAATCTCAAATCTGTATGCCTAAGATATGCTATCAGATCTAATTATATATTAAATTTATTTTTCTTCAAAGTCAAATTTGACATGCTATATGATAATATATCCATAGTCAAATTTGATAACATATCGATGTATCATTACATCAATAGTACATTATGTTCATCTCTTAGTGAGGAAACAGCAAGGCTTATACAATGCCTTCAACCTCATGTCAATTGGAGGATTTTATTCCCTCTCCCATTAAAATAAAAATAAGTTTAATTTCATCAAGGCTAACTTTCCATTCAATTTTTAATTAGTTAGTGAAATTTATATTATAAAGGGATCAAAATGAAATAAAATAAATTGGAGGACCAGTACCAAATAAAATGAATCAGGAGGGATAAAAAACCTTAAAAAGGAATGGTGGGATGTAAAATTTTGCAACAATTACTGCTTTGTTTTTTGAAATGTGGATATATAATTTTTGTGACAATTATTGCTCTATTTTTCAAATGTGGATATATAATCTTCGTAGTAATTATTGTTTTATCTTTTGTGATTCAATTTTAGGCCAGTGAGGTTTAATGAATAGTTAGTACTTAAAATATTAAATGCATTAAGAATATAAAAGGGAACAAAAACAATTAATAGTCAGTTAAGTTATTGTTATGCTTTTATTTTTTATTTATAGGAAAAAATGCAAATTATCTCCCTTAACTTTAGGATGATTAGATTTACTCCTTTTAATTTCAAAAACCTGAAAAATCACTTTTTTAAATTATACAAAACTTAGAAATAACATTTATCTTCCACTTAATTAAATATTTAATCAAATTATATTTTTTTCATAAAGTTTTTAAACAATAGTCAAAATATTATGGTATGTTGGCTTTGTCAATTTTTTTCATACATAATTTTATTTTATATAATTAATAAAAATTAAATTATATATAAATAATTTTAATTAATTACTTGTATATAAGGTACATTAACATTCAAAAATTAATAAAATAAATCAATATTTTATAACATTTTAATTCTTGTTTAAAAATTTCATAAAAAGTTACATAATTTGATAAAATGGATAATTAAGTAAAAAATGGGTGGTATTTCCAAATTTTATATATTTTAAGAGGGTGATTTTCAAGTTGCGAAAGTTGGAGGGAGTAAAATCTAATCACTCTAAAATTGAAAGGGGCAATTGGCACTTTTTTCTTATTTATATAAGATAACTTTTGTTGAAAAAGTACTCATTCTGTTCTTTTTTAAGCATTGTTTAAGTATCATCTACTAAAAGATGACTAATAACTAAAACTATTGAGCATTTATTAAATAGAAAAATGTAATATTTAAAAGAAGATAATAATTGAGAATTGAAAGAGATATTCGAGGATGGGAGAGATAAACTTTAACACAAGAGTCACAGATAATAAAGGATACCGATGTCGGTATGTGGCAAATTTTTAATGATAATGACATAATAATTTAACTTAAACTACTTTATTGAATTAATTCTATACAAGCGAGCTTGAACAAGCTCACTTGCAATCGCTGGAGGAAGCAGAAGCTAAGTGTTGATGCAGCCTGGAGGGATGGGTCTGTAGCTATCGCTGTTGCTGCAAGTGGAGCTACGTCGCGGCCTCTGGTTTGAACAAACTCACTTGCAATTGCCGAAGGAAGCAGAAGCTCGGGCTGTGCTTTTGGCCTGCCGGGTAGCAAGGCAATGTCGAGGCCCTAGAGTATGGAGACTGATATCTTGCATGGAGGATGCCAGAATTTTATTAACTAAGTTTGAATTTATCACTCTATTTTGGGTTTCTAGATAGGACAATAAAGTGGCTCATGGGAGGGAAGCATATTGGATTTACGTGCATTTGGGTGTGGGTTAGGCTATGTTAAGGACATTCCTCCCAGGGTTTTTGATGCCTGTACTCATGCAAACTACAGGCTTTAGCTTAATTTAATTTACTAAATTTCTCGCAAAAGAAAAAGTCCCACTTTTTTAAAATAAAAGCTCTTAAAAAAATTCTGATTTATATATACAAGTTTTAATTTTTGATAGAAGTGCTATGAAAATTTTTCATGAAACTTTGCAAGACTCTAGCTTTATTTTGCACAAAAAACTGATAAATTAATTGGTAATAATAAATTAATTGATAACTAATAAATTAATTAATTATATAAAAAGTATTTTACAAAATTAACAACTAAATTAGTTAAAATTTTAAAATGCCATAAAGATATATATTTACATATTAGTTAAAAATATAATTATTAAAAATTTAATTAATTATATTTTATGATATTACATATTTATTACTTACATAATTTTTATCTAATTATTATTTATAATATAAATAAAATTAATTAAAATATAATTAATTATATTTAATGATATTACATATTTAATTATTTATTTATTCACTTGCTTGTTTTTTATTTAATTATTCACACTAAGTTTATGATATTATATACTTACTCATAAATTATCATTTATTTGTTTATTATTTAAAATAAGAATATAATTATTCATTAATAGCATTAGTTGTAAATTAATAAAAAATATAAATTTAAAAAATATTTGAAAACCTATCAATTTGTATGTTATAAATTAGTTAAAATAGTATATTAAATCAGAGTATTCTTTTTATAATATTCTATATGAAGTTTTCTTCATCTTGCAAAAGGACCTAGATCGACTTTTCGGGAGAGTCATTGCAGAATATCCCCAAATTTCTCAGGCTTGCTTGTCCTTCAGCACTCATATTCTGTTATGATTTCATTTTTCATTATTTGAGCATCATTGGGAGGGATGCAGGTGAAACTTCGTCCTGATCTTTATATTAATACATAGCGATTTCGCTTACACTCCTATAAAAATTGAAAAATTACATACTTCTTGCTCTGCCACCGGCATTAATCCTATTGCAAGAACTTGCTATATTATTCCGTCCGACTGTTATGAAATAATGGTGCAAGGTTTCCTTTGACAGCCTAGAAGCAAGTGTGTTTGAACTGATGGCTCTCCTGTCTAGAATCATTCCTAATCCAAAATTGCAAACTTCAGTGCTTTCTGTATGGTTAGTTTTTCAATTACTAGCCATGCTACTATTTATTCTTGACATTATATGACATGCCATTATATTAATCCTTTCTCTTAAAAATACAATAACAAAAATTGCTGTCGTTATTATTTCATTTTCAGCCTTGATATAGGCTTTAGGTTCTGGATGATTGCCCAAGGATTTGGTGCTGCTCTAAAGGTAAGTTTTCCTGATAAATTTGCTCTTCTTCATTTAACACCAAAATGAAAGTGAAGTAGATTCTAGTATGGCCCTTAGCAACTTTCTTTGTTAAATTTCCTCGGCAGCACAAGTACATAACCCACCCTCAACAGAGTTACCATCCAAGACATGCATTTACTTACCGTTGGGCACCCAACCATATTAATCCTCGTGATAGGGTCTGGAAGATTCCATTGTAGGGCCCACATCACCTTTTGTCATCTGTATCATAGGCTAGGTTAGGTTATAAATAGGAAATCAAATTTCATTGTAAAGAGTTAGTCTTTATTTACTATCCATACACCAGTTCAATATAGCTTATAGCTTTTATTGAAATGATTTTTTAAGATCTGTTGCTGATGTGTCTGGATAATAATTTTCTCTCGTTCCTTGAATTTTCTGCATTTTTCTTTTCTGAAGAAAATCTCATACAACCCATATGCATTTTGCCCGAACAACATCCCCACACGGATTCATCTGTTCTAAGAAGAGGTGTTTCTTGCTGCTAATGTTCTGTCTCTTTTTACATGTTCTTTAATTTTTGATTCATTTTTCTGTGAAATCTTCCTTAGTTTTATATCGTACCAATATCATTAATGTTTGCATAATTTCTGAAAATCAGCCTTTCAAAAACCAACTTAAGAATTTTTTTTTTTTTTGGAGGTTTGGTTGTATGGTGATATATGATTTGTGAGGTCCAGTTTTTTCTCTTCTTATTGGTTTTGTCCTCTATGTGTGACTTTTGTGTTCAGAAAAGTTCATTTTTTGTTCCTATTGTTCAGTCTTTTTTCTTAATTCATCCCAGAGCAAGTTCCTGCATGTGTGTATATATATATATATATATATTAATTTTTAATTTTATTTTTATTTTTTTATGGACTACTCCTCAATGTATGACAATGTAGTCAGCAGGAACCAGCTCTAAGATTTTCTCATATCTTTCCTCAATAGGAAATATGTTTTCACTCATTTATAATTATTTGTTTTATTTGGCTTCAG
The DNA here is from genome assembly GCA_020226215.1 of Sindora glabra. NCBI lineage: Eukaryota > Viridiplantae > Streptophyta > Magnoliopsida > Fabales > Fabaceae > Sindora > Sindora glabra. The sequence continues at coordinate 88,716,505 of CM035227.1, read as the reverse complement.
AGCACTGCAGGAGCACGGACGGAGGGAGCTGGGGCGAAATATGTGCGTTTCTATTTCTATTCCCATTTCCATAGCCAGCATTTAAGTTTCTTCCTAAACGTCTCATTTAACAGAACCAAAAATAAAATTTCATTTCATTTTCAAATGATTTTTAAAAAAAAATGATATTTAGCTTTAATTAAAAAATGATATCATCTCATTTACAATTCCTATTTTAATTACATTTATGCCATTATAAAATAGTATTTGGCTTTAATTAAAAATGATTTCACTAAAATCTATTTTATTTGACCTAAAAATATTTTATATAAAAGTTTTACTTTCTTTCTAATATTATATTTATCATGATACTATTAAAATTTATTTTTAATTGAATTTATATATTTTTCAATAGATTTCAAATAAAATAATTTATTTGCAAATAAATTGAAATTATTATTTTTGACAAAGTTTTCAAACACTAAAAGTTATTTATAAATGAATTAAAATTATTTTTATTGAAATGATATGAAATCAAGTGGGTTATATATCAAATGAACCCAAAGTAAAAAAGATATATGAAAGAATAGAAAGAACTTTTTGTTCAATGGCCACTCCAGACAGCAAATGTACTCACGACTAAAATAAAAATAAAAAAAACCGTTGGATTAGTGGCATAAATAATGAGAAACAGAAGGCCAATGGCATAAATTATTTATTTGACATGTGAATGATCTTTTAAATCCATTGTATGAAAGCCACTGAAGCGTGATGAATGAGAGGGGAAACTATGACAATATTAACAATGAAGTTAAGCATACGATCCCCTATAAGTTTTAAAACATGGGAAAATCCAGCATATCCATAAATAGATAATTTGTAAAAATTGTCCTACTATTTATTTAGCCTCTGCATTATGAGGTAAAGATAACTTAATTCTATAATATAGACAACTGAAACACATATTTCCATATGGATATTGAAGATTTTTGGGCTGATGGGCATTTCTCCAGTTGTCCAATTGCAGTTGAACACTAATTTAGCTGTATCCAAACCCTGTGAAAAATTTACTAAAAAGTTAAATCAAATAATTCTATGAAGTAAAAGCCTGGTAAAGATCGACAAAATTCTAAGCAGCTTAGGTGATGGTAAGTGATATATATTAAATATGCTCTTAAAAGAAACTAACAATTTGTTCCTATGTCAAATACATACTATTAGGCTCTATTTCACATAATAAATAAGTTAGCTTATAACTTATTGACTTGGTCAATAAGCTACTTGGTTAATAAGTTATAAACTAGCTTTCAAAAGTATTTCTCGTACTAATTTATAAGTTACTCTAAATAGTTTATAAGGTTTGATTTAATAAGGTACCTAGAGTAGCTTATAGCTTATAGCTTATAAGCTACCTCTTTTTTAAATTCTTTTCAAATCTATCCTTATTCTTTTTATTAATTTACAACTCATACCTTTTATAATATAAATTTAAATAATTTTTATAAAATATAATTAATTATATTTTAAGTAATTATAATTTTATAATAAATAATGAAATAAAAATTATGTAAGTAAATAAATATATAAATTTATAAAATATTAGAAATTATACTTTTATTTAAAATTTTTTAATTACATTAATATAATTTTATTTTTAAATAAATAAAATTATTTTAATTATATATATTTCTATTAATATATCCTTTTATGTCATTTCATAATTTCAGCTAGTTCAACAGTTAATTTTATAAAATACTTTAGTTAGCTTATCAGTTATCGGTTATAAGCTATCAGTTATCAGTTAACTTATCAGTTACCAAGTAACTTATTAGGTAATTGCGCAAAATAAAGCCTTAAAAGAAACTAACAGTTTGTTACCTTCTACAGATAAATTTACATCGGAAAAGAGAGTCCAAATTCTACAAAAACAAGTTATATCGTTGGACTAAGTACTCCCTTTAATTAAGATATACCCTTATGATTTAAATGAAAATCTCTTATGAATAAACTCTTACTTTCAAGTAATTGTGTTTTAGTGGCTTAATGAGGATGAGAATGCTGAATCTTTTTTTTTCCCTCTTAACATTTTTCGGGATATATTTTAGCTAACATAGTGAAGAAAATGACAAATCTAACAGCAACCCTTTAGTATTTAAGGTAATGTTGAGAAATATCAAAAGGAACTTCTTAGTTATTAGAAAAAATAATATAATTTTCCTTGCCAATTAATTTATATTAGTATATTTTTATACTCGACCTTTCTTTATTTTTAACTTTTTTATTCTATTTAAGTGAGCATTTCTTTATAATTCCAATTGGGAGAAAATTTATATTTATATAAATTGCATAATCCATTAATAATTTTACAATAACATAAATGGAAGATAAGAGACTAGTAATTTCATTATTTAATAAATTTACAATTGATATTTTATTTCATTATAAAACTCCATTTTTATTATATTAGCTCAACTTTGGTATGGTGCATAGGATTTTTTAGTCAAAATTAATATATATATTTCATATTTCACAAATAGATATTATCAAAAAATTATTATAGGTTAATATTATTATATAATTAAAAAATCACAATTAGCAATATAAAGATATACACATATTTAAACACATACATTACTTTTCTTCTCTAAATTTTCTATAAAAAGCTTTTATTTTATGAAATAGGAAAAGATTAAAGTCTGAAAAATCAAATACTCAATCTCATCAAACTTTCATATTTTAAAATTTATTTAGAAGGATAATAGTCTCTTTTTTTATCCATAAATAATAATTTAAAATGTGGGCATATATAAATAATTTATTAAGAATATGAAATATATTTAAATAAAAAATAATTATTTTATATTAAACAAATATTCTAACATGAAATAGTTTCAAATATTTCTTTTGTAATAAAAAAATATTTTCTTTATTTTTGAGCATTACATTCAATACTAAATTTATAAATTTTCAAACATTAATAAATTATTATTTTTACCTTGAAATAAAAGTATAGTGATAGAAATATACAATTTTTCTGAAACAAAATTTAACAATTTCTATATTAATCAAAATATTATCTCAACTTACTTTTTATCTAAAAATTAGAAATACCAATGTCAACGAAAATATATTACATAAAATTCCTTATAATTTTACCTATTTATCTTTCTATTTAATGAACAATTATCACACAACTTAAAAAATATAATATGATATAATATCAGTTAATACAAAATTAAGGTAAAATAAGATATTTAATTTATTTTAATTTGTCCCCGGGCAATGCATGGGTCCAAAACAAAGTAAAATTACTATTGTTACCACTTTTCTTATGGAAACAACCCTATTTATGCACTTGATATTGATGATATACTAGTTTCAAACAGGATGATTCTTCGGTATAAAAAAACGTGAGGTCTTACCATATTATAGCTTTTGATCTTACATCAAACTTATCAAAATTTTGAGACATTGGAGGTAAATAAAATTTTATGATGGAAGTCTTCAGCAAGCTGAAGCTTAGCAGTTTAATTCAATTTAAATCAAATTTTTCATTAAAGTCACATTATTAACCTAAATTAAGTTCTTATTTGATAAGAGTGAAAATAGAAAATAAAAAACAAATAGAACAAAAAAAAGCGATGAAAAATTATAAGATATAACAATAATTTTCTTTGTGTGAAAAGATAGTTAAATATATAGGATTTTAATTAAAAACTTGAAAATAAAATTTAAAATTTTATGTAAAAATAGTTAACAAAATACAACAATATTGTAAAAAGCAGGCCCTTTGTTTCAAAATAGAAAGTCTCCTTATTCAATCTTATTTATTTAAAATTCAAGACTAACTGATCAAATGAACTTGATAAGTATCCATGATTAAGTCTATATAAAGATCATCGTTTATAATGACTCCTAAATCTTAAAGCTTTTCACTTAGGTCAGTTAACTTAAATCTATGTTCATAAACTGAATAGCCCTCCATCATGAAACATCTCAAAAACTTATTTAAAAATTCAAATCTCATAACCTAAGTCTACTCACCATATGTACGACTTTTGTAGTTGTAGAAAGATTTCTAATGCAAAAAAATTATGTTATTTATTAGAAAATTTATAAAAAATAACTTATTCACTAAAATTAAACTAAGTAATGATGAGTATTAAATTTAATTTTAAAGTATGTGTTTTTCTACCTATAACACTTTGGGTTATGTTTAAAATTTAGCAAATACCTATTGTTATTTACAATTTCGAAAAACATTAAAGGAGTAGCATTAGTTAAGAGATTTACTTTTATTGTTCTTATTTAATGCTTTGAATAAATTGTTTTTTAAAAGAGTTATTTAGCATTCTTTTCATTTTCATTAGGAGTTTTCTAGTTGATTGCTTCTTTTAAACATTATAGACTACAAAAAAATTGCTTTTAGTGATAACAAAGTTGTCACAAAATGCGAGTATTTTTTCACAACAAATTTTCTATGACAACAAGATTTTTGTACCAAAAAATTCTGTTGCTAAAAGTTTATGTGGCAGTAAATGATGTTTGTCACTAAAAACTTTCATTTTGTGGCAATATTTGTTGTTGCTGTAAACTGATACTTTTTGTGATGGTTAAATTATGTTGTCACCAAAAGGTCCACATTTAATGACAAATATTGTTGTCACAAAAGCCTTTTCTTAGTAATAGCATATACATATTATCACTAAAAATGCTCAACCTTTAGTGACAAATACTATTGTCACAAAAGCCATTTTTAATAACAATATATTTGTAGTGTTACTAGAAACATAATAGTTATGACAATCAATATTATTATTAAAAATTTATATAGCACTAAAATTTTTTCTATCACTAAGATTTATCTATTTTTATTTTTATTTTTATTTAATTAATATGCATTGCTTACAATATTTTTAGCATAACATTATATGTTGAATGCAAGTAATATAAAAAATGTAATTGACAAAATTTAGATATAATATTTAAAAAAAATTGGGTCAAAGTTGTAACATTAATCATTTCCAATTCACATCAATAAAGTTATAAAGTTGTAAGTATTAACATTCTTTAGCAGCACAAAATAAAAAATTAATTGTCAAGTAACATAAAAGAAAATTTCAAATATTTTTTGAAACCAAAAAGGCTTGTTGAGCTTCCCAAATTTTCCAACCTACAAGACACAGATAACAAATATGATATAAAATCTAAATTCAAAAGTAATAACTTTTCATTGACAAGTCAAATGAACTTAGCATAATATACCATACCTAAAATCTCTTTAATGCAATAATGAACATTGGTGCCTCTAATATTGTTAACTTCTTCCACCCCTTCTTATGAAATTTACACTTGCTTAAAAAGTAGTGGATCAATAATATGATACATTCTTAGAATAAAAAAAAATTAGCTGTAAAACTGAATGTTGAAATTAATTTATGATACATAACCCCACACTATTACACACCAATAAGAAATACAATTAGTGAAGAAACAAATATTATACAAAAAGTCAACTTCCTTTAATGTATTTTTCATTGGAAGACATGTGCACATTTAGAAATGGAATTAATTATATTTCTCTTTTTCATTTAATATTTTAGCGTTAAGTTTAACTTGTTACAAAAGTTTAATTGTGTTGATTTTTTTTATTGTCACTTAAAGTTACAATTTTTTCTCTCCCATTTTTAGTAATAGTTATAGTGACGAGAACCAAGCTTGTCATTGAAAATTAATGCTTTTTGTGACAATAAATCAGTTTTGTCACTAATTTGATGCTTTAGTGACAATAATATCACTTATCACTAAACTTTTGTTACTAGAAGCTTTATTTCTTGTAGTGACATGAATAATGATTTTTGTTAGTCATTTCTTATAGGATTGAGGAATACGTGCGAATTGACAACTTCTAGTATTCTAGTAAATTAAAAATATTCCTCACTCCATGATAAATAAAATAAAAATTCCAATTGCCTATTCTTAGTAGTAGCATGTAAAAAATTAGTCAAAATCATAAACATGCAACGTTTCAATAAAAATCCATACTAAATCAATAATCAAAATTATTACATCAAATGCTAAAACATTATAATTTCATATAATGCATTTACATATGGATAACTAATTTTTTAATTTTAGTAGATATATATTTTTTTATTAAAGGATCGTGATTTTATAGATGCGTACGTAATTAATATATGAAAATATTTTTTATATTTTATGATATAACATATTTTCCTTTGTTTATATTTAATATGTTAGAAATTTTTCATTATCTGATGGTTAATTCTTTCATCAACTTTGCAGTTATGAAATATTACATATTTTTTTACATATTTCTATATGAACTTATATCTTAATTTATTGCAAATGATAATAGATATTTTATGCTAAAATTGAAATTTTAAATATTAATTAATCATTTATTGAAATTATTGCATTCAAATACTAAAGTATAATAAATTTATAAATTAAAAATCGTTGCATACCGTTAAAAAAAGCGATTGATTAGCAAATTCCTAATAAAAATATTATCTATGTATACATTAAAAATACTAATAAAAATATATGGATAGTGCTACAGGAAACTCCCTTTCCTAAGATAATAATCGTTTTCGTCATTAAATTATATTTTTTTGAATGTCAAAATAAGTAAATTAAAATAAAAAAATACAAATCTAAATAATCTAATAGTGAAAACATCTAACCTTGTAGGGGATTGAAGTCTCCATTTCATCATTATCGAAGAGTATTTTCTTATATGATTAAAATCATCTTTATTTTGCGCTAAATAAAAATTAGAATGTAACGTACCGTACATTTAATACATTATTTGTTGATGAAAGCAAGTATTAATTATTATGCTCCTTCCATGTATTAAATAGATACTTATTAATTTTCTTGAAATTATAAGAAGCTATTAGTGACCATTAAATACTTAACCACAACCCTTAAAGTAACGTTTAGCATTTGCTTAAAGTATTTAATAACCATTCTTGTTTTCGCTTGGAAATGTTGTAGAGTGAATATAGTCATTGATTAATTGCTTAAATGGTATCTTAATACAGTGAATTGATTGGGCATAATAAATGAGAAATTATTGTATACCTAACTATAATACCATGTCGCTTTCAGCCAAAAAGAAATAATCAATTGTCAGATATGTAAAATCCATATTGAAAATTATAATTTTCAAATATTTTTGAAATTGTTATAATTGATGTTTATAAAAAATTTTCTACCACAATAACTAAAAAGAATTGAAACTGAAAATGCATAAAAAAATGATTGAATGCAATTGAATAATTTAAAAAAAGCTTGATTGCTAAAAATTTAAATATATTGAATTAATGAGGATGTATTTAATCAATTATTTTAAAATAATATATTTTATTCACTCATGATTTTTACTTTTTTTTACTTAACCTATCTTAAGTATCGAAATGCATTCACTACTTTTCACACTCAATCCCCCTGTCAAAATTTCTTGTTCAAAATTTAATGGAAAATGCACGTGGGAATCACATGTCTTTTTTATTACTTGAACATAATGAATTTTTTGGTAAGACATAAGCCATAGTGAATCTGTGATGCGCGTAAAAGCAACGAACACATAACTTTATGATTATTTAATCAATATTTGCGTATGAACCGCTTGTTTCAAAACGAGGAAATATATTTTAAAATCAGTTCAACGATTGGATTTCAAAATTATCGTGAAGTAAAAAACAGAATTATTGGACGAAGGGATTAGGGAATTTTAATGTAATTATTCAAAAATTGGAGTTTAAATTAGATTTTATATTAAGGAATTAACGAGAGACAAAGAAGATGTATTAAGGAATTAATAGGAGACAAAGAAGATATGTGCTTTGCACATAAATTTTTTTATTAAACTTTATGTAAAAAATTATAAGTAAAGAAATTCCTAACTGTAGAAGATATAGATTGGTAAATTTTAACACTTGAAATCATGAATTAAATGGAAATGATGAAATTATAGATAAATAACATATAATTTTCTTTATTTTTTAAATAAATTCTCTAAAATCATTTCATGTATAAAACTTAAAATTTGAAACGAGACCAATATTTATAAACGTCACCGACTTATATGTAATACTGCCGTTATCCAAATCACATCCATTCATAACCATGTTAACCACTTATTAGAATTCACTCAAAAAATCAATCTCTTTTTCAACCCATCCCCCAGGCCAGGCCTGTAGCCAATAACCATAATTAATCCCACAATCTCTAGATTAAAAAAACCACATTATAATTGTAGTAGCACTTTACCAGAAACCAAAAAGTTTGGCACACTCAGAACACTGTTATTAATACTGCCTTAGAAAATTCCTCCAAAATTAGCGATGGTAATTATATAAAAGAAAATGAGTCTAATATTTTTAAAAAAATATGGCCCATAAAAAATCTGAATATTTAATTGAATTGGTTTTTGAAGATAAGTGATTAATTAAAATTAACATAAAATTTAAATAAAATTAATTACATTAATGTGCTAATACAACAATGCACAACCTTAGCTGCGTAGGAATAGCACAAGAAAAAGTTTCCAATCAATATATAACAGAGGCGGTGATGCATGATTCATATCACCGGCTTTGACTATAGAAACATCACTAACTATATTCATTTAAAAAAACTTTCATGATCAAGTGCACAAATATTGGCATAAAAAATTCTCTTTTGTACATATATTGATAAAAAAAAAAAATTTTGCATTGTTTTTATTATTATACAAGAAATCTTATAATTGAGGTTACATCTTGGTAATCCACATGCTGAAAATCTATACTTTTACATATCTTGGAACAAGGAAACCAATTATATCCTCTATATCTAAATTATCACACTCTTTAGAAGGGCTATTAAAAATTAGTGTGTCTAAAAAATTATTCAATGTATGACCAAACCTTATTAGTTAATCAGTAATTCAGTTTCCTTCTCTATAAGTGGAGAGCAAAAAACTTTTCAATCCCAATTGAGAAGAATGCAAACCTCTTCAACTAATAGAGCATTAGGGGGAGAAACATCACAACCATCCTTAATAAGTTCAATCGTAGGTGTAGAAACCAACTCTGGCCAAAGTTTTTTGTAGCCACGTTTCTAAGCAAATTTGAGGCTGATGAATACATCCTACAGCTTCGCATTGAGAGAAATGTCGATGTTGATATAGCTTAAAATTTCAAGCTATCATGATCCAAATGTGTCACGTAGAACTTCACTACAAGCTGACCTGTACATGATTCGTTGAGTTTTACCCAATTTAAATCAGGATCTATCCGTCTCACCAACATCATCGGTTCTGTCATACTAGTTTGACGAGTAGCTAGTGAAGGTTAAAGTTATCATATTGTTTGAAACTAGCAATAACCTCTAGTGGCAAAACTAATTTTTACAAGTAGTGAGAGAATCAAATATTAAATAATTTGCTTTCCTAGTATAAGTGGAATAAGAAATCTTGACAAAAAAGACAGGAAAGAATCAAGGTTAGGATATTGCACGAATAAGAAATTAAATAGTTTGCTTTTCCTAGTGTCAAATTATTGATTTATCCGATGTGTTCCAAAATAAGAAAAACGCGGACGGGTATAAAAAGCATTATCCGCCCACTAATAAAAGGTAGTTTAAATTTAATTGATTATCAACATAAGATAATATTATTAACACGTTTTTCAGGAAAGATAAGATAAAGAATATTATGCTTTAAGTTATGTTGCAACATTTCAATAAAATATTAATTTTAAATAATTATTTATTTATTTTAACAAACTACTTTCTTATATATTTATCGTATTTGTCAAGTTTTATCGCTAACCATTCGTTATAAAAAAAATATTTAGATATTCAAAAAAGGTTAATTTAGATCCGCCCCAAGTATATAGAACAATAATCTTATTATACACCGGTTCTTCTACAATTTTAAAACACCTATAGTTATAATACAAAAATTATTTATTCATCTAATAATAATAAACTTTATAAAAAGGATAGAAATAAAAATATATAAAAATATTAAATCAAAATTATTTTAAAAATATTGTAGGATTATTATTATCATCATCATTATTAAAAATTATAAAAAATTATATTTTAATTTTCTTTTTTGCCTTTATATCTTCTTCCTAAATAATAATTTTATTTTATTGTATTGCACTTTAACAAAAATTTATACAAGCGTATATATTTAGTTGTAACAAAAGGTCTGCATGAATTAAAAAATATTTTTCTAGTTTATGTCTAACTCTTATTTTTTCTTTTTTTAAATTACTTACAATAAAATTCATCAGCACTTTTTTACATTATACATATAATATAATTGTATTAAATTTGTCACTTACTTACCATCCTAATTTTATCATCCTAAATTCCATAGTAAAACCTTTATACTTGTCTTAAAAAGAGTATATACATGTACGAATAATTTTATTAAATTAACTTTCCTTTTGCAATTTTAAATGTTTTAATATTATTTTTTCACTTAATTCAATTGAAATTATTATTATAAAAATTAAGTTTTATCAATTGGAACAAAGTTTAATGAATCACGTGGATCGAATACATTATTATGATGATTCAGAAACATAATTTTATTTTTTCATAATTATATATTTTGTAATAAATGTTTCTAGATAAAATTTTCTATGAATCCCAAGATTATTTCATAGAGCTCATATTATATATTTTGTGGTTATACATGAATTATTTTCTTTGTTGTTCATTATGAATGATATCTACATTGTATATGTGAGAAATTTGGTGTGTGTGATTCATTCATATATTTTATATGTTTTGGATGAATTTTATGTGTTTTGATAATTTTACATATTGTGATTTATATTTGAATATTAATTTATTTTATGAGCATGAATTTAATTGACAATTTGGAAAATATAACTAGGCTTTAGTGTAGTGTGAATTTTATTGCAAAATACTAGAATTATATTGGAATTGTGTATTGTTTTGGTATGACTTCCATGGATTCATCTGTAAAATTTGAATTTTTTTTAAATGTTACGTATCCCGTCTATCATTTTTTGAATATTTTTCCAAAAAAAAAAAGTTGCTATCCACCAAGTTTATGCTACTGTCCATCATAAGTTATATTTCTAGACAAATTATCTTTTATTCAACAACTTTTGTGGTGTTCTAATAATTTTTTTTGGAAAATTGTTTCAGTAGTTCTAACATAATTTGGATTTTGAATTTTGGCCATCATTCCCCTTGGCTTAATTACAATTTAAGGAAAATATGTTTTTTTTTTTTGCATTTATAAACATTAAAATGCAATTTCTATAAAAGTAAAAAAAAAAAACAAAACTTCATAATCATTTTCTGGAAAATCTGCACTTAGTTAAAGTGAGATTAAATTCAGGTTAGTTTTTGGAAAAAATTACATTGAATGCATTAAAGTAGTTTTTTTTTGTGAAAAATGCATTAAAAATGTGAAAATTAGGCAGTTTTATGGCCCAAGTTGTGTGGACCTGCAACCAGCTCGCTTGACCTAGGTTGTAGATCCAATTTCCTGGGGAAGATGATGACTAATATGTGCTAGATAACGGTCACGTGTGGCACTAGTGTGTTTAGGCCACATGCCCTGTGTTGACATCATTCGGTAGTGGTGAAGACGTTTTTGAGCTCCATTCTCTAAGTTGGATTTTTGGATTTTTTTATCTTTTTAAAATTAAAAATATTTCTATTATTTTTTGCCTATTTAATTTAAGTGATCAATTATTTTTATTTCAAGCTGAAAAATTTATTGTAATATTCTTACATTTTGGGGTTCTAGATATATTTTTTTTTGGAATTCTTACACTTTATTTGGTCTATTAGTTATTTTTCTATATATAAATGTATATAGAAAAATATTTTTAAGAAATTATTTAGGCTTATGTTATACTATGAATTTTATGTAATTGTAAGCCTACCCATTATGAGCCCAATTATATAAAATTTGTTCATTTTAATAAAATGATAGCTTGATTAAATAAAGTATTATATTAATAATATTTTAATATTCTATCAATATGATATTATTAATATGATTTGTTAGTAATAATATAAGTGTAGTAATAAATATTATATTTCTAAAATTTTTATCACCTTATCGATGTTAAAGTTTTAAAAATATGATATTTAGTCTTTATATTATATTATAGGACCTTTAATCTATATTGATATTGGGTCTTGTAATATAATATTGAATTCAATTGCATAGTTTTTATTGAAAAAAATTCTAGCATATATGTTTTAAATTTGTTTCCTTAACTTCTCCACCTATATAATTAAATACAAGTAAGATGCTTAATAGGACAAATCATAAGAAGTAGGTTAAGTTATTAAAGTTGTATCTTGTAGTCTCCAATTTTGATTTGGCAACTAGGGAAACAAAGCCTCAGATGAATGTTAAGTTTATAGTAGAGGAAGGAATTATTATAAAAAGTGGAGCCACTTTAACAAACTGTGCTTAATGGTAGTGCAAGAGTCTCTTTTGTCTCAATTTGACATTCTGAAAATATTTTATAATACTCAAAAAACTAAATGGACCATTAATGAGCTCATTTCCATCATTATACAAGTTGAGGAAGATATGAAAAAGGAAAAGGCTTATGTAGTGAACTATACATTAGATGGCATAAGTTCAGATCATGGTGCAATATCTAATAAAAAAGATAGTAGGATTCCTTACAATAATGGAAGGAAGAAGGATAAAAAAGATGAATCAAGTAGACAATAGTACTATAAACCTAATAAAGCCTAATTCAAGTGTAACTAGTTGTTTTGTAGAACTATGGGCATAAGAAAGTAAACTACTTTAAAGAAAGTACCCATCTAACTTCAATTTATTTTGAATAAAATATTATTGATGTACCATCAAACTCTCCATAGTTAGATACTAGTGCAACTATTCATATCACTAATTATTTTCAAGCATTAACAAACCTAAGGAAGCTGAGTATGGGAGAGCTCATTATAAGACTCAAAAATGGAGATAAAGTTAAAATGGAGTGCATAAGATCAGTGAAGTTAAATTTGAAGTATGGATATGAGTTATTATTGAATAATGTAAGTTATGTACCTTCAATGATAAGGAATTTAATTTCAATTATTGCTTTGGATTCTATTGGATATTTACTATTATTTTGGCAATGAAAAAAGTTGAATTATTTTTATAAATCATTTATTATAGGTAGTGGTTTTATGTGTGATGGTTTATATGAAATTGATTTAGATCCTAATTTTATCAACTTAAAAAACTTTATTATTAGGAAGAAAAGATGTCAAATTCATGAAAGATCCTTAATATTGTGACATAGATGATTAAGACACATTTGTCAAGAAAGAATTCAAAGACTTGTAAAGAAGGAAGTACTTTGTGATTTAGATTTCTCAAATTTTGAAACCTATATAGACTGCATCAAGGTAAACTTATGACTAGAGCTAGAAATGGGAAAAGAAGTAGAAAAAATAATGTTTTAAAACTATTCCACACAAATATCAATGGGCTTATAACACCTAGTGCTATGTGAGGCTTAAATACTTCATCACATTCATTGATGATTACTATAGATTTGGTTAAGTAAAGCTACTTAAGAAGAAGTTAGAATCACTAGAAGTCTTCAAATCATTTAAAGTGGCAATTAAGCTAAAACTAGATAAATAGATAAAATGTGTCAATTTTGTCAAAGGTGGTAAGTAGTATGGTAGGTACAATAAAACAAAAGAAACCCTAATCCATTTGAAAGACACCTATAAGAGTGTGGAATTTAAGTAAGTTATACTATACCTGGACCATTAGAGTAAAATGGAATTGCAAAAAGGAGAAATTAGATTCTTAAGGACATTATGAGATGCATGTTAGCCCATACTTTGCTATCAAAATTCTTATGAGGTGATGTGCTAAGAATGATGACATACATTCTAAATTAGGTTCCCATTAAGTCAGTGCCTAAAGCCTCTTTCAAATTGTTATATGATAAGAAGCCTAGTTTAAAGTATTTTTAAGTTTAGGGTTACAAAGCTAAAGTAAAGTTGTACATTCCATCCATAAGAAAATTTGATCCAAAGGCTATCAGTGGATAATTCATTGGGTACTATAATGGCTTAAAAGGAAGTAAATTTTATTGTCCAACTCATATGACTAGAGTAATCAAATCTAAACGAACTAGATTTTTTAAGGATATGTTTGATAGTAAGAGCCAAATACCATGTATCATGGATTTCTTTCAAGGAAGAACAATTGTTTTGCTAGTGCTAACATTAGGAGACTCATTTTCTATTATTCCACTAGTTGATCTAATACAACCAATGGTAGAAGATATCAAAATAGATGAGATAAATGAAAAAATTTTATTAAGGAGATCTCATAGAATTTGTAAACTAGTAATTCCTAATAATTACCTTGTATATATGCAAGAACATGAATATGATATTAATGATAATATTGATCATATGACTTTTTCTCAAGCCATATCTAGTTTAAATTGTTCAAATTGGATGAGTGCTACGAAAAATAAATTAACTTCAATGCATAGAAATCAAGCATGGGATCTAGCAAAGCTTCCTATAGGTTGTAAGTTAACCAAATGCAAATGAGTCTTCAAGACCAAAAGAGGTACTTAAGGACAAATCGAAAGGTATAAGGCCAGATTGATATCTAAAGGCTACATCCAAAAGAAAGGCATAGACGATAAGAAAATTTTAGCCAATGACTCATTTTAAGCTATCATGACATAGTGGCTCACTTTGACATAGAGTTACATTAGATAGATGTAAAGATGACCTTCCTAAATGGTGATCTATCAGCTATTACTTATATGAACTAGCCAAATGGTTTGCAAGAGAAGGGAAAAAAATACTTTATATGTTAATTTAAGAAGTCTATATATGGCTTAAAATAAGTTTCTAAATAGTGGTACCTTAAGTTTGATATGGTAGTAACTTCTATTAGGTTTAAGGAGAATATAGTAGATTAATGCATTTACATACTATAAGTGTGAGTAGTTTTGTTATGTTGGTATTATATGTGGATGATATTCTCTTTACAAACAATGATGTGAACCTACTAACTGAGATAAAATAAATGTTATCTAAATATTTTGATATGAAAGATCTTGGAAATGCCTTTTATATTCTAGGCATAGAGATTTGTCATGAAAAATTTTGAGGTTTCCTTGACTTGTCTCAATAGAGATATATTAAGAAAATACTTAAGAAGTTCAACATGTTAACATATTGTCAAGTTTTCACACCATTTCAAAAGGGGAAATTTTCTCTAGATCTCAATATCTTTAGAATGATGTTGAAATAGAAAGAATAAAAAATGCCACATATGCTTCGGTTGTTGGTAGCCTAATATATATTCAAGTATATATATGTCTTGACATAGCTTATGTTATTGGTGTATTAGGGATATACTTGAGTAATCCTAGTCAAAGATATTAGACTGCTGTAAAAAGGGTTACAAACTATTTGTAAAGTACAAAAGATCATATGCTAACCTAAAAGATATTAGAAGATCTCACAATTACAGGTTATTTGGATTCAAATTTTGGTAGTTAGTTCAAATGATCATAAATCAATATTTGGATATATCTACATGATGGCAAGAGGAGTTATATTATGAAAAAGTATTAAGCAATCCTTAACAGTAATCTTTACTATAAAAGTAAGATATGTTGTGTTATAAAGCCACTTGTGCTACTATATGGTTAAGGAATTTTATGAGTGGTTTCGAGATTATTGAGAGCATCTCTAAACCCTTAACCATCTATTATGATAATATTACCATTGTGAACTTCTCTTGTAACAACAAATGTTTTGCCCATATGAGACATTTTTTTATATAAAGTACTAATTTATATGAGAGAAGGCATACATGTATTGAATATATTTCTATGAATTGTATGGTGTTAGATATGCTAACCAAAGGCTTAGTGGAAGAAATGTATCAAAATCATATACTTAATATTAGATTAGCTAAGTCTTTTGATGTTTTAATTTAGTAAGAGTACTATAATGTAAATTATTTTCTTGAGATGTATATAAATAAATGAAAGATTGATAATGAAATATTCATATTTTGTGATATATTGTGCACATTTTTGTTGTGACATAATTATAGAGATGTTTAGACCTTATTTCAATACTATGTTGGGAATTAAGATTCTCATTTGACATCTTGGGTGGATACTTCAACCTAGTGTATAAAGATTTACATATATTGTCACAATTTATTACATAAATCTTATTAAGCAAAATCTTATTATATATATGTCTATTGGATGTTGTATTTGATTAGTGAGGTGTAAATATACTATGTGTATTTCATTGATATCATTATTGAATATTATGTTATATGCCATCGGACACTTATGATCTCATTTTAGAGTGATATGTGTAAAGATGTCATAATTTTCTTTTAATCTTATTAAAGTAGTCACTATTATTGAATTACATGATTTAAGTGGGAGATTGTTAGATTTTCCATTTTAGACTTATTAATTCAATAATAAAATAAAATGTAAAAGGTTTAGTCTAATATTAAAGTAATTGTTTAGTTTGGTCCAAATAACAATCTAACTTATTAATATGACAAAAAGTGGTTCTTGGTGATGGGTTGATACACTAACTATTATGATTCAAATAAGGATTGCTTCTTAAATCTTGAGTTTTAGTTTTGATTACTTTCCATCGATGATGAAATTTTTCCCTAAACAAAAATACACAATTGAGATTGATAGAAACAATAACTGTTATTGGAAGTTCATGTTCAAGATAAGTCCTAATTCATATTGCAATTCAGACTGTAATTTACAGTCATCATTTGTCATAGATGAATCCACCAGATATTTCATTTTTTTTTATTTAATTTACATATTAATATTATCTTTTTACATAATTCGGCTGGAATTATCACTATAAAAATTAATTTTTATCAACACAACTTGTCCCGAGCTCAAAACCAATTGCCCAAAAAATTTAAACACAAAGCGAAATTAAATTCAAATACTACTGTACGCATGAAAAGATTCAAAGATTCAAAGTTGAGATAATGTAAAAAGCCTGCCTCGGTGACGAATTCGACATGATACTCCGTCTAGCATATGCAGCAACTGGTTCTACCCCTTGTACCCTAAACCCGAGGAGCGCCAGCGATGATCCGGACTTTTCCTGTGCTGTGTTCAGTAAAGTTTTTAGATTTTTTTCTTGTTTTTATTTCTTGGCTGCACTGTTTCATCCTTTAAATAAGCTTGCAGTAAATTTGAGATGATATAAAATAATATAAAATTCATGTTTAAGACCTAGTTTGTATATAATTTTGCTACAATCTAGCCATAAAATCCTTCAGAAGAATTTGAGAAGATAAATATTTTTTTAGTTGGACATCAAACACTAAAATACCTTTTTTCTTTTAATTGTAGGAATTGTTAAAATATAAAATATAAGGATTATGGATCAAACCTTTGATGTAAAGCAAGATACAAAATCTTTAAAAATATTATTTAAATTAACAATTCTCGATAAACATTTAAATGTCATTAATTATAATGAAAAGCTTATTTATATTTGGATTTGTAAATACATAATTTACCAATCCCAATGGAAACTGCTTAGTATGATTACTGTAAATTGTTTAGTATTTTATTATTGTTTTAAATAATTTGTATGTTATATAATTAATAGAACATCCAATGCTTGAGATAGTTTTGTGTACTATCGGTGATTCTCGGAACTTCCCTTTGCTCCATTTTTAATTGTAGTGCGGAAGGTATTCTTTTAGAAGGACTATAAATATGGAAAATATGGAAACTCTCTTTTATGTTGAAGTTATGGATTTTACTGAAAATATTGCAAATTGCAAAATAGAAAATCGGATGTCTTGCAATTGAAGAAAACTGACAAAATAAAGAAGCTTCAGATTGGAGAACGGTGGTTCGTGGTTATGTGCAAAACTTCGATCTTTTGCATGACCATAATCTCCTTAAAATATGAGACAACAGCTTAAATTGGCTGTCCAACATGACAGCTTAGTGTTGGTCATAAATTTTTCTCTCTTTATTCGATTTATTTGTTCCCACTAATATTTTTTTTTTATTTTTATTTAAAAATTTCAAAAATTAATGCAAGTTTTTGAAAATAAAAATGACGTTGAGCTTTAAACTCTTAACACTTTATGGCATGATTAATAAAATTTTAATTTTTTTATTTTTTGAAATTAATAAAAATAAAAATATTTTAAATTTGAATATAAAAATAAATTAATATGTGAAAATAACTGCATATATTTTACACAATAAAAAATAATGAAAATTATTAAACTATAGAATATCCCTATAATTAAATTAAAGCATCATAAGATCCATGTAATCAACCTTACTGAATGAGATAAGGCTTTATTGTTGCCATTGTTGTTTTTGTAGAATATCCCTATAATTATAAAATTAAAAATTTTAAATTTGTGACTACTATTTTTTGCACATTTCATGCACAAAATTCATATATTAAAAATATAAGCTTATATCTCTATGTGTGTATTGATCTTCTTCAATAATTGCAGCTTTATTTGTAGCATACCGGGAGAGTCCACACTAATTAATAGTTAATCATTGGAGAGGATCAAGATCATATATATACATATATAGTGATATATTAGGTGAGAGGAGTGAATTTTAGTCATCAAATTTAATATTAAAGGGTTAAAAATTAAAATATAAAGTTAAGTGACTCTTTCTAAATGATCATGTGACCATTTTAAGTGGTTACATAACCTTTATTAATGTTCTAATTCTATCCATCAATACAAGATTTGATGATTATTATTTACTTTTCCTACCTCTTATATAAAAAATACTCCTTTCACTTAATATATATATATATATATATATATATATATATATATATATATATATATATATATTATTTCACAAAAAGAGAAAAATGCAAAACTAAAAGAAATAATTATTTTACAATAAAAACAAATAATAAGAGAGGTTCTTAAAATATTTAAATTAAATATAATTATAAAATCACTTTTTTTCTTTTATCTAAAATTACATTATCTAGTTTGCTTCTAAACATCTGCAGTATTAATATTTTAAATAAAAAGAAAATAATATAGTTATTAGCGGAAACAAATAAATTGGTTAAAGGGGGAAAAGATTATGTTCAATATTGAGCTGTCATTGTAAGCTGTTATTTTAGGCTGTAATGTGAATCCTGGGTAAATACATCTCTAACACACATCTTGTGCAACATGTAAAGAGACTATGATTTTAAATTACGATTTACGTACAATAGTAATATTATACATAATAATGTTGTTATGTTAGCTTTTCAATTGTTATTTTTCATAATATCGCACTTTAATAATTGTACTTATTTATATTTATCTGTAATTTTTTTATCCAATATACCCACAATCGTGCTTATAGGCACTTGATAGAGATGGATCAAGTAAATCTTTTTCCATTAATTTGTATGTATTTACCAACATTTCTCATAATTGAGGCGTATAAAAACATATTCACCCATCTATTTTACTGTGATGAATGTCACAGACAATAGTTGTTACTGTTTCTTTTCTTTTGAGCGTATTTACACTACCAGAAACCACACACAAATACGCATCAAGTCATGCATGTTATTTACATTTTTTTATGGAAACAATGATATTCATGCATTTGTTGGTATCACAATATATATATTGGTGCTAAATAGTTTGATTATTATTATTTTTGGTATTAATAGTATGATTGTTTTATATAAAAAGAAGTGAAAGTTTGGCATATTGTAGTTTACTATTGGCATTTTAATTTATAAATATTTTTGAGATATTGGAGGTAACTGAAATTTGAAAAGAAATCAAATTTGTTATGTAATATAAAACATAAATTAAAATCTGAACTTATTTATTTGCTTATTTTCTGTTAATCACTTAATTTTCTTTATTTTCAGATAAAATGTTTCAAGAAATAAGAAAATAATGTAATAATTGTCATGGAAATATTTTATGAAATCCCTTTAACTGATAATTTGTTTGCAAAACAGTTAGCGCCAGTGTTAATTTTGGGGAATTTAAAAATTTACATTATAAGAAACTTAGTCTATAATTTTTTATAATGGAAAATGTTGTAAGTCCATCATTAACTGAATGCAGACTGAATATACAAGTTATATGATATATATTAAAAAAAGAAAAACTTCTTTCCAATCTAGGAAAGTGTCAAATATTTTAATACTTAGTTAGAAAAACTTCCTTTTAATCTAACGTAACATTACAGCTCAATATCCATTATAGAAAGCATATAATTTACGTTTTTCTTTTTTATGGAAGCCATTACTTATACACATATCTATGATGCATTAGTTTTAAATACTGATTATTTGATATTTAAATGTGTTGAGGTTTGTCATATTATATTTTAAAATTTTACATTCAAAATATAGATATTTTGGGATATTGGAGGTAAATAAAATTTGAAAAAAAAAGGGTAACAGCAATTTACATTGCTTATGCAAATATATATTTTGATTGAAAGTAAATTTTTTTGAAAAAACTAGTAAAAGGGAGCATATATTAGTAAAAGTGAAGGCTTAGAACAGAAAATTGTAATAAGTATAAATTCCTTCTCTTCTTGAAACATTGCATAACAATAATATTTGTTAACTTTTCATTGTTATTATCGGTATATCTTTGTTTACAAAACTATTATTTAGAAATATAGATAAAAAAAGTTGTTGTTATGAGTGGAATTTTTGGAAATATTAATATGATAATGATAATATTATATTTCAAGACTTTATGATTCGTTCCTTGTGACAATGGATGATTAGAATTTTGATTTTTAGGAGATTCCTTATATAGAATAGGATTTCTTCTATAAAGAATATTTCAAATAGTATGTGAAGATAATCTATACTCAGTAATAATGCACCATCGGTTAAAGCCTCCTTCAATCCGCGTTTTCAATTCTGTTCCCATTGATCATTCCCTTTTTAATTTGAATGCATTCATCCGGAATAAATTTTTGGGAAACTTGAGTTTTATTTGTTTTTTGGAACATTTTTTTATAAAATTTTTTATTTGTTTATATATAAATAAATGAATATAATATATTTTTTATAATTTATGATTAAGAAATATGATACTCAGAGGTATGGAAGTGGAAGAAAATAATTTTTTTAATTTATTTTTCATCAAATTCATTACATTTTTTTTATAAGCACTACACTCTATATTCAACATTGAAAATTTGAGTTATTTTTCACTTCTATGATATTTTAAAATTAGATTATTATGAAAGATATTTTCCATTAAAACAAATAGAGGGTTGAAGTTATTATTATTATTATTTTATGGGAAAAATCTGAATCCACTTGTATTTGATGACTCTAGTTTACGTTTTTCATGTTTGAGGTAGTCCACGCGAAACCAGTGACTAATAGAAAGCATGATGAAAAAGGGTTTCAAACGAAGAGAAGAACGGAAGAATATATTTTTGTAAAAAGAAAGTTCCCATTCAAAGACAAGCTTATTTAATTATTCTTTTTCTATTATTTACAAATATTTATTAACATGTCTTACTATTAAAAGTTTATGAACATCTTCACTATCTATTTTACTCTATGATGACAATAGTTGTTATTGTTTCCTTTCTTTTGAACCCATTTTCACTTTAAAAAGCCACACACAAACACGAATCAAATCATGTTCATTACATTTTTTTATTGATATCATAATATATTGGTGTTAAATAGTATTATTATTATTATTATTATTATTATTATTATTATTTGATAATTTGATATAGAAGAATTGAGGTTTTAGCATATTTTAGTTTACCACTGACATCTAATTTATAAATATTTTTGAGACATTGGAGGCAAATAAAATTTGAAAAGAAATTAATTAAATTAGTTATATAATCGATAACCCAAATTGAAATATGAAATGATTTATTGGCTTATTTTCTATTACTCACTCAATTTTTTTATATCTAAGGATAAAGATTTACAAGAAATGGTAAAATAATATGATAATCATGTTGGGATTACAAATCCAATGAAAGTAGGGATGAGAGTAGTATTTTTTTGGGTATAGAAAAAACTATGGAATAATGTTGTCAAATGCATTTAAAAAAACCAATAATAAATAATTTTTTACTCCTAAATTAATATGTGTTGATAAATTGGTTGGTCGATTAGAGAAGATAGCTGGTTGGCTAAGCTACTTGCACAAGGTAGCAAAGGTGCGGATAGAGATGCATGGTAGGGTAACTCGTCATGTGTACTCCAATGCATAAGTCAGTACTTATTTGATATAGTAATAATTAGGAGTCATTACATTGCATTATATAAGCACACCTTAGTAGTTTTAAGCGGATGTGAGTTATGTTAGAGATGATGTACTTTTATGATAGCTGATTGTGAGTAGTTAAGCATAATTATAATGTGATATAATGATGAATTTTGAGCTTTAATTAGACATGATTAGTCTTAATGCCCATTAGGAACTCTTTTTAAGGTTGATGGTGGATATTAAGCATGACTTGAGTTGGAAGATAAGCTTATAAATCGATATTAACTAGAGTTGATGAACATAAAGCATGAGATGCTTATTGGGATATGCATAAGACGGAATCACCATGGAAAAATGTTGTTAAATGCATTTTAAAAAACCAATAATAAATATTTTTTTAATATTATGTTTTTTTACTCTTAAATTAATATATGTAAATAAATTAAAAATTTTTAACTAAAATCTTTCTCTTAACAGTCTCATGTTAGAAAAAATTTGATAATATATACATGAATTTTAAACATGTTATAATTTACAAATGTCACTAAACAATTATAATAGTTATGTAAAAGTAGAATAAGCAAATATCTCAATATATTTTCATTTATAAATTATAAAGTGAATATATCTTGTAAGAATTAAAGCTTTACACAAATTATTATAATTATTTAATAATATTTATGAATTATGACATAAGTAAGATATGTGCATATATGTTTTCAAAGTTTTCCAAACCAAGCTTTGATGTTTATCTTTACCATACTATTACATACACAAGAATCCATAAACTATAAGGAAAATAATAACATCAAAGAGAGAAAGAAAGTAGTTCAATAGGAGACTAACAAAATATAAGAAAAATAAATAAAGATAAGCATAATAATATCATAGAATACATCTTTAAAATCCTCTATTTATAAAACTTCAGAATACATCACCATAATTACATGTTTAAATGAGATCAATTGAAATGATTTTAATTCACACTTACGCTTATATCACTATATAATTGCTGGCATAATCCTTTTCACTAAATCGCAATAAAAAATTCTAATTTATTAATCCTAGAATAATTTTTTTATTTTAATTTCATCAAAGACTGCAATAAAAAATTCATAAAACCAGTCATGCTATTTAACTTTTCAAGAAAGATTTAAATTTAATTCATTGTTAATACAAATAACTTTATACTATTGTTTATGTGCTATTGTATTAATAAAAATTATTAAAATTTATTTATTGTAATTAAAAATTCTTAATTACTCATATATTTTTTGATAGTGTATTTTTTTCCATTCACAGACAGTATAAAACATTTTACAATAAAAATGGTATATTTTAAACTCTCCAGGGAACCATGTTTTTCATAAATTTGTTGACTTTCACACTATAAGTTGGTTCATTTATATAGTAAGATTATATGATAAAAGAAGTCACTCTAGTTACTAACAAGGTATTGGATTGGCAGAATGTATGAGCCTCACATAGAGTTTATATGTGAGTGAATGTGGTTTCAAATTTTAGAAAGGACTCTTATTAAAAAGAGAGAATTTCATTAATGTACTAATTTTTGGGGTAATGTGCCTCATTTGACCACCATTCCATTAAAAACAGTAGAAAAGTCACTCTAGTCAGGCTGTAGTATAAAACATATTATCTCACATTTTTATAATCAATTTATAAATATTTTGAGATATTGGATGTAAATAAAACTCTAGAAGAAAATAAATTTTGTAATAAATAAATTAAAGATTCAAATTTGATTGTAAATTAGTTTTATACTCGCATTCATTCCTAGGTTGTCATGTAATTTAAAAATTATTATAATTTTTATTTTCAGTAAAAAATTTTAATTACTATTATACTTTTAACAACATTACATCTTTATTTTACACGACAAAAGAAGGTGTTCAATCATAATATGTTATGCTACGGTGTTCTATTTGGGAAATTTTAATAAAGTGTGGGCTTAGCAATGAGTATGTTACCAACATAGTGAAGAACCAATATCTTTGCACCTAAATCAGTGGTTCTCCTTATTTACTATTGTCTTATTTAGTGAGAGACTAATAGATTAATGTGTGAATAATGAAAATGTAACGAGAGGCTATTGTCTTATTTAAGTAGAATAAGAAAGATTCCAAAAAGGAAAAAAGAAAAGAATTAAGATATCGTAATAATTATGGATCTATTTATTTATTATTTTTAAAAATATTTTTTTAATAGAAGAACTTATTTAACAATCTATTTTGGAATCTATTTTTAAAAATTATGGCTCTCAATATATAACCTAAAAATAAAAAATATAGAAATAACTTTTAATTATTTTTAAATTTATTTTCTTATTTTAAATGTCTGTTTTATACTTAAATAAGATATTTCCTTATTTACAACACCAACTATCCTCTATTCTTTATTTTCTTTCAATTCAAAATAATTTTGAAAAATAAGAAAATAATTTTCCAAAATAATTTTTAAAAATACAAAAAATAAAAAAAATTCCAAACATACTCTATATTTTCTGATCAAGGGAAACGTATCACATGATAAAGTGTAGCCAATAGAAGACAGACGATAGCAACTCAAAGAGAATGGGCGTGAAAAATCCTGGTATATTATTCCTTAAATAAATTTAGTACTAATATAAATCATACGCAAAAGGAATATAGTATATTATTCTTTAAACAAATAATTTATCTTTATTAGAAATTTGGCTTGAACTACCATAGACATCTTTTCTAGATTTTTTTTAAAGGAAAAATGATGGTGTGGGATCAAGATTCCTGTTAGTCTCCTTAACTCTGTTGTTTAGCATATCTAAAAATAAGAATTTATTTTATTTTTAAATGATTTTAAATAAAAAAGATTTTATTTTATCCATAATTCTTATTCTTATTTTAATTATATTTGTATCATTATGGAATCTATACAATTTAATAAGAATTTCATTAAAATTTATTTTTTTGGCTTGAAAATTTTTTTATATAAAAATTTTATCCTCTTTCTAACATTACATTTATCATGATACCATCAAAATTTATTTTTAATTGAATTTCATACATTTTTCAATGCATTCCAAATAAAAAAATTTATTTGTAAATAAATTGAAATTATTTCTATTAAAATGAAATGAAATTAATTTTAGAAATGTTATATGCCAAATGAACTCTTACTTTCATCCTCATATATAGAGCAAAACCTGCCCTTAAAAAAGATTAAAATATATAATCTCCTTTACTTATATCTCATATGCATATAATCTGTTAATATTTTAAAAGGTGTAATTAAAACATTTAAATTATATATGTTATATAGAAAATCTCCTTCATTATCTCCCCTTCTACCCCTTAACAATAAAAAGGATTTTCTATGATTTTTTTTTGTGTACTTAGTTATACAAAGTTAACTTTTTAAAATTACCCTTTAAGGGAGTATGTTTGAGTTTCAAGAGTGAAAGTGTAAGTACCGTTAAGTTTTAGTATTAAAAAAACACTATAGAATAATTTAAAATATATTAAAACTCACAGATCTAAGTGAAAGAAATATAAATAAGTGGAAGATATATACTTTTGATGCATGATTTTGAATTGATACAAAGAGCTTGATCTAAAATAACCTAACTGTGGATTGAATCATGAACACAAGTTCAGTTTGCTTTTATTTTCACATACACATATTCAACTAGCATGAACCTTATGAACACATGGTCATCACGAATGATCAATAATTGGTTGTCAGATCATGAACATCGTCAAAAGCTAGTATCTCTAAGCTATCCACACAAATGGCCAAAGACTCCAATCTAATTGAATGAGATTTCTTTCATTATGAAGTAGTACTAGCTCCTAAGGTTTATTTGTTTTTGGTTCTAATTGTATTTCAAAAAAAAATTAACCTTTGTATTCACAAAATATATATATATATATATATAAAAGAAGAATATCTCCATTTTATTAGGATATATATATCCTTCCTAATCTAAACAAATGACTGATCCCAATCATATCTTGTTTTCATACCAATGTATTTTACCTTGTAGATAAAATATATCTAGATAACTATATGATTGATTATATTTTATTTCATAAATAAAAGATTTAAATTCAATCTCAAACTAGAATTCACCTTAAGTAAAGAGATAATTAGGCTTTGATTATTAATCAGGCCTAAACTTGACTAGTTATCAATCAACCCATTTTAGTGTTCCTAAGTATAATCCAATCATATTGTACTATTATTTAGTGAAGCCCAATCAGATTGGCCTTTTCTCAATCAAACTCTCTAATCTAATTAAGAGTTCCTAATGCCACTAAAACGCTTGTATTTGACTTGTTCTTTGTGATTCTATAGGTTCTCGTTATATTAGTAATGATCTTACAAATCTATTTCAGTGTTACAGATACTAAGTGGTATTTAATAATACATCATTGTCACTCAAGTAATGAGAATTGTTAGTGATTTGATATAACCTTTCTATGACTAATTTTCCATGTTGTTTAGTCCTTTCTATTTTGGATATACAAATTCAATTCAGGGCATGGAATATGTCAACCTCATCATAATTCAATCTATGTATTTCTTGATTCTTGAGTAAACTAATTAAGACAAATGAATCAATATCATATATTAATTTATTTGAGCATGACCATGCATTTCATAATCTTACTTAATAAAGGGCCCATAAATATCACTTTTCCTATATAAAAGGTACAAAATCTCATCTAGATCATTTATATCTCTCTGCATGATTTATGTTGTACCTAATTACCATATTTTAAGCCAATCCTATTACAAATGATATTTGATGACATCAAAGTAAAAAACTCCCCACATAAAGAACTATAGTGACTTCAAATCAAAGGATTATATATAACATAGTCACTATGAGAACTACTTATGATATTGTGATTCATGTAGTATTCTCATGATGAATCAGTCCAGTACATTGGTTCTCTAACATATATTCATGAGTTGACTTGATACCTTATATTCATAGTTATAGTCATTAGCCAATATATATGCTAGTCTTAATACATTATTGTTATCTTAGTTAACAATAATACTTGACTAAGGATATTTTTAGAACAACATAAATTATTCGAAGGATAATCATTATATTTATTTAATATACACATATATATTGTTAAATATAATAATTAATTGAATGCCTTTGTTTATGTACAGGAAAAACTTAATATATTGTACACAAATTCAATCATTTTATAACAAGCTACTAGAGCTCACAACAAATACAACTTTGGACTCTTTAAGAATGGTTCAAGGACTTAAAAAGAGACTGCTCTAAGTGAAGTACTTTAGCAAAATAAAGAGAGCTTAGTAGGTGATGTAACCTTCCCAAATAGGGGGGAAGGTTGGTATATATAAGTGACAATGAAGAAAAGAAGTCATGTATTGTGATGGTAATAATCCAAAGCTAGATTGGTAAAGCAAAAGGAGTGAAATTTTGGTCGGTATGTCCCATAGAGGTTATATGCATCATTAGACCTACATCTAAAATTTTAATGTCGTCATCATTTCAATCCATTCTCATTACATTCTTTATACTTGCTTATGCCTTTGTATCTACTAATGATTAATAATAATATTCTTCTATGCTCAATTAGTATGTCTTATATATGTTATTACACCAATCCACTCCATTCACATATCTTAGGAAAGAAAATCTTTCCTCTTTCAAACAAAAGAAAATATTAAGTTGACAAAAACATTTTCACCAAAATTTACTCCCTTAAAATTATAATCAGCTCACTACTATAAAAATGGGATACTATATTGACATTGGTCTAAGTTAATATCAATGTTTATTTTGACATAATAACATTTATGAAATTATATGTAAATTTAAGATGATTATTAATATATATAATCAACATCCATTAGAATGTGGTGGTAATTTTAAAATTATTGGAAAACCTAAGACATTGATTATAAGAATCACTAATGACTAAAAGTATGACATTTAAGGTAGATTGAAAAATGTAGAAATTTAAGACATTAATTTTTTAAATACTTAATGCCTAAAGGAATTTTGAAGAGTTTCACAATAGAAAGTTTACATGTTGGTTTTGCATGTAATTAAAGTTCATGGGTATAGTAATTGAAGCTTCCTAGAATGGAGCAATGATTAAGATGTTAACTTTATTATAATAATTAACATCTAAGATTTTTTAGATTGGTTATAAATTTTACTTTCATTCTCCATTTGAGACATCATTGCAATACATTTACCTCTATTATCAAAGTCGAGAGTTTAGGTGAAAGAATGAAGAAATTATGCATTCTTGTAGCACAATTAGAAGTATTGTTAGTCAACTTCAATCATCCCATCCATTCTTTGATATCATGGAATGGAAAGGATGGTTGATGTGAATTGACAAACTTTCAAAATGTACTACAAGAATGGGTGAGCCATCCTCAAATTCCACCCAAACTCTATAATTAGTAATGGAAGCTAATATATTATGGAGATATCCATGATGTTTATTGAATGCCTATAAATGCGCAACAAAATAAAGATTTATCCAACATATAGGAATTTGTTTGAAGGATTTAGATACAAATGTTTGTAAATTTAATTTAGGTATTGCATTGTAAAACATATTGATTTTGATGTTATGCTATAGTTTTAAAGATCATTTCACTATTCTAATATATATAAAATGAGATTTGTAAAGCATTAAAATGTCAAAATATAAATTTTTAGAATTGTTTGTCTCCTTTCTTAATGTTTATGCTTTCAAAAGCAACAAATGAGAACTAAATGATATTTATGTTATGAGATTTGGAAAAAAAAATCAAAATATAAATTTGTAGAATTATTTGCTCTTTGCTAATTTATTTGTACTTTCATAATAAATTATTCAATGATAATCAAATTAAATGTTACACTAAATTTGTATAATTAGATTAGGATTATAAAGTTTTCTAAACAAAAGACATTGAGACACAAATAACCTTTCATTTAAAATAGTTAAAAATAACTTTATCTTTATGTTTCCAATTTTAATGCAAAATATGATGTTTGTTTTTTCAAATAGTTGAAATATGAATGACTTATGACCTTGTTATTTACAAATAGATATCTAAAGATATTTCAAACATGTCTATTGAAGAAATGGTAAAGTTTAGCATATCGATTTTATGGTTAATTGACATATAAATAGATGACATTTTTAAGTTTATGGTTAAATCATGAAAGCTTAAGGCATCAACTTTTGACTTAACTAATGTTTTAATTAAGTTTACTTATGAGCTTATGGAGAAACTATGAAAACATAAGATGTTAATGTTGTAAACAACCATAGTTTAATGCCATCTCAATTGTCATGAGAGTTTATGCTAAAAGTTTACCCATCAGTTAAATACTTAACCAATATAGTAAGGTATGACAACTACCATTTTCTTAAGATGCATGATCAAGCTAATACATTGGTTTTCTATTGATCATTAACATTTAAGATTTTGCATAATCCTTATAGATTTTGCTTTCACTACCTATTTGAATCATCTTCGCAATGCCTTAACCTTCATTATCTAATTTAAGAATTTGGTTTCAAAATGAGGATAAGTCACTTTCCATTTCATGTGTCACATTTACAAATGTTGTGAATTTTGTCAAAAGACTTGCCTCCTCTCTCTGGTTTTACATATTGGCAAGTCTTTTGACAAGAATCATTTTAAATGTGAGGCTTACCAATATGTGAAAGTGAAGATATCAAAGGAGGCAAATCCTTTCACAAGAATTATAGCATCTCTAAATTTTCCTAATGAAATGGAAGGGGATCTATCATCATATTTAGCCTAAACTCTCACATTAGTAATGGAGGCAAATGTATTGTCTAAACTTAGTAACATCAAATACGATGATCTATACTCTTTAACTTAGAAGCCCTTAAAGAATGTTAAAAAAAGTGTAACTCTTCACTAGAATTAAAATTAAGGGATATCCACATCTCCTTTTTATTGTAAGGATGTCATATAAAGAAATTACAAGCAAAGGATAATTCCAAATGTATATTGTCATTTACCACGTATGTTTACTGTAAATGGCAAATTTGTTATTCATTGTAAATTATAATGTTTTTGATGTATATATCCATGTATACAAAGAAATTACGAGAAAAGGATAATTCCAAATGTATATTGTCATTTACCACATATGTTTATTGTCAATGGCAAGTTTGTTATTCATTATAAATTATAATATTTTTTATGTATATATCCATGTAATGGTATGAAAATAAATAACATTAGAGAATATATTTTCGTAATAGATTGTCTCCTCTCTAATTTATGTATAAATTCATATTTAGTTTATTATTGTTTGTATCTATTTAATTATAAAGGAAAAATGCCATAATGCTTCACTAAGTGTAAGTTGAATTAAAAAAATTAATCAATTCAAAAAATATTGTTATTATTTTTTTGAAATTTATATTTAACATTTAAAATTATTGCTTCAAATAGTATGGAAAAAGTTTCCTAAATAAAAGACATCAATTTTTTATAATTAAACAACATTAAAGTACTACAATGTCAATTTTTATTTAATAACAAATGTTAAGCATTATTTAATAGGAGACATCTTATTATAGACAATTTTATTATTTTTGTATTTAACCAACATCTAATATCCAATGTGATTTACCTAAGCTATATTTACTTGTTAGTAGTTTTTAGTAACAAACATGAAAACTTCTACCCTTGGTGTGATTCAAAAATAAAAAGAGTATAGCACTAGCACTATTTTCACATTTCATCCAAAATATCTTCTAATTCTAAAATGATTCTTAATTTAATGATTTATGCTTGCCTTCCAAACTTAAGATGATCATATGCAGTTTTGAGTTTATTCTCACTAATTATTTTACAAAATAAAAGCTTTGTTAACTTATTCCTAAATATGTGAGGTTTAGCGCTTCCTAAAAAAATGCAAAATACAAATGTAATAATTTATTTTATTTTTATGTTTATTCTTGCAATTTAGTTTTAACCATATTTTTTTGTTTATTATTTTAATTCAAATTTCAAAGTTTGTACATGTAAGAAATTTAATTTCATTAATCTTCTTCAACATTTGGTGGTATTATTTACTAGTTATTTTGATACAACTTTTACAAATTCAACAATTTTGATGCTTAATGCATTTGTAGGCATTGGATTCAAAAGTAGTATTTTTTTAGAAAGTGCGAGCTTCCATATTAAGCAATAAGTATTAAAATAGATTTAGTGAAACACACATCTCTAATTGGGGTATTGAGTATAACCTTTTTGTTGTTGTTAATCTTTTGTTATTCAATCTATTCTTTAAAATTGTTGAAATTCAGATTTTGTAGTGCCATATGAGTATGTTGATTTCTATTTCTAATTAGGGTATTTTGTAAAGAGGAATACGAAGAGAATAAGGAAGACTAATAAAGGAAGAATATAGGGAGGGAGTTAAGGTTGACAAGAGGTAAAACATTCCATACCACATATTTAAAGAAATGCTTGGACTAGAATGCCTTAACACTACTGCCAGGGCAACTCACCCTTCTGGTGGATAAGTGACATTTGTCCAATCCTATTAAAGTAGCAATAGTTTTTTTACTTATAATTGATTTTACACTAAAGTCCTTTAAGAATTGTATTTTTTTTTCATTGTTTTTAAAATTGAATAATTAAGCCCTAATTATTTAAAAAAATTGAATAAAAAAGGTGAAGTTGGGTTGAGTATAGTTGACATTTACATTTGTGGCCATCTCTAAAGGAAGTAATGGGATTTTCAAAATGCCTTTTGGTTTTTGGAGTGTAATTAGTCTTGTTAGGTGGTTAATGGAGTGTTATAAACCATTTTAATAAGTTTACTAATTATACAAGTTAATTTAACATTAATTTAAATAATAATTAGCATTATTAAAATCAATTAGTAATGCTTATTTTTTATTTTATACATGGAGATAGTTCATATTTATTCATGTTTTAAATTGCTTAAGTTTTTATATGAATTATAAGATATAAGGAAAATATAAAATTATTTTAGAAAAATTATTAATGTCCTCTTCTATATCAATTTAAAAATTTATATTACATATGTATTAACGTCTTACATACTTTAATAATATATGATACCCTTGTATGAAAACTTTAATTTCCTATAATAAATTATTATATTTATTAATAATTGAACATAATTATAAAATTATCTATTAAAGCCTATCAAACATAGTAACTCATTCAAATGTTAATATAAAACTTTGGTTTAAGGATTGTCCAATCCTAAGTTATTGTGCTTATGCATCTAATGAGTTAATCATTCCTACTAGTAAAAAAACCCACAATTTTATTAATGAATTTTGTATTTTCATTGTGTCTAGGGTTAAAATACTTATAAGAAAAATATAATAGTATAAGTCAATTGATACTATTAAGGATGATGTATAAAAATATAATTAAAAGTTTTGGTGTTTTTCATAATTTTTTTAAATTAATGAATTAGAATTAATTTTTAAGAAAGTAATAATCATCAATTTTAATTAGAAAAAAATCAAGATGGTACTAGTTGCAACAATTTATTACAATGAGGTACCTGAAGTGGACTTCCTCTCATTTTAGTACGATTTACTAAAATGGCCACAAGTTCAAATGACATACTTGAAGCACATTCTGTGAAGAACAAAAGTATAGAAATAAAAATAGAGGAATCACATTCCATCACTATGCAACCTCAATCAAGCAAATCTAATATAAATTAGAAATAAAAGATTAAAAATTTATAAAATTAAAATTTACTACTACTGTTTTGAAATAAAACAGTAACATATTACGATCTAAAAAATAAACACTAACATGTTACTATCTAATTATTCATTTATTTGGGGTTATTGTTTGGTATTACTATTTTGAAATAAAATAATAATATATTACTATCTAGAGAATAAATAGTAATATGCTATTATTTAATAATTTGGTTATTAATAAGACATGGTTTATCTATTTATTTAGGATTTTTCCTTGATGTTACTATTTTAGAACAAAATAGTAACAAGCTATTATTTAACAATTTAGTTATTAATTAGAAATGATTTATCCATTTATTTAGCATTTTTGGTTGATATTATTATTTCGGAATGAAACAATAATATAATATTATTTGGTAGTTTGATTATTAATTAGACTTAGAACAAAATAATAACATGTTACTGTTTAAAGAATAAATAGTAACATGCTATTATTTGATAATTTGATTGTTAATTAGACTTGATTTATCTATTTACTTAAAGTTTTTAGTTGGTCTTACTATTTTGGAATAAAATAATAGCATATTACTATCTAAAGAATAAACAGTAACATGTTATTATCTATTTATTTTAGAGTTTTTTTATTAGTGTCACTATTTTAGAATGAAATAGTAATATCCTCTTCTTTGATAGTTTGATTGTTAATTAGGCTTGGAACAAAATAGTAACATGTTATTATCTAGAGAACAAATAATAACATGGTATTATTTAGCACTTTGGTTGTTAATTAGATTTGATTTATCTATTTATTTGATATTCTTTGTCGGTGTTACTATTTTGGAATAACATAGTAACATCCTCTTATTTGGCAGTTTGATTGCTAATTAGGCTTAGAACGAAATAGTAATATGTTATTGTCTAGAGAACAAATAGTAACATGCTATTATTTAGTAATTTGGTTATTAATTAGATATGATTTATTCATTTATTTAGGATTTTTTATTAGTATTACTATTTTAAAATTTTAAAATTTTTTAATCAGTGTTATTATTTTGAAATAAAGTAGTAACATGTTAATGTCTATAAAACAAATAATAACATGTTATTATTTGCCAATTTGGTTATTAATTAGACTTGATTCATCCATTCATTTGAATTTTTTTGTTAGTATTACTATTTTAGAACAAAACAATAACATCCTCTTCTTTAACATTTTGGTTATTAATTAGACTTAGAATGAAATAGTAATATGTTACTGTCTATAGAGCAGACAGTAATATGCTATTATTTAATAATTTAGTTATTAATTAGACTTAATTTATCTATTTATTTAGGATTTTTTGTTAGTGTTACTATTTTAGAATGAAATAGTAACATTCTATTATTTGACAGTTTAATTGTTAATTAGGCTTAGAATAAAATAGTAACATATTACTATCCGAAGAATAGATAGTAACATACTATTATTTGATAATTTGATTGTTAATTAAACTTAATTTTTTCATTTATTTAATATTTTTAGTTAGTGTTACTATTTTGGAATGAAATAGTAACATATTACTGTCTAGAGAATAAATAATAACATGTTATTATCCATTTGTTTAGGATTTTTACTTGGTGTTACTATTTTAGAATGAAAGAGTAACATCCTCTTTTTTAGTAATTTGGTTGTTAATTAGACTTAATTTATCTATTTATTTAAAAATTTTGATCAGTGTTACTATTTTAGAACGAAATAATAACATGTTATTATCTACAAATAGACAGTAACATGCTATAATTTAGCAATTTGGTTATTAAATAGACTTGATTTATCTATTTATTTGGAGTCTTTGGTTAGTATTACTGTTTTGGAATGAAACAGTAATATGTTATTATTTAGTCTACAAACAATAATATATTATTTTTTAATAGTTTTATTTGCTATAAAAATTATTTTATAGCACTACTAAACACCAAAAGAGTTGGAAAGCAAAAGTTTAATATGGGATTCGAATATATTTGAATTGATGAAAATAAGATCAAAGTTGAAAGAATAGCAAAAAATAAAGAAAAATTAAGAAAAATAATTGAAAAAGGCCTTTTTTGCCAAACTAAAGTGGGAAAAACACCTTTGGTCTTTTGCAAGTATGTAGATCTTAAAAAGTTACATGAAATAAAAAAAATTCACTTAAAACAGATAACCGAGCATAAAGTTATGATTGTTTAAAGTTTTAAGCTCAATTTATACATTTTTAACTAAGTAAACTTCATCAAACCTATATTTTCTTGTTTTCTATTGAAAGATCATATGAAGATAATTGAAAACAAGTGATCATATATAAAAATTGATTAACTAATAATGGATTTATGCTTTTTTAAAATTTCTAATTTATAACTACATTCTCACAGTTAAAAAAAGCCTAATTTTGGTATATAACATTCATAAATCATTAAACTAGAACTTATTTAAAAAAAAAAGTCTTGCACTACCACCTCTTTGAAATAGAGTCCATGAAGTGACCCTTTATTACAATTTACCGATTTTAATTTTTAAATATTGTTCAATTTTTTATTCATTAAAGTGATCGGCATTTTTCAATAAATTAAAACTATTTTATTATTTTATTTTTATCAAGGAGATCGGTAAATTCATTACTACAATAATAGTAAGTAATTACAAAATAAATGAATAAAATTATTTATTAAAATAATTTACATAATTTGTCACTTTTGAATTTAATTTTTTTGTATGTAAAATTTGAAATATATATTGAAATACATTGATATAAAAACACCTAAAATATGGTGCTAGTTTAATTGATCAATGTCATGTATGTCTAAATTAATTATATTTATTATGTTCTTAAAAACAAATGTAATTTAAAATTTTGGCAAAAAGTAAAATATATATGTATAGTTCTTACAAGATAATAATATATAAGTATGTGGCGGTATAAAATCTATTTATATATTTAAGTTTAATTAATTTTATAACTTAAATAAAGTTATAAAAGAGGATAGTAAATTTTTGAATGTATTGAATAAATCAATAATCATGATACATTTCAAACAATATTTATGAATTATGCAATGTATATATAGTTAGAAAAAAAGTGCATGCAATCTTTTTTTTTCTTCCCTCCTAAGAAAGATGAAAAAAAAAAGTAAATGCAATTTAGTGTAACTATAGTAATTCTATTCATTAATCTGATAATAGAGTAATATAAATAGTTCAATATTTACTTTATGGTAAGAAATATTATACTACGTCCAAAGAACTTAGTTGATATTGAGTAAAAAAATAAAGGATGCTATTTATTAAGTAGTAAAATCATATTTTAAAATAAAAAGTATATTTTTTATTGTGGACATTATTTTCATTAAATACTCATTTTTGTTCCGTTTCTATATTATTTTTATGTATCAAATATAATTATAGAAAAAAATTTCTATTCTATTATTATTATTTTCCTATTTCATCACACCAAACATGACATAAATATTCTTTCTTTTTATCATTTTTATTATTATATAATTATATAAATTATGTACAATAATAAAAAAATAATCTCCACTTTTATATTTCATTTTTTCATAATTTAAATAATATATTTTAATATGTAAATAAATTGATATATTTTTTAAAATTTATTATTGTTTAATTAAATATCAGCCCGTGCATAGCATAAGCTTGATTTACTAGTACATACTTATTTTTTGTTATATTCTTTCTTTTTCTGCCATTTATTTTAGTCTTACAAGTAATAAATGAATGGATGAATAATTATAATAAAAATAAAAATAAAATACTAAAAATAATAGTTATAAATTTTAAATAATATAATAGTTACCATGTATAAAAACATTAAATATTATATTTTCCTTTCATTTATTTTCATTTTCCCCATTCAACACAACCAAAACTTTGGCTTTATGTCTTGTTGTCCAACAACACCTCTGCACCGCGCCATAATGCTAGTAACACTGGTAAATTTTGCAATTATAGGAACATTTGGTGTTGAAAAGCGAAAGTTTGACTTAATTCAGAAGAAATGTGCAACATGTTTACAGTAACAAAATTTGATCGTTAGATTTCCTTCCCTTCAAGGATTTAAATTGCGGTTACGGTCGCAGTCGCGGTCGCGTGGTGATGCAGACCAATGTGGAAAAATGCGGCTGTAACAGTCTATAATTACGAAAAATCGCGGATGCGATTTTCTCCAAAAACACAATATTGTAGGCAATATTGCATTCACGGACCGTTTTTTAAATCCCAGCTTCCCTTCTTACTTCAATTTAAACCAAACGCCTTTTATTCATTGCTTTAGTAGGATGGGTTGCCTTTTATTCTCCCTTTTCATTTTTCCCTTTCGACAAGGATAATTATGAAGGAAATAAAAACAAAAAACAACTTCTGCATACTGTCTACATGTGAAAAATGAACATAACTGTGGGAAACCTCAATTGGATGTCCAACTGATGTTTCTCTTATTAAAGAGCAGAGCCATTGTGACATAAATGAAGAATAAAATCTTAGAATATCCATTGTAAACAGTCCATCCAATGATTCTATGCCTTTCTCCACAAGTTAAATTATGCGCCTTCCTATATCCTTTGATGCAATCTTCTACAAAAGTAACTATTTTTCAGGAATAATGACCCAATGATATATAGGGAAAGAAAGGAACAAGAGAGAGGCATAATTAGATAGCTTTCAGCTATATACTCTTAAAAGTTAGAACTCCTTTTATTTTAGGTAGAGAAAGAATGAATGCAGATGCTAAGAAAACAGAAAACTACAAGCCACAGTACATGTCTATCACAATTGAAGTAAATTTGCAAGAAGAGTGGGGACAAAGACAGCATACTCTAGATTCGAGATTCTTTGGCATGTTTATGTTGTTCCTGTGAAACTACCATTGCTGGAAACAGAAGTAGTTAAATTTAAATTTAGCTAGTAATAGAACTCTTCCCACAAATTTTCAAAACTAATGAGATGTAAAAAAAACCTTGTCTAGGTGAAGCGATTGCCAACTATTCTTTTGCCATTATATCCACAACTTTTGACCGCTAAAAAAATCATACTACAATTCACCACAACAATAGAGAGAATAGAGGAAGAAAACGAAGTAGAAGATATGATAACTATTCATGAAGATTGTGAATATGATGTGCAATCCGCAAACCTATGAGACACCGTGTAGAAGTTTTACAAATCATAAATCAGTTATCTTATTACCTTCATGAATTACATAATCACATTTTGCATGAATGGTAGACATCCTAGCTTCATTGCAAACATTACGAAGATCAGCACCATTAAATTCCCGAAGCGAAGACAACATATAGATTTATCAAGTAAATATTGTTAATGGTTTGCATAGCATAGGGTTTGTTGGTCTACCTCTGCAAGCTTAACAATTGCCTCATAGTTAATCTCACAATGCCTCGCAGTCCCAGTAGCATGAAATTTGAGTATTTCCATTCTTGACTGCTTATTTGGCAATGGAATTTCAATTTTCTGATCTAGACAGCTAGGGCAAAGAATTGTTGGGTCAAGCACATCATGTCTATTTGTGGCCATAATCATTAACCTAGATAGCAAATCCAGATTCAACCAATAACCATTATAAATAATGTGTACATAGAAAAGTGGGCACTTAATTCTTCAATCAAGTGCTGATGTCCAAAAGGATATAACTTTGAGGATGGTTAAGAAATTACTTTTCCAAGATGATCAAAACCATCCAGCTGGTTAAGCAATTCCATGAGAATTCTTTGAATCTCACGGTCAGCACTTGTGTCCCTATTGAACCAACGTTTACCAATGACATCAATCTCATCCATAAATATGATGCAAGGCTAGAACAAAGGACAACAATCGTTAAAATCAACTTAAAAACAGTGTCTACAAAAATAAAAGTCCTAATGCAATGCAAGCTTCTACCCTGTATGACGATCACATGCATACCCAAACATTTCTTTAATTATTCTTGCACTTTCACCAATATACTTATCGATTATAACACCTGATACAACTTGAACAGCATAAACATTTCAATGAACACAATAAATTAGATTAGGTTACAAGGCTAAATCAATATCTTGGTATGAGAAGCACAAAGGGAAAAAGGAACCTTCAAAAAGTGAGCATCAATATTGTTAGCAATCAGTCGTGCTAATAACATGTTTCCAATTCCATGATGTCCATAAAGAAGAACACCCTGGAAGGCACAAAGTTCAATTCCATATTCCATCTATTCAGTTAAGCCCTGACTTAAACCGATTCAAGTATGGCTATACGTTGAAGGGGTTTAATACCTACCCTAAGGAAAAGCTTAGGATTCATTAGAGGCAGTTCAATTGGTTCTCTGAGTTCTGGAATATGGTTTGAAAGGCCTCCAACTACAGAGTAACTAACATTTCCGGGGTTTTCATGACACATATTATATACAGGGTCAACCTATAAATAATATATATGCAAATATGTCAAGAACTGAACTCAGTAACCATGTAGGCTAAAAGCTTTCTAAAAGTGGATCACTGAAGTACTTCTCGAGGAAGAGCTGACATAAAAGTTAGCGTAGTCATATAAACTACCACTCTAGTGCCTGAGGTAAGCTTCTATTGTCCACCTTATTTCGACAGCCAACCACATATCTTGGCCCACTACTCGCTTTAACTATCACTGGAGCAAATGCAAATGATATGCTAAGCATCAGTTCGATGATTTTCAAACTGAGCCTCAACTCCCTAACTTAATTTAATTCACTAGGTTTTTAAATATAAATGACACAGTGTGAAGTCGAACCAGTCAAATATTGTTTGAAGAAACATCAAATATGCTACACGTTGAACAAGTATGATATTCAAAGGCCAAAATGCACCATATAGAATCCAGAGATCTGCAAAAATTGTGAATCAAAAATAGATTACGCTTATAGCATTCATTGTCAAGAGGTTCTGCTATGATTTGGACAACACTCTGATGGTATTTTAGATCATCTTTAGTTTTGGAGAAATCCTTCTTTGCACCGGCAAATTTTCCCCAATTGAACATAGTATAATTTTTTAAATGTAAATTCCACAATATATAATAGTAATAATAACAAAAGAAAATTTACAAATTTGAAAATGCTTCTTCAGCTATAAAACCTTAGCTCCTATCTACTTGGATAAATCTATTTCCTTGCTTGAAAAATAAAATTGAATACGATCATGATATATGTATAGCAAGTTAAATGAATTTGTACAGGAAAAAAATGGTATCAATTGAACTGATTTTAGCCCCGCTAACAATAGAGCTTATTTACTTTCAGATGGAAATGCCTTTAAATATGATAAATCTTAATCTGAAAAATAGGTTAAGAAGTTAAATTAAATGAAAGAGAAAAGGATGCGAAGAAAAAGCAAATTTAGGGTTCGATGTTAGACCTGCTCGAATTCTAGAATCGGTCTCCTTATGCTGGAGGAAATTCCTGTAATACTCGATCACCATAATGCAATGTCATACAGCTTCCTCTGTTTGGGGTTTAAATTGCAGTTGTGGTCACGGTCACAATCACTTTACAATGCAACTAAATAAATGTAGGAAAATGCAACTATAATGATCCAAAATTATAGAAAATTGCAGATGTGGTATGATCTGCAACCACAATATTGTAGTCGCAGACCATTTTTTAAATCTTAGCTCTGTCTTGCTTGCCATCAGTATTTTGAGAAAGAGTTGCTGTAGAAGTGTTATTACTGTTTAAACTTTGGATTTGTATCCTACGCTTTAAATTGGGGCTTCGGACTTGTATGAAATTTTAGAAATGCATTCAACCTCCAGACAGAGCTTGAAGGAGGTTGAATGGATCTTGAACGCGCACAACAGAAGGGGTCGTCGCTAGGGCATCAGAACGGAGATGAAATGAAATTTTTTCTCTGTTGGTGAATCACTTTGTTATGCTTGTGGGTGGACCGAAATGTTCGAAAAAATTTTACTTAGCCACCAACTTAAGGAAAAATCGACGACGCTTAGATGAGCCGCTGGCATCATTATATTTTAGAGGTGGCTTGAGCAACCACCACTATATAACCACTGTTAAGTAGTGTCTTTTTTTTTTTAGTAAAAGCCGACATGTATTGTTATTTCCCATGACATTTCGAAAGAAATAATGTTGATTGTTTTCAATATAATAACTGATATTATTATTGTTATTATTTATGATAGTTATAATATTGATGTTAAAACTAAAATATAATAATGTTCAATTAGATGCTAGTTGAAAGCTAGTTAAAAATTAATGTGTAATCTTCTAAATATTTAATATTTATTTACAGTGAATTCTTCCTGGCAAACAACAATAGGGTATTAAGCAAACTTAACATCTAAAATTCACTGGAATAGCCATAACTATATCACTAATTTATATCAAATATCAATTCTAGTTTCACAGAAACATACAAATATGCCATCCATGAAAGTAGGAAGGAAGAAATTAACATGGCATACTTCATTGAAAGAAATTATCAAATAGGTGGAATCACAATCAACTAAATATAAAAATTAAAAGCCAGCAAACTTCAACGGCCTTGAATGCAAGATGACTTTGAATTTGTTTTATGAGTTCAGGAGAGTGCTAACACAGAATTCCACAAAACACAATATAAATAGAAAGGAAGAAAAGGCATAATTGTAATGATGATTTACAAATTCACATACATATTAAAATTAATCACTACGTTTGAGTGTGGGAAAAAAAAATAGAAGGAAATTTTAGGT
Organism: Sindora glabra; assembly: GCA_020226215.1. Taxonomy (NCBI): domain Eukaryota; kingdom Viridiplantae; phylum Streptophyta; class Magnoliopsida; order Fabales; family Fabaceae; genus Sindora; species Sindora glabra. The sequence continues at coordinate 88,674,714 of CM035227.1, read as the reverse complement.
ACATCAAACTTGATGAGAAAGATGCCCATATCTAGAGTCTTTGACGCGGATATTCACAGACCAAAAACCTAAGCAACCAAACGAGAAAAGTAAGCAGTCAGTTAGAAGGAAAACACAGAAAAGCAATAATGGAACTCATTAGAAGGGAAAAACTTCTAAATCAAATTAGAAATTAAACACTTACCAAGTATTTGCAACAGTGGCAAAGTGACGAAGCGAAATGATGATGGCGGTGTAGAGAAGACAATAACACTTCGCATAGTGGCGCTAGGCATGACGGTTTCTTCCTCGATCCGGTGGGCCAAGTAGTGCAAAGGAAGTGTGGGACTTGGGTAAAGAAGAAAAACTGAGAGCAAGGATTTAAAAAACAATCTGCGAGTGCAAAATTATGGTTCTGAACCATACCGCATCTGTAATTTTTCATAATTTTGTCCCGTGACAATGGTCAATTTTTTTTGTATTTTCCTGCATCACACAATATGGCGACCGCAATTTAAATCTCTGACCGAGAGAAATGAACAGAGAAGGCAGGGCCTGGTTCATTATCTTGGAAGGGCATTTCGAAACATTTGGCCGGGTTTCTGACGTCCACAGATCTCACAAACAATGATGTGGAACTGAAATTTTGAAATTCTTTTTTTTTTTTTCAAATTTAAAACTATTTTTTATGACTTTCCAAGATGCAGAGGGATCGGAAATTGCGGACGGGACATTTTATCTTTTGAAATATTACAATTTCATTTTTCTAAAGTTTAAGTGTGTGAAATGTGGATATTTCTGATGGACTTGATTGTCAGAAAAACTAATAGATATATTGTTTTTAACTTTCCAAGGAATTTCCGATGCCCATAACTTATCATCAGGAAGACATTGGAAATACACTATTTTTCTTGTAGTGTGAAGTGTATACAAGTCTGTAAAAATGATTCTAGATCAAACATAACAATGTGGTAGAAAATTGAAAAAAAAATTGACTTTACCTCCCTAAAATTTATACTTAGGACTAATTACTCTTGGATAATTTGTGCTTATGATAAATTACTCACATTTCTATTAAATTTAATGTTCAACTTAACTATCACATTTATGGAAATACTCTATGAGATGAAATGTCCGGCTTTTATTTTAAATATATGGGATATGAAAACTTTCAAGGCATAATATATCTTTTTCCTTCTATTTTTTATTTTGCAATAGATGAAAAATATATAATGTTTAATTTAAATAAAATTATCTTTATATAGTTATAATGGTGGTCAGGGGCAAGAGTGTTGACGAAGAGTAGTAATAATGAGAATGGTACTAAAGAAGAGAAGATGGTTATAATGTATAATGGTAGTGGTCAGGATGTTCAACAAATTGGATGATAGTAATGTGGCTGCAACAATAATGGGTTACAATGGGGCAGTGGTTGCTCATAGTGAAATTGTGAAGGTCAATGATGACTATTGCTATAGCTACCACGTTGGTGTTAATGGCAGTGGTGGCCATCTAGTATTATGGAAGGTTATGAATGGTTATGGCAGTGGTTTGTCACAACTCAACTTTTGAATCATCATGGCCAATGTAAATACATTAATTAAATATCTTTACAAGCCTTTCTAAATTTAGACATTTTCTAAAATAGACTACTTTTTGAAAAATTGCAAGATGTAGAAATATAGGGTTAAAAAATTCATTAAAAATTTTTGTTTACTCTACATATAAACGATACTCTTCTTAATGTCAAGTCAAAAAATAGTTTCCTCATATTAACAAGGTTCAATCTTTTAAATATATTTTTTTTATAAATAATAGGTAATACCAATAGATAGATCCTCATCTTTTAAATTAGTAAAATCAACCAAAAATTCTATTTGGAACTAGACAAATTGAAAATCTTTTCTCATTTTTTTTCTTTCTGATGGAAGTTATGATAATCTACAAATAGTGATTTCTTTTGAGATTAGAACATTGGATAAAATCAAAGAAGTTTACTTTTTTAGTTTAGGAAATAATTTAAATATAATATGCTTAGAAAATAGAAGCTGCTAGTGAAATGATTTTAGGGAAATGTCTTTTTATTAGAATATGGTTGTCTTTCTTCCAATAGATTTTCAAATAGAAAATTCTATAGAAAACAAGCTTATTAATCCTTTTTGAAAAGTTCATCAAGAAAATAAATGTTTTTTCAATTTCTTTTTAAGACTAATACAAATGAAGTATATTGTTTACATTTTAAAGAAACCATGTTTGAAAACAAAGTAGTACATTATTCAAAAGTTTATACCATGAAATGAATATAGTAGAGTATGATCAAGTTAATAAAGCTTAGAAAAATCAAATGATCCTATTCATAGAATTCTTTAAAGATGACATACTCTTTGGAAAGTTTAGAAATAGATTTCTTTCATTGAAATTGAATTAGAAAAGTACTTTACTAGATATAATCATACTTTAAGCAAAATGCTTGGAAAATATCTTTATGAAAATATTTATTTACCTTTAGTGTAGATAAAATTCATTTTTCCTCTTTTTTGAAATTCCATATAGGCCAACTGGCTATACAAAACCATTGTTGTGAAATTATCCAATAATATCAAGGCTATATATGTATAGAAATACACCTCATTAAATATATAGAAATTTACTTAGGTTATGCAGTAACCTAATTGTCAAAACATAATTTTACAAATATAAAAAATAGTTAAACATGATGGTTATCAATAAAACTAATTGTCAATAAAGTCCATATCAATGTCAAGGGTAATAGGGTCTTTGTGTGAAACATCTTTTGTTATTGGTAATGCAACAGGAGGTGTAACAAGTGGAACAACAATTGATGGAACATATGATTCTATTAGTGAGGCAGGAACAACATTTGGTAAAATAGGAGGTGTTGCTATAGGTTCTAATGGAGGATTATATCCAACATGCTCAACTAACACCTTAACTTTATTAGCTGCAAGAATAGGGTCAATGGATTTTTGACCTTGTAAGAAACCTAAAGAGGGAATATCAACAAACCTTTACTTGAATTGAATATTAGAGGTGCCAGTTGCACTTTTTAGAGTTAAGTGAATTGTATTATACTAATCTCATCAATTGTTATCTAAAAATGTAACTTCATGCAAAACGTGCCAAATTTGGTGTAAAACATCTGCCACTAAGTACTAGAAATCTCCATAAGCATTTTAATACAAGTACTTAAAAAGATATATCTACAAGTAGAATGAATAATGAATTACTCAGTGAGATAGCTATCATACAAATTTTCTAATCAATTTCAATCAAGAAAATTAATCATGTACAAGATATATATACAACACTTTCTTACTAGAATTTCTTCTACATTTAATTCGCTACAATTCTAGAAAATCAAATAAAGTACAGCAAGCACATAGGACCAATTCATACAATAACAATCCAATATAATAAGTAAAGATAGTTTAATATAATTATTCTAATTGGCAAGGAGGCATGCAAGGTTACCACCTTGTTACTCTTCACTAACCTTATCCTTCATATATTCTAACCTTATGCCTCTACACAAACCTTGTCTACTTGTCCATTCATGTGACTTAGAAGTCATAGGGCACCAGGCCAATCTTCATACACTCCATAAAGGTCTCATATATCATGCCAAATTATCACACCGTCACAAATGCATTCATGCTCCAAAATCATATAAACATGGCATAAAGCACTTAATAGCCCAATTTTCATAATTCATAATGAATCACTTTAGCATAATGGAGATTATTCCTTATAGTTATCCACTTATTAATTAATAAGGATAGCACACATGAACCTACAATAAGTTTTGCAGTCATTGACTTAATTAATCAATCAGGGATAACCTTATGAGGAAATCTACATCGCTATCATTGGATTCATGTATAGTAAATACAACCTTTCAAGCTTTCAATACTATTTCCTTTTCAATGAATACATACTGCGGTCTTTTGACACTTTCATTAGTGAAGACATACTTATATAGCCTTTGAATACTTTTCATCATATTCACAAATTATTAAGGTAAGGTCAAAATAACACATTTTTTCTATAATCATCACATAATAACAATAATATCACAATTAATAATCTAGTACGATTTATACATAATTACCTCATCAATTTTCTTGTGACCACAAATAAAGAAGAGATTCACAATGCCTTATCACATAATAAATAACCATAGCAAGCATTCTTGATTCCATTTTCTCATGCTAGATTATCATACCACATTTCCAAGTAAGAATTCATTACTATTCATAGATATCATTGCATATAGACTCACTAGTGCATACATAATTCACAACACAAGCCATGCATTAATTATTCAATTAACTCATTATTTTATCATGAAAACCCATGAAACTTTACATTATCATGCTCACTAGCAAGATTACATGTTAACCACCCTATATCACATGGTTTCTAATAAAAACTATAAAGCATACTAACTTGAATTCTTCCAAGTTCCATAACTTCCAAACTTAGGCATGTTCAAGCCTATACTATATTTTATGTATAGTTTTAACATGTATGAAAGCCATTCTTTCCTACTAAAACAAACTTTTTATGCCACAATATAGTAGTAAAGAAAATTGATGAAAATCAATTCCATTTGCACCTAAAAATCCAAGTTTTCAAGCATACACCTCAATTGAGCTTTATTAAGCATACTTTTTTGTTTTTGAAAAGTCTATTTAAAATACCAAACTTTGATAAAAATTAATGGGAAACTATAAAATTGAAAAATAACATTTAAACTTCATTCTTGAACTTTTCCTTACTCAAAATAAGTCATATAAATTACCTTTACACTTAATTATCAAAACAATTTGAAGAAAGCACACTTAACTAGTAGGGTCTCTACTCATTACCTAGCCCTAAAGATGAATCATCCAAAGTGATTTATCGTTAGTAAAGAGGTCTTAGACAAAATTTAAGAAGATGAATAGAATTCAGTAGAGTTTAAGGAGTCCTTCCTTCTCCAAAAGATCAAGAGAGCTTGTATCTCTAATCAGCACTCAAGAATACTAAAAAACTAGTAGAATTTCTCTAGAAAATAGTTGGAACACTTAACAACTTAACTCTTTTCTCTTATTTTTCTCTTTAGCCATAGTGCTCTCTTTCTTTAGTGCTCTTGGATATGCAAAAAGATGAACTAAGGCTTAGGCAATTTATAGGAGAAGTGTAGAGCATCTATTCCAAGCATATTCCTTCTCTTGCATCATCCCTTCATCACCTATATGACATCACAATGGAATATTCTTTAGCATGATGCCTAGAAAATTCTTTTGTGTTTTTTTCCCCTCCAAGTCTTGCTAACAAGTTCTTCATTAACTCTTTAATTTCTAAGAAAAACTAATTGAGAATTACTTTAGTGACCAAAAATTATATCATATTATCTTGAGACCCATAAAATATATTAAATTCTTCCTTCCTCCCTTAAGTTCTCATCCACCCTTATTAGAATGGGGCAAAATTGCATTTTTACTACATTGGGTTAATTTTAAGGTATTCTTGACTAAAAATACTAAGTTATTATAAAACCCTATCAACCTTAAATCTTCTATATTTTTAATTTTTCTTAATTATTTACTAACAATCACTATATGACCCAATTCTACCTCTATTTGACTACTAGATGTTTACCAAGTACTATATGGCAATGGATAGCAACAACAACCATGACATTGGCAATGGTAGCATAGTAATGATAATGATGTTGAATGATAGTAAATAATGATGAAATTGATGGAGTAAAAATATTAATTTTTTCTTATTCTTTTACTTTTTAATATGAATTTAATTTATCATATTTTATTACTCAATTCAATGAGTATTTCATGTATAAGAGAAATATTGTATAAAATTATATATACTATACCTTTATATACCAAACATATAAAATTTAATTGCATAATTTGTCCTACATCACCATGCCTCCAAAGAATGTGGCCATGGCAAGCCAATCTCCATATTGTATATTAGTTGTAATATTCCTTACCTCCTATTATGACAAGTGTCATTATTGCATTTTTTGCATAGTATACTGCGATGAGTCAGACTCATACAATCAGTGTAAGAGATTGAATCTCTCATATATATATATATATATATATATATATATATATATATATATATATATATATATATATATATATATATATATATATATATATATATTAAATTGAGAAAAAATTGATTTCTTTCCCTTATTTATTGCATTTTTATAATCTCTCTGATTTCTTTCTCTAAGTTATTAAATTTTCTATTTTTTGCATTTTCTTCCTCTCTAAAGTAATTTTCATAAATTTGCTCTTATTTATTGAATTTTTATAATCTTTGTGATCTCAATAAATTTGATTTGCATTAATAATTTTGATTAAATTAAAATTTAAAAATTTTAATGGACAAGTTAAATTAAGCTCAAAATTGATAACTACTAGAAAATTAGTTGATTAAACTATGTAAATGATTAAGTTAGAATTTTTTTCCTTTTAAGATAGATTAATAATTTATACATATTAATTAATAAATTAGCAATATTTTCTTAAGTATAACTTTCAAAATTTACTAGTGTTAAATTTTCCTTGACTTTTACAAGTAGGATACATAATATGAAATTTTAATTTTAATTATTTTAATATAGTTACTTGATATTTAATATGAATAAAGTATATATATGGAAATTTCTAAATTATTTAATTTTCTATTTATTTTTATGTGTTATTAAAGTAAATGCATAAGAATTAAAGAGAGCAATTATCAACTATAGTTTTAGAAGAAAAGAATTTCAATTTATAAATTTATTCTTTACTTAAAATCAATAATCAAAGTGTAAAATGATTGATTATTTAATAGGATATTAAGAGTAAAATTAGAAAAAAAAGTTAATTTTGATAAATTTCTAATTCATTAAATAACAATAACAATATGATTTTTCAATCTATAAAATCTATAATTTAAAGTTGAAATAATTTCATTTTCAACAATATATATATATGTGTGTGTGTTGTGTGTGTGTGTGTGTGTGTGTGTTATTATCTTCAATGAGCAGTAACTAAAACAGGGCTTAAAGTATTAATTTATAATAATGTAAATGATAATTTAAACATACTATTAATATAGTATTTAAACAAATGTACCCAAATTTATAATTTCATATAAGTGTAACCTCAACTCTTATTCCTTAAATAACTCCTCTTCTTTAAAAATAGTTCGAAAGATATATTGATGATAAATAGATTGATAATATTTTTAAATTAATTCACATATAATATCTCTTAATTAATTAATAAAAATATTTACAACCATTCTAATTCATAATAAAGTGATTAATAATTCTAATATTATAACTAATCTTTTACTCATGGAAGCATTTTAAAACTCATGAACTATTCACTGTAAATATAATTTTATATCTTTTTTTTCTCAAGGGATACTTAATTGTACATTATTAATAATATAAAATTGTTAATTGAATCTTTCATTGTAATATTAACTTTTAGTTAAATAAAATTGTAATATGTTCATCACACAAGCTATAATCTAATATTTGTTCAAAACTATTGATATTACTTATATTTTGACATGTGGATGTAAGATTTAACCCAGAATAGTATCGAATATCTTAATACTTAAAATTTATCTTTTTAATTCCACGGAACATAACATTCATGAAAGAAGGCATGTTATTTACATTTTTATAAAAATCATTGTTTATGAACTTGTTGACATATATAAATGATCTATCCGTTTTAAAATAGTGTGATTATTTTATATTTAAAAAGTTTGATATTTATAGTATAATATTTTGAGATATTGAAAGTAAATGAAATTCGAGCCTAAATGAATTTTGTGCATTACCATTCTAAATAAATTGACAGTTAAAATGAATTTAATGGCAGTAATGTATTCCTCTATGCTAATATATCTTCCTTATTTTGAAAATAAAACTATTGATAAAAGGGAACTATTATTAGTAGAAGAAGGGTACATTATTTTTTAAATGATCAAGTTAAATTATTATAAATTTGGAAAATAATTGAATTATAAAAAATGAATGATAAAGACAAAAGATTTCAATACGTTTGACTATTATCACTTTTTAGTCCACGAATACCAATATTATTTATTAATTTTTCGAAGTTGTTATTGATAGTTCTTTTATTGACAAATCTATTAATCAGAAATATAGATGAAGTTAGATAATTGTTGATAGTTATGGATAGAGATTTTAAATATAATGCAATACAATTAATGAGATAATGTCATCTTTGTTTCTTGCTTTTATGTTTATTCTGAGTAGTCTTCATTTGCTGTTAATATGAAGAAAAAAACCTTAAATATATATTTTCTTACAACACATAGTAGAGTCTCAATTGAATAGAAGAATAATAAACATATATTTTTATAATGATTTAAGTTTTAATGTACAAAAAATTTGTTTTAATTACCCTTGATGGGGGTCAAATAAAAAGAAGAATTAGAGAAATTTATTCTAATATGGAATTTAAATTAGAAGTCATACTAATTTTTCCAATTTATTACATATATTTTTTGTTATTAATTTTCAACGAAAAAACTTATGTGTACATACGTATCTTAATGTCTTCATCATTTCTGAACATGCTAAATCCATTAACAAAGCTTTCACCATTCATGGAAGAAGGCAATTTAAAAATACTGAAAGTGCATATAAGCTGGTAGAAAGGGAAGCCTTTCGCATTATATTGGGTTAAACTTCATTCGAACGAGAGTGTTTAGCGACCGAGAATAGTTGAAGGCTCATTGGTTAATTACATGCGTTATTTGGGTTTTTGTGAAGCCAAGTGACGTCTATAAATATGTAGATCAATAGCATTAAGGAAATGAATGATAAATACACTTTTAATATGCATGTAATCGATCCTGTGAAAAGAGATCGAAATTTTAAATTACAATCCGCATGTAATTGGAATATTGTAGATGATCTTCTTGTTGCATTATTGATATATTGTAGATGATATTGTTGTTGCATTAAGCTTTGTAACTGTAATTTTCTATAATATTTTGCTCTTTGAGATTGCATTTATTTTTACATCGTTAAATTGCAAGAATTAAATGTTTAACCATAAAAAATATTCAAATCATGAATTTAAACTTTGGCATGAAAGTCAAATGAAATTTTATGAATGCAACAATATATGTTGCTATGATAAATATTTAGTTCTATAACTTTCATAATTGCATTTAATACTTGCACCTCCACTGATCCTCACTAGTGCAATTTTGCTTCTCTAATCTTTGAAGTAAAAAATAAACCAAAATGGGGTTAAAGAGTTTTCTCCCTTCAGCTAAAAATTCCCAATTTCAATTTCTCTAACAGAGAGCATAAACTATTTTCCCAATGGAATAGAAAAACAAGCAATAGGATTTTAGTAAGGTAGGAGCCCTTTTAAATAAATAAAAATTGATTTGAAATCATATCTATTACAAGATTCATACGCACTAAATTAAATAAGTTTGGGCCTAAGTACCAAATGGCCTTTTTAATTAAATGTCACCCAATGGCCTTATTGACATTAATGTTCATATTTAACAAATTATAGTAGGTCCATAATAACAAAATACTAATAATCTCCCACTTAGGCCCACAAAATTTATAAATAGTGGTCATTAAAATATTAATGTCAATACTAAATGATACTATTACACTCATAGATCTAAATTGAGATCATAGACATTCAATAACAAAGAATATCATATACAAAGAGGTATTAATGTCAAACATATTGAATTCCTACACCTCACTAACTAGCACAATCAATATCCTTCAAGAATATAATGTTAAAATGTGCACTATAAGATTTACATGACTTTAGTATGACTATATATAAATTTTCACACCATAGGTCCTAATATCCTCCTAAGATGCTTAATGAGAATTAAACTTCTGAACATAGTAATTAGACCGAGTCTAAAGAGAAAACCAATGTACATAATGGTGTCATATCATTGTTGTAAATAGGTGCAACTTACCACATTGGTTATAATAAGAAGCCAATGGTATAAGGCCTTATTTTCAATGGGAGATGGAGGGTTTGAGATAGGGAACGTTAAGACAACAATTGTACATTAAGCTAATATCTAAAAAAAAAGTCAACAATTTATTAATATTTACATTGTAAAGAATATTGATGGTTTTGACATTAGTTGCACTTGAAAGCTGGTGTTTACAAGTTATCTACATCTAATTAATGTTTGTATTCATAGTGTTATTGAAAACTATAAAGATTATTTGTATTTCAACACTCTGCTCATTTAAAACACACTATGGCATTCACGAGATGAAGAATTATAATGTCAATTTTACTAACATCTAAAAGGTATATGAATGAAATTAAGATATCAAACAGATATACAATGTTCTATATTGCCAATAAATTACTTCTATAGTTTCCTTTCTTTTTCATTCTATTTTTCATTTAGGTTTTCACTTTATAATTTCTTTGCCTCCATAGTTTCCTTTCTCTTTTACTTATTTTTTTAATTTTGGTGGCATAAGAGACAATACATGATTGATGCTTCTCGACCATCAACTATTGAAATGCAAGTTGTTGCTCCTAGGCTATCATCTTTTCTTAGCCACAATCTATGTCTAGCTACTATTTCAAAATAAACAATGATAATTTTATTTCTTTTTTGTATTGCTAATTTAATAGAGTGAATCTAAAAGTATGGATAGCAACAAAGAATATGTATTTTTATAAATGTTTGCTAATAATGGTCACAAGGATAAAACTAGTTGCAATGGACACGAAAGTAAGGAATCATGTTTTTGTCTTTTGTTGTGAAGATAACCACAATCACTTTTTTGGAAGAAAATTTTCCAGATATGATTGTACATATTTTTATCTTGAAGAATATGCATTTTGTCATTAACATTTAGGGAGACATAATGTATATAACCATGACCACTTTGATTACATATTGAAGAAGAGTGATTATTGTGTTCGTGTATTGATAGATTAGGTTATGAGAATTAGGAGACAAAATGATATCAATCTCCTAATCCTCAAATGTAATCTATAAATGAACAAACTCAATCATTAGTTTTCTTCAATAAGTATTTAAAGTGACCATGGTTACAAACATTATATCTCCCTAAGTATTAATGGCAAAATACTTATTCTTCAAGATATGAATGTGCAACATTATATCTTTGAGTGTTGATCTAGTGTAGTTTTTAATTAGAAAATATTAGGATACAAAAGTTGTATTTTCTTTTAAAATAGCCAAGTAGTATTGGTTATTTATTAAAACTCAAGGTGAAAGTAGGCTAGGCCAAGTTAAGCTTTGCCTATAATAGGCCTAGCTTACATAAGAAAAATTGGCCTGACCTAGTTTATTACCTTGCAATAGGCTTAAAATTTGGTCTGGCTTAAGGCTTGACCTAACTTGTTAGCCTACATAAACCTATTAATAATTAATAAATATTCTTCAAAAACTTTATTAGAAGCATAATTAGGTTGATTTAGATAAAGTTTTGATATTTTCAAGCATAGCTTAATTGACAAAGGAAATTATTCAAACTTAAGCTAATGAGAATATTTTAATTTTAACTTACTTTGACAAATTTAAAAATGTAAAGTTCAAAAGTTCATCTTAATTCAAACTCCATTCAGTCTGAAAATAAATATAAATATCATAGTAACAATTTTCAATCAATTATTTAAATAATTATAATACAAGCTAAAATTAAGAGAACAAGAATATGTTATAAAAATTTACACTTTCTAATATATATATACATATATATAATATTTTTGTAAATATTATATTGTATATAATTTAATATGTAAAAACATGGACCGACCTTATAGGCTAATAGGTTAGGTTTTAAATAATACAACCTAACTTGTTTTCTAAATCGAACTAAAAGTTTGGCCTAAGCATATTCTATTTGACAAATTGGTTAGGCTAGGTTAGGCCAAAAATAAGTGAATCCTTTAAGAGCTTATATACTAGGTGGGTTACTTCCAAGCCTAATTAAAATTGATGTGGCTTGCTGAAATTAGAGCAATTATCGCATCAACTTTTTGCATTATAATTGGCACCTAAAGGTGCATAAACAACTAGCTAACTTGCAATAAATATTTACTAATTTGTATTAAATATTTACCAATACACTAGTGATGGCATTTTGAGCCACATTGCATTAAGAGATGGAAACATGGATCATAAATACTAGGATTTACTAATAATATGTATTAGGAGATCACCAAAAATTACATTTAAAGTTATATCAATAGTAAATCTTTATAAAGTAAAACATATATAATATGTCAATTTTGGTTAATAACCATTGTCTAAACCCTCTTATAATGCTTATAAATTTCATTCCCATTCTTCATTTGAAACATATAAGTGATACCTTATTAATGATGTGCAAACAAATGAGAAATTGTAATAGAAAGAAGTCATATAGCCATTTTTGCATCAAAAGGATTAACCTTTTCAGTATATTGCAAGATTGGTCATATTACTTCTTCAAATTATAATTTACCACATCCTCTAAAGTCATTTCCATTGTTCATGTTCCATCTTAAGAAGCACAATTAAGGAAAAATACAAAGATGAGAAAATTAATAAGAAAATCTAGTCAAAAGAAGTAGTGTAGTTATTCTTGCATTAGAAGGCTCAACCTTTTAAGTTCATTATAAGATTAATTATACTACTTCATCTCATCATAATTTATTATCAATTTAATCTCATTTATATCCCACAACTCAAAATGTCTTGGGCAATATCAAGGAATTATATGAGTATCCCACTTTACACTCATTTTGTTCAACAATTTTTTAAGTAAAAATTTATAGTTTATAGTTTTTGATTATTTGTTAGTTTCTTATTTATCATAACTAAAACTTTTTATTCATTATAAATTATGGTATTTCATTTGTTAGATTGTTCAATCTATTGCAATTTTTTTTTAATTCTACTAACTTATAAAATTATAAAATTTTTGCTTGAAATATAATAGAAAAGCGAAGCATTTTGGTTTATGATGTTAATTTTTATTTAATAATTAAAGTTTAAAATTATATAGTTAAATGACATCATTCTATTATAAACATTAGTTTTTACTTACTAATTGACATGTAAACTTAAAATACTATAAAAACAAAGGCATGAGATGAAAATAAAATGCATGAAGCCATGGTATTATTTGTAAATTTCATTGTGAAGCTCTTCTAACCATAAAATGATTCTCTCTCTAATATGATATGCTCTCATTCCAACCATAATATGATTTTTCTTCAATTTTGTGTTTTTAGTCACTAATTATTTTACAAAGATGAAACTTTGTTAGCTCATGACAAAATATGTATGGTTTAGCACTTCTTGGTAAAGTACAAAATATAAATATAAAGATTTATTTTACATTTGAGTAAGTTCTTGCAATTTAATATCTGATTTCATAATCGATCATATTTTGTTACCTTTCACTTTGATATAACTTTTACAAGTTTTTATAGGTAAGAAGCTTGATATAGCTTTATAAAGTTAAAGGAGATAAAATCTAACGATTCTATAGTTGAAGGAGGAAAAATCAATTTTTTCTTATTCAAAATTACATTCAAATATCCGCTTAGTCATCATTGTGCGTTCACCATCAGAAACTCATAATGGAATGAATTAAACATTGGAAGTAATCATTTTAAAAAAAATGAGTAATAGTATTTTAAATAATGAGAAATTCTTAATTATCCAATGGATATACAATTTGTATGTCTACTACTGATAACAATTGAGATATATATAAAAAAAGTTATTAAAAAATTAACTATTAAAAAATTCTTGTATTTATTTCGGCCCTTTACATTTATCTTAATTTTTATTTAGTAGTGGACACTCAATTTCTATACCCACTAACTAACTAAGGAACTCTCTCTAAATAATATTATGAATTTGTAATAATTTTCTCTATTGCTCCGAATCCAATCTTTTCTATCTAAGTTGGTTAGTGTGATGAATTTATATTATTATATCATCATTTAGTTTTTTTAATTTTAGATAAATATTATTATAGTTTATTATGTTAAATTATCAAAGATTCTCTAAAATTAGGGATAGAATATTGTTCAATACTTTATTTATTTAACAAAATTTATTATTATTTTATTTATGGCTTGTATACTTAACTTTATAAGATTATGAATAACTTGTTTATAATTTACTAATTAGGTTTAAATAGGTCAACAAGTCAAATTATTTTTATAAACAAATTATATTAGGTCAAAATTTTGGCTTACAAATAGGTTCTAAGGTAAGTACGGATTTTTTAATTTTGAAACAGACATGACCTATTTACATTAAGATCTAATTTAACTTGACTATTTTCTATTCCTAATTACACAATAAAATGAATGTGAAAAGTATAATCATTAAGGATCAAATGTTAAGCAAGTTTTTTTTGCCTATAATTTACAACTTTGTGAATCAGTTGCCTACGGTATAAAAATTTGAAATTAGATACTGAAACTTTCTTTTCATTTCTAATTGCGTACATGTTATCAACTCATTGCAACTTTTGTATGAAATTTAATGATTTGGTAAACAAAGAGCTGACGAGGCCTATTTTTTTTTTCCCTCCTAGCTTCGAGTCCTAGTCAAAATTGACTCTTGTTCGTCTTCCCTTTTACTCAGTGCTGTATGAGAATCTCAAATCCTTCGTGTAGGTACTGAAATCAAATTTGAGAAGAGCTAAAACTAGGGTCTTTCGTATACCCAAATTTCTTATCAAAGTCTACTTCCTATCACAGACACCAACCAAAAACTCACTCAGATTTCACTATGAAGTTTTGATTGTCAATTGAAAAGCACTCTGAAATCGAAAACCTAGATTCACATTTGATCAAATCTACACTATTTCCTAATGGCTTAAATTTGCTCGCTTCCAAGCATAATCAAAATTAATGGCTGCTTGGGCCACCAAACACTACTTTTGTTCACCTCATTTCCATGGAAGAGTCATCTTGTCATCACTGTTATCGAGGTGACGCAGTATGGAGATTTGAGCATGCCTTGCCGACACTTACGTTGCTAAAACATTTTGATCTTCTTCCTGCTTTACCCACAATGGTGGGAAACAGAAAAAATTATAGAAATTTTGGAGCTAAAATGGAGTTTGGCTGAACCGGACATGGACAACTATAGAGTTCTATGTCCGGACCGAAAATAAATTAAGCCACGTGAGTTTACAATATGCCATATCATTAAATTTCATATGGAAATTGGGTTAGATTCACAGTAAGTATTGAATTAGAGATAAAATAAATTATAAGTATCTAATTCAAAATTTTTGAATTATAAGTAGCTAATTCAAAGAAGTTGTAAATTATTGGGAGAAAAAATAATTTATCCTATGAAAAATGATAATTGTAACACCAAGCGTAACAAAAATATTATGTATAAAAAATATATATATAATACCTCTCTTGGTAACTTAAAATCATGCTCTATTTGCGAAATATGGGATCCCACGTGAGCTTTAACTAGCTAATTTAATTAGTTTTTTTATAATGATTAGAATTAATGGAATTAATTATTTTAAATGAAAGATATTGTATTAATGTTGTACGGCAATACTGAGTAAATACTTCATTGGTTTATTGGTTTACAATGAAAGAATGACTAGTTGCTCTTTGTTATGCAAAAAACCATCAAATTCAATTTCTTCCATATTTTGAAACTGTTATTCCTTAAAATGGAATTGATTTTAAGTATGGAAAGTTGTTACTTTTCCAAATGTACAAAAAACTTGTGTTTAAATCTATGAAATATCAAAACACATTGTCTCTGTCTAGGTTGCTCTTTAGTTTTGTATGTTACAATTTTGCATTTTGCAAAATTTCTACTTTTTTGCAAATTGCACATTTGTTCTACCACCCCATGCTGACTAAGTTAAGGTATAATTAATTGGATAAATATCTAAATAAGCAAGCTATAATACTACACTGAAAAGGACAATACACTACACAAGTTCAAACTTTTTTTGAAAAAGCAAGTTAACTATACTTTTATAACATGCAATGAAAATGATTCAAGACAACAAACAAAAGAGTAATCATTGCACATTCCAAGATGTGAACTTAATAGTGACTGGACAATAACAAACCAAAAAAAGCAAACAATAAAGATGACTTGAAGGAAAAAAAAATCCTTTAGGATGAAGTTGCTCTTTAGGAAGTTTGCATTCTTAATGGTTAGTTTTCATTCAACCACTATAAATGGAGGACAACACTTCACTAGTAAGACACACAAACATCTCCTCTGCTTTCTAATAAAACTTTCTCTCTTTATATTCTTTCTATTCTTTATGGTCTTTTTTCTTTGAACTTAAATGTATAAACTTTGTAGTCTCTTTTGGAGGAAAACCTTACTCATTAAAGGTTCATTAACTAAGGCAATGTATGAGAGAAATACTTGTAGACATCATATAAGTAGGTTGTGAGAACAAAATCTTTAAGTGTTTGATGTGGGATTGCTTAAATCCTTAAAAGATTAAGTAGGAAAGCACAAAAGGCTTTGTATAAGAAAAGATGCTAGTAGATAATCACCAAGATTGGATTAGGCTTTTAGAAAATAGAGTAAACTAACATAAATAATTTTTCCTTTAGATTAATGAATCACTATATAGTAATGCTATCTTTTATTTCTCTTAATCTTTTATTCATGTCACTTTGTTGCGTATTTTTACTTGTTATTTACATGGTCTTTTATATCTGAATTTAGGTTGCTCTTTGGGGTTTTTCAAAAAGCAAGCTATTTTTAAAAGCTTAAATTGTGTAATTTTTTGAAATAATAGCTCATCTCCTATTACTATAGAATTGTAGATTGACATCAATTGTTTAGGAGATTACAAGTTGGAAAGTGACTAATGTGTAACTAATCATTGTAGTATATATGGTTTTAACACCAATTTGTAAACTATCATAAAATACAAAAATAACATTAATTTTTATTTCTTGAAAACTAACATCATTTATATGTCTATAATCTTTGAGAATAACATTAAATATCATTTACTTTCTAAAAACTAATATCTAATAACCAAAATACCACATCAATTCCTTTAAATAACTGACATTCTATGTCCAAACAATCTATCCATCCAATCCCCAGCCCTCAATTCCTCATTCCCTCATCCTAAATCCTAACCACATCCCCACATTCATCACTCACTTTGTTTCTTCCCCTAGTTCTTCATTCTGTTATCTCAAACCTTAACCCTATTCCTATATTCCTCCCACTCTTGTCCTCTTTATTTCCCCTATGTTCCTAACAAGATATAAAAAGCCAACATCTCTATTACTTTATGGAATCCAAATTTAAATAACTTTAAAGATTAAATTAAATAACAAAGATTGAAAATATTAAAAAATTGTATACAATACCACAATAAGAGATAAGTGCATCATTAAATCTATCTTGATACCTATAGCTTAATATGCAAGGTTTGTACTCTCCAGAAAAAGCCTTTTAAATATAATACCTACAAATGCAATAAGCATTCATGAAAAATTAATGTATTATAAATTTTCATATGAAAACATATTAGATATTACAATAGAATGTGAAAAAGGATGAATGAAATCAAATATCATACTTATGCAAATTGTAAAAGTTGCATCAAAATGATAGCTAACAAAACAAGATTGAATAGAAACCCAAAAACTAAATTGCAAAAACAAACACAAAAGAAAATAAATCCTTACAATTATATTCTGCACCTTTCTAGTGAGTGCTAAACTTCACATATTTCGCCATAAATTAATTGAGCTTCAATCCTACAAAATAATTAATAAGTAAAAACATAAAATTGAAGAAAATCATTTTATGTTTGGATAGAAAGCATTCCAAACAAAGAACCATTCTAAGATTGCAAAAGTTTCAAGATGAAATTTGCAAATAGCATCGTACTTCATTCTTTTTATATTTAACTCATGCCATTCCACAATCCTTTAAGTTTTGATTCCTAACCATAAGATAAATTTCCATATCAATTTTTGCAATGAACTAGTGTATAAATTTTAATATTAGACATTAGTTTTAAGAAAACATTGTTATCTTTTATACAATGATATCATCAAATTTTGTAATGTTTAATGTTAGTTAGTGCACAAAAATTGACATTATAATGTCTTTTAACTAAAAAAAGCTTTCATTTCTTTGAGAAACTTTTTCTATAATCATTCTAAAACATTCCTAAAACCTTTTCAGAATGATTCCAAAATGGCCAGATACAACAAATATGTATATATTAGACAAAACTAATTCAATTGTACAAATCATATGATTAGAATTTATAATTTCTAGTTTATATTATATATATATCAAACAAGAATTTGAAAACATAACTTATGTAAAATACTATATGTTTTAAGTTTAAATCCTATAAAGAATATTAAAATCATTTTATGAATTGATCTTTTTTATTTTTTATTTGAGTTACTTTAGGTGAAGTAGTAGCATTAAAATACTTTTTGGAACACCAATATTGTTATACAATTAAATAAATTCAAACAATAATAAATTGAATGTAAATGAAACATATGAGAAAGGAGATAATCTATTACAAAAAATCGATTATATTATTTTATTTATTTCTATATCAACATATGAATATGTACAAAGGAAAAATTGTTATTGACAATAAATAGTTAACTTTTCTTTTATAATAAATATATATGGCATCCTTACACAAATTAAAAGGAAAAGTAGTTATCCTCTATTGGTAATTCCTTCATATTGCTTGATTATTTCATTTGCTATGAATCACTAACTATCTTTATTTTTCAATGTGAAAACATGGTAGTCACTTGATCTATGTGTTGTCTCAAATTTGATAATAAATATCCTAGTCATACCATGTCAATTGATACCATCTGTTGTCAGGCTATTATCTTAGAATCTCTTATAGTTTCATACAAAAATACAGAATATGATGGTGTAAAAATTGTAAGTTACAGTAATATTACATAGCACCAAATCTCATGACTTTATGAACTATGTCTCTTATGATGGATAGAAACATGGTTTATAAAGATGTGAGTTTTGATGCTCCATAATCTTACAATAACTCACAATTTTTGCACCACCATATTTTGCATTTATACATGAAAGAGATTCCACAATAATATCCTTGCATTAGACAATACCAATTAGTAGAGCACAAATTTTACCAAATTTGAGATAGCATATAAAGGAAGTAGCATGTCTCCAATATCCTATTGAAACATAGTCATAGTCAAAGGCTTATATCAAATAAAGAAATCAAGCATCTCATTAGACATAAAATTAATGGAATTAATGGAATAAAGCACCTTAAAAGATCTATTTTGCATAGAAGGGGAGTTATTTTCCTAGATTGTTGATTTGTTTCAAATAGGCAGCTGGAGCACTATTTATAGGTCAATAGTAAAATAATTAGATATTAATTATTAATTTAGAACTAATATCATTAGTTTGGCCATTACTATGATTGTCATGTCTTAAGATGTTAACTAAGTGCTCAAACTATATGTAAACTATTAATAAACTATTACAATGATTGAAAAGAACCTACATGACATTAGTAAAATCAAATTGACATTGTAATTTTAAGCTTGATGTACTATCATGATGATTGAAATGGACTTAATTGATGATCATAAAAAATAATCAATGTTGTAAATTCCTTCAATAATTCCATAATGAAGTCATCTTCAGTTCCATTCATTTAGATTTAGACTTTTTTAGTTTTATTCATTTAAATTTCTTCATAATTTTTTTTCATTTAGACATCTTCAATTTCATTTATTTAAATTTCCTTATAAATGAATTTATTTAGACATCCTTAGATTATGAAAAAAAAAGTCATCATATTTGATGTTGATTAATCCTGAAAATCATTTTTTTATGTTTGTCATTTCCTCACTAGAGGCCTTTTAATTATTACAAATTTTTATTTTTGTAAATAATTGAATATAAAAAGAAAATTATTTTTGAACCTATTAACACAAAATATTATATTTGTTTGGATATGTTTTCTCTTTATTAATTTGTGTAATCCAAATGCCTACATAAAATTTTAAGTAAACTTATCAAAACAAGCAAACACAATGCTACCAAACTCACCTAATGAGCAAATAATGTACATTAGCTTAGTCCTAAGTTAAACTACTTTTTCACCAAATCATATTAGTCAAGTTGTTATAGTATTGATCCAAATCCTAGTCCCAAGTGGATTTCTAACTAGCAATCCCAAGGGGAGTTTTACAACATGTTACACTTTATACATCTCTTATTTGTTTATTACTAATTTCATAACATTAGTTAATTAAAATCAACTATTATTACTCTACTTAATATATATATATATATATATATATATATATATATATATATATATAGATTAATTATGCTACATATGTTTAGTTATAATAATTACTTTACCAATTATGTTTTGTTAATTTTTGGATTTTATGATAGAATATTCTTACATAAATATTATTCAAATTTATGCAATATATATTAACTATATTAAACATATAAAATTATTAATTTTAATATTATATTTTTTAATTTTAGTGTAGTGGATATAACTAAAATAGTAAGAAAATAAATCAAGACAAATAATTTTTAATGTGGGAAACCTCACAATTAGAAGAGTAAAAACTATAGGATCTAGTAAAAAAAATTCACTATTAATTCAAATATGTAGAAATATTTTGTTAATTAAGTTCTCAAGTATATATGAATATATTACTATTTTGAATTAATAGTAATAATTTATTACTCTACTTAATATATTTATTTATTTAAATTAATTATTCTATGTATGTTTAGTTATAATATTTATTTACTAATTATGTTGTGTTAATTTTTGGATTTATGATAGTAATTTTTCTTACATAAATTTTGTTAAATTTATGCAATATATATTAACTATATTAAATTATTAATTTTAATATTGTATTTTTTAATTTTAATGTAATTATGTATTTTTATAAACTTATATAATATATGTCAATAATAGTAAATATATAATTTATCAATTTTAACACTAATAATTATTTAATACTACTCATATATATTAGTTTTAATATACACACACACACACACCTAAGATTTAAAAAGCAATCCACAATCGTAATATTGTGGTTTCAGACTTGATTGCACCACATTTTTTTTGCAATTTTAGGCTACTATGGCTGCATTTTCCCATATTTGTCTACATTGCAATGATACTATGACTGCAACCACAACTGCAATTTAAATTCTTGATATATACTTTTATAAATTAATCATTTATTATTTATTAATATTACTATACTCATAAGCTAATTCAATAACATAATAGGTTAATACTTACTAATCTCAATCTTTTATCAAGTTTAGGTAACTAGTTCCAATCTCATACCAACTTGGATCATTATTATCCTTTTTTATACCAGTTTTAGTCTTAGATCAGGCAAAATTATATCAATCATAGGCTAACTTATCATACTCAACTTGTTTTGATAACTTTAATTTTAAGTAAAAAAAAATATAGATGAACAAAGAGAGATAATTTTGCAAATTTAAAAAATTTTAAGAGTTATTGCTCTATTCATAATGAAAATACAAACAAATGAGTAAAGATAAACAATATCTCTATAAATTGATATAAAATAACTATACTAAATCATTAATAAACATACATATCTATATATAGATTCACAAAAACAATAGAAAAACCATTGTGCATCAAAATCTTTATCTTTGATGCAAATTCTAGTATTATTACTCAAATTTCTCTAGTTCATATACTCCATTAGAAACAATAGAGTTTTATAAGAGGAAAGAACCAAAGATTAAGGTTCTCCTTTGTGCACTCTCTTAATGAAAGAGGATTGAAAGTTCAAAAGTTCTTCCAATTATTGACTTTTTCATTCCATTTTACATCATGGAAAATGAAAGAGTATAGAATGGGAGAAAAACAAAGTTAAAGTTCCTTCATTGGACACTCTCTTGATGAAAGTAGAGAGAAAGAGATTAGCAATAACATCATGTACCAACCCATCATATTTAAGTGCATATTGGAGAGATGTCAGAAGAGTTCATTAAAAAAGGTAGAGTTAGAGCAAAGATTTATAAAAAAAAAAAAATAGACATCAATTATTAAATAAAACTAACATTGTATTGATTCTACAATTTCCAACGTGACTCCTTTAATAGCTTTTACATGATAGCTATTAATTGGGATTAACATCCTATTTTTCTATGGTTTCCAATGAAACTCTTGAATAGCCTTTTAAAACAACAATTGAGGATAGAATCGAGGTTATAAGTTTTTGTGCAATGTTTGGAAATTAGTTTTATTCTTATCCATCATTGTAAGTTTTTATATAATTTTAAAAATGATATTGTATCAAAAACAAAAGTAGATGTTGTTGCAAATTGATGCCTACGATTGAAGTAAATCATTAATTATATGTTAGTGCCCTTTTGATGTATTTTTATCTTGACAATTGGAATTACAGAAAGTTGCAAGTGCAAATGCACTAAGTGTGAATAGAGAAGATTATTGGTCAAATGGAAGACTAATGATCACCCTTAGAGATTTGTATTGTGTATTTGTGCAATATCGATGCTTGATAGCCCAATTTGTCAAGACTTCCAGACTCTTTTTGCAAAACTCCTTATGTTTACCCATAATACATATAAAAGCAAGGTTATATGCTACTAGCATAAGAAAATAGGACCATGGCTAATAGTTATAACTTTTGACTCAAGTGCTTGAATCTAACACTATTTACACGTGGGATGAGATGAATATTAGGGGCATATTTACCCTGCTCTTCCTTAATACCATTGAGGAGTGACGACTTTGAGGACGTCACGATCTTTAACACTTATAACTTGGATGATTTTAAGAAGGAGTTATCTTACTTATCAAAATACAAGTGAAATAAATATTAAAACTTTTAAGCAATAGAGTGAGATTAAAAATACTTCTGGAGAAGAGATCGATTTTGAAGTGAATTTTGCAGAAGAGCTTAATATGGTTATAAATAGTTGTGATTTGGATCATTGCCTTATTCTCCTCCCATAATTCACGACGGTTTATAATAGTTGATGACTTTAAAAATCTTAGGTTACATAGATAAGTCAGTTTTAAGGAATTTATTTTAAAAATCGATGGTGAAATGCCTGTTTTAATTTTTTATTAATTTAACTCTTTAAATCTTAGTATTAATTTTTATGTAATTATTAAATTACACTCAATTTTTTTTTTCAAAACATTTTCATTTTAAGCAACTAATAGAATTATTGCACAATAACTAACATTTTTTTGGTAGAAATGATAAGTAAATGACTATAAGGCAAAACTTAGATAAAGTTTTTTAGTTGTTTACCATAAGGTTCTCCAACCAAATTACAATGTATTAATTATTTTATTAACTGTTAATAACTTCAATTTGATAATTATAATAATTAGTAATATTATAAATATAATAAAGCAATTAATACACTTGTTGTAACCTAAATAAAGAAACTTATAACAAATTCCTAAAAACTTTATTTAAGTTATGCCCATGACTATGTTAACATTAAATTGCCCTGTGAGAAAATTAGTTGTTAAAAATTTTAAACCTAAAATTAAAAATCATCATTCACGTAGAAGGTGTTTGACAATTTAGCTTTTGCCTAATTTGGGGGCCTTTCAATTTATTGGTCAAGCCAATTATTTGTTTTAGGCATTTAGTAAACTATTTTTTTTATTGTAATGACTATGGTGTACTAGCTGCACTAGTGCATCTTGTTTAAATTGTTAAATTTTATTTACATAATATTGCATAGGATGAATGAAATTCAATGGTTAAATTTAGTGGTACACTAGTGCAATGAGTACATTGAAGTCTCTCCCTCATTTTATTAATTGATTGACATTCCATAAGCTAATTTAGAAAATGTGAAGAACCCAATATTTTCAATTAAGTAATCCATAAAAATTAAAAAAAAAAATTCAACCTACCCATGAATCATAGTTATTTTTATATGTGCCCTCATTGATAAAAGAAACTTTAAGTTCATACATTATAATTTATTTAATTTATTATAACCAATTCAATGCTATTATAAATAAAAATTCTTAATTATTATTAATTTTTAATGATATATAATTTTCTACATTGATAGTGTCATGCCTCAAGTTGTTTGACTAACCCAAATAATTGTTAGGCTTGATCACTAGCCTAAAAAAACTAACTTAAGTTCGTTAATTAGTCAAACTTAGTGTCTTACATAAAATATTTAAATATCAAATACAACATATGTGAGGGCTTCACAATCTTCCCACGTAAATAGGTTAACATTCATATTAGACTTATCAACCCATCAAATCACATGGTCTAAGATTTGTGCCACCTAAAGTATATAGCTAGTGGATGCTCAAATATCATTTGTCATGTCCAAAACCCTAGGCTTGATCCATTGAACTAAGAAACTAATCTAAATTAATTAAATAATCAAATTATATACATATATATATATATATATATCATATTCAAGTACTAAGTTTCATAGAGGTGGAGTTTCATAGGTAGTTGATTTAATTTTTTAAAGAACTAACACTACAAGAAATAATGGTTACATTGACAACATTTTTTGCAATGAAAAGAATTTGGTCATTGGCAATTCATGCCAATACTTTTATTGATGATAAAGTCATTGATAATACAAGAAAATCTAATGTGCACCAATTTTTATAGATAGAAAAATTTTTTGTGGGAAAAATACAACCTTCAATAATGACAAAAATCATCGATAAAACATGTTCATTTTTACTAATGAAAATTGTTGTCAGCGTAGAATGGAATCACATATTGGCAAGAAAATTCAACTTTTAGCAGTGACTTTTGACATTATTGAAAGGTTAACTTTCATTGATGACAAATGTTGTTGTTGAAGATTAGCATAGGAAATTATGCTCTACTCTTCAGTGACGACATTTGTTGTTGGTGAAAGTTTAGGCTTTTAACAATGACAAAAGTCATCATCAAAGAGTAGGTCACAATTTCCCATGTCATTCTTTAGTGATAACATTTATCATTAATAAAAATTTTAAACTTTCAACAACAATAATGTCATGCTAAAGAGGGGCATAGCGAATTAAGCCTATAAATATCCTATTTAATACTAAGGATAATATCATCGATGAAAGTTTCTAATTTTTATCGATGACTCTTTAATAATGATTGGGAATTTCATCTATAAATACCCACTGAGCACCATTTGAAGCTTATTTTGCACAAAGAAAAGAGAAGTAACAGAGTGGAAGACTAAGGTGAGTGAAGTTTTATAATTTTTTTATAATGTAATATATTTTTATTTATATATTTTTGCAATGTAGTATAATTTCTTATTTATATATTTTGAATTGTTAGTTGTTATTGCTATTCATTATTATTCATGTTTGGCATTTGAAGAGTACTTGATTAGTACATTTATTCTATTGAAATATGTGAATCAAATTTTATAATATTTTATTTGAATATGCAATTTATGAGTTGAATAATATGAAATGAATTTATTTACTTTGATGATATGATTACTTTGGTATGAAATAAATCCTGTTTGAATTTATATGTTATAAATGTTAAAAGTGTTTATGTATTTTTATATTAATGTACAATTTATAAATATAAATTTTATTGTTATTATGTTACTAAGTAAAATTGTAATTTTACACAATACGATATGTGTATGAAATATTTAGGTAGGTTAGTTTGAGATGAAGTTGTTATGAGATTTTTTTTTTAACAAATCTTTTAGTTTAGGGTGTAGTTTCAAGTGAAGAATTTTTAGTTACATTGAAGTAATGTAAAACTAGAATGATTATATAAATATATTTTAAAACATATATTGACATGAGGGTAAACCTTTAGGTACATAATTAAATTCTTTCAATATAACTTAGTAAAAATATTTCAATAAAATTGTATAATAAAAAAATTCAAATGTTATAAATATATTTAATAAAAATATTATGAATATATGAATAAGATATTTTGAAAGTTTTAAAAATTTAGAACAAAATTATATATTAAATAAGTTAGAAAATATTGAGATATTGAAAATAGAACACGAAAAAAAATATTGAATGTATAAATAAATTATTTCAATATATTACAAAAGTTAGTATTTTTATACAATGATGAATAAAAGTAGATATCATAGACATAAACAATAATAATGATTATACAAATGCAAATATGCCTTATAAAAATGCAATGACTACATAAATATATTTGAAATAATATATTTATATGAATGTTAGGTTTTGAAAATGAAAATCACATTTAGGTTAATATAAGGTAATAAATATATGTTAATGAAAATGTGTTAACATAAAAAATTCAAATTAAAAAAAATATATTTGGATAATTATATATTGAATATATGAGTAAGGAATTTTAAATAATTGAAAATTAAAGTTTTATATATTCAACAATCACATTAGATATTGAATAAATAAATAATAGGAATAAAAAATACATGCAAATTACACACACAGTAGTAATAATAAAATTATATACAATTATATATTTTAAGAAAATTAAAAATATAAATATATCATGACAAAATATAATGACTATTTTGACATATTTCACATAATCCTCACTAATATGAAAATAGATTTTTAAATGTATAATTAAATATTGACAAATATAACTTGGTAACTATATTTTAATAAAAATGTATAAAAAATTTTCAATCTTACAAATGTATTTAGTAAAAATATTATGATGATATAAATAGGAATTTTAAAAATATTGCTAGAATTTAAATTTTTACATCACTAAGAATTCTCAAATAAAATACAATCTATATCAATTTAATTAATATATAATCACAAAAATTTGAAAATTTTGAACATTTGAAAATAAATTTTCAAATTTACCAATGCTCATATAATATACATCTTGTCAAAAAAGTTGGTAAAAAAAGTTGAATTGTTTATCTTATGAATGTAATAGAATAGGGTTAAAAATTGAATTCCTAATTCCAAATTTTGAATGCACTAATTTATATGGATACTTAAAATATTCAACAATGCAAAGAATAATATACCTGAATAACGATGTCCATAAAATGTCATAATGTACATTTAAAATTATTGTAAATATATTTTTACAATAATTTTAAATGGAATTGCATTTACATTGTAAACTTAGACCCGTTTAAAGGTTAGTTAATTTTTATATGTTAACCAACCATTGAATTGTCCAATAAAGTTAAACAATTTGAGATATATCTTATAATTATTATTAACAATTTATCTTATTCTTTTTTGACATTGTAAAAATTTCTTGACATCCTCATTGTTCTCCAAGTGTGAACTATACCAATATATAGTTTACACACTTTGAAAACTATAGGGAGATGCTATTAAAATTTTTGTGCGTAAGAAATGATAACCGTGGATAAATTGATATAATCATAATTATAGAAATATTTCAAATGAGATAAGGCCTTACCCTTTAAAATTGGAGCGATATAATGGATTTAAGATATATAACAAATATTGATCATAATACTTAATTTCATAAGAAGTTATCTTCTTTCTGTTTAGTAGTACGATGTCTATAAATAAAATGTAGATACATTTACGAAATTACTTATTGGATGAGTATTAGAACGATGCATTGGCATTTGTTGAGAGAAATTCATGGAAGCCTTATTAATCAATTTTAATTAAAAGAATATAAAAAGATAATTTTATTCTATCATAAGCAAGAGTTACAATCCTGTCAATATGTCTCATGTACCTCTTAATGTCCCCTAAAAGACTTTGTCTTTCCTTTGCATATTAGATTCGATTCCAAATCCTTGTGATTAATTATTTCTATAATTAAAAAAAAATTGTAACAATATAAATTGGATTTTTATGATTAAAGACTTGTTAATCATGTTTAATTTAACTTTTACCTATTGTTCATATCATGAACAATTAATTTTTTTTAATGTAAGATAACTTTATTATTATTATTATTATTATTATTATTATTATTATTATTATTATTATTATTATAGGCATAATTAATTGCAAAGTAGTGGCAAAGCCAACAATCTATAGTCATTGGGTTTAAATTTATGCATTTAATTTTTAAATTTAGAATTATACCTTGGTATATAGATGAAAAAAATTACAATAATATATATTTATAAATTTTGTAACTTTTTATTTTTCACTTTTTTATGAAAGTTGGAGTTTTTATAACTAAAAATTTTGAAATTTTGGAAGAAAAAATTAAAAATATTTAAAACTTAACATTTATAGAAAGCTAAATAATAAAAAATATCACTTTGGTAAATCATTAATTCTTCATAAAATAAATATAATTAAATAGTATTGAATACAAAATTACAATTCTTTTAACTGACTCACAGTTAAAAAGGAGAGGTATGATTCATCTTTCGATCTTGTCATATTTTTGTGAGTTCAAGTTTTAAAATATATTAGACTTATATATAATAGTTTCATATATTTTATAAGAAATTTGGAGGTTTTATGCCTTCATTTGTTCACACTCAATTGTGCATGACTTTGCTATTATTGCAAAGTGATCTTTATTGTAGTTTTTTTCTTAATATTATTATTACAATTATTTAGATATATCATTCAATTTTTAAATACTGAATACAATTACACATTATTTATATAAAATTTTTGAACATATAAAATTATCAATAAATTTAAATACAATAATATAAAATGTAAGTAATTCATATAGCGATGTGTAAAAATATTATAATATTTAATATGAATAAATTTAAGTTTCTTAAAAATGGAAAGTTATATCATATTTAAAAAAATTATTAAAATGAAATTTAGTCTAGTTACTTAAAGTAAATCGGAAAACTTCTGCTACTTAAAACGAAGAATCCTGTTGCGATAATGTAAGCAAGGAGCTAAAAAAATTTACGTTACAAAAATAGATCAATGTTTTAGGCTAAGACATGTAAAATAATGTGGAATATTTTCTTTGAACCAGTTGCAAAAAAGTAAAAAAAAAAATCTTGGAAAAGTTGCAACTGAAAGAAAGAATGTGATTGTTAAAGAAATCCAACTTGTACAACCTACAACTAGAGGTAATAGTCAAATTTGTTGACTAGGGTTAATCCACCCCAAAAACCAGGAGGAGGGGATGGAATTCCTTGCCCAAATTATATTCTCTCATTGAGAAAGATCATAAGTTCCCTTCGTTAAATCAAGAAGCAATACTATTTAGATTCTTTTCTTTTACGTTTTTTCGCGTTCCCTTTTTCACATCAGGAAAAAAAAAACTTTAGGCATGTAAAAATTGAGTTAAATCAGCCTTTATTTTAATATTGAAAAAGAATGAGAGAAAATGCTAGTATTGTATAAGACACTGACTTATTACATAATTTGTCATTTAAGGAGGTGTTTGATTAGGAACTTTTAAGGGGCTCGAAATAGGATCAAATATTTCATTCCCTTACATATTGTTTGTTTTACATGGATGGGAACTGGCAATCCTTACCAAAACTTAAATGATTCCCCCCCCCCAAATAAAACCTTTATTTCATTTAAGATTTTAGAATTCCTTACTTAGTCTAAATAGGGAAAAAAATGCTCACGACTCTTCTATTTCATTCTCACAATATTGACTTTCGTTGCTCCATTGAATTGTGCTAGCATTCTTAAGATACTTTATCAAAAGGTAATTGCTGCTCAAGCTTTCCATCTTAAATTTACAGTTTAAAGTGTCTTTGTACTTGTTCTTTTAAAAATGACAACCTTTTGAGCAATTACATTGACATAGCTTTATGTCCAAGCAAATTTCAAGAAGGTGCATTTCTTAAAAATGCAACCTTTTCTTTCAAATGAGTTTGTTTATTCTGTATGGGTCATTTTTTTTTCAATTTTAAATCAGTTTCTTGCTTTTATAAATGGATTTGAATAATAAAAACAAAAACCTTGCACTTACTTGTTTTCTCAAGCCATTAACAGATGAGTTTTTTTTGGGTTTGTAATTTTAATAAAAATTTATGTTAAATTTATTATTATTTTACAATTTTTTGTTAAATTTTATTATAATTTTATGGATTTAACTATACTTTCGATAAAATAATTTTTATTAATTTTCCTTTCCGATGAACTAAACAATAAGAAAGGAAATCATCAAAGTGTGATTCCCTATCTAAACTAAATGCTTAAAAAAAGATCCTTTCCCTTACTCCCCCTTTTATAATTCCATTCCCTTCCTACTCCTGGGTTTGAAAACGCCCCCTCAGATGATAATTTTGATAGTTTTGATGGTTAATCTATTGTTTTTGTTTTGTACTTTATGTTCCCAATAAATTGACGGGTAAAACTATTTCAGCTATAATAATTTGCTATATTTTACATACAAGAAGATAGAATTAGGTTTTTTTTAAGTGCAAGATATATTTAAAAAATAAAGTGTAAAAAATATAATTATTGATGAGAAAATTAAGAATTCTAAATTTATTAAATAATAATAAATTAAAAAATAATTTTCAGATTTATAACTACTCACTTTTTTTAAATTTCTTTAAGTTAATGGTTATGGTTTTGTATTTTATCCTCCAAAAGTGCAATATGCCCTTTATAAGAGCCAATGTCCCATGCTGATATTTTATATACGGGAAGATAATGATATCTAAGAGATGGGGAAGACTTAACTAGTAATCATGGCACCTTTGTAGATAAACTTAATTAGATACAAGTAGTTACTAATTTCTTGAATATAGTATTTTTTTAATTCCATAATTAAAAGGAAAAATAATAATATCTATATATCAAAGTAATTAAAAAAACATAAAAATAGTGTATTCTTTTATAATTGTGCGAATGATAATTTATTCAACATATATACAAGGTCGATGGTTTAAATTCATGACATGAGAGGAAGAAGGCCCTAAGACAACATTGAATATCACTACACTAAAAAGGCTAATAAGAAAAAAAAGTGTATTTAAATATGCAAGATTGATGTAAAATGATATAAACATGCGGGGTCAATGATAATGGTTATAAAATAACAAATCAGATTATAATTTAGGGCCAAAGATAATGGTTATAAAAATAGTGTTTGTAACGGTTATAAAATGTTTTAAAAATATAATTATATTAAATATCAAATGATAGTGATAATATTTATCTATTTATTATCTCCTATTCTTTAAAATATTTCTATTTATAAGAGAATATAATTTAGCAAATCATTACTACAAAAATACGATTATGTGTCTGTTGATTCATAAAAATCATGTCAGTTTCTAACTGACGTATAATAAATAATGTTGTATGTTAGATTATTGCACATTAATTTTTTTTAATTAATGTGAAAGAAGATTATGACTTTATATTTTTACTATAAAACATCAATACATTTTCTTTTAAAATTTATAAAAAAATTTACATTTAACATCCAATTTTAGTAAAAAAAATTGATGTGAAATATTTATATAATGTTTTTTTAAAAAAGGTCGTTTTGTTCCCCTTTAGAGTGAAGATGGAATAAATCTAACATCCATAAAAAATGAACAGTCCATCTCATAAAAAAAATATATTTTAAATTTAAAATTAAAAAAAATTGGATTCTGTCATCTGTTTTGGCGAATTTTTTTATTTCTTCTGTACCTTTTCTCTTTTTTTTTTCTAACAATGGCAAATGGCCAAAGGTGGTTTACCTTATTAGAAACTTGAAAATTTGTTGTGTCGATGGGCTTTTTTCTTTTTCACTTTTATTATCTCACATTATTGTTTGATTGACTTTGGATTACTTAATAATATTTTATCAAATATATACTGAATATTTAAAAATTAAATGCAACCCCAAAAATCTTAAAAATAAAATATAAATGAAAATTCCTCCAAAAAATTGTACAAAAAATTAGAAAAATAAATGAGATGATAACAAAAGAAATGGACGTAAGAAAGAGAATTCTTATATTTTGAACTAATGACATGGAGTAAAATATTTGTTTTATGCTTAATGCTAATTAAAAGAGTATCTTTAACTCATTGACATGTGATGACAAATGGAGTGAGATTTAGGATTCTATAGAAAGTGATAGACAAAGATGGAGATTGAGTTTGAAAACAAATGAGAAGAAAAAGCAAAAGTAATATGGAGAAAAAAATAAAATTCATTTTATTTATAATGTAAGACTTTAGACATTCATTTATAGGAATTGATATTTAATATTTTGATTTTAGACATTGGTTAACATGATTCACTTGTAAGAATCATTGCTGAAAGTAAAATATGATGACTAAAGTTTTTCTTATACTTACATGATTTTAAATGCCAACTATTTTAGAAATTGATATTTAAAATGTTATGGAAAGATATACATCAAATTTTTTTCAAGAATCAATTCTAAAATTTTCTTTTTATTTATAAAAATGTCACTAATATATTGATTTTGAACATTAGTTATTTTAGAAATTAACATTTAAAGTTTCCCTCTCCTAAGAGTAAACACGTTGATTTTTTATGAATCAATTTCCAGAAAAAATTTCTTATTTCTAAAAATATCATCAATATCATGATTTTAAATATTAGTTATTTAAACCACCATATATGTTCCTTTTAACTAGCATATATTAAACAACTTCATATTGGCTAATGAAACCAAATATTTTAACAATAAATAATAAAATTTCAATCAAAATCAAAATTTAGATTAAAACTTTTATACTAGGCACTAAGAATGGGAACTTGATTTTAAATAGTTAGTCAATACTGAATTGATTTTCTATTTCACAATATTCAAAAGTTTATAGAAAGAAAGGAAAAAGGATAAATAAACGGTACAACCTCGATAAAAAAAAAGCCAATTAAAATTTAGATCTAAATCTAACAATAGACAGAAGGATAGCGACTTAATTTTAAAAGATTAATTACGATTAAATTTCCTGATTTATTGTGTCTCTATATTTCCTCTCAATTTTAAAAATCTTAAAAGACAAAATGGAGGTACATAAATAGTAAAATATAAATAAAACGTATGAATTTTAAAATTTAAGATAGATAGAAATGATAGTAGCAAGTACTCCCTCCATTTCTTTTGAGATAAGTAGTAACTTAATGTTAGGAAATTAACCAGGTTCAAATTTTTTTCGTTTCTCAATTTTGAAAAAGTTAAAGAAACAATAACAGTTAAAAAACAATAAATTTCTAGTTTGCTGATTTTGTGGTGAGGTTTGACTAACTAAAGCTGATATTACGTTATCTAATAGGATTAAATGTTGCGCCATTGGAAAAGAAGGCCTTAAAAAAATGCGGCTATTAAATATTATTGACTAGATTATATTGCTTAAATGTCAATTAAGAATTAGTTTTAAATTCAGTTTTATTATATAAATAGAGATAAATACAATATAATCTTTATCTGAACAGGAAAGAGAGTAGGAAAAAGTAAGGAAAATTTTAATTGACTGGATATAATATGAGTAGAAACCGACTTTCTATAAGAATTCTTTTAAGCCAGTTTCTACACAAAATTAGATAGAAACACACAAATAGTGATGACTTTTGAATTTGTAAAGTTTATAAAAACACACGTTTTTTTTAATTATCCCTTACCCTAAAATTATTATAAAAATTTTCTTATCTGCATTTGTATCCATTTTTCAAACCTCAAATTTGTACTCGAATGAGTAAAATGTATGAATATCTACTGAGTATAGGTTAAATTACCATTTCTAAACTTATCAAGAAATAAGAAGATATTATTAATTACACTCATGCATTTAGGTTATGCAAACTAAACAAATTAAGGAAAGAACACATTATTAAATGTAGGAGAAAAATATATTAATATGTAATAAAAATTATATACACTACTATAAAATTGCTTTTTAATGTCACCATATTGATATTAATTAATGTAAAAATTAACGTATATAATAGTGCAGTAGGATTTTTGAAAATAAATATAATTTATAATGTTGGTTCTAATAAAAATCAATATTATAAATAGTAATTTTCAACTTGCAAATGAATAGTTGTAAATGGATTGAGAAAAAAAATTTCATGATGGTTGTTTTAAATAACTAATATAAAAAGGAAGGATGAATCATTAGATTTGAATATTAGCCAAATATTAGATGTTAGTTTCTATATAAAGCTAACATTGAAAAATTTTCCCAAAAAATATTTTTGTAATTTTGCACAAAATATAAAATTTCAATTATTTATTAATAACTGACATTTAAGTGATTAAGTCCTAAACTTACCCCTCTCAATGTTTGACAATGCAGATACTCATAATGTAATACCTCCTGTACCACTGCAATAGGGATGAATCCTTTGAAGATTCCCTTTTGTGATGGCTTCAAGTAGTTGTAGATAATCCATATAGATAAAATTATTTTTGGGCTTTGATCTACATAGGAAAAGTGTAGAAGAATAGAAAATCTTTCTAATTAAGGCTACTTAGGTTGCCTATCCTCAAATTAAAGGGGATTATAAGCAAACATAATTTCTTTTATTGTAAAACTATTACTTGAAAATTAAGTTAGGTTGTGAAAACTAATTGTTTAGATTACTTGCCAATCACAATTAATGGTGAGTCTTGACATTAAAACTAATTCAATTTCATGATGTATCGTCACCAAAATAATGTTAATGAGGTGTCACTAGAGAAAAGAAGTTCAAAAAAACCGCATTTAAAAAATAATATTAATTATAAACTAGCATTATTATGTTTGCTTAAACATTAATAAGAAGTCGTTTAATTCTTGGTAGCAATATGAAAACTCCTATTTTTTAGAAAATAGAAAAGAAGTGATAGATTTGATTAGCCATTATTTAATAAATTAGAAGAAATAAGACTTTTAGGAAATTTTACTTCTAATAAAATATAAGAAGTTATTTATCTACTTTCCCCTGAGTAAATTCTACATAAGTTATTTATGGATATAAAAAAATTATTATTAAATTTATTAATAACAACTAAAATTTATTAATTTATGTTATAATAATATTGATAATATAATAATTATTTTATTAACATTTTTTTAGAAGTTTAGAATTGAACCAAACAAAATATAAAAATTTACTTCTTAAGAAATGTTATTTTCTCAATATTAACTAAATAACTTTAAATACTTCATAAAAATTTACATAGAAAGTTATTTTTTGAAAAGTTTAATTTCCAATGAAAAATTATTTTTCATACAAATCAAAAAACCTTTAAGTGTATAAATGTAATGAGTGTAATGAATTAAACTTACATTTTATTTAAATTTAAAGGAGAGATGGGACAAAAATGTAGTAAGATTTTGATTGAATAAATATTGTTGTATTAAATTAAAATCAACTCTATGTTTTAAAGCAGTTTTATTTAAAATTGAATCAGATAAAAATTACTTCGGAATTTGAAACGTTTACATCATAGGATTTCAAGCTTGGAGTTATAAGATAAATTCTAAAATTGCTAGATTGAATAATGACCAAACTATAGTACTTTACCTGAAACTTACCCCATTATGCCTTGGGCAGTTGACACAATTAAAGCTATTGATGGTGCCTTAAAAAATGAGTTGACAGGAAGGTACAACTGTGACTTTTCATCAACCACTTATTATGAATGCGTTGTTGGAGTAGAATGAATATCTAAATTTCAACCAAAAATAAAAAATAAAAAAACGAATTTGCACAATTGGCACATGAAAATAAAATTCCCTACAATCTATTGTTTTTGGGCCAAAACAATGTCCAAATGAAACAAAAATTAATTGACTAAACTATATATTAAGCAAATCAACAATAATTAAATGAGTAAAACATATTTAGTGTCCCTCAATAAAATATATTTTTAATTAATCAATTAATAAACCTAATTAAGGTCCCTTACGTTAAATGCCATGCATAATTTACACTTATCTCAATAAATAGGAATATGCAGAACAGATATATAAATTATTGGAAGAGTAAAACATCATAAAAAAAATAATTTTGTATGAATCATAAATTGAGTTAGCTCTCTTATAGAAATTGACAATCTGAATGAACTAACTCACATGTTAATCAACATTACTCTACCTCTCTTAATTTTATTGAAGGTGGAACTTTCTTATTTTTCTTGATTTGCATAATTAATTTGTATTAAGAATTCAAAAGAATTTATAAAATAACAATAATTTAATTTCAATTTCTATATTTAATAATTTGTTATTAACTTAATTTAAAAGTATAAAATTAATGTACACACAACTTAATTTTTTGTGTATAAATAATTAAATATATTTTTTATTATCTATGTCTTTTTTAATAATGTTACTCACAAAATTGCAATTCACAACTTTCATTGACAAAGTTGTTTAAAAATAAATTGTGTAATTAATGTTATTATACTTTCTTTATAATATAGGAATGACTAGATTATTTCACATATGCATATAAGGAACATGGATTGAACTTTCAATATAGGAAAAAATACAAAATTTTTAATAAATATTAAATATCACTTGAGTCAAATTCTTTCTACCACTATTATACTTTTTAAAGTAACTAATTTAATTATGTGTATATTTTTCTAAAAAAATCCATATAAAATTAAAGTAATTTCTAAAAAGTCCTTTGGAAACATAAGAAGCAAGTTCTCATAGGGAAGAAATAAATTCCCTATGAACTTTTTAAGTTGTATTTAAAATTATTTGATTGACACTTCCTAAAAATTTACTTCATATATTTTATTCGGTCTAACTCTGAACTTCTTAAAAAGTATTGTCAAGATAACTAATATACCCTTTTATATTATAATATACAAGATGAGAATTATTGATAAATTTTAATTACCTATAATTATTTTTTAAAATTATAATTCTAATATCTCTTACAATCATAATTTGCCTATAAAAATAAAATAAACTTATGTGAAAAATTAAGATGTACTATATATGTCTTAAGTTATCTTAATATAATTCGAATAAAATATAATTTAAATGAAGGAAAATCATTAGTTAAATAATTTATAGAATAATTAATTTCATCAAATTTGTATAAAATAGATAAGAAATATATAATTTTTTATTTTTATAATTGAATATTAAAATAATAAATATGTATAATTCTATTTAGTAATAAATTTCTATTGTAATAATATTTATATTTTCTAATTAATAAGTTTTATTTATTAATATAAATTATATTTATTATAATTTTCAAATGGTGATAATAAAATATTAAAATGATCATTAGTTTAACTAATTAAGCATAATTTTGTATTTCAATTTATAAATAATGTAGGAAATTCTTACTGATGTAAGGTATGGGTAAGAAATTTCTCATTGTTTGTAAGAAGTAGACAAATTTTACTTTTTCTGTAGTAATAAGAACTTAAGAATTTCCTACATCTGCCAACCAAACCGCTGCTAGTTTTAGGAATACAAGACCCTCCTTCTTTTAATATATAATTATTTGATAATAACCAATTTTTAAATTTATTCAACACTTGTCAAACAATTTCGCAAGCCTTAAAGATATTTTTTGAAAATTTTATATCTTTCTTTATATATAAGATTCAATCCCTTGTCCTTTCTATGTGTTTAGTACTTTAACAATTTTTACAATTATTGAAGAAAAGAAAACTAGAATGGAAGGCCTCGATTTTATTGTTTTTAATGTTGAATTTTAATATTTTAATCTTTATGATTTCTTTTGGTAAAGTAATCCTTATAATATTTATTTGTTACTTTATTTTATTAGTATATTAGTGTAAATATATTTTATATAATGAATATATATTTTTCTTAATATCAAATAATTTTTAAAGTTGATATTGTGATGTAAGACAGTCTTCTTTATTATATATTTATATATTAATTATAGAAATGCAACTTTTATTATCATTTGTACTTAGGCTGGAGCAAAACTAATCACAACTATTGAATGACTGGGGTAGATGTGCCCTACAAAAAATGTTAGGGCATGGAGATCCACACCTTGAATAATTTTATTCACTATTATTTAATTTTTTACGGATGTTTTCAATTTACTAATTTTTAGGATTGTTAGATCAGTTTAGGTTTTGAAACCCTCAACAAACCATAGATTTCACGTAACAAAAGATATAAAATAAAATGATAATGATTTAGTGGAAAGTATGATAGCTCCAAACATATTTTATTTGTCAATAAATAAAATTCGAATCTTGGATGGAGTCTTATTAAGAGGAGAAAAATCGGTTAATAATTTAATCCTCAGAGTGGGTTGTCCACTTAATTAGTTACCATCTTTTCACTGAGAAAAAAAATGATAAAATGCATATAACCTCATATATCAATTGTTATGAATAAAATTCTCAATATTAAAATATAATTATACCTTCAAACTACACTGCGTAGAAGTTCTTTGAATTTCTCCATTCAAATTCTAATGGCATATATAAAATTTTCCCGTAATCTACAATTGCATAAAAAAAGAGCTTCTAAAGTTTCACTCACTAATTCAGAAGAGGAATGTCTTGTCCAACTGCAGGTAGGAAAGTCTTACACAAGTGTTGCGTTATTACTACGAGGCACTACTGAACTTACTCAAAGAGAAACGACCTGACGATTTTAAGTAGTGAAGGAATTATATGTATTTCAGGAGGTGCATATGCTTCCATTAACTTTCTTAAAATCCTACATAAAATTTCATATTTCATTTAAATACATTTAACTCCACTGATTCTCAGGTCCCAGCTTTGCTGCTGATTTTAAAACATAAGCATTCAAATGCTTATCGTACATAGCCCTGGGATTATAACAAGGCATTCTTAGGCTCTAATAATGATGGAGGTAACGCAGCTGCTGGAGGCAGTCGGAAGAGACTTCGAAGATGCGATGGCTTGGCTTGCGGAAGAAAGTCTGCTTCGGGTTCGGATTACGGGTTCAATACATACAAATGGATCAAGGCCCATTAAGTGGACTGCCCCGGTTCGAGACAACATCAAATTGAACACTGATGGGAGTTGGGCTAGTCAGTTTGTCATATTTGCGATATTGGCCGGAAATAGTTCGGGAAAATTCAGGAATATTGGTTTGAAAATTTTGAATGCGCTTCTCCGCTCTCAGCAGAATTATTTGCCATTCGAGAGGCTGCTACTGTTTCTTTTAATTTCCTAAGTTGAATCCTCCATGTGAAGATTGATTATAAGGTGGTTGTTGATGTTTTGTTGAGTCATATCGTACTTAGTATTTGTGGAGAATACTGCCCATTATGAAGTCTGTTAATAGTTTCCTCATAGCTAATTCAGGCCTAGTGTTAATGTGTTATTTCAGAGAGGCAAATGTCGCGTTCATGAAACTATTTGATGGGTAATTCAAAATATTAGGATTAAATCAGAATAATTATCTCAAATCCCACCTACTTTACATATATTTGTCCTTTAGGATACGACATCTTTTGTTATCTGAGTATTTTGGCCGGAAAAAATGTGTCTTTTCTTAGGAAAAAAATGATAGCAAAAATTCTTTCAGCGACATTTGATAAAATGGGAACCATATTGTAATTGTAATTGTAGATTAGAAAAAAATGATGGCGAAAATTCTTCTATGCAATTGTAATTGTAAATTAGAAAAAAAAATGGATACCATTAGGGATTTAAATGATGAAATATTGAAAAGCAACTTATTATATAATATTACATGTATAATTTAAAGCGTTTAATTGTATCTCTTAAAAGATGGTACGATATATTTTTGTCTGTGGCAACCTAAGATTTGCAACAACTAAATACTGTTGCTTAAAGTTATAATAAACAATAATTTTTAAAATGTTGCCCTTTATTCTTCGTCCAAGCAATGCTTATTAGTCAATACCAAGATTTTGATGCCTAATTTTGATTAAACAACACTTTAATTCGTGTTGATAAATAAACTGTTGTCAAATATAAAATAGGCAATACTTTATTAATATTGCCAAAATTATCGTTTATTTATTTTACATGATTTTTATATTTTCTTAAAATTATTTTTCTTTAAACTTCTAAAATTTTACCTTTATATTTTAAATTATATCATAATTTTATTTTGCTAAATTTTATGTTACTACGCTAAAATTATATTTTGAAAATTCAGCATAACTTTAACTTTTATTTTTTAAAAATAATTTTCTAAATAAATTGGTGTTTAGGAAAATTGACACTCGCAACTTAAGATTAGCCACTAATCTGACATGAGTCTCTGATTTATAC
Organism: Sindora glabra; assembly: GCA_020226215.1. Taxonomy (NCBI): domain Eukaryota; kingdom Viridiplantae; phylum Streptophyta; class Magnoliopsida; order Fabales; family Fabaceae; genus Sindora; species Sindora glabra. The sequence continues at coordinate 88,634,466 of CM035227.1, read as the reverse complement.
TCAATTCGTTTGGGCTTTGACTTATTTTACTGATTTGCCCTGACTTTCATGGTTGAAAGTCTGTAAGTTATGTGAATTGTTAATTAATTGTAGCCCTTGTCTTTTCATTTCCTGCTTCATGAGGATTGATTCGTTTTGGAGAACAAGTCAGTACTCGGAAACTCGATTACATTAGCGCCTCCAATAAATTTTTGATAGATATATTTTTTCTGTTTTTGCTTATTAGCATTTTGATTCAAACAGGGGTGCTCAGCAAGTTTGTAATCCGTAGCCAAACGAATTAATCCACGTGTTTTTTACAGATTAAATTAAAAAAATTAAGCTCATTAAAAAATGAGTCTAAATAAATTTGATCGACAGGCCAAGAGTCAAAATAAATTGGATTGATTCATGAATTTAAATAAGTTTAGAATAATTTTAAATTTCTTATATTTAATTATTTAAATAATATTCATATTAAAATAATTTATTAATTATTTTTACATTATAATTTAACATAAAATGCAATTCAATTGTTAAAAATTAAACTTGATTATTTCAAATAATTAAATATAATAAAAATAAAAATAAAAAGTAAAATTAATGAACTTAAAAATAAATTTAAAAATAAAAAATTAAATTTAAAAACATTAAAATAAAATAATAAATATAAAAATAAAATAAACATAATTAATAATAAAAAAAAGATACTAGCCCGCGAACTGGTTCAATTTCTTTTTTAAAACGGATTGAACATTTCTAAATAAACATATTAAAATTATGGGTCTAAATAACTCGAATTCCTGCAGATTTTAATTCAATCTGATCCGTTCATTAGACACCCTTGATACAAATACTAGGTAGCAGGCACAAGTTGACTTTTTCTGTTGGGAGGCTTCACACGTTTCTCTCTTCTTCTTCGCTTCCTGATTTTGAAATCGTTGCATCACTTATAGCAAGTTTAGCGTCTCTATCCCAATTCAAAGTCAACTCCATCTGTGAATTCAGGCGCTGATCCCCTTCGCAACAGAGAAAAATTGGGAGCTTTGTAATTAAAAATAAGATTTCATTTTATTTTCAAATAATTTTTTTTAAAAATATTGTTTGACTTTAAATAAAAAAGAATTTCATTTTATTCGATTTATAATTTATATGTTAATTATATTTATTCTATTATAAAATACATCCAATTTAGCAAGAATTTCACTTGAATTCATTTCATTTGACTAAAAAAAATTTACATAAAAGTTTTACCTTCTTTCTAGCATTATATTTATCATAATAATATAAAATCTACTTTTTAATTAAATTTCATATATTTTTCAATGCATTCTAAATAAAATAATTAATTTACAAATGAATTGAAATCATTATTTTTGATAAAATTTTTAAATAATAGAGTTCACTTGTAAATGAATTAAAATCATTTCTATTGAAATGAAATGAAATTAATTCTAAAAATGTTATATGTCAAACGAAGCATAAGTGTTACTCCGATTGATCTTTCCTATTCCATGATTGTTTAAGTGAATTTTTCATCATTCGTTTCTTTTCTTCCCCCAATTTATGATTTGCATGTTAAATTTTGAGCTTCACTTGTTGTGAGGAACATATAGTCGCAAGCTAATTAACAGCTTCTAGTTCAAGTTAATTTATATGTGAGTAAATTTACACTTATGCTGAAGAGGAATCCTATTTAAAATAAAAATAGATTCCATACAAAATTCATTAAATCTTGATCATTGATTTAGTGATGTAAATTTACAATGCTAAAAAGTGGTGTATAATTAACATTTCCTATAAACCGAGAGTTGTTTACTTTTCCGTAGCTTGTTTAAACCAATGTTCAAGAGTTAGTGATATGAGAAGTCCCCCTCACATAAAGTATAGGTTTAACACAATAAATAAATTAATTTATAATTTATTAACTTGGTTAGTAAGTTATAATTTAAATTCTAAAAGTGTTTGACACATCAAAAAATTAATAATTTATAAACTCTTATTTGATAAATTTTTTAAGGTAAATTATAGCTTATAAGTTAGTAGATTTTCAATTTTTTTTCAAATTTACCTCTATTCTTTTAATTAAATGACAATCGATATTTTAATTATATAAATAAATATTTGATACATTCTCATTGATTTAATATAGATAAATAAAAATGAGAAAGTAAATAAATAGATAATGTCATAAAATGTAATCAATTAAATTTTAGGTTGTTATGTTATCATTTGAATAACAATATGTAATATCATAAATATAATTAATTAAATTTTAAGTAGCTATATTCTTATTTTGAATATTTTAATTATATTAATATAATTTAATCTCAAAATAAGTACAAATTAACATGTTCTTTTATATTCTTTTATATTTTTTAACTAATTTTTGCCAAACATTTCTAATACAATCAACTAATTTATTAATTATCAATTATAAACTTTCAACTAACTCATTAGCTGCCTATCAACTTATTAATTATCAATTAAATTATTAGTTAGTTGTGCCAAACAAAACTAAAGTATGATACATGGTGTTAGGATTTAAGAGATTCTTATATAGTTAGTGGGATACAAGTTTTGTGTCTAGTACCAATAAAAATTAAGATAAATATTAGGAGAGAGAGTTGAATTTATCATCCCTCCTTATATTTATCTTAATTCTGATTGATTTGATCAGTTCTAGAAATTATTTTAAATTTCCCATTTTACAATATTAAATATATGTAAATATTTTTTTTCAGTGGGAGGGGGGGCGGGGGGGGGGGAATAATGTTATTTATACAAGTGTTGAAACATATATTTATGATATATTGGATTCCTTAATATAAAAGAAGTGAGATATATGGAGCATATTATACTTAAAATTTATGATTTTACATCTCGTTTATAAGTATTTTGAGATACTGGAGGTAAATGAGATTTGAAAAAGAAATGAATTTTGTTCTTCCACATTTCAATTACACTCTTTGTACAACAAGTCTTCTTGTCTAATCCTTTTTTTTTAAAAAAATCTTAACAGGCATTTGCCTAAATATACAGCTTAGCTAAAATTTAATGGATCACATTCGATTATATTGAACTAATGCGGATACCGTGGTTTGTTATTATTACACATCTAATTTATTCTCATGTTTTTAGAGGCTTAGATGGTTTGGTATAATAGAAAAAATAATTAAACCTTACTTTTTAAGGTTCAATATTTTTCAACCCTAGTAGCATATATATAAGGTGTTTAAATCTAAATATATAAAAAAATTGAAGATTTTTCTTACCAAAAAATTATATTATTATACTATGTAGTCTAATGTATTAATAATTAAAAATGTAAAATAAAAATTTAGTCATATTTTAATTCCTAAGTATGCCTGCATCAATAATTTGTAATTAAATTCTGAGGATTATGTATAGTTTATCAAACTTTGCTCACTCCTGGTTGGGAGTGTGTTAATCGATAAACCTTAAGTTAATATTTATTACATGGAATCATAAATTTTAATATTAATGAGAATATAATTTTTAAAAATCTCAAATTATAATATTTGATGCAATTAAAAAGATTTCTAAAAATGTTATAATAATTTTAATTAATTTATATAATTTAAAAAATATTGTTAAATTAAAAAAAATATTCTAATTAAAAATTGATTAATCAACATCAAGAGTTAACATTTAGGCTCCGTTTTAAACAACAAATAAATTAACTTATAACTTATTGACCTAATCAGTAAACTATAATTTAACCTTTAAAGGTGTTTCTTGCATTAGCTTATAAGTTACTTTAGGTAACTTATAAGTTCTGATTTAATAAACTACCTAGAGTAGCTTATAACTTATAAACTACTACTTTTTTAAATTTTTTCCAAATTTATCCTTATTTTTTTATTAATTTACAACCCACACCTTTTTTAATACAAATTAAAATAATTTTTATAAAATATAATTAATTATATTTTAAGAAATTATAATTTTATAATAAATAATAAATAAAAATTATAAAAGTAAATAAATATATAAGTTTATAAAATATAATTAATTAAATATTATAAATTATAATTTTATTTTAAAATTTTTAATTATGTTCATATAATTTAATTTTTAGATAAATATAAATAATTTTAATTATATATATATTTCTATTAATATATATTTTTTATCATTTTATAATTTCAACTAGTTCAATAATTAATTTTACGAAATATTTTAGTTAATTTATTAGCTATCAGTTATTTGTGTAAAACGGAATCTTAATATTGTAGGTAATGGTCAATCTTAATAAGTAATTGTGAATAATGGGCAATAATAATAACTATAGGCGAATAATAGCTATAGTAATAAATAATGACACATGATAGTTTTGCACGTGATGATTTAATATTAGCAGGTGGATGTTTGTCTACCAAAACTATAAATCCTCGTTTCAAGATATAGGAGACTTGTTAGAAATAAAATTTTGAAATTTAATTATTGAAAAGAAAATTTATGCCTTTTGAAATTAAAAATTACATCTTTTCAAATTCTACGGCTGTGCTTGTTAGATGAAAGTTTTCAAATCCTGTAAATATTTAAAACTTCCATAACTTTTAAAATTGACGTTAATATCAAAATTTCTTCTTTATTCGTTCATTTCTTTTCCTCTTAAACACCAATCACCATCTCAATTTGTTGCAGAATTGATAATAAGAATTAGAATTTCTCATTGTGAAAATACTTTCGTTAAAGGAGTATTTGTCCCACTTGATTGCCCGGTTTGCTTTGAACACGACATAAATTTAAAAAATAGCAGAGAAGAAAACCAAACTTTTTCTTATTCCATCAAGGATAAGCATTTTTAAATTATTCATTAGCTGTTAACCTAATATTTAAGAAAAAAAATCAAGTATACTAATGGCAAATCTTTATTAATTAGTTTTCTTATCACATGTTGCCCTACTTTGAAGGGTGTACTACAGAAGTGTTGATTTACATAAGTCAATAGACGTCAATTCATATAAGTACTCACGTTTATTTTGACATAGTAATTTTTTTAAATTATATAAAAATTTCAGATAATAGATAAGAATATAATCAAGTCTATGTCGAAAATAGAAAAATTACTATGTTAGTTATAAAATCACAGACATATAAACTTTATGCAAAATCTTAGAATGTTAATTTTTTACTTAATAGTCATCTAAAATACATTTCAAAAATTTCTCTAAAATAGCATTAGTTAGTTTCAATGGATAAGATGTTGGTTTTATTTAATAACCATCATTTGAAAGGTATTTCAAAAGTCACATTAAAAATAACAAATGCATAGGACATCTTAATAACCATCACATAAAATATATTACAAAAATCACATTAGAAATAACATATGTATAGGATGTTAGTTTTGGTTAATAACTGTCATCCACAGATGCATAGGATGTTAGTTTTATTTAATAATTGACATTTATTATTTTTCTTATAAATTTTTACACTAACTCTTTTTCCATATGAAACACTTTTAATATCTCATTCTCCAATATTCTCTCAAAATCTATCTGGTAATCAATTATTTTCATCACTAGAGTATCAATATACTTCCATGATTAAAATGGGGAAAAATAAGCAACAAATTAGAATTTGTATTAAGCATGGTGATTTTGATATATAATATTTCTGTTATTTCCACATTTTACTTTCATCAAGAGAGTATACAATAAGGAAACCTTAACCTTCAGTTCTCCCATTGTATATTCTTTTAATTGAAATGGAGCAAAAGTGGAATAGAAGAGTTAATGGATGATAATTTGATACATAGTTCTTTTGTATTTTCATTTCACTTTCATATTGCTAGAATGCACGAACTAGAGATATGATGTGAATCTAAGGGGTGTCAATCATAAAAAAGTGATATAGGAGAAAAGCTTAATCAAATACATTAGAATTGTGTCACATCATCACCAAGTTAGTGCCATATCGTCAAGGAGATAGCATTACATTAATGTCATATTAGTCATAATCCTAATTGATGTCACTTCAACCCATTATTATTATTATTATTTGATATTTTGGGCTTTAATTTAGCATTTGAGTTTCTAATTTGTATTTATTTTGTGTTACATCATTTTAAAACATTTTGAGCTTTAATTTAGGCTGAATGTATTTAGGCCCTTTCTGCTTTAAAATATTTATCATGTTATGATGAGTGATTTATTATATTACTTAGAGTCATTTAGAAGCTATTTTATTAGGTTTAGATTAGTGAAATAGTCTAAGGCTAATATAGTGTCATTTAAGCCCATTTTCAATCAAGGTTTTAGAGAATTATATAAAAAGATTCATTCTTTATACTAGATTATACTAGATTAGAAGTTAGAGATTGAAGATTTGAGAATTTGGATGAGTGCCTTTTATGAGAATGTATTCTCTCTTGAATTCTTGAATGAACTTGTGACTTATCAAATAGATTCACCCTTTATGATATTAATTTTCACTAATCAAGGATTCATCCTTGTGATATGTTTTCTTCTTCACTTATTAAAAGATTTACATCCTTTGTGGGGATGTTCATCATTATTTATCGTTCTCATTCTTCCTTTTCTAGAGTGTGACATGAATACTCTTCTATTTTGTTGTTTCCCATTCTTCCTAGCCATGGGAAAAAGCAAAATTAATAGGGGCATACATTCAAATAAAATGCATGTAACTCAAAAAATCAAAGCATCAAAATTGTATAACAAAAATTATATGCATATCATTCAAGTAGACACTGAAATATGGACATACAAAAACATTTTATTTCAACGGTCAAAATGCCTAAGGCTTTACTTAGCTATAATCAAAGCCTGGAAAAGATCCAGAAAAAAAGATAATGTATGGGTTCGCGAATTTCAATTAATGAAGATAAAGGGGATGGGAGCGTAAACAGAGAAAGGGGAGTTTTTTGAATAAAAAGACGAAAGCTTTAATAAATAAAGAAATAAAAAATTGAAATAAAAAGATTTTAAATAAATTTCTTGTAAAAGATGCAAGTGTTAAGAAATATTAAGATGAACTTTTCTCACACCCATTTATTTGTCAGAAAAAAATTATTAAGACTATTAATTTAAAAATAGGATATTTTGAAAAAGAAATTTAATTTTGCAAATATTAGATATAAAAAGCATAATTAAATCACACAATTTAGGTACACTAATTAAATAATAACTTTAAATCTTCTTTTATTGAAATTAAGATGCACTTAATAAATATAGTGTAATAAAAAAAGGATAAATATGCTTTTATGCATGGAAAAAATTCACTTAAATGAAACTTTAATAATAGTTAAACACACTTATGACAGATTTTTGTCATAAAGTAGGCTTAAATAATTAAGAGGTAGTTAAAATAAATGACACAATGAAACATTCAAACTAAAACAAATAATTTATCTATCCTTTTTGTAATAACTATTATATAAAATAATGTAATAAGTCAAAACATTATAAATAAATACTATGAAATTATAATTTTTCAAATTTATTTTAAAACCCTCTTGAAGATAATTATATATCTAAACGTTCCTTATTTTATAAAAAAATTTATGCTCATTGTCAAAAGAATTATGAAATACAACAAATTCCTTCCACTCAAAGAACTCATCCACGAATCATAACAACCCAATGAATAAAAAATAGAAAATTATGTATAGGATGATCTTCTTAGAAAATTTTGAAGTACACAATAACAAAGTTACAACCCAATCATAAGCTACAAAATATTTAAGAGCAATGTTATATAGATTAAAAATGATATTCAAAATTAAATTTTGAATAAAGATTACAAATTCATAAATTGCATCGTAGTAGTGCTTCTTGAGCTTTTCTTACTAAGATGCTAGCACTGGTTTTTATTTCAAATAAGTGTCAATTTTATAAATTATAACTATTATATTCCTAAAATACCCTTTTTAAACTAAGAGAATATAGTTATAAATCAGGAATTTTAGAAAGGCATAACTTTATGATTAGTTAACTAACTTTTACATATAATCACTTGTTTTTATTTGTCTTCTTATTATCTTTGGATAGAAAATAAGAAAATTTGGGTTTGGCGGGATCTATCTAATAAAAAATGTGTAAATTGAGCTTTAAAACTTTGAATCATCATAACTTTGTACTTGGTTATCCATTTTGGGTGAATTTTTTTAATTTCATGTAATTTTTTGAAATTTATGTGCTTGCATGACACCAAAGGCATTGCCTACTTTGGTTGGTGAAAAAGGGCTTTTTTCAATTATTTTTCTTAATTTTTCTTCATTTTCTTGTTATTTTTCCAACTTTGATTTCATTTTTGTCAATTTAAATTTATTTAAACCTTATTTTAAACTTTTGATCCTTAACTCTTTTAGTGTCTAGTAGTGCTATAATAATTTTTCTTACAAATAAAACTATCAAAGAATAATATATTATTCTTTATAAATTAAATAGTAATATCTTATCATTTTATTCTAAAATAATAACACCAACTAAAAATTTAAAATAAATAGATAAATCAAGTTTAATTAACAATCAAACTGTCAAATAATAACATGTCATTGTTTCTTCCCTAAATATTAACATGTTACTATTTCCTTCCAAAATGGTAATACCAATAAAAAATTTTAAATAAATAAATAAATAAAGTTTAATTAACAATCAAATTGTGAAAGAAGAGGATATTATTCTTTTGTTTCAAAATAGTAACATTAATAAAAAATCTCAAATAAATGGATAAATCAAATCTAATTAATAACTAAATTACCAAATAATAGTATATTACTATTATTTCTTCAAACAGTAACATGTTACTATTCTAATTACTAACCAAACTGTTAAAGAAGAAGATATTACTATTTTGTTTCAAAATAGTAACACCAATAAAAATTCTCAAATAAATGGATAAATTAAGTCTAATTAATAATCAAATTATCAAATAATAACATGTTACTATTTATTATTCAGACAATAACATGTTACTATTCTATCTCCGAACAGTAACGCCAACTAAAAATTTTAAATAAATGAATAAATCAAAGTCAAATTAACAACCAAACTACTAAAAAAGAGAACATTACTATTTCATTTCAAAATAGTAACATCAATAAAAATTCTCAAATAATTGGATAAATCAAATCTAATTAACAACCAAATTATCAAATAATAACATGTTACTATTTATTCTTCAGATAGTAAAATGTTACTATTTCATTTTAAAATAGTAACACCAATCAAAAACTTCAAATAAATGGATAAATCAAGTTTAATTAACAATTAAATTGTCAAAATAACAATATGATACTATTTGTTCTCTAGACAGTAATATGTTACTGTCATATTCTAAAGCAGTAGCATCAACTAAAAACTCCAAACAAATGGATAAATTAAGTTTAATTAACAATCAAATTGCTAATTAACAACTAAATTATCAAATAACAATATGTTACTATTTGTTCTCTAGATAGTAACATTAATAAAAAATTTTAAAAAAATAGATAAATAAAATTTAATTAACAACTAAACTTTCAAAAAAGAGCATATTACTATTTATTTTTCAAACAATAACATATTATTATTTTGTTCTAAGATAGTAACACTGATAAAAAAATTTAAATAAATAGATAAATTAAGTCTAATTAATAGTCAAACTGTCAAAGAAGAGGATATTATTGTTTCTTTTGAAAACAGTAACACCAACAAAAAATCTTAAATAAATAGATTAATCAAGTCTAATTAACTATTAAATTACTAAATAACAATATGTTATTGTTTATTTTTCAGATAGTAACATGTTATTTTTTATTCTAAAATAGTAATACTAACTAAAAATCTAAAATAAATAGATAAATTAAGTCTAACTAACATCTAAATTATCAAATAATAATATGTTACTATGTCTTTAAGTTCTTATTTATTTTTATTTTTATCTTAACTAAAAATTTATTTTAATTTCTAAAAAATTGAATTCTTATAAATTTTATTTATAATTAAAATATTATATTAATTTAATTTTTATAAAGTTAAAAGTTTTCCAATTTTAATTATTATAAGTTTTTAATCTTTTATTTTCTATTTATATTAAATTAAAAATTCTCCAATTTTAATGTGCGGCAAAAAAGGTTTCTGTTTTGGTTCTTTAGTCTTCTTAAAATGCACTGTAACTATGATGTTTTGTGTTTTGGGTATCATGGTAAATTTTCGTACAGGATTACACTTCAATTAAAGAAAGTAAACTTCGAGTACTTTGCTACAGTAAATTACACCAAATGACACCAACTTAATTTTTTCCCATTAAAAATTATCATTAAATACAAAATAATAGGATAAATATATAAAACCCAATCTAGTGGATATAAAATATTCAAAATTCAATTTTAGAACCCATCTTTAGTACTCATAATATTTTTCTATAATTAATATATCCAATCCTAGATATCCCAAATAATTCATATTTTATTATTAATGTTATATCCCATTTGTTCTAATTATTATGTTTATTTACAATTTACATAATGTATAATAAAAGTATCCGGTACATGCATTCATATAAAATCGCATAAGTGTATATATAACCCATTATTATCTCCTCATACCTCGCAATTAACTATACCTGTGCATGTTTTAATTCACCTTTATTTACCCTCCAAAGCCATTGATGCATATATCCTAACTAAAGTTTTACCCGTGCTTTGCACCGATATTTATTAATTTTTAATTATTAACAAATATATATATATATAATAAAAGAAAAAATTATAAACATTGCATTAAGGAAAAATTAAGAATTAAGGAAATGCAAGAATTAAGGAAGTGGAAGAAATCACCAAATATAAAGGCAACATTAATAGAAAGAAAGTAGTAAATATAAGCATAGGATTTATTGTAGAAAATGCAAGAAATTATTTTTTTTCCTTCAATGAATCAGCCAAATTAAAATAAAAAAGAAGTGTTAGGCTGGCAAGTGGAATACAACCCCTCACAATGAGAAAGCATTGACTTCTCTGGAAGCAAGTAAAGTACACACTCTAATTAGAGAAAATATTGGATCATTAATGAACTGTTAGAATACCACGGCTAATATATTATTAGATAGATAAATTTAATCTCCATCATGTATATCTAAATTGGTCAATACAATTTCCTTATTCTGCTTGTGTTCATAAGTAATAAACCAAGAGAAGTAAAAAAAAATCTTAGATACTAATTTCATCTGTTGCAAAATTTTTTAGATACTAAATTGATTAAAAAATCCTTCGATACAAATTTAAGGTTAAATTTTTAAAATTAATATTAAATTGATGTAAGGAAATATTTTAATATTAATTTGTTATTAACTAAATCTTTTATGTAATAATTTGATGATTCCTCTTAAATCTATTGTAAGTGCAAAAGGTTATGATTAAATCTATTGTAAGTGCAAAAGGTTATGATTTGATTAATGTGTCTCTTCTTCCTTAATTTAAATTAAGAATAAATATGGATCCTTTAGTAGCTTATTCTTAATTTATATATTGTTACAGGGAACACAAAAGGATCCATTTCATGTGAAAAAATTTATTCATAATCTTCATATGCTAAGATTCTATTCAGAATCTTGACCTTGTTTATGGATTCATTAGGAGGCTTATAATCCATGTCTAACAGATTAGGACAAAACAAGCTTTAAAAATTTTATATATGAAATAGGTTGTATCAAATTTTTAACCTACTATAAACTTATAAAGTTAAATTAATCTTTTTTTTTGTGTAAGCCTAACTTACTTTTGACAAAATATAACTTAACCTAACTCCATCCTTAAACTAACCTAGAGTCATTAAATTATACACAATTAGTTTTGGAAAAAAAATGCAATAACATCCTATATTCCATAAGGAATAATAAAATTCTACCAGTATTCTTGAAATAGGTGGAGTCATCAACATTTAAAAGTTCAAAAATATTTGAAAATATTTTCCAATTTCATACCACGTCCAGCCAGTTGAGTTTGCCTAGCACAATGCTAAATCTAAGCTACAAAAGTAAAGAAGCACATGGGGAGTAGGAGGAAGCTGAAAATCTAGAATTAACGTGAATAAATGTCTTATTATGTTGGGTGTAGAGTGAGGATTTTATAAGGAAGCAAGATAACCATATAGCCATAATTTAGTAAAAATACCATCAAACTTATCATTATCTAGGAAAATTACTTAAATTGTGACTATTTATGATATTACAACTTTGTTGAAAGATTGTGACTATTTATTTCACTAAAACATCTGTTCAATGTCATACTTAGTCTATCTATATATCTAGATTCAATTACCTATCTAGATTCAACTTTCCTATCATTGTGTTTCTCTTGATACCGAATATTAATTTTTTTCTTAAAATATGAAGGCCAAAATTGAAGAGTAATCGATGTAATATATCTGAGGAATAGTTTATTTCTATTGCGCCTTTCTTCATTTTTTAAAAGGTACAGTACTCTACCTAGATTATTCTTTTTGCTTCTTCTCTTACTATAATTCATGTCTTATTGCAATTCTTGAACTTGTGCATTGGCACATTCAATCACACACTTTCAACCAACTTAAGCATAAAAAGTTTTAGTTGGTTTGTTATTTAGAAGAAACATTACCTTCATGTTTAATTCAATAATTTGGTTTTTGTTAAGACATTAAAAAATTTCAATACTACATACCTTATGGCACACTTATGTATTAGAATGAGGGTATTTTAAGAATTGATTTTTAGCATTCTAAGACATGTTATTTTGTTATAGTTGTAGCAAAACTTTAATGATTAGTTTAGTTTGGATCTAGATGGACGAGTACCCAACACATCATAGGTAGATGTACGATAAATTTCAGGATGATGGGAGAGGGCTCACAAATGAGTTTTTAAGCGATGTTAAGAGTTTCATATCTTATGCACAACAACAAGAGAGCTATCAAAAAGATGGTGTAATTAGATGTCCATGCAGAAGCATCAGAATAAGAGGTTATTTCCTGTGAATGATGTTAAGCTTTTTCTTTATAGACGTGGGTTTATGGAAGATTATTGGTATTAGACTAGTCATGAGGAAGCTATTTAGATAATGGTTGCAAGTGAAAGAATGGACTCCAACGTAAAGGAACTCATGATATAGGCCCTTTTAATAAGTTCAAAAGTATGATCTTTGATGCTAATCATTCATATATTGAGGATCACTTTTAAACCAACTAATGTGAGTCTCCAAATAGAGAATGCTAGGGATTGTTTAAAATGTTAGAATCTTCTCAACAACCATTATGGCTTGGGTGTAAGAATCATACTGAGTTGTCATGGACATTGAGAATGCTAAGTATCAAATCAGACTACAATATGCCACAAAGATGCTTTGATCAAATTATGCTGCTATGTGCAGAGTTGCACCTACTAAACAATCTTGTTCTTACAAATTTGTATAAAGCAAAATAGAGAGTTCATAAACTTGGACTCATGTATAAAAAAAAATTGATTGTTGCCAAAATAATTGCATGATTTACTATAAAGATGCTATCAATGAGAAATAATGCAAAGTTTGTAATGCTCCTCGTTATAGACAACGTAAGCTAGGGAAGGTTAGGCTTAAAGAAGTACCATATAAAAGGCTTTATTATATGCCACTTATTCCAAGATTACAGAGATTATATGCATCAATGAAATTAGCCCCACATATGATGTGGCACCATGAGCATCATACAAAGCATGGAGTAATGTGCCACCCATCAGACGAAAAGGCTTGGAAGTACTTTGATCAGATGTATCCTAAATATGCCTCTGAGCCAAGGAATGTGAGGTTAACCTATGTTTAGATGGATTTACCCTATATAGTAATCGGCTACTGCATATTCGTGTTAGCCAGTAATTATCAATCCTTACAATCTTCCTCTAGAAAATGTGCAATACACCTCCATATATATTTCTAACAATGATTATTTAGGCCTTGATAATCCTAAAAGTAGAATTAATGTGTTCTTAGAACCTATAATTGATGAACTATTACTATTATGGAATGAGAGTGTACTAACATATGATATTTCCACCAAGCAAAATTTCATCATGAGAGCACACTTAATGTGGACAATCAATGGCTTCCCTACATATGGTATGTTATCAGGTTAGATGATAACCAGTAGGTTGTCTTGTCCAATATACATGGAGCAAACCAATGCATTCACATTAAAAAATGATATAATGCAATCATGGTTTGATTGTTATCATATGTGTTTAGATATGGACCACCCTTTTAGAAGGAATAAGGATGCCTTCTTGAAAAACAAAGTAGAGTTGTTAAATCCTCCCATTAGACTTACTAGTGATTAGTTATGGATTAGAGATTGTCATTTTCCAAAAATAATTGAAATTTGGCCAATTAGATTATCAAGATATGGACAGACTCATTATTGGACTAAATAGACTAAATTTTAGGACTTGCCCTATTTGAAGAATAATCTTGTCTGTCACAACTTTAATGTAATGCATATTGAAAAAAATTTATTCAAAAATATATTCAACACTATCATGGATGTCAAAGGTAAAACAAAGGACAATGCCAAAGCAAGGATGGACTTAAAAGAATATTGCAGAAGAAGGGAGATGGAGCTACAAGAACAAACAAATAGAAAAATTTAATATGGATAAAAAAAAGCGATGTGAGTGGGTAAAAGAATTACACATGCCTAGTGATTATACTACTAAATTGGATAGAGCTATGGACGTTACAAATGGACAAATATATGAAATGAAAAGTCATGACTGTCATGTATTTATGGAGCATTTATTATTAACTGCATTTCAAGCACTACTAGAATATATATGGAAGCCATTGACTGAATTGAGCTAATTTTTAGAGACATTTGTTTAGTTGTGTTATAGAAGAAAAATTTATAAAAAATGCATAAAAGTATTTATTTCATCATTTGCAAATTGGAAAGAATCTTTCCACAAGAGTTCTTTAATGTCATAGAGAATCTATCAATCCATTTGCCATATGAAGCATTAGTTGGTGGGCCTATTCAATATCGATAAATGTATCCTTATAAGATATTCCTCAACAAGTTGAAGCAAAAAGTTAAAAGTAAGGCCCATCCCGAGGGATCCATTTGCAAGGCATACTTGATTAAAGAAATCACACATTTTTATCAATATTATTTTGAGTCTCATGTATAAACAAATGCCATAAGAGTTAGAAGGAATGATGATAGTGGTGAGGTTAAAATTAAAAACTACACTCTATCCATTTTCAATCTACCTGACTGTCCACCGAGGGCATGTACCAAACAATGGTTAGAACCATATGAGTTGTATGTTGCCCATTTATATATCTTGTTAAACTGTAATGAGGTTGAACCTTATAAAAAGTAAGTACTAATTTCCCATTGTGCATATCTTTGTTAATTTTGAAGCTAATTTATAATATATGCTAACGTTTTATCAAATGTGTGCATAACTTATTCATTTAGTGGATAAAGATGATGCACCAAAATGTAATGGGTCATGATATAGAAGTAACACTTGCTAACTATTTTCAAAAATTATTTCAAGATTTTATAAGGATTTCCTTCCTTTATTTCATAGATATAGCTTACAAAGTTAGCTTTTATTCTTAATATTAAGTCTTTATCATCATTTTTTATTTAATATAGGTCTTAAATCTAGAAAATGGTGTCACCAATCAATGTTTGCATGACTTAGTATATGGTTCTTCTACGAAGGTTAAGATGTAGCCAATTTATTTTGTAAATGGGTACAAGTTCCACACTTTTATCATGCAATGAAGGGAAATAGACTAATAATAATGGAGTTTACATGAAAGGTACACAGAACATTGACATAGGGGAAGATGACTTTTATGGAGTGCTTAAAGCGGTTATCAAAATTAACTATCTATGCACTCCTTTAAAAAAGTTAATCCTATTCGCTTGTGATTGGTTTGATTTAATAATTAATTGTGGAATGAAAGTTTACAAAAGGTATAGAATTGTGGAGATTAAGCATAGTAGAAGATATGCTAAATATGTTTCGTTCATCTTTGCCATCAAACAACACAAGTGTATTATGCACCATATCTAAAATCAATAAAAGAGAAGCGACCTTGGTGAATGATGATCAAAATCAAACCAAGACATATGGTTGAAAATAATGCTATATTGAAAGGTGCTTATCAAATAAAAGATCTCCTTCTATTCAGATTATATTTGAGATCAAACAATTGATAGTTTACATGACCTCAATAGAGGAATAAAGGAAGTTGAAGCTCCTAACGTAAAAAGAGATCACAATGCTAAAGATGATGATGAATCAGAAAATGATTATGAAGAATCTAACTTCCAGATTTAAATAACTCAGACAAAAATAGTAATGAGGATGAGCAAATAAACAATGCTGGTGATTCTAATTACAGGTTATGTGATCCAATTGAATGCAATTAATTGTATATCTTAAATCACATTATTTATTACACCTTTATTGCATTTATTTTTTTCTACATAGTATATGTATGCCCATTTTATTTGATATACATGCTCTAAATGCTAGACTTTTTTTATACTTATTTGGTATGTTTCCTCAATGCAAATGTCATCAAAGAAGGTTAAAGAGAAGGGCAAGGCAAAGTTAAAAAGAATCAGTCTGCTCCTACCTTATTTCAACCACCCCCGGCTAAGATACCTTTTGATGAGCAACACTTATCAAGATATATGTTGAAGCCTGCTCCCCATTATAATCAGCAATTAAACTTTGATCAAATCTCACCACAAATGACTTCCAACATGGCCTCTCCCACACAAACTTGTTCTAGGATGTGTCCTCCCACCTAGGTTACTAGTATATTGACCCTTGTACATTTACTTTTTTATGTGTCATTTCTCATTCAATCCCCTCTCCTTGTGCACCTTTCACCTAATCTTCTCATGAGTCATCTACAACATCTATTGATCATTTGGCTTCCACTCAAACATTAATAGCTCTTGTTGGGTTAGGCTATGATCAATTTTATTTTGCACTTGGTGAAAATATACTTCCAATGCCTGGGTAAATGTAAGTTATCATATTTGTTTATTTCATTATTTATACTTATGAGTAATTTAAAAATATATAATAGATTATAATGTTTTTAAATATTGAAGCATATTTTTTCCCATAAAAGGACCTGTGCATTGTATTAAGGACATCGTGCAAAGATTCTTTACTGAACCATGGGCAAAATGGATAAACATTCTAAAGTCAACTCGACTAATGTGGTTTAATAGAGAATTTGGGGTATTCTATACTAATTTATAAATTTTATATATTTAATTATTTCCATGTATCATTAAGGCCATCTTATTTAATATATATTTTTGCCAATATGTCATTTATAGAAATTCTACCAATGGAATCCTATTAATCATAATAAATTATGGCATGTTTTTAATAACTAAAGGTCTAGAATGTTGAGTAATGCATTCATCGAGGCCTGAGCAAATAGTAAAAAGCCTATTTGGATTACTGATTAGATTTGGCAAGATCTTCTACGTCAATGGAAAGATCCAAAATTTAAGCAACTATGAGAGCAAAATAAAAGAAATCGAAATGCAAAACTTGGTGCATCCTTTCATTATGAGGGTTCCATATCTATGGTGGAACATGCCCTTAGAAAAGTAAGCAAAACCTTATTTATATATATTATATACGTATAACTAATTGCCTTATATGTCATTTCTAAATTTTAAATAATTTCAAATTGAAGAAACAAACTAGTAAGAAAGTTAGGTTTCATGAAGTATTTGCTTACTTACACAAATTCAAAAAGAAAAAGGATTGTGTAACGCAATGGGTGGATCCTTACATTGCTCAAACATTTATAAGTTGTTAGTTTAATCGAGTATGAATTATTGTTATTTTATATTAGTTTATGTAAGTTTAATAACAATTTTCTATTCATACTTTACTTCCTATTGCATGAGGATTTCAATAAAGAGAAAGAGAGGTTAACAATTTTTCAATCAACATTAGAAAGGAGTAGTAGTTCATCTGTGCCATTTGATATCTAGATATGGAAACAAGTTATGGGAGAAAAATGAGGTCGAATCTATGGGATGGGATCACAAGCACATACAATATGGTCTAAGTCATAATATTTTAGAAGGCCTTCTACTTATTCTTCATAAGTGGATATAGAATGGAAACAAAAGGTGGATATAACTATGATGATCTTATTACAATTAGTTCAATCATGATGCAACAATTTGGAATGCAACCTCTAAGTGTTCAACAACTTTCTATGCCTTATGGAGTACCTACTCAGATGCCTTCTATGTCTTATGGACCACTTACTTAGATGCCTTCTATGCCTTATGGACTACCTACTTAAATGCCTACTCCTTATATACACACTCAAATGTCTGTCCATATGCCTTTTTCATATATGGCTTCTCATTACACTTTTATATAGCCTCTTTCTGGACAATAACTAATTCAACCATGTTGGACATATCCAACAACATTCTAGTGGATTATCACATGCTTCATAACAAAATCCTTCAAACTGAAATGCAAGAGTGGAGGATAAGGAAGATTATGGGACTACATCATGAAACAATTTTTAATTTAAATTATTACAATGTTTGATACCTTTGTTTAAGGTATTTTGGTTGAATTATATGGACAATAACTAATGAATCATTTTGATCTTGATTTCTAATATATTTCAATTTGCATTTGCAAATTAGATTGGATTTAAAGTAGAATATATATTCAAAAATTGATGTTAAATTATTTAATCAGATGGTAAAAAAAATTTAAAAAAAAATTGTAAAATTTTTTATCATGTTATACTTTCCGACGTCTTTCTAATGAATAAGGATGTCTGAATTGTGACATGTCATTGCCATGTCATCTTTTCCGATGTATGTGGCTATCGGAAAAAATTGACATGTAAATATATCTAACTTATGTGGTTGTCAAAAAAAAATTACATGGCATTGGTGTTCATATATTTTTAACATTTTTAGACATCGGAGATGACATCCAAAAATTTTCGACAGATTTTCTGACTTATTTGGGCATCAAAATTTCTGAAAAACATGGATGTTGGAGATGACATTGAAAATTTCTGACAACCGTGTATGTTAGAAAATTTTTCGATGAGTCAAATACTAGCATTTTGGTAGATGTCAGAAATTCATCAAAAATTGACATTTTCTTATGTTTTTCTGATGCATTTGGACGTCAAAAAATGAGAATTTTCTTGCAGTGAATTATTGAATTTTTGGTATAATAATACTTTGCATACAAAATTATTAAGTTATAAGAACACTGAGAATTTGTATATAAATAACAATGATTTGGCTACCCCTTCACTAAATTTTGATGTTCCTTTACATGTTGGTGGTACTTTAAATGTTGATATTTGTGAAGAAATAGATTTTGGAAACTTTTTTAGGCATGATAGATACTTGTATAGGAAAAATAGATTATGTATGCCTAAAACTTCTTTAGGGCAATTGTTTGTAAGAAAAGCTTATGGATGTAATTTGATAAATCATTTTATGATTAGAAAATCTCTTGACATTGTGCTTAATGTTTTGAATGACCTTTATATGTTTTCTAAGCATGGTTTGAAAAAAGAATATCATTAAACGTACTTGAAAAAGGATGTTCAAAATAGTTTCAAAACAAGGAATGATTTGTATGAATGGTTATCTTTGCTACTTAGTTTATCTAATGCACCAAGTATTTTTGTGAGTTTAATGAATCATATTTTGTAAATTTCCTTTAATAAATTTCTTAGGGTTTATCTAGATGAAATTCTTGTAATGAGTTTATGTGTTTTTTCTTGCAAGATTTTTAAGAGTTTCTATTACTTTCATGTTTTGTGTGTTTTTAAGAATAAATTTGTTGTTGATAGTTTTCATTGTTTTTGTAATCTTAAAGGATGGACTTTCTTGTTGTTTGAAAACTTAAAGCATTGGAAAGAGTTGCCACATCTTCATGATGTTCTTGTACATCATAAATTCTTGAATGAACGTGTTGAGCATTTAAAATGTATCTTGAAGGTTTTAAGAAATGAACACTTGTATGCTAAATATGTGACATGCTCATTTTACAAGGAAAGAATTATGTGTTTGAATCATGTTATGAGTGACATAAGAATAAAGATCGATGAAGTAAATATAAAAACAATTAGAGAATGATCTCCACCTAAGTTTGTTAGTGAAATTGAGAGCTTTCATGATTTGATTAACTTATGTAGGAAGCTTATCAGGAATTGTGTTCTATGTGCTTTCATTGATAAATTTGTTACTATTGATAATTTTGTATGGCTGCAAAAGATTGTTGACTTTTATTTTGTATTTCATCTTAGTGGTTGCTTGTTGATGGTGTGAGTGAAAAAAGAAGTATTCCAAATCTAAAGGAATCCTAGTTACATCCATGTAGAGATGGTTCATTCCAAGTCTTGAAGAGATAATAATCATTTTCCTAATTTTGAATTCTCATGGTGAGTTTGATATGGGTGATTCTTTTAGTGTTTCTAATCTTTCTCCTATTAATATAGGTTTTAAAGATTTGAAGATGCATATTTTTAAAGAGATGGGGAATTACGTGAATCTAAAGGGGTTAATCACAAGTAAGATAGAAGGAGAGCTTAATCAAGTACATTACAATTATGCCATATCATCACCATATTATTAAAGAGATAACACCACATTAGCCATAATCTACATTACTACCACATCATTAGAGAGATGGTACCACATAAATGCTACATTAGTCATAATTCTAATTAGTGTCACTTCAACCCATTTTTACTATTATTTAATGTTTTAGGCTTTATTTTAGCATTTGGACTTCTAATTTGTATTTATTTTGTGTTTTGAGCTTTAATTTAGGCTGAATGTATTCAGGCCCTTTTTTCTTTAAAACATTTTCCATGTTACTATAAGTAATTTGCTATATTAATATGGTGTCATTTGAAGCCCATTTTCAAATAGGATTTTAGAAAACTATATAAGGAGGCTTGTTTCTTATATCAGATTATACTAGATTAGAAATTAGAGATTGAAGAATTGTGAATTTGGCTAAATGCCTTTTTGTGAGAGTATGTTCTCTCCTAAGTTCTTGAATGAATTTGTGACTTATCAAATGGATTCGCCATTTGTGGCATTGATTTTCACTAATTAAGGATTCATCTTTGTAACATATTTTCTTCTTCACTCATTGAAGGATTTACATCCTTTGCGACATGTTCATTATTATTTATCACTCCCATTCTTTCTCTTTTGAAGTGTGGCGTGAATATCATTCTATTTTTATTTTTAATTTTGTTGAATTTTGGGACAATCTAGCACAATTTCACATCAAGATGTTAGAAGAACAAACTAAAATTTGCATCAAGAATGAAAATTTTGATACATTGGTTTTGCTATTATTTTTATGTATTCATGTAGATATGTAATTTTTATTTATTGATGATTCAGTGTAATTATTATATATAAATTTGTAGATATTGTTTCTCTTTACTAATTTGTTTATATTTTCATTATGAACATAGTAATGACAACTAAAGTTGTATAAACTTACAAAATTATTTCTCTTTACATTATAACAAATCATTACTTATGTCACAATCAAAATCATAACACAAGATTAAATTTTTTATGGTTGTATTATTTAGCCACAAGAATATTGGTTGAATAGTCCTACGATATAAGTGAATGTGGCAAGGAAATTATCAAAGGAAAAAGGTCTTATAACATATAATTTTTTTACCACATGTCTACTTGTAACTAATACATTCTTCTAACTATGAGTACAAGTATAGCAAGAAAGATATATTCATGACTAGTAACTCATATTGCCATGAACAAAATCATGACAAAAAATAAAATATAATTATTAGAGAAATTAATATAACTAGTTAAAATAATATATATATATATATATATATATATATATATATATATATATTCAAATTGAATTGATTATCTAGTCAATTCAATCAAGTGTTATCTTGTTATTTTATTTGCATGTTTGCTAGAACTTGTTAATGTTTTCAACCTATATTAAGTTAGTATAAATTATTGAAACTTTATCTTTTTAGAAATTACAAATTGCATTTACAGAGAATTAAACATGAATCTTCAAGTTAATGAATGTCAAATCTTGACATTATGCTAGTTTGCATTTTTAATATTATAATATAGTATATTTTATAAAATTTTAATTGACCAGTTAACTTCAAAAATAAAAATACACTCAGATAGCACTAATTTTTTAATAATAAAATGTTACATAAATATATAAAATAAAAATACACTAATGGTAAAAAAACTTTATGTTTTTATTTTAAAGATTATTTTGTATAGACTAAATTCTTATTTACTCCGTCATTAATTCTGTTTGTATCAAATTTATCCTTTATAATTGTTTTATATCAATTTTATCTCTTATAAATAATTAATTAGTTAATTTTATTTTTTATTAATATTTTTTACTAATTATTGCTAGTTAAGTTATTACAAGATAAAAGTAAAATTTTAAATATTTTTAGTGATTTTTATTAGTTTTTAAAAATTCCTTAGGTAAAGGTTGAGTTATATGAAACAAATATAAATAATTTTGAACTATTATGTATATTTAAATTTCAATTATAAATTAAATTTTAAATTATTATTATAAATTATTTAGTTTTAATTTTTATTTGTAATACTTAATTTTATCATTTATAAATATAAGTTAAATCATTAAATCCTTCATAAATTTTTAGTATTAATTTTATCCTTCATATATTATTTATATTTAATTTTTATCCTTCCATTTATTAAGTTATTAACATATCCATAAAATTATAAATGAATGGACTAAATTAATTAAATTATTATTTAGAAAGAAATAAATCAATATAAAATATTTGTGAGAAATGAAATTTATAAGGTATGAAAATAAAATTTTAGACTATTTTATATATATCACTCGCTTAAATATGATTTACTTAAAAATTTTTAATATAATAATTTAATTATTACTAAATTATATATAATTTTACATAGTTATTATTTTCAATTTTTAATGAAAGTTTCACTAATATTACAGTAATGAATGTAAAACTTATTATTATATATTTTTATAATAAAATTTGTTATCACATATGCCACAAAATATACTATTCATATATATAATATAATGATCTTGGTATTTTCAATATATATATCATATTCATCAACACATTTTTTAAGAGTAATGTAATGTTATAAAAAAAATTTTATAATATTTTGCATCTTGAATGATCTATTTTTGTTTAAGTAATATTTTAAAAATTAGATTGAATAATTAATTAAAAAATTTTGTCTATGTACGTGTTATGTATATATGTATAGGTTGATCCTATTAATTTTTAATTTTGATATGTAAAGAATTTACAAAATTTTTAATATATTATAATATTTATTTTGTTGATGTATATTAATTTTATTATGTAAATTTAATTGATAGAAAGTTAAATAGTTATTCATTATTTATGAAAAAATATTTCATTCTAATAAATATTATGTTTAGTACATATGTAATAAAAAACACTTGCTTAATAGTTAAGTTCTTTCTTACATATCTTAAGGTTTGGACTTCAACTCCTATCTCTATTATTTTAACAAAATAATAAATATATATAGCTATACAATTTATGAGCAATTCATTTTTATATATATTTTATAAATTAACTAATTGAAAATATTAGGTTTTATAGCTTTTTTATTTTGTCTAATTGGAGGTCAATCAATTGATCATATAAGCTATTTACCAAATTACTAAAACAATTAATTGACTTGGTCAATTAGTTAAAAGATTCTAATCAAATGATGAATTAGCTATTTGCCAAACACTCACAACATATAAATATTTATTTATTTTTATTATCCACTATATTGCAATATGTTACACTTATTATAAATAGCATTTTCTATATGTTTAGTTATCACAAAAATGGTATATTTAGCCATAATCTTATTCATAAAATTAATTTATAGCATAAGTAATACTTTATTATAAATAAATTTTTCTAACTTATATGATAAAATAAGTGATATTTATCATAAGGAATATGTTCTCATGACTTAATTTATGTGATTGTCGATGTCAAACAAGTCAAATTAAAATTATTGATTCTTAAGAAAGTTTATAGTAAAATGGTATGAACCAAGTCAAACCTTTAGAGATCCTTTTTAATAATCCCCTGTGATTACTTACTAATTATGTTTATGATGTGAAATTATATTGAAATACCTAAGAAAAATAGAATGCTAACTACTTATGCAATTAATCAAACACAAAATGTGCAAACTAATAACTAATGCAGAATGTAAAATAATCATGCAATGCAAAATTCAAAATTCAAAATAAATGTAGAACCAGATTGGGGGGGAGGACTTCTAAGTTCAAAATAAGCATAAAATAATAGCAAAAGATTAATAGCAAAGTCAACAAAGCAGTATGAACAAAAATAAGGAATATCAATGAATAAAAATAACTAATCTAAGGAATTTAAAGTCTCTTTGAGGGATTAATCATATATCACTATAAACTGAATTTTACAATTGATTATTCAGCCTTGAATTATCCGAAATCCCTACAATAATTCATAAACTCTAAGCTAGATAATCATCTAGGGTCTGATGATTAAGATTAGCAAAGTTAGACAATTATCATAACTCATAAGCTAGATAAAAATAATTCAAAAATAGAATTCAGTGAAATTAAATAAATTAATTCAGAATCATAAACCGTCCATTCATCCCCTTTTTCTCCCATGAAGAATTATGATTAATTAACCAAAATTCACTACTAATTCCAAACCATGAATCTTAGGATTGAATCTAGATTATATCAAATCAACATTCAAACTAACCAACTCATGTAAATAAAAAAAAGATAGATAAAGAAAAAGAGAAAGAGAAATCAATTACAAATATCACCATACAATTCAGAATCTCATAATCCAAAAGGAGAAGATCCTCAAAATTCCTTGAATCAACTGAAAGGGAATTAGCCTTCCATTGAAGAGAGAAAACACAATAAAAATAAAAAAACTTAAAAAAATTGTCTATTTTTTTCTTTCTTTATTTTTTTCATTTTTATCTACCCTCTAACTATTTCTAACATTATAGGAATAATTAGGACTAGACCTTAACTTCAAACTTGTCTACACTCAAAATTTTAGCCCAATTTGAAGTTCCTAGCTCAAGTTATAGCTAAAATACTATAGATAACTCAATCCAGTCCAAGTTGACATAATCAACCATTAATCTATCTTCTTTAGGACTTAAAATGAATTAATTTCTTCAAAAAGCTACATGAATGATGAGGTATGGATCTTAGGGAATAATTGGACTTGGCTTTGTATCAATTGGATACTTGGAGCTCTGTATATGAATTAATTATTGCAACAGGATCGGGTTTGGATCAGAATAATAACATTTAGCTAAATTTGTGCCTACTTTTGGCCTCCAAGATGGCAGAAATGGGCTTTCTAATAGACTAGAGAGATGTGGAACTTTTTCTTGGCTTTCCAACAGTATAAGGATCATCCAAATCCAACATTCAAAACTTAAGTTATGATTAGAAAATTGAAACAGTGCCAAAAATTTAGAATTAAGCCTGAAATTCAATCAAGTTCAAATTAATATAATTAGTCTCAAATCAATATAGAATTGATTCAATTAAGTATCATCTCATCCTAAAAGGCTTAAATATGAGGAAAAAATATTAATAAAATATTATTCATATTATTATGACATAAGTGATACTTTATCACAAGAAATGCATTCTTATAACTTAGTTTTTGGCACAAGTGATATTTTTGCCTCAAGTATAATTTTTCCATAGTATAAGTAACACCTTGTCACAAGAAATATATTCTTATAACTTAGTTTATGGCACAAGTCATAAGTGACATTTTGCAGCAGATAAAGTTTTTTCATAGTATAAGTAATACTGTCCTATTGTGAATGTGTTCCTATAATTTAGTTCGTGGCATAAATGATATTTTGTCACAAGTAAATTTTATTGATGGCATAAATTTTTTAGTTTTTTTTGTACATTTGTTTGAATTTTTTTTTCTATGGCAAGAGATAAAATTATCACGATTTTTGAATTTCTATGACATAATTCATAGTACAAATGTTAATTTGTTATAGTGTTGCTCATTTGCAAGTTGTTTTTTACATTAAAATTTTATAATTAACATTTGGATTACATAGAGATTGACAAAGAGAAGATATATCAAAACACATATAACTTTTTATGTTAAATTGGTTTAAAAATAACTTTCTTCTTATATTTGTAATTTCTACTCAGATATATTTGAAAATTTATATGAAAATAATCCACAATATTAAGGCAACAAAATTCTATAAATAATTGAATGATCTTTATTAAGGAAATGTCAAAAATAGAAATGTTAATTTTGGGATTAACCAATGTCTAATATGTGGCATTTTCTACAAAATTGAAGGCATCTATATTAATGTCATTTATGAAGAAATTTCAATAAATGAAACTAAAGACAACTAAATGAATGGCATTTATCCCAAAAACTAAATGAATGGAACTAAAGATGACCAAATGAACGATATTTATGAAAGTGAGGAAATTATAACATCATTTTTTTATTTCCAACTAAGTCATTTCAATCATCGTGAGAGTCCATCAAGAGTTTACACATTGTTTTAGTACTTCATCAATGTCTTAAGACATCACAACCATACATAATGATGTTGCTATTAAATTAATAGCTAATATTTAATGATTTTCTCTTGGTCTATGAAAAAGGCTTTTATTGCCTGTTTGAAACAAATCAATGATTCATCAAGATAACTTTCCTTCCATAAAAAAGAGGGCTTCTTATTTGGGGGGGTGCAAATCTTGGTCTTCAACTTTACTAAGGCTATTTGGAAGGTCTAGGGATCTTTCATAGTTTCTCATAAAGACTTGTACCTACACTTTGCTCATAAGCATGAGCATTCTCCAAAATATTTAGAAGGATTTTGGAAGGACTTTTGGACAAGAATCCTTCTAAATACTTTGTAGAATCCTAGTTCTTATTATTGAAAGTGTTAGGATAAGTTATTGGAAGGAACCCTAAGAGATTTTAGGATTTATCAATAGCCTAGGTAATGTTGAATACGACAATCTATATCTTTCACCTTAGAAGCCTTCTTTGTTGATAGATTCCAAAAACTAGTGTGCTTAGAAATTTATAGAATCGATCAAAGTTCCTTTCAAGAACTTGTACCAATACTTCAACCATAAACATAAAAATTCTACCAACCATTTGAAAGGACTTTGGATAAGAATCCTTCCAAGTTATTTGTACAATGCTTTTATTCATTACTAAAGTAAGGGTACAAGTCCTTGGAAGGAACTCTGAGAGATTCCAATAGCTTTTCAATATTTAATACTATAATATATACCCTCCATCTTAAAAGCTTTCTATGATAAGTTGTAAAACTAATGATAAATTATAGTGAGAAGAAGTTGGATGCCTATTTTTGCATTAATAAATGCAAAAATGGTTAAGCAACTTTTCTTCACACTGTAGTTTATCATCACTTTGCAACTCTCTACACCTTCCAACTCAAAAGCTATCAAATAATATAAAGAAATTACAAGTAAAGGATAATCACTTTTCCTTTTAATTTGTGTAAGGATGCCATGCATGTTTGCTTAATGAAAAGTCTATTGATCATTGTAAGTAATTTTTTTTGGGGTTATATTTATTCATATACTAATATGGAAATAAATAAAATGATAGAATTGATTTTCATAATACATTGACTCCTTTCTCATAGTTTTATTTTCATTCAATTTATTGCTATTTGTGTCTATTTAATTGCATTAGAAAAATGTTTTAATGTAAAAAAAAATATGCTACTAATTTCAATTAGGGGAAGTTCAATTGAAAATAAAATAGATTAGTTTATAAAATTATGTTAGTGTTCTTATTAGATTTAAACTTAATTTTTAAAATTATCAGCTATATATATGTGTGTGTAAATTATTATCTACTTCTAACATAAACAGCATCATTGCATTAGAGATGATATTGTTTTCTAATGAACTAACATTTAACATAAACTTATGTGTAGACTAACATAGAAACCTTGACTACAAGTGTAAATTGAAAATAAAAAGGCTAAAACATGGCACAAGTTGAAAATTAAAAAAGTAAAGCACAATGCTATTTGAAAATTTCATCATAAATCTCTTCCAATCCTACAATGATTTTTCTATCTAATGAGATACATTTTCCATCTAATTTTAAAATGCTTCTTTTCATTTTTTTTCTTGTATTTTTCTTACCAATTACTTTCCAGTATTGAAACTTAATTATATAGTTCATTGTTAAATATATGTGGGTGTGCATTGCCAAAAAAATGTAGAATATGAAAGTAAGGATTTGTAAAGTTTTTATGTTTGTTTCATAATTTAGTTTCTATTTTCACAATGAACCATATTTTGTTGCATAACTATCATTTTGATGTAGTTACTTTAGCTTTGTACAATTAAGAAATTTGATCTTATTTATCTTCTTTAGCATTTTATAGTATTATCTACTATTTATTTATATGAAAATGTGCAATATCATATAATAATTTTTCATAAATATTCATTGTATCTACAAGTATTATAATCAAAAGTATTTTTCTAAGAGTGCACATTTCACAAATTGAGTAATAGGTATGAAGACAAATTTAGCAAAACACTCACATCTAATTAAGGTATTGTATATAACTTTCACTGTTTTCAATATCTTATTATTCAATATATTCTTTAAAATTATTGAAATAGGAATTTTATAAAGTCATAAGAGATGTTAATTTTTATTTTTTGTTAAGAATATAAAAAAAATAGGGATGACCAGGGAGTAAGGAAAAAGGGATAGGGTTAAGTATGAGATGAAGAAGTGAGGAATAAGGGAGATAGGTTGGTCTAGTTAGGGGATGATGGAATGAGAAACAAAGGGATATGCTAATTGGTCTAGTTAGGAGGGAGGAACATACCATGTTAGTTATTAAGTTAAACTAATGTGGTATTATGGAAATTTAAAGTCAATTATTTGAAGACAAATGCTGTTTAATGTTATGTTCCATGACAATAGAATATTAAAGGATGTCAGTTACTTTTGATATAAAAATTAATGTAATTGTCATATTTTACAATTTCAAAATTGACATTAAAACCCCATATACACTGACACTTAATTAAATGTTGGTTGATTTTCTATGTGTAATCCCCTAAACAACTAACGTCAATAAGTTATTATGTAATAATGTTTGTTTATACACATGAGAGGCACTTCACCATTTAATACTACAACAAATTAACACTTGTGTCACAATTAAAATTATGACATAAGATTAAAATTTTTGTGGCTATACTTTTTAGTTATGGAAATATTAATTAAATGATCTCATGGCACAAGTAAACATGGCAAGGAAATTGCCACGAGAAAAAAGGTCCTGTGGCATAAATAATTTTTTTTTGCTGCAGGTTCACATATGGCTAATAAATTCTTCTAGCCATAAGGTCAAACATGAGAAGAAAGACACATTCATGACTAGTAATTTATATTGCTACGAATAAAATTGTGGCAAAAAATAAAATAAAATAATTATAAAACTAATATAATTAGCTAAAATAATTTATATATATATAAATTAAATCGATTATCTAATTAATTTAATCAGGTATTATCTTATTATTTTATTTATATATCTGTTGAAATCAATTAATATTTTTAACCCATACCAAGTTAGGATAAATCATTAAAATTCTATTTGTTTAGAAATTATAAATTGTATTTATTGGGAATTGAACATGAATTTCTAAGCTGAGAAATGTCATGCCTTACCATTGTGCTAGTTTGCTTCTTTAGTATTATAATATAATATATTTTATATACAGTTTTAATTGACCGATTGACTTCAAAAATAAAACTACATTGATGTAACATTAATTATATAATAATAAAATATTACATTAATACATTTAATAAAAATGCACTAATACTAAAATATTTTATGATTTTATTTTAAAAATTATTTTTTATAAACTAAATTCCCATTTATTTTGTTAGTAATTTTGCTTATATCAAATTTATTCTTTAAAAATATCTTATATCAATTTTATCTCTCATAAATAATTAATTAGTTAATTTTATATTTTATTAATATTTTTTATTAATTATTATTAATTGAGTTATTACAAAATAAAAGTAAAATTTTTACATCTTTCAGTAATTCTTTATTATTTTCTAAAATTCTTTCAATAAAGGTTGAATTATATGAAATAAATATCCATACAATTTATAATTTTAAAATATTATGTATATTTAAATTTTAATTTTAAATTAAAATTTAAATTATTATAAATTATTTAATTTTAATTTTTATTAATAATACATATTTTATCATTTACAAATATAAATTAAATCATTCAAACCTTCACAAATTTTTATATTAATTTCTTCTCTCATATGTTATTTATATTTAATTTTTATTCTTCCACTTATCAAGCCATTAACCTATCAATAAAATTATAAATGAATAGAATAAATTAATTAAATTATTATTTAGAAGGAAAGAAATTATTACAAAATATATGTAAGAAATGAAATTAATACAATTAGAATTAATAAATGATGAAAATGAAAATTTAGACTATTTTATATATATCACTCCCTCAAATATAATTTGTTTAAAATATTTTACTATAATAATTTTATTATTATTAAATTGTACATAATTTTGCATGACTATTATTTTTAATTTTTAATGAAAGTTTTATTAATATTACAGTGATGAATGTTAAATTTTTTATTATATATTTCTATAATAAAACTTGTTATAACTTATCTTATAAATTATACTATTTATATATAATATAATAATTTTAGTATTTTCATAATATATATCTTATTTGTTATCACATTTTTTTTAATAATGTGATTGGATATTAAAAATAAAGTTTTATAATGTTTTATACTTTGAATGATTTTTTTGTTTAATTGATATTTTAAAAATTAGAGTGAATAATGAATTGAAAAAATTGTTATATACATATGTATTATACATATGTATATGTAAATCTTATTAATTTTTAATTTTAGTATGTGTAGAATTTAAATTTATTGAATAATTATATAATACAATCTTTAATATACTATAATGTTTATTTTATTGATGTACATTAATTTTATTATATAAATTTAATTAATGGAAATTTAAATAATTATTTATTATTTATTAAAAATAATTACATTCTAATAAATATTAAATTTGGTGCATATGTATATAAAAATACTTAAGAGCTTAACAATTGAATTCTTTCTTACATATCTTAAAGTTTGAGGTTCAACTCCTATTTAAATTATTTTAAGAAAAATAATAAAAGTATATAATTATATAATTTACAAGTAGTTTTATCTTTTTATATATATTTTATGAATCAACTAATTGAAAATATTAAGTTCTATAGTTTTTTTTATTTTAATTGATGGGGCTAATCAGTTAATCAAATGATAAACTAGTTATTTACTAAACATCCATAATATATAAATATTTATATTTTTTATTATCTACCATATTGTAACATGTTGCACTTATTATAAATAATATTTTTTATATGTATAGTCACTAAAAATGATTCATTTGATTATAATTTTATTCATAGGAGTAATTCGTGGCATAAGTAATATTTTATTATAGATAAATTTTTCTGACTTACACGATAGAATAAGTGATACTTTGTTACATGAAATATGTATTCATAATTTAATTTATGACACAAATGATATTTTTTCATAAGGAATGTATTCTCATAATTTAATTTGTGATACAAGTGATACTTTACCATGAGTAAAGTTTTTTTGTAGCATGAGTAATACTTTGTTACGAAAATTATGTTCTCGTAGCTTAATCTTATAGCACAAGTAATATTTTGCTACAAATAAAGTTTTTTTGTAACACAAGTAATACTTTATCACGAAAATTGTATTCCCATAACTTTGTTTGGACACAAGTGATATTTTGCCATAAGTAAATTTTTTTCATGGCATAAATTTTTTAATTTTTTAGATATTTATTTAAATTTTTTTATCCCTAGTGGCAAATGGTAAAATTGCCACGATGTTTGAATTTTCATGGCATAATTCGTAACACAAGCATTAATTTGTTGTAGTGTAATAATAAATTTCAAGCTTGTTTAAAAAAATCGATTAAATTGATATGCTAAAACAAAAAAACATAATCATGGTTAGATAGGAATAATAGAAGATAAATAGTTCTTAATTAACATAAAATAAGGCGTTAATGCAAACATGCTAAATGATTAAGGATTTAAATTCGACCCACTATTAGTGTAAATAGATTTTATATTGCCATTTATTCATATATTGTCATATTAATAAAAAGCTATCAAAGTTCATTTACTGTTGTTAAAAATTCTTAATTACTATTATTTTTTAATGATATGTCTTCTTTTCATTTATTAATATTCCCACCATTCCTTATTATTTATTGTATTTAGAAGAAATTTTTTATTTCTTTGTATCTATCATTTTAGAAATCCTATAAAGTATTAAATATTATTTTTTTAATTTTATCCTTCTTTTTCACTAATAAATGATTCATTATTCTACACATTCATCTTGGAATGTTTGGATAAAAGTATTACATTATATATCTTTCTCCATTTTTAACCTCTTGGACTTCGTGAATAAAATAAAAGATAAATAAATTTTAACTTTGAACTAAATGATAATTTTAGAAAATCTAGTAAAAATAAATAAATTAAATTATTTTCTTAATCTTAAAAGAAATTAAATAAAATAAATGATGAGGAATAAATGGAGTAATATAAAACATTTTACACTAAAAATGGAGGAAATTTAAACTCAATTATTAAACCTTTTGATTTAATATACTGAATACAGCAAAAGACAAATCAGATTAGAGGTTTGTCGTCAACGCTTGAATATATTTTTGAGCAAAATTTTAGGACGAAATGTGAGCTCTCCCAAAACCTCCATTTGTTTTACAAGAAATATGGATTTATGTTTGAGTAAATACAATATATAGTTCCTCTTTTATTATTTCTATCAAAAAATTAACTGCTTATAAATTAAATGGTAGTTTAATGATGTTCGCAAGGGAAAATATTTATGAATGTATTCCATGGCTTCGTTTGTTGCATAAAAAATGTTATTTACATATATATTGATAAAAGAAAAACATACCACTTATATTTATGATTAAAAGAAATTATACCAAGTGTCACAATAATGGAAAAAAGTAAATTCTTTTTTTTAAGAAAATGAAATTTGTTATCTTCAAACTCTTCATATTCAATATTAAAAAAAATAAAGCACTTTCTTCGATCCTATTATTTTATAACTAAATTTTACTAAAATGTTTTCTGTTAACCTATACAACGGAAGAGTTGATAGATTAATTGAATCTCTGTGAAATTTATTCAGGGTAAGTTTATTTTCTTTAAAAAATTATTTAATAAAAATATAGTTATAGAATATTTGAATGACACAAACTATTCTATTTTTTTAATGTTAAATTTGGAAACCAATTAAAAATATTATATATTTTAAAGAAGAAGTTATCTTTTCCTATTATTATAATATTAGGTATCATAATTTTTTTATTAAGATATATATAAGTGACATCTCTCTCTTTTACTTATACTTATGTGCAAACAAGAAATTTTCTTATAAAAAATATATTCTAGCAAAACAAACCAAATCTTAATTTACTTTTTGACGATTTTAATCTATTATATCAAATTATTAAATAGTGACATGTATTTCAATAAATAAATTAGTATATTATATTGATTTTATATTGAAAGAAAAGTGATCATGCTATTTACATTTTTTCCAAAGCAAACAATGTTGTTTATGCATTTGAGATTCATGATATATTGATATCAAGTAGCATGATTCCTCGATATAAAAATAGTGATGTTTTAATTTATGATTTTACATTTAATTTGTAAATATTTTGAGATATTGGAGGCAAATAAAATTTAGGATGGAAATTATTAGTAAGTTGAAGTTGATTCTGAAATCCAATTCAAGCCAAACTTTTTTATTTTGCTGTTCAATAATTTAATAGGTTGAAGCGCAACCTTTTTAGTTTTTCCTATATGATGTTATTTATTACCCACTAATATTATTTTGAATTTATGAGACATTGAAATTTACAAATAATTGATTAATCAAGATTTTATATTGAAGCTTAGAGTTCTGAACTCAAATTAATACTTGCCAAAGCACCTCATAATTGTTGCTTGATCCTACCATTTTAGTTTGAAAGAAGTCCTAGGAAAAAAATAAATAAATTAAGATTTTCAAGTGATTAAGGGAGAGACTTTGAAAGGATAGTATTGATAAATGCGAAGTCAGTTTTTCGTTTTTTTTTCTTTTTTAATCTATCTAATGTCTCCCAAATAAGTAATTAAAAAAAGAAAAAAAAACGTATGACATGAAAACGGTTAGCTAAGTCAAGAAAAATCATATGCCTTAAAAAGTTTAGGGCTTGAGATAGTTCGAGAAAAAATTAATAAAATTAATGTAAAATAGACTTTTAAGGGTCATACTTATAAAGTTTTATATTAACTCTAAAAAATTTGATCATTCATATTCGTACTTTAATATTAATTTAAAATTTAAAAAATTGTCCATAACAATAATATTACGGTGGTGGAAAAGACCTCATCCATAATTTTTAACAATTTTGAACTGCTATGGTCACATTTTTCAGCATTTGTTTGCATCGCAACACGATCATAATTTAAATTCTGATTATTAATGTAAAATAAAATTTTAAAATATAAGAAAATTTTAACTGTATTTTTTTGTGTGTTTATTGTTACTTATTTCTCAATGAAAAAATTTACATACGAAATGATTACAAAAAATGACATATAAAATCATTAGTACGTTCCTTGTAATTTAATGATTGGATTGGTCCAAAGCATTTTTAAAAAAAAATGATATAGAATAATGCAATTCTTAATGTTAATGCACTTATTTAAAACATTTCCTCCTAATAGTTCCATTTTACAAATAATATGTCCTGTTGAAATCTTCACGTAAAAAACTCTATAAATTTTTTTTTTAAATAAATAATTTATCTCATTCGAAATCTGCTGGAAAAACCGAACAACAAAAATGAAGGCATAAAGAAAAAGAGCATAATATGCTTTTGACTCTTCATAATTTATTTGGACACGAAAGTCTAGGACTCCTTTAGGATACCATATTCTATAATATAAGGACAATTCAATATTATAATATAGTATCTATGATAAGATATTATATTATATTATGTTTGATTTATTACTGTACAAGATGGATGTGTGTACAAAATTATTTTATCTTTTATTTGTTCACATGTTATATGAGAATATAGATATTAAAAAAATAATTAATTTAATTAAAATATTCTTATATATAAAAGAACCAATAATTTCATCCTAAATAAAATTGAGGAATATAATTAGATTAAAATTCCCTTCAACAAAAATATTTCTAATATATTATAAATATATATAAATCAAAGATTTATCCTATGATAATAGATATTATATGATGCATCAACAATATATATACTCAAATACATGTATATGTGTATTTGTATACATTGATATGTATGTCTAAACATATATAATAAATTAGTGAAAAATTATAATAAATTAATTCAAAAATATAAATTCAATAAATATTTTGTATAAAATCTTAAAAAATTAAAAAATAATATACACTATCCACCAATATAATAAATATAATTTAATATTACCAAATAAAAAAATTAAAAATAATAAATCAAAATACAAGAGTCAAAATTAAAGAATTTTTGATCTTAGTTTTATTAAAAAGATAAGAGAGAGACATAAGAAAGAAAAGAATTAAAAAGAATTTTTTAATCTATTAAGTTAGAATTTATCTTAATGTTATCTTATTGGCCCTTATCCATTATCTTGTAGAGTGGATAATCTTATAGAGAATTTAATGTATAAAAGTAGACTTTTAGATAAGTTATGCAACCCATTTAAAATTCCTAAATATAGTATAAGCCTGAATTGTATACCCGATCCTATACTCTTTGGTTTTATATGGTGTGCCTAAACAAGACCTTAATGTAGTATATATATTAGTTTAAAATCATTACTATAGAAATGTACTTCAATGCCAACCAATTGACATTAGTTAAATAAGAAACCAACATATATAATGGCTTAATAACATTTTTGAAAATATAAGTTCAAATAAAGAATCAAGGTCATAACACTCAAAAAGCTTTTTATGTTAGTCATTAGAGAACAAAGTTAAAAGTAAAAGGAAGAATTAGTTAATAAAATTAGGATATAGTTAACATGTTAGTTTTTTTTATAAAACCAACATCTAAAATAATGCCAACCATCAGCATCAGAAAATGAAATCACTTAAAATATCATTTTTTTTATAAACAACTAGCATATTTTCTTCCCACAAGACTTTAGACATCAATTCTTAAAATAACTAACATCTAAAATCATAGTAGTGATGGAATTTTGGAAATATAAGAAAACTTTATATGTTGGATTTTAAAAAATAATTGATGTATTTTCTTTTTGTGAGACTTTAGACCACATCTAAAGTCATATGAGTGGTTACATTTTTAAGGTATAAATAAAATAAGTCTTATTTTTTTCTATTATCACTTTCACTCTCTCTTTTATTTGTTTCCAAGCCTATTCTTTTTCTCTATCTAACTACCTCTATAGAGAACTATATCTCACTTTGTCCTCCACCTACACACCAATGAACTATCAATACTCTTTCAACTAGCACTGAGTATAAAGTAGGTTCAAAATATAAGAGGTATCTTTCAATCACAACCCATCTAGCCATGACCAATATGAATCTCGTTTCCAATCTCCACAAGCTTTTCTAACCCTAAATTAGGTATCATCACATAATCTTTAACAAACTAATTAGGTTTAATTACTTAACTTCATAAACAAGAGAAATATTTACACTAAACTTATGTTCTCATATAAACAAAATATCTTGAAAATCCTATTTGTCCATTTCTAACTAAGTTTTCTAGACTATGGCTACTCAAACATTTTATCAAGGCTAGTTCTAGTCTTGAACAACAAGTGATGGCTATGGAGTTTCAATCAATGCATTTGTAAAACATTTTAAGGAATATAATGAGACTAAATCTTGTAAGTAAACAATTTAATTACTTATATCATTTCATATGCCACATTTTAAAATTTATTTCTTACTATACTTCAAACATTATAAACATTCATATCTTCAACAAGTAAGCAACATCAATAATCACAATTAAATTCACACATATAAAAAAAAAGCAAATAATCACTTTGTGTCTCCTAGTCAACGTTATCCATTCACAAATCTAACCTTGTCTCTCCAAACACTTTATCCATTCTCAAATAAGTAATTGGATTCAGTACCAATAATTCAATTTTATTATTCCCCTTTCCTTTATCATCCTATCACAATGTCTTCATCATTCATCAATCAACATTGGTCATAGACAATCTAACTATAAACAATCGACATTCTTATATGGATTCACAAGTAATTCTATTCAATATTTACAACTAATTTTTACATAGCATAATTATATTAAATTAGCATTTCATCTTATAGATTATTTAAAATATTCATAGGGAGTATTTAAATATAGTACATGAGTATGAGTTCGAACAAAGGGGTCATATTTGAGTACCCTACTCGGATAGTTTAAGGTAGAGATGCATTCTCATCTTAGTATTCGAGTATGGTACTTGAATATAAAGGCCCAAATAGTAAGGTGGAATTTAAGTATCAAACTCAAATATTTAGGCAATACTTAAGTACCATATTCAAGTATGATTTTGAAATTTCTAGATTTTAACATCATTTCCAATAATCTTTAACCAAATTTAACCTTTAAATAACTATGCAACAACATTCATTCATCAACACCATTTTATGCAATAACTAACAACATTTCCAAAACACATTAGCATACAAGTCATCTAGCATCATAACAATTGACTATAATCAAATCAAAACTAAAAGAAACTTTATCTTATCCTAGTTAAGTAAATTATTTATTTACTAATTCTTGTATAGAAGATATTATGAAGAAGATTGTAGAAAAATCTTGCTCACTCTATTTAACAAAATTTCAAAGCTTAGATATAATCCTAAATTTGCTTTCTTACCATCAAAATTGAAGAAACCTAATCTTAGGGCACAAAATATTAAGCCTTACCTTGATTAGAGAAGATTTTGATTATAATCCTTAGAGAAATTGGCTAATTTCCCTTAGAATTAACTTGAAATATAAGAGATTGTGATAAAAAAATATAGAAGGAGTTTCGGTGGTTTATGATAAAAAAAATTAGGAAGAGAAGTGTGTTTTGGCCTTTTAATCTAGGAAGTGGCACTTATGTAATTCTAAGCTTACTTAAGGGTTATTTAGGAATCATATTCCCCAAATCTCCATCATACATTCTAACTCAAATATAATTTTACACCACCTTATGTTTAAGTCAATTCCTTTAACTTCATCATAAAATTTTATTTTCTATAACTAATCACTTACTCTAAACCTATCCATAATATTTCCTAATTATCAACATGTATATGAATTTTCTAATTATTAATTAAAAGTAAAAATTCAAAAATTCTAAGTTATAGTAGTTCTTCCCCTTTTAAAGAATTCATACTCGAATTCTTAAGAATCAATTTTTAAAAAGTTAATTAGTTTGAAATTTAAGCTTCTTAAAAAAGCATGAATAATTTGGTTTCATTCCAACTTCAAGTCCCATAGTGAACTTTAGTGATGGTATTGTTTAAATTTGAGCTTTCAAATTTAATGGCCCATAGTCTCTATTGGCCACTCTTCATAAGAAAGTTTTAAATCTAATTGAAGTGGTTTTTACTAAATAATTTAAGAAACATCAAGCAAGTATTTATACAACATTAAGAAATGAAGGACTAGATGGATAACATGTAAATCATTTAGCAAGTTTGGTCAGTAAGCAAGTGATCTAATATGTTGAATAATTGGGAATGGACTAATGAAATATAATGCAAACTTTCTTTTTCTACTAAATTGCATTACTCCTTTTATTAGGGAAACCTTCAAGACCATGTTTAATTCCTAAAATTCTAACTCTTTTCTCCTTTGATCAACATATAATTTCTAATGGTATTGTGCAATTTTTAGCATTTCTCAAGTGATCTTCACCTTTTCTAAAGCATCAACAAGAAGATCAATGTTGAGGATTTTAGCTTCTCTTACTTCAAACAATTCTATTGGGAATTTGCATCTTCTACCATATAAAGCTTCATATAGAGTCATCTTAATGGAGGATTGATAATTGTTACTATATGCAAATTTGATCAAAGGAAAGTATCTCTCCTACTTACCTTCAAATTCAAGAGTACCCACATGCAACATATCTTCCAAAGTATAAATGGTACGTTCAAATTAGTTGTTTGTCTAAGGATGGAAAATGGCATTGAAATGCAATTACATTTTGGGAGCTTGCTAAAAAGATTTCCAAAATTAGGCTAAAAATTAAGTGCCTCAACTAGAGAAAATGGTGAAAGGAATCCCATGTAAAGGAACTATTGTATCAAGGTACAATTAAGCATATTGAACTATAGAATAGTTGGTTTTAATTAGAAAGAAATAGGCTATCTTGGTTAATTTATTTATCATTACCTATATCTAATCAAACCCATTCTAAGTTTTAGAAAAACTAATTAGGAGGTCTATGATTACACTATCCTACTCTCAAGTCAAACCAGTGGATTTTTTATGTTCAACCTTCACTTATTGATATGTAAGATATTTTAACATGAAATTAAATGCATCTCTTTTCATATCTTTCCACTAGACATTCCACTATAAGTCATGATACATATTTGGGATACTTGGATGCTTGGCATACAGTCATGATACATATTTGGGATACTTAGATGCATGGCATATGAAGAATAGTAAGCCTAATAATTTTTTTCTTAATGCATCAACTACAACATTTACCTTTCTTAGATGATAATAGATAGTACAATCATAATCTTTCATCAATTCCATGCATTTACAATACCTTAAGTTCAAGTCTTTTTAATCAAAGATTTATTTTAAACTTTTTTAATTAGTATAAATCTCACAAGTTTTACCATATAGATAGTGGCATCAAATCTTTAGTGCAATCACATCTACAACCATTTTAAGATCATAAGATAATTTAATTCATGCTTTCTCAGTTATCAAGAAGCACAAGTGATTATGTTCCCATTCTACATCGACACACACCCTAAGCTAATTCAAGAATCATCATAGTAAATTGTAAATCTACCTAAGCATGAGAGGAAAAACTAAAATTAGAGCCAAAGTTAAGCAAGTCTTCAACTATTAGAACATGTTCTCACATTTGCAAAACCACCAAAATCCTACTCTTTTTTGCATAAGCTTTGTCAATAGAGATGTTATCTTGGAAAAGTCTTTCACAAACCAACAGTATTAGCCTTTAATGGTTTTGGCCAAGTTTGTATCACTTCAACTTTCTATTGGTCAACTTGAATACCATCTTAGGATATTACATGCTTCAAGAACTTCATGTTGGATAACTAGAATTCACATCTAGAAAATTTTGCAAAGAGTTAATATTCTTGGAGGGTTTGCAATCCAATTTAGAGATGTTAGGCATGTTTTTCTTCATTCTTACAATAGATAATGACGTCGTTAATGAAAATAATTACAAACTTATTAAGAAATAGTTTGAAAATTCTATTGATGAGATTTATGAATGCTATAAGAGCATTGGTAACACCAAAAGATGTGACAAGCAATTTATAATGAACATAATAAGCTTTAAAGGTTTGTTTTAGGAATGTCTTCATTTTGAATTTTCAATTAATGACACCCTAAAACATAGATCAATCTTAGAAACACACTTTGCACCTTGTAATTAATTGGACAAGTCCTTAATTTAAGGTAATGGGTTTTTATTTTTTATTGTAACTTTGTTTAACTAAAGTTAATTAATACAAGGGCCCAATGTTCTATCTTTCTTATTAACAAACAACATTGACACTCCTTATTGAGAAAAATTAGGATAAATGAAGCCTTTATTAATTAATTCTTGCAATTGCTGCTTAAGTTTTTTCAATTCAGCTAGAACCATTTAGTAAAGTGGAATGGAAATTGGATTAGTACTAGGAGAAACTTTGATATTAAATTCAATTTTATGATCTAAAGGCAAACCAAGTAGACCTTTTAGGAACATATCTAGGAATTCATGAATGATAAGAATATTATTGATATAAAAAAAGTTAATTAAGATTTCAAATAATTGCAAGTGTTAGGCTTTAGATGTGGAAAACATAGTGAAAATTTTTAAATTATACCAAAACCTACCAAGGATATAAGCAAAATAAGCATAAACTAGTGATAAAACATATACCTTTGAAGCATAACTCTAAACTAATGCAAAAAGATTTGATCCAAATCGAAATTATTATAATATGAATTACAAATGTAGGTGCAACTTACTTCTATTTTTCATAAAAACAAACATTCTACCAACACAAATCTCATGAACAAGCATAAACATCATGAATGCAAGTATCAATTGTCAAATCATAAATTTTATTGGATGCCAACATCTCCATGGTATCCACACAATAAGCCAAAGACTCCGATCTAATTAAATGATATAGTTTTCCTTCACAAAGGTAATACTAATTGCTAGGGTTTTGGTTTTAGTTTTTTATTTCTATCTAATCAATCAAAAATACATTCAATATATCGTATATGTAAAACTAGGGTTTCAAAAGCTAGAATAATATCTCCATTTATTTTTGGATATATATCCTACCTAATTTAAAATGAATGATTGATTACAATCAAATCCTTTTCTAACTAATATATTTTATCTATAATTACTATCAAATTGATTTATATTTATTTCATAAATAAAATATCCATTTATGATCTCCAACTAGAATTTACCTTAAGTAAGAAGATAATCAAGTTTTGATTATTAACTAAACCTAAATATGATTGATCAATAATCAACTGTTATTTAGAGTTCCTAAGTAAAACTCAAACATATTGTACTATTACTTAGTGAAACATAATTATATTGGACCTTTCTTAATTGGGAGCTCTAGTCTAAATAAGACTTTCTAATTATACTATAACTCCAATATTTGACTCATTTTTTGTATGTGACCTTATAAGTTCTCATTACATTGGTAGTGATTCTAAAATCCTATTTTGTATCACAAATAGTGAATGATATTTAATAATACATTATTGTCCCCAGGTAATGAGAATTGTCAGTGATCTAACATAATCTTTTCGTGACTAATGTTCCATGCAATTTATTCCATTTTGTCCTAGATATCTAAATTAAACTTGAGACATGAAATGTGTCACCCTCTTTGTAATTCAATCCATGTGCTTATTAATTTTTGAGTGAATTAACTAAAATAAATGAATCAATATCACATATTAATCTATTTGAGTATGACTATACATTTCATAATCTTACTCAATCAAAGGACCTATAGATATGGGATAAAATTCCATCTAGATCTCTCACATCCCTTTATATGATTTGTGGTATACTTGATTAACATGTTCTAGGTCGTCCTTATTTATTTTTTATATATTTACAAAGGAATTGTTAAATTAAAAATTCAATAAAATAATTATTCCAAAATGATTGTATAAACATAAATTGGATATGATACAGTGCATGCCATGCATGTAATGTTGAACATGTTGATTAAATAGATAAAATAATCTTAAAATTAATAAAAAAGATCACATATGCTTAACTTGGCTAAAGTATCCAAATCAAATTTTTATATCTAGAAAAAATAAGTGGATATAGACTTATAATCAATTACGTCGTATTGTATTTAAAAAAAATATATTCAATTTTTTATTATATAAAAAAAATTAAATTTGATTTGTTATTATTGTAAATCAATTTTACATTATCATTCTCCCATGTGTTAATATGTTATTAAAAAATTATTAGAACTTTGTTACTATTGGTAAAAAATTTTAATTAATATTTTTAATGATATATCATCTTTTTATTTATTAACAATGTAAATAATTTTATATTGATAATAATTAAATTTAAATCTATAAAAAAAAAGTAAAATTTGAAGATTACAAAAAAGTATTATGAAATTTGAAGGATATAATAGTCATTATCAAAATAATTGAATGGTTAATTATTGTGTTTACTAAAAAAATTGTTCGTAATTGTAAATCAAAATTATGAAACACCAATTACGAAACTCTGTTGTGAAAAAGCATCATACTAAAGTGCCCGTGCGTTTCCAGCCCAAACTATCTTGGTTCTGCGTTAACTCATTAACGCAATTTGCAACATTCAAGGGCGCTAGCACCCGGGCTTCTTTGCATGAAAAAAAAAGAGGGGGGGGGGGGGGGGGGGGCGGAGTGTCTAAACGGGGTCAAATAGAAAATATTAAAATTCTATCAGGCATTTCTCTACTTTCCATGTAAGTACAAAAATATTCCCTCTTTATCAATGGCACTCCTTAAATTGTACAAATTTGGATGTTCTCAAAGTTGCCACATTAGTTTGGGTTCCAAAACCCCATTTTTAACCTGTGGCACTGTAGAATCTCACTTGTAATTAGAGACAAAGTATTATGAAAAAGAAAAGATTGTAGCACTTGTGTCATTTTTACAAATTAATGACATGATAATTGGGATTATAATTTTTTAAAATTGAACCAATCATACTTAGTAAAAGAAGATATGAAAATACTCTCCAATAAAAGGAAAAAAAAATAATTTATCATTTCACAGATTACATCTAAAATTATATATACGGTGAGATGTTGGAAGTAAATGATATTTGAAAAGAATTGAATTTTGTTCTCATACTTTTCATTATGATAGTTTAAATAATTTATTATATAAATTTAAATTTGATTTATTATTAGTATAAATCGTATTTATATTATTACTCACTTATATATTGTTATGTCAATAAAAAATTATTAAAATTTTTTCATTGCTATTAAAAATTTTTAATTACTCTTGCTTTTTTAATAATTTTTTATCCACCATTAATATAAAATATTTTATACTAATAATGGATTAAATTTCATCTCTTATTGTATCATCTTTCGTTAATGGTTTGCTTTTTATATTTGGAGACAAAGCACATCGGAAAAGTTGGAAAAATGGTTGCAGTACTTGTATCAATCCTACAAGTCAAATGGCAATCAGTTGGGAGGAAATCAGCATTGAATTTTAACTCCGGAATAGTGCTTCGATTTTGATTCAGATTCAATTATAAAACTGGATAATTTGCTATTGTAAGATATTATTTTATATAGGTTTTAATTTTGTTGAATAGGATTGTCATTAATTCAAGCTTAAACTATTTATATTCTATCTGATGGAATTAGATTTCAAAGAAAAAGTATTGTGTACCCAAAATTATTTTAGAAATTAGGTTTTGAATTTTTTATATCCATTGAATTGAACTTTATAATGTTATCCAACTATCTTGTATTGATTGATAATTCTTAATTTATTCAGAACCTA
The DNA here is from genome assembly GCA_020226215.1 of Sindora glabra. Classification (NCBI taxonomy): domain Eukaryota; kingdom Viridiplantae; phylum Streptophyta; class Magnoliopsida; order Fabales; family Fabaceae; genus Sindora; species Sindora glabra. The sequence goes on along the minus strand of CM035227.1, from coordinate 88,589,827 downwards.
ATTTGAATGTATATAGCATTGCTATTAGATTTATCATGAATTTTATTTTATGTTAGAAATATTTGTCTTGTACAATTTTAATTTACATAAGAAAGTCAACTTTTTAAAAAGCCAATGGGTTAACTAAAATCCTATAATTAATTTAAACTTACTATTATAGAAATACAAATAGATGTTATCACATAAATATCAGTCAAATTAGATATCCGTTAAATCTAACACCAACATCTATAATGATATGGTTACATTTTTTTAAAGGAAAATATTGAAAGTACTGAAAATAAGATCCCAAGTTTCAAATATTTTATATATATTAAATTGAATTTTATAAATTTATCTTATTATTCTATATTTAATGATAATCATTTATATTTATTTAGAACTTAATTTCAAATCTCATTTTTCTATGTATATGATATTGCTATTTTTTAATTATTTAAAAATTGAAGATGATGGTTTAAATATAGAACCGTGTCTTTGTTAAATCATAAACCGATGTCTAAACTCATTCCTGCCATCGAGTTATGCGGTGTAAATTCTGTTAATCTAATTATTTATTTAATTTTTAAAAATTAAAATATCCATATTTAAAATTCAAATAGATAAAATTGTGTTAAAAGGAGGTGTGAATTTCAAGTACTTATGCAAAAAAAAAGGAAAATAACGAAAAGATTAATGATGTAAAAATATTCTTATATCGAATATCATAATACGTACAATAAGTTAATAATATGGAAATGGTGGTTAAATTTTACAAAGCCGGTCAATTGATCCCACTATGTATACGTCTCTGCGCCGCATCATCAACATTATTGAAAAAAAAAAAATAGATGATAGTAATTGAACCGTCAAAATTCAAATATAAAAATAATTTTTTAAGCAATTGTGAAGATTATCGTACAGTGACGAAGTCACGCTTAGATTATATAGTATGTACGTGGCCATTGCCCACATTAGTTCTTTCAAAATTTCATGATCCATTGCACGTATCATAAGAAATTGAAGAGTTTTACATCTAAAACTTCATATTATGCTAAGCAGTCTAACGTATTAATAACAAAATACATAAAGCCAAATTTTTGCCGTGTTAATTCATGATCATGAACCTTTAATTCTAAAACTCATTATAAAATCATATCTCTTCAAAATGTATAAAATTAATAAAAATTTAAGTATGCTCGATTAAAAATGGATAGATATTTTTCAACATATTATTTTTCCTTAACTGTTTTTCTAACAAGTTTCATTCGCACTTGCCCACTAAAGTATAAAATTACATTTAGTTGATGATTTACAGTTAAATCGGGACGATTATGTACTACTGTCAAACTCTGCTCACCCTTATTTGGAAAGGGTTTAACTAATATAAATAATTCTAGGAATTTAAATATTTGTAGAAATGTAACTGTTGGCAATACCAAACTATGCTTGATTCAATTCAAAAGATTTCTGCATGTGCATATTTAGTTTTTTGCTAAATCAAGCTCTGCTAGGGATAATGGGAGATCCCAAGCCTGCCGTGATGGAATCTTCAAAGGCAGAAGAAGATCCACTGAGGAGTGCAAAGAAAGAAAAAAAAATAAAAAAAATAAAGGGATAAAGTTTTCTCAGGTGCAGGGAGGGGAGGCGTGGTTACCTATAATGAAACTTTGACAGTTTGTGAGGGTTATAATGCTAGGCTGGATCCGGTCATGGAGTTGATGACGAGAATATGGAAGATGATGAGAATTTCAGTAGAATTCTTGTTGAAGAAGCAATGAACGGAGACCGTCCATGTCCTAATATAATTACTTTCCCAGATGAAGAAGAAAGAATGAACAAGTCATAGAGGAAGACTTTGATAATTAGTTAATTACATTATTGGGGACGAATATTGGTTTAGGATTCTGGAAATTAAATTAAATCAACAATAGGCTTGAGATAAAATGATGGATATCATTAATTTGGCCGATTGCTATTATCTTGTTAAATTTGGTGCTGCAAAAGACTATGACCTAGCTCTCACTGGAAGTCTGTGGCTATTGTTTGATCACTATCTAACCATTCGTTCATAGGAGCTGAGTTTTGATCCGTCGGAGGATGTGATTCAAAAAGTTGCAGTATGGATTCGCAGTCTTGATCTCCCCATCAGGGTTTTGGATTTAAAAAAAAAATTGCTTGTGATAGAGTGGGAATGAGTGGAAAGAATTTAAAAGTTGATACCATAACCGTGGTGCAGGCAAGAGGCGAATATGTTTGGGTTTGTATGGGAAATAGTGTAGTACCCAGTATGAAAGCCTCCACACTATATGTTTTAATTGTAGAAAATATGGGCGCTACCCAGAACATTGCACAGATCTATTTAAAGAAGGCGTTAGAGGGGAAATCAATGTTGGGCAGGAATCTAGTAAAAAGAAGGTTCATGAAATGATTTAGGGTGGTAACCTTGAATACGAAGGTTGGATGATTGCTTAAAGAACTCGTAAGCCTACGAGAAAAGTTAATGCTCGAACCGGGAGGAATGGGTTGCTGCAAAGAAATAAGGCAGAAAGTAATATAGGCTCTCATTTTGCAATATTGAATAATGAGGCCTTTAGGGAGGAACAAGTGGTGGAGCTGACTGATAATCATAATGAGAATGAGCAAAATATTGGGGTTGTCATAGGACATAAGGGTGATGTTATTCGTGACCAGGTGGAGACTCGACAAAATTGGGGAAGGAAACAGAATGTAACGCAGCTGGGTTCCGATGAACAAACTTGGTGCCCACTTCAAGAGATATCTAATAAAGCACCATGTCAAGGAGTATCTCAAATGAGTAGTAAGGGTAGAGTGGCGCTAGTTAATAATGATGAGAAAAATGGGGATCACATGTTAATTAGTGGTGGAGTTACAAGCTTAGCATATGTTTCAGCCACACCAACTGATAGTGTGGATGAAAATTTACAATTGGAAAAACTGGATATGGGGGACCCAATAAACTTAAATGCTAGCCCAGGAAATTTTTAGAGAGATGAGCAGCCACCAAATAGAGGGCCAAACTCGCATTAGGAAATGTGTAAGAATGGTGGTCAATGGAGGCTCGGATGGGAGCAATGATATTATAGTAGCAATGGAGCTCGCATAGCTCTGGTATGTTCAGGGTTTTTTTTTTTTTTAATCTTGTGTTTTCAATGATTAAAAAAATCATTGTGTGGAATTGTCAAACAGTGGGAAAGAAGGAGTTTACAAGTAAGCTCGCGTTTTACTTCATTCTAAATTTCCTGATGTTTTTGTTTCGATGGAGACTTGTATCCCTAGTTCTTGAGCTGCTAATATTTTTAGAGTAGTGGGGTTTAACAGATGAGAAGTGGTTGATGGTAATGGTCTTTCTAGCGGTATCTGGATTGCTTGGAAAAGTGAAAAAGTTGACTTGGAAGTTAGTACTATAAATCTACAATTTATTCATATTAGGATTCTAATGCATAATGGGAGGAGTTGGTATGCTACTTTTGTGTACTCTATCCCGAATCTAGGGTAAAACTATTTTGTGGGAGGGCCTTTAGCTAATTAGTTCTGGTGTGATAGATGCTTGGCTAGTTGCAAGTGATATGAATGGTGTTAGAGATTTAAGTGAGAAGAGGAGGGGTTCCTATTAACTAGAACAAGGCTGACTTGTTTAAGAGGGGACTAACGCTTACAATTTTTTGAAGGTTAAGTCCTAGGTGAGTAGATTTATTTGCAAAGGGCCTACCCTACCTAACTATTCTTAACTTTTTGAAAAAATGGATAGAGCTTTATGTAACGTGGAGTGGAGGTTGAAATTTGGTAAGGCGTACGTGAAAACTTTGCCTTAGGTAAATTTATACCATCATCATATTTTAATCAACATATTTGGTAATGTAGGAAATAGTGAATAAAGACCCTTCAAGTTTGAAGTTGCTAGTTAACTCATGATAATTTCCAACAATTCATGTTAAATAATTGGTGGGCAAGCTCTAGTGTTGTTGATGACCTGAATTATTTAATTTTAAAGCTTAAAAACTAAAATAAAACTATCCTTGGTCATAACAGGAAGAGGAAAAATCGAATTCTACTATGATTGGGAAGTGTTCAATAAGTGCAAATGCAAAATTCTAATCCAAATCTCCAAAGACTAGAAAGTCATCTTCAAAATGAAGTTGATGAGGTTCTCTAACAAGAAAAAAAATATTGTGGCATCAAAAATCCATATCAATTTGGTTCACATAAGGGGATAGAAATACGAAGTATTACCATACTAAAATCATTACTAGGAGAAGCTAAAATGGAATTAAAACTTTACAAGTTCAAGATGGATCTTAAGTGGAAGACAAGTAGGATTTGGAAAGAATAATCTATTCCTTTTATAGGAATCTGTTTCATGATGATCTCCACGAAAGGATCTCTCCTATTACAATTATTTCCTATCCTCAATGATCTAATATACAAAATTCAAAGTTGTGTAAAGTAGTCACTAATGATGATGTTTGTAAAGTTAAATTTAATGTTAAGGGTACCAAAGCTCCAAGAGTGGATGGTTTCCCAACTATCTTTTTCTAGAAAAATTGGAGCATTATAAGGGGTAGTGTGTGTGATTATGCCAAGAAGGTTTTCAAAGGAAGAGACTTGAAGCATGTGATAAGACTCTTATCTATCTAATTCCTAAAATGGGAAAACTAAAGTTCATTAATTAATTTCATCCCATATCCCTCTATAATGTGATCTAAAAGTGTGTGATGAAGATCATTGTTAACAACCTTAAAGAAACCTTGCCACGATTAATTTCTCCATTATAAGCCAACTTTATCCTTGGTAGATGCATCCAAGATAACATTATTAATCCTTAGGAGATGTTTCATACAATAAGGAAGATGATAAGTCGAATGGGATTTCTTTTTTCAATTAAAATGGAGCTAAAAAAGGCTTATGATAGTATGAATTGAGATTTCATAAGGGATGTGTTGGACAAGATCAAGATGGAGGAAAAAATGATTAATCTTATTATGAATTGTATCCTTTCAACTTCTTTTAATGTTCTATGGAATGGATAAGAATTAATAGAAGCCTCTTCAAGTAGAAAGGAGATGTATTGATATCTCTTATCTCATGTTTGTCTATGACTTATTATTATTATTTGAAGAGACATTGGTGCAACAAATTGACTTAGTCTTGTCTTGTTTAAATCTTTTTGCCTAGATGTTAGGGCAATGAATTAACTAGGCAACAGCCAATATTTTCTTCTTTAGAAATGTAAAAAAAGATATGTGAGATCTCATTATTAGCAAATGTAGTTTTTCTATTTCCTCAAGTCTCGAACTGTATCTAAGGGTTCCTCTTATTAATAAGAGAGTAACTTGCCACACTTTTTCTCATTTGGTTAAGAAGGTGTAGGATAGACTTGCAAGCTAGAAAACAAACTATTTATTAGTAATCAAGAGAATAATTCATGCTCAATCTATCCTTAGGGCTCTTCCTACTTACATAATGCAATATATAGCTATCCTTACGACTACTTTGAATGAAATTGAGCAACTTTAAAGATCTTTTGTTTAGGATCATAAGGCTATCAAGAGGTAATTACATACTATTCCTTAGGAGGCATTCTACAAGCCTAAACTCTTGGGAGGTCTTGAATTTTGGAATCTCAAATTAATGAACAAAGCCTATTTAATGAAATTGAGCTGGAAATTATTCTTTGATGTCTTAGCTTTTAGGTTATAGTCATGAAAGATAAATATCTTCAAAGTAGTGACTCAAATGATGGAATATTGGTTTGAAATAATGATTCTTACTTAGAGAAGTTTTTGGCTAAAATTTGGCCAGAGACTCTAAATTCCATAACTAAACAATTATCTAATAGGTTATCTACATCTTTCTAAAAAGATGTTTGATTGGAAACAATTGTCTTCAATCACATGCTGTTAGACCCATTCTAAAAGACTTTACAGATGTTCAAGTAGCTAATTTCTTAAATATAAAGGGACACTAGAATCTACCCTTGCTAGTAAGCTAGCTTACTAATAGGTTTATGCTCAAGATCGCAGCCTTTTTGCCTTCTTATAATAACTAGTCTAAAGATATTATCCAATGGAAAGGTGAAGTTAATAAGGAGTTTAGTGCTAGATTAGTATATAAACTCTTGATTGATAATCAAAGCAATGAAAATACTAAATTATGGAAATTAGTTTGGACTATTAAAACCCTAAAACATATCAAGTTGTTTCACTAGTGTCTAATTCAAGATGGGTTGCTAATTAACCTGAAAAGACACAAAATAGGACTAGGGTCGATGAATTGAAGTCCTTGTGTTATTCACATTTAAGATGCCATGCTAATATTTAGAGATTGTAGGGAAGCCAAGATCATATGGCATAATCTGGTTTAGTTAAGAAATTTAATTGTATTTTATGTCATCCTATTTCAATTATCCCTAGCCTTACTAATTAACTAGGTAAAAATGAGGAAGTTAATTAAGCTATAAAGTGGAGTTATATTTTATGGTGGCTTTGGACTTGGAGAAGTAACATGATTTTTAAGCTAGATTTTTCTAAGCCTACTAATGTTGTAGATTTTATGAGTATGCCATCTAGATTTTTCAAGCTTTTTATAGAACTTATGTTAACATAAGGTGGAATAGTTCACCCATTAGGTAGGTAAAGATCAATATTGATGGTGCCACCAAATCAAATCTAGGTTATGCTAGATGTGGGGGTTTAATTAGAGGAGAGAATGGAATCTGGATAAAAGGCTTTGCTTGCAATTTAAAGAGTTGCCTTTCTTTTGTTGTTGAACTTTAGGGAGCTTATTATGGTTTGGCTTTGGTATAGAAACTCAACTTCAAGCAAGTCATTTTAGAATCTGATTCTAAAGTGCTAATATACTACAAATGAATACTAAACAATTTAGGTACACATATCGCAAGATAACTTCTATTGGCATCAAATTGATTTCAAATACAAGCATTAGAACTCATAAATACCATTACAATAGTATACATATTCATTCAAGTACATCATAAATCTCTCTATATTAACATTATAATCCCATCATTTTACTTTGCATGTATCATTGTCACAAGATAACATCATGGTTATAGCATGCTATCCATAGAGTAAGCAACATACATAAAAAGCAATTAAGTCTCTTTGTAACTCTTAAGTCTGCCTTATCCTCCACAACCTCACCTTTTCATTCTAAACCATCCTTATCTCTTACAACAAACATTTTCATAAACCCATCATTATCCTTCCAAATCATTCTTATCCCTCATGACAATATCCTTCACATCTTGCTATTCCCATCGCATTTTTCATGCTTCCACTATAATTGATCTAGTCAAGTATACACATCCTATTTTACAATCATTAGCATCAATATCATAAGCCACATAAACAACATGAATACAAAATGCAATTATATTTGCCTATAACACCATGTCTTCAATATATGATCACATGACATATTTCCAATATCATTCATTACATAAGCCAATATATAAACTAGCTAACCATATCTACAATTTCAAATTAGACATTCTTTGCACAAACAAATACTCACCATAAGTTATTCTAAATTGTTATATTAAATGAACATTTACAATATAAGTATCATTACCCTTATGCATAAACAATTAAGCAAACGAGATTGTCTAAGGTTACTTCTCTCAATCATGTACTTCACTCTCTTTCTAGTTATAAATGCAACTCTTTTCCTTATTTAACTTTTTTATTTGCAATTAAAGTTACTTGTGAATATCCTTTTATGATTCAGGAAGCAAAGAACAAGCTAATAACATAACACATGTGATTCCATGATGTAACAAGCTAAAAATTAGCTAAACACTCAATTATAGGTGTCAAAAAAAGAAATTCGACACCTACAGTTGACTATTCAATTAAGTATAAGAATCTAAGAAGCAACTTTGCCCATCAATAATCAATTATATAGTTTAGTATCAATGGTTAGAGAATAATTCAACCAGTATTTAACCGTATAATTAATGATCAATAATTCAAGAACAACTCTGCCTATTGATAGTCAAATATGGCAAGTTAGAAAACAATTCCTAGCCTAAGTAGTCTATTATATTGTTAACTACCTCATCACAATCCGGGGAATTTCTTGCATTTTCATTGCATATCAACCCTTAAAAACCATCATTTTTCATTTCAATCATATTAACCCATTAACTAATCTCTTAAATCATCAAATAATACTTCTAATCCACCAAAACCACTAATTAATCATTCATTTAACATCATCAATCAGCATACTCCTCATACAAGACTCAAAACCTAAAATATATGCTTAACTTAAACAAAATCATTCCAATCCATAAATTGTATTTGAATGCTTACTCACCTAGAATGAAGGATAGATTAGAAGGCTAGATTTGATGATTGATGTCTTCTAATTCTTCAAACTGAATAATTTAAAAGCTAAGATTCCATTGTCTCCTTTTTCACTCAATCCTTACATTTTACCCAAATCTAAAGAAGAAATGAAAGAAATGCTTGGGATTAAGGAAGATTTAGGTAACCTTACCTTGATTGTTTAGGAATTTGATGAAAATCAATCCTTAAATAGGTTTCTTGAAGATGGAGTAGAAAAACAAATGAGAGGAGCTTTTCGAAAAATTCTAGAATGAGGGGGTGAAGAGAAAAAGCTAAAGTTTAAAGGAATAAAGCAATGACAATTTTGTCATTTTATCCTAAATATCCTCCATACTCATATACTTAATCCCAATCAATTATAACATTCATTAATTTTACTTCATGCACTTTTTATCAGCTAGACCTCTTAAAATTTCTATATCAAGTCTACATGAGTAATTTATTTTCTATTTTTTTAATAGTTTTATTCAATGCTCAATATTTAATTAATGCACTTTTCCTTAATGTCTCATTCCTATTTTCCTTACCATAATTTATTTATTTCATATAGAGCTTTTCTAAAGAAAATTTCACATGCTAGGATTTATAAATTACTCTTCACGCAACATTATAAGGAAATTCTAAATTAACAAAAATTCCAAGGAGGATGTGACACTAATGCACTAGTTTCAACCATTTTTGATGAAGTTGTATTAGAAATATATAAACAAAGCATACCCTTAAATTAAGACTTAATTTGCCTAACAATATTTGTACCGATATTGGTCCAAGAAGGGGAATTTTTCCTATGAAGGTCCTAAAGGGTATGATGAGATTGGATATATCAGAAAAGAAATCAAACATATAACTAAGACATCCTAAAAATCTTTACAACTAGGTTTTGTCAGTAATTTGATCAAGAAATTTGTTAGTTAATTGAATTGTCCTTTGAATTGGAGTAATAGTTCTTTAGAAAATATGATGACCAAGGAATCTAATTTTTGTTTTAAACCAAGATATTTTTATTTTAGAAATAGCAAAGTCATTTCTTTGATTGATTTTAAGAAAGGCATTAAGATGTTTAGAATTTTTATCAATATTTTCTAAAAATATTAAAACATTATCAATATAAATAGTGATAAATTTGATGTAAAGATTAAATACATTATTTATAATCCTCTAAAATTCTAAGCTAGGAAGCATTTTTAGGACCAAAAGGCATTACATTCCATTTTTGTTGTTCAAATGAAATTGGAAGTGCTACATTATATCTATTCTCAAGTTTTATTTGAATTTGCCAATAGGTAAATTTTATATCAAATTTAGAAAATACTTTTATAGAATGCAAATAATTTTGTAAATTCTCTTTATTTGGCGTGGAACACCTAATCCATTAAAGAGCATTTTTTATAGGTTTGTAATTAATAACATGCCTCAAAGTTTCTCATTTTATTTTTGCATTTTTGTCCATATAAAATGCCAAGCAAGAACAAGGAATTTTGCTTTTTCTAAAGATTCCTTTTACTAGTACATTGTTAGTTTCTTTCTAACAATATTACAAAAGTTCTTGATTCATTTGGATTGACCAAGCTTTGATATAAATTTATTTTTATGAAAAATCCTTTTCATAAGACAAATTTACCATATAGATGGAAATTGCTAATCTCTACATCCATATATAAAGGTTGGCAACCTCTACTCTTTAATTTGGATTAAAAATTTTCTACTACTAATAAGAAAATAAATAAAGGATATTTAAATAATTTTAATGGAGAATTATAAATTTAAAATATTTAAATTAACTCTAATCATCCTCACACATTTCCACAAAAATAGCATGATTTTTTAACCAAATAAAAGAGTGAATATTAACCTTCACATTCATCTTTCACATATGAATGTAGATGTTAGCAATTCCCTATATGTAAAATGAATGAATCATGGCCATTAGACATAACATTGAAAAGTTATGATTAAAACGTAAAATTATGTCATTTTTTTAAATAATCACATAAGTTTTTTAAGTTATAAAATAACCTTCAATTATGTTTTAATTTCAACCATTAATATAAGATTTAATGGCTATAATCCACTCCTCTCATCTCACTTGATTTATCCTCTCTCTTTCTATTTCTATATATATATATATATATATATATATATATATATATATATATATATATATATATATATATATATATATAAACTATGTGTGATCCATGCATTCCACAGATAAATATTTATTTTAATAATATAATATTATAATAATATATGAATTATTTATAAAGAGGATGAGATAAAAATTTGAATAATATATAGCTAACAGTTCTAAAAAAAGTCATTTCTTATTAATTTTGCTTAACATTAAGTATGTAATTGATTTTAAATTAAAAGATTACATTAATTAGATGCTAATTTTTAATATAATTACTATCATTAATATTAATATTTAATAATATGACTTATGATAAGAATAATTTTTAATAGTAATATATTTTTTATTTACCAACTTATAGCATAAAATAAATTTTTGAAAGTAAAAATTCTATATTACGGATGAATATTTATTTTAATAATATAATATTATAATTATATATTAATTTTATAAAGAGGAGTAGATAAAAAATTGATTAATATAAAGCCAACAACTCTGGGGAAAAAAGTCATTTCTTCACTCATTTTACTCAACATTCAAGTATGTAATTGATTTTAAATTAATTTTACCAAAAAATTGATTTTGAATTCAAATATTACATTAATTAAATACCATTTTTCTAGATAATTATTATAATTAATGTTAAAATTTAATAATAGGATTTATGATAGCAATAAATTTTTTGTAATGACAATATAATATATATTTATTTACCATGTTGCAACATAAAATAAATTATTAAAAAAATTTGAAAATAATAATTTTATATTGCAAATAACTCATTAAAATCTACTAATTATGATACACATGTTGACTAAAAATTAATATTTTGATATCAAATATTTTATTTTTTTAATTTATATAGAAGAAAGGAATAGCTTTTGGTTGAAAAATATTAATAATTGACTAATATTTAGTATCTTCTAAAAGTGCATTGTAATAAAGTTCTTTTTTTTGAAATATAATTAAAAATATGAAATAGTAAACAAATAAAAAGTGTGCTATGAGTATGAAATCTTTAAAAAAACTTGATTTACCTCTTAATCAAAGTTTAAGAAAAAAATCTTAATAACATAAAGGAAAAAAAGGTGAGAGAAACAATATAATTATTTAGGAACATAATACAAAAAAATAAATCATTAATTAGACTATGAAATGAAAAAATAAATTTATAATTATCATAGTGAAAAATCATCAAATGAAGATGAACTATTAAGATATTTAGTAACAAATGTCATTTGATAGATAGGTATAAGTTAAATTATTCATTTATTTATAAAAGTAAAAGATGCTTTTATCAAATAAAAATGAAGAAAAAGTGCATTATAGATAAAATTTTACAAATTTTAAATTGGATGTGAAATTAGATGAAGATAAAGATAAAAAAATTTCTAATAAAATTAAATGAAGATAAAAAAAATTTAAATAAAATTAGATAAAGATACAGATAAAATGATTTTCAAATTTCAAAATAAAAAATGTTATATTTGTTAATCTCAATACTTTTACACAAATCTAAGATAATAAAAAAATGACTTATTCATATTTATTGTCAACTGTAAATTTGTAAATTTAATAATTGATAGTCCATATGTTCACACAGTAGCTTTCTTCCTTCTATAATTTCCTCCAAAATTATGGTTTTCCTATTACATGTGTGAAATAGTAAAAAAATTATCTAATAAAATAAACTATATAAATTATATAAAAATGTATATTTTTACAATTTTACACATAAAAAATCCATTAAACTAATGAGAACCGATTAAGCTACAAATTTTTGGATCAAGCAATTGCAAAAAGTTGAAAGTGGCAAGAGACAATACTAACAAATATTGAAAATTGACAATAAAAACTCTTAAAAAATGATGGCTTTGAAGTAATTAAAGGTTAAAAAAGAAAAGAAAAGTAACAAAACTTAAATATAATTTGTAGAGCTTTTTATGAGAATAAAATAATTTTATGAAAATAAAATAATTAGATAATTGTAAACTTATAGATATTAAAGATGAAGATAAAAACTCTCATCTCAAATAAAATAATGGTTTTGAAGTAATTTAAAATGGAAAAAGAAAAAAAGTAAAATATAAATATAATATGATAAATTTTTATGAGAATAAAATAAATAAATAGTTGTGAATTCTAGTAATAGATAAAGATTCAAATTCTAATTGAGAATTGATTTAAAATTGTAATGATGATTTTTTTTATTTCATAATTTATCTTTTAAGTGAAGAAGAAATGATAAATTAAATTTTTATTAAAAAATAATAAATTAACATGTGATGAATTATAAAAATGACACTTATCATAATAGGAGGCAAGAAATATTACAAGTAATATAATATATATATATATTATAAAGTAGTCACATTGTTTACATTTTCTTTCAAGGGAAAGAATGTTTATGCACTTGATATTTATGACATACTGACTTCAAGTAGCATGATTCTTTGACACAGAAAAGTAAGTGAGGCTTTAGTATATTAAACTTTATAATTTTACATCCAATTTATAAATATTTTGAGATATTGTAGGTAAATAAAATTTAGGCTGAGAGTCTTTAATAAGTTAAAGTACAATCTAGAGTCTAATTCTAGCCAAACTTTTCCGTAAGGTTATATTGTTATACCAAATTAAGGCTTTACTTAGTAAAAGTGAAAATAGAGTAAAGAAAATTGAATAAAATAAAAAAGAAGAATCGGAGAAAATAAGATATAAAAGTGTTTTTTACTTTTATATTTGGAGAAAAAAAAATTTAATTGGAGATATTGAATTTTAAATTAATTTTTCTTTTTTTATCAAAGTAGCAAAGAGTAGGATGCAGATGGCGAAAGGTTAGATAGAAGTTAAAACACCTACAAGCAAGCCAAACACAGAAGGTTTAGGTGCTATTTTAACCCTCTAAAACTCAAGTAAATGAGATAAATAGAGGAGTCTAAAAGAAGTAAATAAAAAAGTGAAGTTCTAGAGGACACTTTATACTGATATTTATTACAAATAAGTTACTTGAGGTACAGAGGCTATATCACAATATAATTAGGAATAATTTAGTCCTTTCAAATAATATTAGTGGTCCACTTAGGTAATCCTTTACCAGCTATAATAACTACTTAGTTGCACTTGGCATTATGCGGTTCAAACTACATAATGCTAGGACGTCATCGGATAGGACATATTTCAATAAAAATCACATTGAGCTCATTAGGATCGATCAACATAGGCCAATGGGCCAATCAGTTGTATCCTTGTTGGGCCAATTATCTTGAACCTAATAGTCAAGTTATCTTCGTAAGTATATACTTGAAAACTTGTTGTGAATTTATGTGAAAAAAAAATGACATGATAAACTAAATATAATAGTATTGTAATTTTTAATTAAAAATTTTATTAAAAAATTGCATAATTTAGTGTGATTAATGGAGTGAAAGAAGATTACTAATTTTAAGCTTAAAGAATTTAACAACTAGCTTTTTTAATATGGCAACTTTATAATAACTAAAAAAGATTAAATTAAAACCAAAAATGCTTTGAAAATTTTGATAGAGAGTAATTGATAACTAAAAACTTAATTGGTACTAAAATTTAAACAAAATAAATTAATAAAAAATCAAAATAACTGTTTAGTCATTTATATTTGTAATAAATTCTTTAAAATCATGGAGCTTATTTATATAATATAAGATTTGAAAAGTGATCAACATTTATAAACTATCGCAAACTCTTTGATGAAAATAAAAGAATGATCCAAACACAACCAATCATAACCAAGTTAATCCCCACTGCAGAATTGACTTTAAAACCATTCTCTTTCCAACCCCGATTTTAAGCCACGCTCATGGCCATCAACTGTACCAGAAACCAAATAACTTTATATAAACCCAGTTACGAAGACAGCTTCGAAAAATTACCCTAGAATTGAGGATGGTAATTATTTTTAAGAAAAAAAGTTTAATTTTTCTTTTGAAAAAATCTTATGGCCTCTCATCCTTAAATAATAATCTTAATATTTAATTGAATTAATATTTTAGGATAAGGGATTAATTAAAATTATTCTTCAGTGACTAACCTAAATTTTAAATAAAATCAATTATATTGATTTTCTAATACAACAATGCATAATCAAGCGCACAAATATTAATGTCTATATATATATATATATATATATATATATATATATATATATATATACCCACAACGATAAAAAAAATAACTTGTTATTATTCTTTTCATTTTGCGTAGGAACAATTATCATAATTGAGGTTATATCTCTGTAGTTCATACTTTAAAAATCTAACATTTTATATATTTAGACACAAGGAAATCTATTGCTTTACCTACAACTAAGTCATCACACTCTTTAGGAGGGTTATAAAAAATTTATGTGTTTAAAAAAAATTATTCATCATATGACCAAATTTTACTAACTATTAGCAACTCATTTTTTATAGGTATGAGTAAAAATAATTTTTTATTTTTTATTTTTATTTAAATTAAAAATATAATTATCTAAATTTTAATTATTTAATTTTATGAAAATACATACTTATCTATTTACTTAGTTACTTATTTTTTATTTATTATTTATATTGAATCAATGACCATAAGTCAAATATTTATTTATATAACAAAGGCTTAATCAATTAATTAATTAAAAGATGAGGTATAAATTTTTTTTGAATAAAAAACAGATAGGCAATGTCAAGCTCAACATAATAGGAAAAAAAAACAGAAATTTGTTTCTCAATAGCAAGTGTGCCAAATAACTGTAACAGCAAGCTTTTATTTTGGAGATATATTTATTACACCAACACTATATATCTATCCTCAGAGCTTAGTTGTTGCATGCTTAAGCACTGCGTTCTCCTCCACTTTTTCAGTTATTGTATCAAACTTCTATTAATTGCTTAAATGACAGATTAATGCATACAAATAATTGTTTGGACATAATAGCATAATTAAAAAAGATTTTTTTAATGATAAGAGTAATCAGACCTTTCTACACACATATAATTTCCTAAGATCAAATTTAGGATGTGGCAAAAGGTAAACATTTTAATTAACATACGGTGCTTGCTACGGTATCTCAGGGGATTTCAAACCCGGGGTGACGTGGCACAATGCAAGCCATTAGATGAGATTACTAAGAATTTTAGTAATCTCATCCAATGGTCCACAATACACCACGTCACCCCGGGTTTGAAAACCCCCGAGGTACCGTAGAATTGGCCTTAAAATTATACACCACTTGAATTAAATGCTTTTGATAAAAAAAAAAAGGACAAGGTTGATACAAAAAATACTTCGAAAGACTTGATTGAATGTAATTAAATAATTAGAGATCTAAATTGACTCTAAAATTTATTAGAAAATTAAATTAATATTATTCAAAATAATTATTTAATCATTTATATTTTTTATGACATTTAGAATCAACTTGTTCATCCAACGTAAAATTAAAAAAAGAGCCACCATCTTTCATGTACTACTTTCAACTCATTGGAGAAGAACATAACAATGATCTGATCACAATAATGTTAGCCTAACAAGATTATTATTCAGATTGAATTTATTTAAATTATTAAATTTTGATATGATAAAAAAAACTGATACATATATACAAATCGCTAGACTTAGTTAAATAAGTATTCATAGCAATGTCAACTGCCTCTCTAGTATCCACTTCAAAACCAATCTCTTCCCCGTCCTATCTAAAGCCACATCCGGGTCGTTGTCTACTAAAAACCCATGTATCTGGTTCCAGCACCTTATTATGGAAGACAAAACAACGTTAAGCATTCAGAACCTAGTTATCAATATTGTCTGAAATTAGTTAAAATTATTGTCCAACAACTAACCTAAAATTTGCATGAAATTAATCATATTGATGTGCTAATATAACCACACGCAATCATATTTGCGTAGTAATAGTACAAGAAATAGTTTCAAGTCAATGTATAACGGAGGCTATACATCAATCTAGAAGACTTCCATAGCCAAGTGCACAAATAATATACAAATTTCTTTCTATAGATGCACCGATAAAAAGTAATTTTATATTATCTTTCCAATATTGTTGCAAAAATCATATCATAGTTGAGGTTACATCTTTTATTTTTGTAATTATGCACTAAAAATCTAAACTTTTATATACCTTGGAAAAATGACACCAATCATATCCCCTATAACTAAATTATCACACTCTTTATGAGGGCTATCAAAAATTAATCTGTCTAAAAAATTATTCGTTGTATGGCCAAATTTTGTTAGCTACTCAACAACTTGGTTGCCTTCTCGGACAAAAAATTTTCCAATCTTCATTGAGAAGAATATGAATCTCACCAACTAATTGAGCATTAGGGTGAGAGATATCACAAGCATCCTTGATGAGTTGAATTACAACCGTAGAGTTCAATTCTAACCATATTTTTCTACAATCACGTTCCCAAGTTAAATGAAGGCTGATGAATACCCTCAGCCCCACAGTTTTGTAGTGAGAAGAGTATAGGAAATCCAAAACAGTCATGATTCGGATGTGTCACGTAAGACTCCACCGCAAATTGTTTTTTGACCTCTACATGATCCATTTTTATTAAATTTTATCCGATCTAAATTTGAATGTCCCATCTTACCAATATCGTTTGTTCCGCCATTTAAGTTTCATAAGTAACTAATTCTATGAAAATATATTTGGGAGGCTATTGCCTAATTTGAAAACGGTATTAATCTGCGGTGAGAAAGTATTTTTCTTTTTTTCTTTTGAGTGAATAATGAAAACTGGTAGATTAAATAGTTGGTTTTTTTTTTTTTTTCTTTTGAGTGAATAATGAAACTCTGATAGATTAAATAGTTAGTTTTTCTAGTGATTTAAGTATAATAAGAAGGCTTAGGAAAAAATGAAAAGAATCAAGGTATTGTGGTGATTAGAGAGAGACTTGAAAAGGATGATATTGAAAAATGTGGAGTCAATGACTAATCGATTTATCTTATGTCATCTGAATAAGGAAATCATTTCGCTTGATAACGTGTAGGCTTCTGTGAAAAAAGTGTGTGAAAAAATCTGATATATTGTTTTTTAGGAGGCTTTTGTGATGGAAATGTTTAATTATTGCATAGCCTGGAATATGATTTCGGTCATTCAGAGAGGAACCAGTGGCATTGAGTTAAACTGAAACCTATCACAGGCTGTCGAAAGGAAACAAGTTGGACATTGCAAATATAGCCTCGACGGCTTCCATTTTCCAGCTTATGGGCTGAGCTGGCGATAAGTAGATGAGTTTGGGACTTGAATGTGAACTCTAGAGGGAGATGGAAACCTCCCGGACACTGGACCAGACGAAGACAATATTGGGAGAAGGAGGGCGGCCGAACCATCGAAACGATTTGAAGGGACTGAGCTGCAATGGGCAGAAAGTTGTTGTCAGAGATTTGGCCACAACACTTAATTTGGCGAGGGACGAAGGCAGGTTGGAAAAGTTTCCGAGCTGATGTGGTCGTACTGAGTTTGATTTGAAATTTGCTGGTAGGAAGCCATAAATGTGGTCGAATGTTGAATGTTGACAATAGAGTTTTAAAAAGCGGACTGCGTCATATTATGCGGCCGCATTTTTGCGGTTGCAGAAGCCTCCGCATCCGCATAAGGGCACAATTTCGGTGTGAATGGAAATCACAGTTGTAATGGCGCATTACAGACGCAACAAAGCTCTGATGCAATTGTTGTGGCCTGTTGCAGGACATTTTTACCGTATTTTCCTGCGATAAGCCATGTCCATAGTGAAAACTGAAAATACTAAAAAAAATGTCATTATCTCACTTGCAACATATGTTTTTGTTGTCTGCCAACTGTTGCACATACCTTGATGATTTTCTTTCTTTATTTTGTTTAGAGTTGATCTTTGTTTGATTGTTTTGGAGTTGACGAGATCAAGGAAGAAGATGAACAAAAAAACCGAGAAAAGTAAAACTACAGAACAAACTGTAGAAGGAAAGATTGAGATGCCACTCTTAAAATGGTAGGCTTGAAACGTACTAATAAAATAGAAGTACTAAAATAATAAAAAGAATCCGTCCAGTCAAGAGGAAGAGATAAAAATTAAAAATTAAAAAGAAAATAAAAAAATTAAATATTGCCATACAGCTGGATTATCAAGAAATATCCACCGGAAGAAATATATATACATTAAAAATTATTATATATATAATATTAAAGATTATTAAAAAGAAATATATATATTAAAGATTATTATGGGATGGATTTCAGCATAATATTAACATAAAAGATATATTAATACATCATTAAATTTAATTAATTATCAAATTTATTTTTTTATCATGATTAAATTTTATATATTATATAATAATATATTAATAATTAAATTTAGTAATGTGCTGAGATATTACTTATAAATGATATATTATAATTTTTTTCAAAATCTATTGAATATTGCTCGAAATCCAAAGAATTATACATTAAATTTTTTAAAATAATTTGAAAAAAGTTCACATCTTTACAAGATAAAATAGTTTTATTATTAAAATATGATATTTATTTTAAAATTTATATTTTGTTTAAATTATTTGTTTTGAAATTTAAAAATAGATAATTTAATATTTTAAAATTTTTAATTTTTTGAAACTTTAAATTTTTCATAATTTAAATGATCTTGTAAATATTGAATAATTTTTTAGCATGGATGACAAGTTCTAATAATATAAAACTTTGTATTCATTTTAGTAATTTACTTATATAGTTATTAATTATTGAATATATTTTTTCCATCATTAATATTACTATTATATAATTTTTAATTTTAAAAAATTATTTTAACATATTAAATTGGATGAAAATATAGTAAAATAGAGTATTCACGAGGATTATATCAATTTTTTTATATAGATATGAGAATTTTTGAAAAATTTACGATGGCCGCAATTAGTATCATAACACTCGCAATATTTGCAATCATAAAAAATGCAACGCAACTACATCTATAGCCGTAACTGTAACCGCAACCACAATCACAATTTAAATCCATGGTTGACATCTAAAACCTGCCATAAGTAATGAGTAAGATAGCCATCAGAACGCTATTTACTGGGGCTTGAATTTGTGGTTACCACAGCATCACTCTGGAGTAAGAAACGGCTGATGAAGAAATGCGCTGGCTGATTTTGACTGTTTGAAAATCCACCTTCTGGCATTCTCTACTCTCTATTCTGTTCTCCATCTTTCCGTTATTGTGTTTTGTAGAGAAATGAATCTCGCTGTTTTTGAACTCTTTCGTTTATTACTAATCGGCACTTCTTGGTCGCTCATTCATTCTGAACTCCTGAAGATACGACTGATAAGGTACTCTCTTCACCTTTATGTCTGATTAACTTTAATGGAATTAGTTCTCAACTCTCTCTCTCTCTCTCTCTCTCTAAGCTATCGATCTCACTAGGACTGTCCACGGGCTGGTTTATACCGACTTATATCAAAATTTTTAACCGAACCAATAAAATCAGATTGTAAATTTCTTCATCCGATTTCATTCATTTAAAAAATATAAATCGTTTTAAATCATTAAATTTGATTATGTGTTAGTTCGAGTGGGTTTAATCGGGTTGTTATAACTTTATATTTGTAAAAAGAGATGCAAAAACAGCACAACAAAATCAAAGAAAATGCTGCAGCTCACTCTAAGAAAAAGCTGAAACCAAGACACGCAGAGAGGAAGAAGAAAGCCTTTTTGGAAGAGTGAAGGGGGGAGAGAAAAGTGCAATATTTAATTATAAAATGATAGATAGCAGTAGGATAAAGACTTGAGTTGGTGATGAGAATTAAATTAAAAACATTTGACCAATGGGTTGGGTGCGAAAATGACTGAACTGGTTTTTTTCATCTTATTTTGCTATAAGCTTACAAGGAGAGAGAATATTGAAGATGTAGTTATGAGTGCATCAGACAAACTACTGTTGAGACCATTCCATAAGTTTCTTCCTCACAAATATTTTTCAACCTTAAAGACAACTGTAAGTTATTCGTTTATATTATTATTTCAGTCGGTTTTAATTTTATTTGATTATTAAATTTTAAAACTATTTGAATTGAAATAAACCGTTTTTTAAAAAAATTTAACCCGTTTTAAATTATTAAATTAATTAAATTGTATTAAATCATATAATTGGTTGTCGGTTCGGTCAGATACCTACGGATCGAAAATTTCTGGACATTCCTGGATCTCACGATTCATTACTTGGTTCAGCTGATAGTTTCAATATGTAAGAGATTTTGTTCCTCATGATTTTAAATTTTGTTGGCTTTGGCTTGCCAGATTACTAATTAATACACAGTTGATTACTATTAATCAAAGGAGTTGATTAGTTAATATTTAAGATCTGCTTGGCATTGCTTAGTCTTAGATTCTTGCAGGTGCCCCTCGTTGCTCTTATTTTTTGGCGACCGTGCCCTTGCGTCCAGCACTGCTCCCACAGCCTCCCCGTCGGAGCCTCCCCAGTGGAAGCCAAAGTTTTGCTTCTTAGTTTATTACTTCGCCACATCCCAAATCACCAAAGGGCTTCTTTGCAAACCATTGTCCTTATTTGCAATAATTATTCTTCAGCCATTAGGCCACAACCTCCAGAGTACCAAGTCATCTGGTCAATCCAATCCTACGGCTCCCATTGCATCGAAGCCACTCGGCCGTTCCGATTGTGACACGCAATGTGTTCCACCACAGATCACTGAAAAAGTTGTTTGGTTGAAGATCAATATACTCATTCTCTGAATCTGATTGATGATCCTGATACTTCTTTACTTCCATTGCAAATCTAGACTGGTTTTCCGAACGAGATGGCTCGCGCATGCCCAAAGACATCAAATCAAAACCAAATCCAATCTAGAAAATTTAAGAAACCTCTGTGCCCTTTCAAGCCGCAAGGAAATGACTCAAAAGAAGACTTGCAAACAAAAAATCACCTTCTGTATATGTCACACCACAACGGCACAGAAAACCAAAATTTGATTTGAAGTGCTGATGCATGAACTACCTAGTGTAAACTCCCCTCACAGAGAGGAAAAACTCTCCTTGTTTGAGAGAAGATGTACGTGGGCTGTTGTGGTTTAAGATGTTAAATTTGGAATTTATATTCTCTGAAGTATATTTCACTCCTTTTATAAAATATCTTGATTCTTGATAAAAAAAATTAAAGGAGTAGATAATTATAAATTTAAAAATTATTTTTAATTAATTATTATTTATTAAATTGTAAATTCTTGATTTTTTCTTCATCAATGACTATAATGTATTATTTTACTTTTTAAAATGTATCTTGCATTTTACAAAAAATATGATTTTTAAATTTCATAGTTTACGCTTTTTTTTTTTTTTACTTTTTATCAATTTGAGCAATTCCTCGGGAAATTTTTGCAACTCTCTATACAACCGAAAAAAAGTATAAAATATAGAACTAATTATTAATTTCTTTAATAAATCATACTTCAATAAAATTTTTAATCAAGTTTTACATTACAAAAATATTTATAATTTTAACATTTTTTGAATTGCAACTTTATGAATGAAATTGTAATTTTTTTATATATTTATAATGTAAAAGTTCTTGTAAAATTATAGTGCTTAGATGCCATTTGAGTCATCAAGTGCGCCGGCCGCATTTACTTAAGCTGGACTACCCAAGTCCAAGGATGGTCTAGTCTTGGCTCAATAATAAAAGTATTCATCATTAAATATTACTTGAAATAGAAAATCTTAGCATATTTTTTTATAATTTTTTAAACTAAACTAAACCCGATTACTATACTTCAAAATAGGCAAAAATTCAATGAAGTAGTTCGCTGTAGGCAAAATTAAAAAATATACTTAAGCTTTTTCTTTTTTATTTTTTGTTAGAATATATATTTTTTAAAGAAATTTCATTTTTTGTATATAAGTAAAGATGTATCATGTTAGGTATATAAAAATGATGTATGATATTATACTAATGAGGCAAGATAACATTCTTTTTAAAATAAAAAATATTATTTTTCACCATATTTCATACACTTAACATTTAAGAAATAGAACATTTTATATTATGTAAATATTTTATTATTAAGAAAAATATCCACTTTCCAAACAAATAAATATCTAATAATTAAACAATTAAACATGCTATATAAAAAATCTACTTACTTTCTAACATTACATTTACCATCTTACCTTCAAAATATATCCTGTGATTGGATTTTTATGTATTTTTTAATATATTTCAAATAAAAGAATTCATTTGCAAATAAATTAAAATTATACTTTTTACAAAATTTATAAACAATAGAATTTATTTATAAGTAAATCAAAATCATTTCAATTAAAATGAAATGAGATCAATTTTACAAAACTTTGATGCTCAAATGAAGGTTTAGATAAATTTATATGCAAATAAGCTAAATTTTAATTCATTTGTAAATAATTTTCACTTAACATGTAAAAATGCTTAAAATATTTTAATTCAAAAGAGTAGATTTTAATAATATATATCATGAAATGCTAGGTCGAGATTTTTTTATATAATAAGTGGTTCATGACAAATAAATTAATTCTAATAAATTCTTAATAAATCAAATCAATTAACTTTATAATAGCATAAATATAATCAAAATCAAAATAACAACATGAAAATACGGATGGAAAGACAATCTTGAGAAAAGGCATGATATTTATGTTTTTCATGAAAACCATGTAATTTATATACTTTTGTTGATTTGTGTGATATGTTGGTTTCAAACAACGTGATTTTTCTCGACGAAAGATCGAAGTGAGGTTTAGCAAATTAGTTGAAGATTTTACATTTATTTTATCAAAAATTTGAGATATCCGAGGAATTGAAATTTGAAAATACATTAAATTATAATGAACAGATGGTTAAAATTATTTTTCACAAGATTATTCAGGATTTAATGTATATCTAAATAGAGAAGTAACCCTTCTATGAATGGAGTGAAGCCTATATATTGATTGGGATTTAGTACCTAGAGGTGAGATGTTGGGTCCATCTCCGCAAAATCGGAAGTCATCATAATTTTATTATAATTTCTCACCAATAGTGTTGAGTAATTTAGCCCGAAAATTAGTCTCTTATAAGCAAGACGGTTTGATAGTTGGATAAAAGAAAATCTTGCATGACTTATTTTAAGCATAGAAAAAGTTTAAGAAAGTTATTAAATTTGTTAATGTTAATTCTATATTTTTTATTAAATTTTAATAAAATTTACTATTTTGAGTGGAATTTTTAAATATAAGAGTGATTGTTAGAACCTAATACAAATTTTGTGACTGTTTTCTTAACTCTTAAATGTTAATGTATAACAAAAATGAGAAGTTTATGTACTGCTTGGTAGTTCCTTAAAACACTTGAATAAGTAAGTAAGGAAAAATAATTTTTTATTTGTTAAAATAATACATGAGGCATAGGTCTAAAGTATTAAAAATCATAAGTTGTGAAATTTGGAAAAACCAAGTTATGTTCCACACAATTTTGCTAGAAAAATTGTGACATGACTGATACTTGTATGAATAATATGTGATGATGATGGCTTAGTACTTTAATGTTAAAGAAAATATTGTGGAAAAAATGAACACTACTCTAAGGGTTCTATGAAAATAAAATGAATATACTTGTAAGGTTAGTGCATGAATTTCTGTTTGAACTATTCTATGATTTGTATGTGCACTAATGTATTTATATGAAAAGAATATTTGTGATTAGGATTTATGAGAATGATTAAATGTGATTGAGTCATTGATAAAGTGAAACAATAATCTATTGTATGAAATAAAACACCGATATTGCTTGTGGTCATAAAATTGTCATGAGGTAATTTTAAATTTTCTTCTACTAGATTATCTTTATGTTATGCTTTGGTTATAGCTATAATTGATATTTTGACCTTACCTTATTAAGTGAAATGGAACAGTAAAAGTTGGATATAAAATTGGCTTAATGTCATATACGAAATTTAGGCTTGAATATCGTATGTGTGATTTTGTGATATGATTATGTGGTGTTGAGACCTTGTAAAGAGTTTTAAGGATTGGCCTAGTGCCCTAATTTTTGAGTTACACAAAAGGACATGTGGGATAATGTTGAATCTGAAAGGATAAGGTTGCCTTAAAGTAACAAGGAGGAACTTTTATACCTCCATGCCATTTAATAGACATCCTATATATTATGTTATGGATAATTTTTTTTATCAAAACATGGCAGTACCTGAAGTGTTGTTCATTCAAGACTAAAAGGTGTTTCCTTGTAATGAGCTTCTTTACCAAGTTAAATGCTACTAAATCATTGATCTTAGCCTTTGAAGCATTCTCAACAACCTTTAGACATGACAAATCTATGACCAAGGAAATATAAACCTAAAAAGCCTATATGCTTAATCCTTGTCAAACTTAGTATTAAGGCAAATAGGAATATGATAAAAAATTGAAGTAGATCGATGTAAGATTACAACTTTTGGAAATAATACTCTCCAAGCACCATTACATATTGGCCTATCCAATCTTTCTCTGATAGCCTGATAATCAATTCTATTGTTCTCCCAAGTGAAAGGATTAAACTTAAAGTTAAGATCTATGTCATTCATATATTGCATAAAAGCATGAAAAGTAGTAACATAAGAATTGCCCACCAAACATGCTCCATGTTTATCATGTTGAGTGAGTAAAGCATCAAAGAAACTTAGGATCACCTAAGGACCATTAATTGAATTTTAGAGCTAGTATAATCTATCCCTAAAAGCATGGCAATCATTTGAATAGAAAAGCCATAATCACTTGAGTCCATAGCAAAATTAAACCTCCCCTATGCCCCTCTGCTAATCTAGAAATATAGTCTAGCATTCCAATTTTCTGAGTTACAAGTTGTAATATTTTATCATTTACTTTCATTTCACTCAAGAAAACATAATCTAACCTATTTTCCCTAACCAAAGCCTTAACTATCAAGGCTTGGTTAATTCCTTGATAGTTTTATGTTAAGCATTTCATGATGCTTATAGAGGCATGGTTTAGCCCACTTCCTCAAGCTATTCAAGTATGAAAGTTGAAACTTTCCTAATTTCTTCCATTTTGATACACTAATTGTCTTCTAACTTGATCTCCTTGATGAGTACCTATGGCAAACTCATACTACTCTAGGTTAATTCTAAGGCCTCCTCCAAGTCACTATTAGGATCTTTCATATTGCATTTAATCCTCATTACCTCCCTTTCCTTTCCTTTGAGCTAAGAAGTCTTTTACCATATTGTCCTTGATACATCCCTTGATAGTTCCTTCTAACTATCCTTATAATGATCCTTCCTTAATTTATCTTTTGACTCAAACTCCATACAATCTGAATGAACTAAGTTTTTCCCAATATAATTTTCATTCAAAGCATCAAAGATACCACCCATTTTTAGCTCTAAAAGAAGGTTATTGTAAACTAAAGATATAAGTACCATTTCTTTATGCATTAATTGATTTGAAGCCACTACAATTTCTTTTAGATTACATCCCTTTTCTACAGATAAAAGGTAGGTTGTGAAGGTTGGTTCTTCAAAACAACTGCTAAAGTGAGGTTATCCTCATTAATAACACTCTTCTGATTTGTTTTCTCCTTTGCGCCATTACTTGATGTCTTTAAAAGTGGATCTCTAATTTCATCTTTACAATTATTGTGATGTATGTCCCCATTTTTAGGTTTTGCTAGCAAGGTTTCTAGCTCCTTTCTAGGATGAATATAGATCCATAGGCCATATCTATTATTCTTTTCTCTCTTCATTGTATTAATCTACATATCTTTTGATCATGCCCTAAAATACCATAGCTATAACACAAACTTTGGATTTTTTTCCCTTATTTGAAGTTAATTAAATCTTCACCTGCTCTACTCTCCTCAATCAAAATCCTAATGGGAAAGGTTTAATAATGTTGATCCAAGCCCTCATTCTAATAAAAGGTCTCAACTAGTTACCATCATAGATTGGAATATCTACTTTCTCAAGCTTCCCAAGCTTTGAACTGATGATTTTGGCATTATTTCTATTCATGTATTCCATAGGTAGGTTGTAATTCTGGATCCACACTAGTAATTGATCAAAATTTACATCCTAGATGTAGTCCATATTAGAATTTCATAGATGTAAATTTAAAACTTGGCCTAAGGTATTCCATAGTGCCTATCTCAAGACTAGTTATCTATCCTTTTTAGAATTAAAAGTAAAAATGCAAGTAGTAAAGCCAACCTTAGCAATAAGGAAATCCCTTGCCATACTCCAACTTTTGTATAACATTTCCTTAATAACTTTTTTGTTTAGTAGTTTTAAACAAACTTTCCTATAAGCATATGTTTCATATCACTAAGAGATTTGTTTGGTTGAGAATCAATATACTCATCCTATGAATCTAATTGGAGATCTTAATACTTCTTTATTTTCATTGAAGATCTAACTGGTTCCTTGAATGAGATGGCTCACCTATGCCTAAAGAGATCAGATTAAAACCAAATCCAATCCAAAAAATTTAAGAAAATTTTTGTGCCCTTTCAAGCCATAAAGAAGTGACTTAAAAGAAAACTTGCAAACTGAAAATTACCTTTTGTATATGTCACACCACAATAGCATAGAAAATCAACTTCTAATTTAAATTGATGATGCACAAACTGCCTAGTGTAAACTACCCTTACAAAGAGGGAAAACCCTCCTTGGTTGAGAGAAGATTTACATGGATTGTTATAATTGAAGATGTTAAATTTGAGATTTGTGTCCTCTTAAGTGTATTTAGCTCCTTTTAGAAGATAAAATGAGATATCTTAGTTCTTGATGAAAAAATCAAGAAGTAGGTAGTTCCAAATTTAAAAAATTACCTTTTTTATTAATGGTTATTTATTTAATTTTGAATCTTTAATTTTTTATCAATGATTATGATGTACCATTTTACTTTCTCAAATGTATCTTATACTTTAAAAAAGTATGATTCTTAAATTTGATAGTTAGTCATTCTTTTTTTTAATTTGAGAAATTATTCAAGAAATTTTGCTACTCTATACAAAGAAAAAAAGTATAAATATAGAACTAATTATAAATTTCTTTAATAAGTCATACATTAAACAAATGTTTTAATCAAATATTACACTATGAAAAGATTTATAATTTTAGCACTTTCTGTATTGCAACTTAATGAATGAAATTGTAGTTTTTTATGGAATTATTTAGTTTGCACAATAGGTAACTTCCATGAGAAATTGAATTTCTTAGAAAATAATTTCTTATATGAACTTTTTGAGAAGTATTCAAATTTATTTGGTTGATACATAGGAAATAATATTTTTTGAGAAATAATTTTTTATATTTTGTTTAGTTCAACTTTGAATAATCTAAGAAGTGTTAATAAAATAATTACTATATCTTCACTATTATTATAACACAAATAAGTAAATTTTAATTATCATTAATTAAATTTAACGAAGATGATTTTTGTCATTATATTCATAAATAATATAAGAAGTAGAACTTACTAGAGGTAGAACTTATTTAAAAGGGGATAAATAAGTAACTTCTCATACTTTGTGAAAAGTAAAACTTCTGAAGAAGTTCTAATTTTTCTAATTTATTAGATAATGCCTGATTAAACAACTCATTTTTTTCTTATTTCTCGAAAAATAAATTTTTTCATACTATTGAAGCAAACCAAATAACCTTTATATAATTATAATACAAAAGTTCTTGTAAAACTACAATGCTTAGATGCCATTCGGATTGTGTAGTGAGCCAGCCACATTTTACTTAAGCTGGCTAGTTTAGGCTCAAAAATGGACTAATTTTAATTCAATAAGTATCCATCATGAAGTACTACTTGAGACAAATATATCAACATTTTTTTTATAATTTTTTAAACTAAAATAAACCTGATAACTATACTTCAAAATAGGCAAAAATTTAACGAGCTAGTTTGCTGTAAGGCGAAATTCCAAAAAACTTAAGCTTTTTTTTAGTTAGAAGAAATTTTTTCTAAGAAAATTTTATTTTATTTTTATATAAGTGAAAATGTGCCATGTTAGGTATATACCATATGATTGGAAAATAATGTATGATATCATAATAGTAAGGCAAAATAACTTTCTCTTTAAAATAGAAAATATTATTTTTCACCATCCTTCATACAATTAACATTCAATAGATAGAACATTTTATATTATGTAAATATTTTATTATTAAGAAAAATATCTGCTCTCCAAATAAACAAGTATCAAATAATTAAACAATTAAACATGTTACATAAAAAATTTATCCCATTTCTAATATTGCATTTACTTCCTTCAAAATACACTTTTTAATTAAATTTTATACATTTTTCTATACAATCTAAATAATATACAATCTAAGTAAGAAAATTCATTTACAATAAATTGAAACTATTTTTATTGAGATGAAATGAAATCAATTTTAGAAAATTTTGATGCTAAACAAAGTGTGAGATAAATTTGTATGCAAATAAGCTCTAATGTTTAGTAATTTTAATTCATTTGTAAATAATTTTTGTAAACATATAAAAAATGCTTGAAATATTTCAATTCAAGAGTAGATTTTAATATAGTGTGTGTGTATATATATATATCATGAAATGTTATGATATAGGTTGATATTTTTCTTATATAATACGTGGTTCTCGACAAATAAATTAATTCTAGTAAATTCTTAATAAATAAAATCAATTAATTTTATAATAGCATAAATATAACCAAAATCAAAATAACAAAAATATGGATGTAAAGACAATCTTGAAAAAAGGCATGCTATTTGTGTTTTTTATGGAAACCATGTAAATCATATGCATTTGTTGATGTGTGTGATATGTTGATTTTAAATAGTGTGATTTTTCCCGACGAAAGATCCAAGTGAGGTTTCAACAAATTAGTTGAATATTTTATATTCGTTTTATCAAAATTTTGAGATATGGAGGAGATTGAAATTTGAAAATAAATAAAATTGTGATAAACAAATAGCTAAAATTATTCTTTTATCAAACTTTTGAAATATCGGAGGGAATTGAAATTTGAAAACAAATAAAATTATAATAAACAAATAGCTAAAATTATTTCTAACAAGACTGTTCAGGATTCAATGGTTATCTAAGTATCATTAACCCCTTTTTGTATAGAGTGAAGCCTATGGTTGCGACTCAATGCTTAGAGGTGTCACGTCGGGTCCATATTCGAAAATTTTAAAATCATCATATTTCTATTGTAATTTCTCACCAACAGTCTTGAATCAGATGCCCCGAAAATTAGGCTCTCATAAACGAAATGATTTGTATCTGTACAGTTAAAATGAACATATCCAAGTGGCTATGTGGTGGGTGAGTTGTTCGTGCAAACGAGATTTTCGTAAGTGGCAAATGGCTATGCAACATAAATTACTTAAGTTCATTCCTGTTATCCACTTGACCACATTTAGGTTATTTAGAATTATGATTGGAAAAAAAATCAAATTTCAAAAAAATTAATCAAATTAAATTGAAAATAAATAGTTAAATGTGATTTGAAATTTAGAGTCAATTTATAATGAATTAATTATTTTAAAAAAAATTAATTTGTAGTTAAAAGAGATTAAAATTTTCTTAACTATTTCTAGCCGAATTTACTTCAAATATTCTTTTTTTGTAATGTTAAAAGTCTCTATGTTCTATTTTTTATTATTATATTATCTTTTAATGATATAAAATAAATGCTATAAAATATATTTATGGATTTAATAATAATTAATAATTTGTAATGGATGCAAGTTAATTTTTGTTTTAATATTATATTTTTACATTAATAATTAATATAAATATTACATACGTATGTAACATTTTAACACCTTGATAAATATGAAAATTCTAATATATAAATCATATATGATTTTTTTCATGGTAATAATTTGATAGTCATATATGATAATTATTAATAATATTCAAATATAAAATAGCTAAATTCTTACATTATAAAAAAATAAAATGTAAATGTGAATGATATGAATGATTGCAGCAAAATTAATTTTAAAAAAATTCAATATATTTTACTAGCATCAGCAGTTAAAATTAATTTTAATATTTGAATCAGGTAAAGTGAGATTGAAATGAAAATATGAAAAAAATTAATTCTAATAAACAGATTTAGGTAAATTACTTTAACGGAACTACACACAACCCTGTTTGGAATACTTATGCCAATCTCAATTGTAATAATATGCTCGTTCACGCAACTTCACATATTAAAAGGTCATTGCTCACATAAGATGTCAATATGTTTTAAGTAAAACTCTAAAGTAATCCGATCCGTTGAGGCCATGGTGGAGCAGACTGAACAATAGATGATTGAATTCACCTTATCTTGTTTTTACATTTAAAGTTTTAAATTAAGCTAATATATTATATAAATTTTCATCCAACCAATTCAATAATCATCCAAAACTTAATTCCTTATTTTTCAAATCAATCAAATTTAAATAAATTATTTTTAAATCTTTAATTTTATTTGTAAATTAATAATTTTAAAATAAACTATTTTTAGTATAGTTCTTGATATGAGTTAAAACTGCATTAAATATGTTACATTTAAATTTATAATTTTTGCTTTAAGCTTAAATTTATTTTAAAAAATTTTAAATTATTTTTCAAAAAAATAAAAATTCGTGAGTCTGGTCCATGAACTTTAGAACTTATATTTACGTTTAAGGATATTCCAATTTTATGAATCTATTGGTCTAATCAATTTATGATCTATCCGTGCAGTCCAATTCACAAATAGACTAAATATATCCGTTTAATAGTTATATAAAATATATAACATAGCATGCAAAGAGAAAAATGTATAATATCTCTTTTTTTAATAATAAAATTAAATAATACAAGCGTTACAACTTAGTCAAATTAATAGAAATATACAAAATTTAACTAACTCATTTCCCGTTTAAAGTCAATGAATAAAGTATAAATAATAAAAGACTAAAATAGTATCATATATAAATTAGGTCAGCGAATTTGACTTTACGTTCCCACAGACTTACTTAATTTTTACTTATTAATTATATTACAAAAATATTATAAAATCTTATATAATACATTAAAAATTTTTAGTTTATTTCAAAATAAAATCATAAAGTGTTTAAAAAATAACAATTCATCATAAGTTTGAATAAATTTCACGCGCTAAAGACAGTTGTAATCAAGTCACCAACTCAATCACATGAGCAAGAGATTAGTTTTAATTATAAATAATTTAATAATCTATTATCTCATCATAAGTTATAATTTTCAGTTATAGCCAAACAAATTATATTCATTCACTGGTAGCGATCTTAAGGTTCCATCATCGATGGCGAAGCTAGGGTATAGGTTGGGACGATTTTAGGCTCCCAAAAGTCGAAAAATTTACAAATTTATATTTTAACTTTTGTTTATTTTTTTACAAAATTTATATTCAATCCTTCAAAATTTTAAAAAAAATCATTTTATGAATTCTTGATAAATTTCACTTCAGCCCCTCATTTTACCCCCTTTTTGGTTCTACCGCTTTGGTTGCATCTCCACTCATCATGAAATTAGGATAAAGATTTGTTTCTTCATTTATCATTTAAAATGTTAATTTTGATAGTTTTTTTTCTGATACATAGAGGGGCAGAGCTCAAAGCTAGAAAGCAATAAGTCTGAGAAAGGATCCTCCCATCATGTCCAACAAGAACAACAAATTCAAAGTAGGTGGTAAGTTGAAGAAGACAACTTCAGGATCTTGGATTGAAAGACTGGAGTAAGATTTGCCATATGATCTGTCACCTTATTGGCTTCTCTATAGCAATGGGGAAATCTCACCATCCAATTCCTTCTACTCAAATTGTTTATGGCTAAGAGATGGAGTGACAAGGGTGGACACTATCACAATCTTACCTGAGAAGGGTAATAGCCACCGCAAAATCGAGCTCGAAATGGACTTTATTCCAGCCATATTGCCAAGTTAGGTGAAGACCTATAAGTTATACTTTAAGATGTTAATTTTGACAATTAATGTATTGTTTTATTAATTTATAACTTATTATGATTTTCTTTAATAAGTTATACTTTAAACAAATTTTTAATCAAAATTCTCAACCATAAAAAATTTATAATTTTCTAAAACTTTTCCTATTGCAACTTTATAAGTGAAATTTTAATATTCTTATATATTTGTCATATATAAAATTCTTACAAAGACATAACATTTATGCTTTGTTTTGTATGCTGTATAACATAAATGTAGATCAATAATACTAGGATAATGGACATTAGGTATGGTATAAATAAATTATTATATTATATAATGTTTAATGTGTCACTATATATATTATATCATTCTTGTTTCACAATAGAAGAATATATTAAAAGGGATTGGTAACCATAGCAACACACTACCAAAAAAAAGTCTATGCAGGTAACAAAAATCATTTGTATAAACCCTATTGTCATTTGTATAACTATTACAAATAATATTGTTATCTATAGTAAGTTATTTATATAAATTCATATGTGTTTTGACTTATACAAATGACTTTTCCACCTATATAAGTTACATTTATACAAATGATAAAATCATCTTGTTGTCTATATAGATGAGTACCTATACAAATGATAATTACCTATAAAGACGATGATGGTTAAAATAGGCGACAACTGTCATCTTTAATGATTTTTTTTATTAATTTCTTAAAATATTTATTTCTAATTTAAAGAATTTATTTGTAAACAAATGGTAAAAAATTTAATAAACACTAAAGTATTTTTCATAATTACTAATAATTATTTAGAAATATTATAATATCGATAAATAAAACAAAAACTAACTTGTAATAATATATAATAAAAAAATACTTCACATCCACACATCACAATATAAAATATTTGATAGAAAGTAAATACATTATATATATTATCCATTATTACTTATATTTTTAGTATTTTAAATTCTTAAATTATAAAAAACATAGAATTTTTTTATTTTTATTAGTGTAATTGTGAAATTATCATACTATTATTATTCAAATACTTTCATTCTTGTATAATATAATAAGTTAATTACCATTATATGACTTACTTATAATATTAAATTATTATGCATTTATTATCTATTATTACTTATATTTTAAGTACTTTAAATTACTATTTAAATTAAATATTTCACATCATAAAATTTTTTTTATATTCATTGTTTTAATTATCAAAATTAGTTGTTACCATTTTTTAATTATTTTATTTTATATGATTTAACAATTTAATAAAAATTATATGACTTACTTCTAATATTAAATTATTATGTATTTTATTATCTATTATTATTTAATGATATATTTTTATTAAGTGTTGAATACTTGTTATTTAGTAATTTTTATAAGGATTTAAGTTAGTGATTTTGTAAATATTCAAATTATTTTTTTAGTATTTTAAATGTTTACTTAAATTACTGAATATTTCACATTATTAGGGATTTTATATTTTTATTCAAGTAATTATAAAAATTTATATTTATTCATTTTATTACACATTTGTTTTTTATACGATTCAATAATTTAATTAATGTATTATTACAAATTTTATTATCCCATTTTTTTATCAAACTCACTAGATGTTTAACACAATATAGATATATGCCAACTTTAAGAAAATATTAATCTTACCAACCAATACAATAAAGTATTAAAATAAATTTATATTCAACTATCATATTAATATCATTAACTGTATAAATGTTTAAAGTAATATTCATATCAAACTATACAAAATAATTATTTTTTAAAATAAATATTATATTGAAATATGCAAAATAATAATTCATACTCATTATATGTATAATGCAACAAATATACACATCATTGTATAAAATAATAATTATATCAAACTATTTAATGAAGCAAAAATTTATTTTTATATATAATATCAATATTATTAAAAATTTTAATGTATGAATTTTTTTAAAATATCTCAATAAAATAGCAAAGTAATAATAAGGAATTTTAATCAACAATGCAACAATGTAATTTGATTATATAACAAAATAAATACAAGAATTAATGAATATATATAAAAAGATGGTAAAAAAGTAAAAATAAAAGAAAAGACTATACCTAAACTCCAAGGAAGAGGAAAAGCTCTACTTGCGCATGCAATAAATGGAAGAAATAGCTCACAGGTGGGCATTTATAAGCAAATTATATACAAAGGATAAAAAATGATCTCTATAGGCATCCTCAATCGTCTCAATTTATCCAAAATGATGAACAAAAAGTCATCTGTATAGATGAGAAAAATTATCTATATCACCTTTGTAATTTCAACCCACCAAATTGTAAGTATATTGAATTTTAGAATTTTTTCATTTGTGTAGAGAAAAAAGTTTTAAATTAAAAAAATATACAAATGACAAGAGTTATCTGTATAGAATTTTTAATTTTTTAAAAAAATTAAAAAATTATCGATTTAAAATTTTTTGAAAAACTCTATACATATAACATTGTCATCTATAGAGTTTCTCAAAAAAATTTATGCTATACAAATAACAAAAAGTCATCTCTTTAATTATTTTTTTCAAAAAAATTAAAAATATAAAAACAACTAGTTGTCTATATAAAGTTTTCAATTTTTTTTAAAAAATTAGAAAACATATAAAGATGACTTT
This sequence comes from Sindora glabra, assembly GCA_020226215.1. Taxonomy (NCBI): domain Eukaryota; kingdom Viridiplantae; phylum Streptophyta; class Magnoliopsida; order Fabales; family Fabaceae; genus Sindora; species Sindora glabra. The sequence goes on along the minus strand of CM035227.1, from coordinate 88,554,619 downwards.
TTTATCATTTGTATAGAGTTTTTTAACTTTTAAAAAAATTTCAAAAATCCTATATAGACAACAAAAGTTGTCTATATAGAGTTTTTAAATATTTTTCTTTCTAAAAAAATTTTAAAAATCTACATAAACAATTGAGATTATGTCATCCATATAGGTGTTGTCTGTATATTACACAATTGTTGTAGTGACATTCGTTTTTTTCATTTGGACAAAAAATATATGTAATACCCTAAAATAATATTTAAAATTTTATTGTTTCAAAGGCCCTAAAGCATTTATTTTAACTAAAGAGAATAAATGAATTATGTTTATTCTACAAATATTTGGTTTCAAAATTTCATCTAAATAATTATAATGATGATTCTATTCCGAAGTTGAGAAAATGTAATATTGGTGATTATAAAAATTTATGAAAGCATGTGTGTGTGTGACTTAATAAAATAATCTTCCCAAAGTTTATAAAATTCTTTAAAATCTTTATTCTTGAATTCCTAAACTGAGTGGGTTATTATAAATATTAAGGAAGATAGAAAATATATATAAGTTGGGATTCAAGAAATAAAAATAAATAGGGGTTTTATGAAAATGAGTTTTAAAAACAGATAAAAGGGTAGGATTGACTTCAATTAAAATGAAAGATCAAGATTTAAAAATGAACCGAACTTACTTAGTGCGAGAACCAGCAAAATAAAACTCAGAGCTCTTTTGTTTTTCTCTTCTCTCTCTTTTGCTCCCCATTTTTTCCCGATATGGCCACTCTCCTCTACGCCTCTCTCTCTCTCTCTCTCTCTCCTCTCCTTTTTCTCCATACCTTGCCCTCTGCCAGTGGTTATTACTATTGCTTTTGATGCCAGCACCATTGCTATCCTCCTCGATCTAGCGACTGCTATTTGTGGTGTGGGGAAAGACTACGACTCACGGCTTGTGTAGGAGGCAACACTAGGCAGTGGGTCCTCTTTTCAACACATTCATGGCAGTTTTCAACAACCACTGTGCCTACAAGCTCCTTTCCAATTTCAGCGAGCTGCTTCCGTGAGAGGTAACCATTGGAGCTAACGAGAACAATAGCAAAACTTCTAGGTTTCTAATTGTTCCACCTACCTTAACCTTTTTTTCGGTGATAATGAACTGTCCACGACCTCCCCTAGTTGGTGGTAAGTAATTCCATATAAAAATCTTCTAATATTTTGATGATTGAAGATTGATCCAGGTTACCTATTTTATGTATATTATGAATTCTTAGTAATGCTTATTAAAAATAATATTTTTATGCTATAAAGTGATAGAATAATATGATTAAACCCTCTCTAGAGTGTTACATTTTAATATTAAAGAAGATTTGAATTTGATTTAGAAAGCCTTATTTTATCATCTAATTTTGAATACTTTGTATACTATTGATAAAACAAGGATTTGATACTCAACAATGTTAGACTAGTACACTTAAACCACATCTATATCACTAAAATCTAATATTTATAATGTTTAGAGTTTGATTAAAAAAAATTTCAATAAATGTAATGTTCTTATTCCTTGAAGAAGAGCTAAAACTATAAGAAATAAGTGTATAGTTTTATATACTAATGTGAGTAAAGCCCTCTAAAGCTTAAGATCTTAATATTTTGATTGTTTTATACTTCAATTCAAAAAATCCAGCATTTATGTTAATCTTTGATTTTTTTGATAATAAATTTGAAAATAAAGAAAGTGATGATCTAGAATGATTAAATGGCATAAAATGAGCCTTTTAAAGCTTCAAATTCTAATATTTCTATCAATATAGTTTTGAATTGAAAATTCCTAAATAATGACATATCTAAAATAAAAATTAATATTAGGAAACATAAAAAGCAAATAATATAGAGTGCTATTATATCATGATTTAAATTTGGATTTGTAATGTTCCAAAAGAAAACAAGCAGTAACCATGTATTCATAACTTTATAAATTGTAGAGTAGAAAAAAAGGAAAGATGAAAGTAGAATGCTTGGAAATCTCCAAGTGAGTATATAACCTATCCTAAAGTTTATATATTGCTTAATTAGTTAGATGTTATATTTTATAATTTATAATTTTCTTATCAATTATATGGATCTCAAATACATTCATACATGGATTAAATCTATTTATAATTAGAAAGCTTTAATCTCAATGGTTCTGTTTTTTTACTTGATCGATATGTAGTTGAAATAATTGGTCTATTAATATGTGTGTGTGCATGTATATATATTTATATCATTATCTCAAAATGTTGTTATTCCCATTTTATGATCTTAAAACGAAGGCAAAATCCTATTGTTACTTAGTACTATTTGATGGTATTTATATTCAGTAGAACAATAGATTATGAATGTGTATGTGTTGAGCAAATATTGATTGACCATACTTACTAGACATAATGGTGCTATTATTTACTGTTGGCTAATTAAGAATAGATCATAATAATAAATTATTTATTTTGTGTTGTGAACAAATTAAGGTTATGTTGTATACAACTTATATAAATTATATTGTGAATTATCTCACAAGTGGCATTAAAATTGTGAAATATGATAGTGGTAATGATGTGAATGTTAGATGGAAAATTTTTAATAATAAAGTGGGTAAGGTATAAGGTTGGGTTGAGAGAAATAAGAATAGAAAGTTTGTGAAAGATATAAAACTGAACCGAAAGTCAAAAAGTGAATGAATATATGGTATTTATAGATTTTTGTAATTTGCGTTGTGGTGTTGAAATTTAATTGATCTTGAATATTCCATTTGATATGATTATGATTACTTGATTGTGATGGAACCTTGTTGGCTTCATGAAAATGTGATGACTATTCGAAATAGGTTATGTGTAAATCATGATTGTAACATATAATTCCAATAAATGAGGCTATTAGGGATTATGATAAGAAAAATGAAATTTAAGCTGTGTGCAAATAAATATATCATCAAAGATTTGGTGAAATTAAGTTTGTGATTATTTTCTATCTTTACTGCTTAATTAACATTTAATTATTCTAGTCATTAAAAACTAATAGTAGATCAATAGATATATATTCACTAAATTTTAAAACTCAGCCCTTTCTTTTTAATATTTTCAATAGTCAATTTGGGAACATCAAGTTACTAACTCATGCAAGAGTCCAAGGCAATTTTTGGAGAACTTGGCAATTGGGATTCTATTAAGACTAAATTTGAAAAATTGAGATAGAGAATATTATGTTTATGTTATAATGTGTTCATTTGTGTATTTATATATGTACTTTGTGTTGCTATTGTATCTATAAAAATTACAAATTTTATATTTTATGGCATGTGACCCTTTATAAGTATCTAAAAATAAGAAAGATTCTATTTGTTTTTTCTTTAAATTTAAAATAAATTATGAGTCTCCATGAAAATAAAGAGATTTCCAATGGGGAAAATTAATATAAACAATGTCAAGGATGGTAGGAACTAAATAGTGGGATTCATGTCGGTTAGGATCGGATTTAAGTCATGACATATTACTAATTTAATGGTAATAAAATAACAAGGGCATTTAATGGAAAGATATTAATTTAAAATTTTAAGTCAACTTTACTCTTTTCATCACATCTTCACAATAAATGTATTTATTAATAAAAATAGTTGGTGGTGGTGGCAAATTGATTATAACACCTTTTATTATTTTATTTCTATTAAATTAGTACTATAATTTTTTTTCATTCAAATAGAAGAGTAAAAATTGCTAACCTCCACATAGAATATAAAGATTAATAATTCCCTATATATATATATATATTTCAAATAAAAGAATTGTTTTTATGCAAGTGAAAGGAATAAATTGTTGTATGGAAGGAATTAATTGACACTCGTGAATCTATTAGACTTAGAGTTTAGGATCATCTAATGTCATATATAACATTCAAATTAATTATTAAAACTGTGATAAGAGAAAATTAGCATTACAAAAAAAAGGTAATATTTGTGACGGTTTTTTTGCGACGGTCATATAAAAATGTCACAATTATAATATTTTAGTAGTGGTTGATAGACCGTAGCTATTTTTTATCTCTGTGCAAATGTTTGTGGCGGGCAATACGGAACCCCTACTAAATTTATAATCTTTTAGGCCAATAAAATATAATTTTTTTTGTCTCTTTCAGGTCAAAATTTCTCAGGGAGAATTTTAACAATTTAAAATTTAAAAGCATTCTGTCTGAAACCCTATCAGAGCCCTGTTCGTTCTGTCCTCGCTCATTTGCACCACCAACATTAAAACCCTATCAGAATCCATTCCGATCCCATTCCATCACTTTGATTTCATCTTCATTCATCAACTTCAAAACCTTAGGAGATTCTACTTCGATTCCATCCTCAGCTTCCACTCCACCGATCAAAGCCCTACAAGTATGTTTATGGCCTCTTTTTTCTTTACTTCATACGTTCTTTGGGCAGTGAATGATTCATATAATAAATTTTAGCCTTATTTTTTGTATTCCTTTGATTTTCTCCTTCAATCGAAAACCATTGTCGTCTCTGAACGTCGTCTCCGAATGAAATCCTTAAACATGTTCATTTCCTTATCTCTGTTTATCTCTATTTTGTTATGGTATAGCTAGAGGTCTAAACAGCAAATGCTCTAAGAGTGGTTATATGAATTTATGTTCTTCGTTTGATTATGGTTTTCTGGTTGAGCGCATTTTTTGGTCAATTAATTAGATGATCATAGTTCTAGCCACAACTTACAATTTTATGATAATGCTTTTCCTCTCCTCATTTTAATCTTTTGTTTACTGTCGGGGTTGAAATGATGCTTGTTGTACTGAAAGGTCTTTCTAAAACAGAGTTAAGCATGTATTTGTACTGTATAAAACAGAGTTCATTCAATAAAACTTACACATTTGCATCTAATACTAAGTACATTAGAACAGATTACCCAATCCTTACTGTATAATTTTATTTACTACATTAGAACAGATTACCCAATGCTTAATTTTATTTATACAGAAGAATTTGTGGACTTTTAGATCTACCTTAAACTTTTACTGCATCAGGCCTTAATAATCTCTCTTTTGCTTTCAAGTTTGGTTCCCTTCTGGTTAATGGTAATGCTTACTATATGCCGGCTCTGTCTCTGTAGATCTAAGATCACTTACAGCTTTATATATGTCAAATAATGCTGCTCCAAGGGTTTTCATATGTTGTTTATAGTTTTCAATTATAATTGCTTTTCTTATGCTTCTGTAAATTAGAAAATATGTTAGTGTTTTTAGGGGCTGTGCTTCTTTATGAGTGAGTATAAGGTATGTTGTTAAGTGATTATTGTGGTATTTTACAACAGATATTTGGTTATATGTTGGAACATTGGTGATTAGTCCCATTTTTTAATACACCTAGTCTAGATTTACTGAAGAATTTTTCTTGTGGATCCAGTATTTGTGACGAGACACAGTACTTAAGAATATTTAGAGTTTATTTGTGACAAGATGCCATAGAAATTTGTATGGATATTGACTGAAATAAAATAATTCATATTATATAGTAGACTTTATTTGTGACAAGATGCAGTACCTAAGAATATTTAGACTCCTAGACCCTTAAATTCCTTACATACCATGAAAAATCTACTGCATGTGAGAATTTTCAACATTTCAACTGTCCGGTACTAAACCATCAAGAGCTGAAGATAAATTATCGGTCTATAAATAAAAGCTAAATGCCGGAATGTATTATCTCACACACTAATTGACATTTTGAATCTTGGAAACGTGTTATCAACTTTTGGCAAGACTTCCTTCAAAGTTTTACAGTAACAACCTTCACAAACTTAAATGACGTGTAAATTTTGATATGTACCTATGTGGACAAGAGGCTTGATTATGGTAGAGAGTTTTTATATTTTGTACTGGAATATTATGCTTTATGCAGGTTCATTGAGTTTCCTTCTTTTTCAGATGTAACATGTTTTTTAGCTTATAGTTATATCTAATTCTAGTAGTCATACCCCTAAACATAAAATAAACCTACTTATAGCTGTATCCAACTCTAGTAGTCATAACCCCAAATAGAAAATAAACCTGAACTATCCAAGTAATGATCTGGAGAATGCAGTGGAAAATGCGTAAACCCACTTTACCTATATTTCTTTTAGGTTGTCAATGCCTATTTCGATCTTCCAATCCTTCCTTTTTCTTTATCTCTTGGCTTTGGAGAAGTCTGGACAACTGATGATTTATTTATTTGTTAATCACTATGGTATGGTTGCTTTGACAAACAGAGCTTTGAGCATGATTTAGATTATAGATTACTTTGTGAACCTCATTAATCACAAGTAGATTTAGTTGTTATGAGTTTGAGGTGAGACTACATAATCCCTACAAATATATAATTTTTTCTTGGTTTACTGTCTCCTCAATCTCACGCAGAACTAATCCTTCTTCAAAGTGTTGAGTTTGACTGAGAGCAAAAATATGTATTGGATTCACCGGAGAAGAAGATGGAACAAATATTTTTAACTTTTAGTTTCTATGAATGAATATCTATATATTTCATGCTTTTATTAGGCGATGAAGGATTCTTCTAATAAATTATCATTTGCCTTGCATTCCTTTGATTTGTAGTGAAGTTAGATTAAAAGGCTTTTTCCCTTGGATCATCAACCATTGTTGTCTTTGATTGAACTCCTTAAGCAGGTGCATTTGCTAATTTTTGCTCTCATTTAACATTGAGGATTCTCTTTACTTATTCATCCAATTTCTCTTTGTTTATTTGTGTTCTATTTTGTTCTGTTTTGGTCTGGCATATTTGAATAAACTTTAGCTCTCAAATGTTAGTAACTTATTGTACTGTTTATCATGTACATTACAGTAGTATGTTTACATGTATGTTTTATATACCCTGTTACTATAGTTGAAACTGAATTGTAGTTTAATTTTATATCAGAATGAAATTATATAACAACCAAATAAAGCTGTACGTGTCAATTTTATATTAGAATAAAACAAGTACATATATAATATTACATACTTTTCATTCTCACGGGTACATTCCCCTGTATGTACTTGTTTAAATTGATATGAATTTTACTTCAAAAATAAACTTGATACAAATTGAAAATATCAAAAATTAAAATAAGATTTTAATCGTAAGGAACTTTACAAAAAATGCTATGTGTTTTAAGTAGAAGTGTCAAATTTAACATATGAATAATGAATAATGTTACTTCTTTTTTTATATACATTGTCTTATTTATATAAAAAAGCATTAGTTATTATTTATACAATATGTAATAATATACTAATAAAAGATTCAAAAAGATATTTTAAGGATGTGGTTTAGAGGATATCATTTTATTATTATTATTATTATTATTATTATTATTATTATTATTATTAGTATATTTTAAGAAAAAAAGTTATTTACACTTTAATTTTATCTTGTAATTCTTTATTGTGAGAGGCAAGAAGTCCCGAACCTAATTGCGAAACCCATCGTCTCTTACAGAGCGAAAGCAGTGTTGGTAGACTATGAATGTTAGTAACTAAAACCATACATTATTTAGAAAAACTGAATGCTAAATTTAGGTTATATAAATCAAAATTTTAAGTAAATTTTTTATAGTAATCTTATATATATATATATATATAAAGAATCAAAAGATTGCTTTTAAATTTAAATTAGTGAACAAATAATTACCTTTTGCTTCAAAATTTAAAATTCCGAAAGGATATAACATATTTATAATAATTATCTAATAAGAAGTTACTTTAAAAATACATAATTATTTATAACAAATGTCTAGTAAAAATATTACATTTGTTCAACAATTATAAATAAAGCTTTTTACTAAATTATTTTTACCACTTTATATTAAAGAGTTTTAACTTTTGTTGCATCTTGAGAATATAAAATCTTTTTTAGAAAAATATAATATGCGCTTCAAAACTATTTCCTTATTCTATTTTTTTTTTCATTCTTTCCTTCTTATTCTTCACTATTTATCAATGTTCTTGTCACTCTATCACCAACTTATTTTTCTCCAACATGCAATATAAACAATTTGAATGTGAATATGGTATCATTCTATTACTTATCTTCAAGTTCTATTTATATTATACAGCTATGATTTAATTTAGATATTATACAAATTTAATGGTTTAAATTCATTGATTTGTTATATACTTTATTTTGTTATACTAAATCTAATTATTAGTATATTTTTATTTGATGTGTGATATATAAAAAATAAATTATATATGTATTTTTAAATTTGATAATATATCAATAATATATGTATTTACTATGATTTAACAGATACAATTGAGTAAAGTTCATAATTTTATTAATATGGATAAATCTTAGATTACCAAGCCCAAAGGCACTGATGAGTATAAAGAAGGATTGAATAAGTTTCTTGATTTTGCTATTGATCAAAATTCTATTGAAGGGAGAATTATGTGTCCATATCGAAAATGCAAATTCAAAAAATGGTTAATTAGAGATGAGGCATATGATCACTTGACACGTAAACAATTCCCTATAGATTATATTGATTGGATCTAGCATGGGGAAGATACATCAAAGGCTACCTCTAGTAGGATTTATGTAACAAAAAATATGGAAACTCACTTCTTGCCAACTCAAAATCCTACAGAAAACTTGATTTATGAAGCTTTTGGTGGATATGCTAGACATGTGGACAATGAGGTTAACTCATCACATAGACTTGATGGTGAAGAAAATGATATATTAAATGAGACAATGAGTGGAGATTATAAAGAATTTAATGAGTTACTTCATGATGGTAATGAAGAATTGTTCTGAATTGTGTACAAAATATTCAAAATTATCTTTTTTATTAAAGTTATATCACATCAAGTGTTTGTGTAAGATAAGTGGCAAAGGAATGACAATGATACTAGAATTGTTGAAGGATGCTTTTGAAAATGCTAAAATTCTAAATTCATTCTATGATGAAAAAAAGATCATTAGAAAGCTCAATCTTAATTATATCAAAATCCATGCATGTCCAAATGATTGCATGTTGTATTGGGGGATGATGAAAATAGAGAAACATGTAAAATATGTCAATCATCTAGATGGAAAGTTGTTGATAGTAAGAAGATGAAGAAGAAGCTTGCAAAAATTTTACATTATTTCCCACTAAAACCAAGGTTACAAAGGTTATTCATGTAATCTAAAACAGCTGAGCACATGAGGTGGCATGTTGCTCACAAAAATAATGATGGTTTGATGTGACATCCAAGAGATGGAGAAGCATGGAAAAGATTTGACATAACACACCTGGAATTTGCTGCCAATCCTAGAAATGTTCGACTTGGCTTTGCCACTGATGGATTCAATCATTTTAGAACAATGAGTACTACTCACAGCATATGGTCGGTGATTTTAATGATTTATAACTTGCCACCATGGACGTGTATAAAATAAAGTTCTTTGCTACTTTCAATGATTATTCCAGGTAAAAGCACTCCAGGAAATGATATAGATGTTTATATGCAGCCTTTGATCAAAAAGTTGAAGGAGTTATGGGATGATGGTATGGAAACATTTGATGTTTCAATGAATCAATCAATCGAAATACGAGTAGCGCTTTTATGGACAGTTAGTGATTTTCCTGGTTTTGGTAACATATCTGGTTGGAATTTGCAACCTGGGAGAGCTTGCCCAACTTGTAACTTTGACACCATTCCTTTGTGCCTCCCTTATAGTAGGAAGTTGTGTTTTTGGGGTCACCGTCGTTTTTTAAGTGCTCACCATAGATTTCGATTGATATGTCTTTGGTCTGATGGAAAATAAGAATTAAGGAATCCACCAGTACAATTATCTGGGTGTGACATTTTGAAACAGGTAGAGAATTTTAATGTTACTTTTGGCAAAATCAAAGAGGGGAGTGTTAGAGGAAAGAGATATCGAGATAATAGTTGTGATGGTGACATGCAACAATGGAGAAAGAAATCAATATTTTTTCAACTTCCATATTGGGAATATAATCAATTGCGTCACAATCTTGATGTTATGCATATTGAGAAAAATATTTGTAATAATGTAATCTATACTTTGTTGAATGAGAGTAATAAATCAAAAGATCATTTGAATGCACGAAAAGATCTACAGGCTATGGGTATAAGAGAAGAATTGTGGCCTAATGATAGTGGAAAATGCAAGCTAGCCTTTTTTGTAATGTCAAATGCACATAAGGAAATTTTCTTAGAACTTTGGAGAATGTGATAGTACTAGATGAGTATTCAAGTAACATATCAAGGTGTGTTGATTTGAAACAATGGAACTTATTGGGTTTAAAAAGTCATGATTGTCATATCCTTATGGAGCAATTAATGCCTCTTGCAATACCTAATGTTTTACCAGATTCGGTTACTACAGTGTTGGTTGAGTTAAGTTATTTTTTTAGAGAAATATGTCGTAAAGTTTTGAACCCATTAGACCTTGAAAAGCTACAACATCGGATTGTGCTCACCTTGTGTCATTTGGAAATGTTATTTCCTCCATCATTTTTCATAGTAATGCTTCATTTGTGTGTGCATTTAGTTGATGAAGCTAGACTTGGAGGTCCTGTACATTATAGATGGATGTATCCTATTGAGAGATATTTAGGACATCTAAAGTCTTATATACATAACAAGGTACAACCAGAAGGCTGCATAGCTGAATGTTATATTTTTGAAGAGCGTCTGACATTTTGTTCAAGGTACTTGGAAGATATTGAGACAAAGTTTAATCATCCTAGACGTGTTGATGATTTTCCTAGAACTATTGGAACATTTGAATTGTCTAGTATCTTTCCTAAGATAGGCAAACCTATAGGACGTGGCATTGATTTCATACTAACACCTAAGGAGTTGCAACAAGGCCATCGATTTAATGGTTGAATCCAAAACCTGGGCTGGTATGGATTTCACTGACTTACTATCATTATAAAAGATCACATGAATTATTATAATTGCTATCATTATAATGATTTTCACTAGTTCTTTTAAACACCACACTGAATTAGCATAATTTTGGGAAAATATAACCAGACACCATCTAGACAGTTCTATTGCTTTGAACAGTGATTTCGAGATTTCTTCCCCCCTTTCAAGCCTACTGTCCATGAAAGTTTGCATTCCAGCTTTTGACAGCGCGGCATGTAGATGGGTAGTGTTCCCCTCTGAAACTCAAGAACGCATCGTGGATCTTCTCGCCTTTGCATATGGCCATTGATGGGATGGCAAGAAAGAGTAACTAAGAAAGGTGAGGTTTGGGTAGAGAAAGAGGAGAAGAGTTAAGGCAAAGAGGAATGAGGCAGTCACTTCTTTTCATCTGCTAAATAGAATGCAACACCAATGGTTGAATTGACTTTCAAGTCAATATAACAATTGATATAATGCAAGTCTAATTATCTTATTCTGTGGAAACGCAATTATTTTAGGTGAGTAAACGTATTTGTTACGGGAAGAATTTTGATAAATTTTGTGAATTTCATATGGAAATTTTGATAAATTTAAAATTTTTAATATTTAATTTATTCTTATGTTCTGGATACCTGCTGGCATCGGTCTCGTCGAGCCGCCACATTTGACAATTCCATCTTCTGCTGGCATGCAAATTACGCTTTCCAGATTTTTCTCGCTCTACGGCAGTATGTATATGAGTCTGCCGCAACTTACTCTTAATACGAATCATAGGGTATCAAATTTGATCGTGAATAAATAAATTTAAATTTTAAAAAATAAATTTAATATATAATTAAATTTAATAATATATTAATATATCATTGTATCATAATTTTATCCATATATAATATCAATACGCTGTTATTGCTATTTTCTTATTTTCACTACTCCCTTACCTCTACCTTCTAAATTTCTAATCTAACGAAATTGGATCTTGCATCAAATTTTATTTTTTAAAGTGTAATTATAAAGAGTAAAGTATATAATTACAAGCGAATGAAAAAAAAAAACATAAAATTTGATAAACAGTAAATTAAAAAAACATTTTTTAAATTTATAATTATTCATCTTTTAAGATTTTATTTATATTTATTAAATAGATTTAGATTTTTTCTGCTATAAAACTATTAATTTTTTCCTTCTTATAGTCATGAATAAAAACAAACAGCCCAAAACCTCTAAGAAAAAAAATTTAAAATGTAAAAAGACATTATCCATCCAAGCAGATACACAAGTAGATACCTAGCCAAATATACAGTCAGATGCACCACTGGATACACAGCCATATGCACAGCAAGGTTCACAGCTAGATGCCCAACTTGATACACAAACTGATACCCAGCCATCTCAACCTACTCAACCTAAGACCAAACAAAGAACTCATTGGACATGTCAAGTGATTGGTAAAAATTAAACTATTACTATTTTTCAATTGATCTTATTAGAGTATCTTATTTGTAGTAACCTTTTTAAGTTGAAATAATGTATAGATATTGATGGTATCATTACAACACAAAAATTCAAGGTTGAAGAGGTGTGGAAAAAATAAAAAGGACAAAAGGTGATTATTAAGTTTGTTAGAGATGACCGCCCTATAAGAGAATCAGGAGGCTTATTTTTAGGAGTAATAGGCCAGTTGGTTAGGAATAGCAAGCAATTTCCCATAAACTTCAAAAATTGGAAAGCAATGCCTTACACAATTAAGAATGATTGCTTTAATAGAATAGTCCAGGTAAATATATTTTCATTTTTTTATGTAGGTTTTTTTATTTTTTTGAAATCCATTATTTTAGATTTAACTTTTATTCATTTTCCTTTCTTTGGCAGCCTCAATTTTTTTTTCCAAATGATGATGAAGGAAGGAATTGGACAATTAAAGCAATTGGCAATAGATGGAGGGATTATAAGGGAAAACTTTATAACAAACCCTATGATACGAGTCTATCAAAGAAACAAAATATGGTATCAAATTGTCCAAAAGGTGTTTCTCGTGATCAATGGATTGGTTTGATCAATATTCGTGATGATAATAGGCATAAGGTAGTAACATTGTCTTCTATTATATACCTTATTTTGTATACACTGGTATTTCTAATATATAATTTTGGTTTGCATTGGTGTAGGAAATGTGTAAGAGGAATGCTATCAATAGGAGCAAGCAAACAATACCACATGTTGGTGGTTCAAAAAGCTTAGCTAGGAGAAGGCATTCAATGGTTTCTTATCTTTTTTAACTTTATTAATTTCTTTATTTCTACATAAATATTTAAGATGGTAATTAAAGTGAGGTATGGATTGAGTTTACAGGTTGGGTGATTTTAACTGATCTTACCTCATATTTAAGATGGTAATTAAAGTTTGCAAAAGATTCTTTAGATGAGATGACATTTATTTGATTTGTCATCTAATGAATCCTTTCGCAGACTTGATATTGGTATTATAAGAAAATTGGTGCCCATTAATTAAGGTTCAAAGTGCCTATTGGCATTATGAAGCCCTTCTAGTGACGGAAGTCTTAAAATTTGGAATTTAGTGGTAGTATATACAATTGTGTAGTAGGGTTTCACATTCCCACATAAGTTCTAAATTATGATTGATAATGGAGTATTGTTGTTGAGAATTACACTAGAAAATAGTACTACCATGCTAACACCATGTTTTTGCTATGATTTTATTTCATTATGTATCCAAACTTATTCTTGTTTTATCTAATATGAAGTTGAGGCTGGTCATCTTATTGGTCGTGGAGAATTATGGGATGCTACTCATAAAAGGGTAGATGGATCTTATGTTAATGAAGATGTTGCTGCAGTAGGGGTAATCATAAAATAGACATAAGCTAAATTATTTAGTTGAAAGATTTAACTTATAATGGTTTTGTAGGCTAAAATAAATGCATATTTAAGTCAACAAGATATCTCCCAAGATGGTATTGTATCACTTGATGATGCTTTTGGAAAGGTATTGGGGAAGGAGCACTTTGGTCAAGTTAGAGGTCTAGACTTTGCCCCTTGTCCTTCTTCAGTATTTGAATGTGCTGCTGGAAGTTTTAGAGGAATGAAAAGTGGCTTAAATTCCAAATTACAAGATGAGGTTAACACTCTTAAATCTCAAGTGATTGCCTTGCAAAACTTTTTAAAGGATTATGTTCAAGAAAAAAAAGGGGGATTGCCTGCAACACTTCGCACTACATTGGGTGTTTCTCTAGAGGTTAGTTAAATAATGCAACATTTTCTTAATTGCTGAACATAACATATATCTTCTTAACTTTTATTACCTTACAAGCTAATTTATTATATTTATTTTATAATCATACTATTGAATTTTTGAAATTCTCAAATTAAATATAATCATTTATCTTTTAAAAAAATGTAATCAAATTATTTTAATTTAATAATTTTTTAAATTATTACATTACCCTCAATTTTAAAGTAGTGGTCACAATAAAGTCCACCATGTGTAAAAGTTTTTTACACAGTCAGCATACATCAAATTCAAAGCCTAATTATAATCACATGTTTCTGAATGTTTATTTGCTAGATTTGGGTTTCTATACATTTTGAACTTTCTTCTTTTGGTCCATTTCTTGTGGAAGAATGTTTCGGTGCGAGTATGTCAGTATTTGAGCTCTGAAGTCTAAATACCGGATATTCCTCGACTCCAAAAGTACCTGGGACAAAATTGTAACAAAAGGGAGTCTAATTATTTTCAATTCCTCTGTCCAAATATAAAAAACTAAAAGGTGTGGTGTATATTTAATTCAAATTTGAAGAGAGATAAGGGTATTTTACCCTACTAAATATTATCAACTCAACAACTCCCTGCCCACTATATATTTTAGACAAAATTGTAAGGTCATGCGATGCATAACTTAAACGTTTACTTTCATCTAAATTGAATATTTATTTATATAAATACAAATTTATGTCTTTTTTTTAATAAAAAATGATATAAATATTTTGAAACCTGATTTATTATATTTATTTTATAATCATACTATTGAATTTTTGAATTACAAATTTTTAACATATATATTACTTTTTCTTACAAAGTATAAGTTCTCTATAAATTATATTTATAATCAAATGAAAATATTTAACATAAAATAAATATAATAGAAAATAAATAAAAACTAAATAATTAAAAAATTTTACAATTTATTTTATTCAAAATATATTGCATTATATTTATATTATTTTGTAATATTAGAGTTTGAGTTAAAAAAAATAAAAAAGGATATTAAAAACAACACATACATAAAGTAGGAAACAAAAAAGAAGATATTGTGCCTAGCTTGTAAAGTAATAAAAGTTATGATAATTTATTAACATATTTTTATAGACCGTAGACTGTAGCTTGTAGTAATGCAACATTTGCATCATGTAATTTTATTTTATTTGCTGGTGATTGGTTTGACGCGATGTATTTTGGACTGTTCTGAATTGCTTTGTTTAAGTGAAAGTCATATTGCTTTTCTGTTTGTGTTTGTGTTTGTGTTGCTCGTTCAGTGCTTCTCGTTTCTTTTTAAAGGGTCGTTTGATTCATATGGGAATTAAGTTCATATAGGAAATAGAATAACACGGGAAGTTAATTTTCCATATGAACTTTCTAGAAAATCCCAAATTTATGTTTGGTTGACACGGAGCAAGTCACACTCTCTAATAAATCCATTTTCTATGTTTTGTTTAGTTCAACTTTGTATTTCCTAAGAAATAACAATGAAATGACTATAATATCTTTCAAAATAATATATTAACAGATATTAATTTATTTTATTTTATTTTTTATGTGAAAAATGAGAGTCCCAAGTGTTGTTACTGTTTTCCGTGACGGAAAAATGAAAGGACATGACATCAAGAGGACAAAACGCAATGGCCTAAAGATGAAATTACGCACGCAATTACTGTTTCGGGTGGCACAAAAAGGCCGAAACAGTAACAATACTTCACATTCCAACTCAAAGTGCAGTACCAGTGAATTCAAGACGTAAAAAGACATCGTGCAAATCATCGGCAAATACAGTACGAAAAGATTCTAACGACCCTGAACAACCGGAGAACATCATTACTCGACATCGGAAGCTTAAAATAAGTTCAAACAGTAACTCCGCACAAATGGGTTGTCCACAGGTAAACCTACGTCCTCTTTAATATTGACTCTAGTACATGCATTATACTTCAGTTAATTTGAAGGAAAATATTATAGTTTTCTTGAATTTGTATTCCTGTGTAAGTTTAAGGGAAACTCTAGAAGTTAGTACGGTCACAGTATACCAAATATGTTGTTGTATGTTACTGTCACTCCACATAATATTTGTTTGTATGAGAAACAGAAAAATGGCATCGTGCATATTTCATTGTCTTTTTGGTATTCTGTTCACATAAAAATAAACGGACATTAGAGAGTCATCTAATGCTCAAAAGTAATGTGCTTTTCCATCGGCATTGTCTTTAAACACGTTTAATTTGTAGGTTTATTACCACAATTTGGTAGGTGTTATTGTTCTCAACGAAATAGTAACATCTCGTTTCATTAGTCTTTGATAGGTAAACACATTGATTTTGTCAAGGTTTTCTGTTTGGTCACGTATTATCTTGTCTATGTCTTGTGTTTTTTGGGTTAGCGTCTGTGTTTGCGGACTAAATACAACCATGTCACCACGGTAGAGTTTCGTAAAAGAGTTATATCTCGGTTGTTGTCTCATGTTACTATTTCTCGATGAAATAGAAACACACCACTACCACGAGGTTGCATTGTTAATTATATCACATTTTGTCTGCTCATGCATGTTTTAGCTCGTTGTCAACACAGTAGAGCTTTATTAAACATGCATATCTTATTTTTTGGTTCATATTACGGTTTCTTGATAGAATATTAACACATTATTTTTGGTAAGTTACACTGTTAATCTACCTCATTTTGTCAACTTATGTTCTTTTTTGCTCGTTAGCAACACAATTGAGTTTCCTAAAAAAGTTATATCTCAAATCTTGGTTCATGTTATTGTTTCGTAGTGACACAGTAACACATAATTTCTTCGATGAAACGTTGTTAATCATGTCCTATCTTGTCAACTTATGTTCCTTGTGCTCATTATCAACGCAGTAGAGATTCGTAAGACAGTTATATCTCAAATCTTGATTCATGTTACTGTTTTTTGGTGAAACAGTAACACACCTTTTCCATTAGGTTGCATCGTTAGTCTTATTTATATATTATTTACTTGTGCATATTTTTGTTCTTTGACAATATACTAGAATTTTGTTAAACACGCATATCTCATTTTTCTGGTTCATTTTATTATTTTTTTGATGAAACAGTAATACATATTTTCTTAGAGGTTCCACTATTATTCATACCCTATCTTGTCAAATTATGTTTTTATTGGTCGTTATCAACGCAGTAGAGATTCATAAGACAGTTATATCTCAAAACTTGATTCATGTTATGAAACAGTAACACACCTCTACCACTGTTATTCATGTCCTATCTTGTCAAATTATGTTTTTATTGGTCGTTATCAACGCAGTAGAGATTCATAAGACAATTATATCTCAAAACTTGATTCATGTTATGAAACAGTAACACACCTCTACCACGAGGTTGCATTGTTAGTCATACCTCATATTGTTTACTTGTGCATGTTTCTATTCTTTGGTAACAAAGTAAAGTGCTATTAAACATGCATATCTCATTTTCTTGGTTCATGTTACTATTTTTTATGAAATAGTAACACACTTCTACCACGAGGTTGCATTGTTAGTCGTACTTCGTATAATCTACTTTTACATTGTTAATACCTCATTTTGTCTATTTATGTATGATTTAACAATTGATTTAACATTTACTTGAACAGAAAGGTACTAAGGCACTCACACAAGTAGATGATTCTGAAAAAGAAACCCAAAAATTTCAATAATACAGGTCCAATCTGTTGGCGTACATAAGGCAGGTTGATCAGCTTCAATTCGATGACAGACACATGATAGTGCTGCGACACAATCCATTTTGGGTCCTAATAAATGCAATAATAACAAAGGAACTGAATCACAACATGTATTAGAAGAGCGATGTTGAAATTCAGTTCATAATTGCTACCTTCTCAGAAAAGAATAATCATTTCAATATCGGGAGCGAACATCTCAGAATAACACCAACAGCAGTGAAGCTGATCTTTGAAATAAAAGATGGAGACCAGCCCATCCAGACAACATCTGGCAAAAGGCCACGGTCAGACTTCGACATAAGGTGTTTCCGTGACAAAGCACAGATGAGTAAACCAATAATATTCAATGCACTCGAAAGAGCAGTGCGGGGAACATTAGAAACTAACGTGCAGGATGTCTCCCGTCTTATGACATTGATGCTTCTAGTTACCCTCTTCTTACCAAACAGGGCTCATACATTGGGCTAGTCATATATCAAATACGTAGAGGAAGTAGATGTAATAGTACAATATGGGTGGTCATAACACATTCACGATCAACTAATGAATTCTCTCAAAAAGGACAGCACCCCAATGTAACCGGTTGTATCATGTTATTGCCAATAAGTTAAAGATGTCAAAACTCCTTTTTACTTTGAATCCCTATCTTTTACATTGTCTTCATTCATTTCCATTTATTTGAGTGAATGTTCCTATCTCCTTTTTGTATGTTTGTCGCAAGTCTTGGCTCATGTTACTATTTTAGACCAAAAATAGTAACATGTCCCTGCTTTGTCTGTGAATGGTAACCCAAAGTTTTATGGTATTTTGATTGTTAATGTGATTTCAATTAACAGTTATTTTTTATTTTTTCTTTCATGTTGATGACTGCGTACAAGAATAACTTGTTTACCTCCAGTTTTTCTTACTTTTTTTATTACTTCGTCCTTGAATGTAGCCTCCAAAGGAAACTAATGTGACAAAATAAACGATTTATTGTCGACAGTATTGGCTGTGTGAGATTACAAGCATGCTGAGCGGGTATCACATTGAAATAGTTCCAAGATGCCTCAAATGGGACTTGAAGCTTCTCACACACCAACTGAGGGATCAACTTATCAGTCAGTTTCAGGTAACCGTATGAAAATGTCAACTTATTATGAAGCTCGATACATGTCAGTACAAGAAAACATGTTACTGTCTATTTCTATGAGAAATAGTAACATCGAACAAAATGTTACTATCTTTACGTGAAACAATAATAGGTCCTTCTCTCCAGGTTTCTATTGTTAATTTGATCCTCATTCCAGCAATTTACTTTATTTTATGAATGGTGTTGTTGTTTCATAACAAATACAAGCATGCCATAGTTACAATGCAATATGTTATTGTATTTTCTGAAAACATTAACATGCGCTCTTTATCAGTTTTAACAGTTAGTAATATTCGATTTGTCAATTTTTTCCTCCTTCATTGACCGTGTTAGGGTTTTTACGTAAAACAGTAACATATCGCGGGGTTCTACTGATTTGGAGTGAAAACAGAAATATTTTTTTATTCAATTTATTTTCATTAACCATGCATTATTTTGTACGTTTATTGTGTTTCATAGTTAATAATTTATCCATAATTATTATTATGCTGAAACTTTATCCTTTATTTTCATGTTTTTATTTCTTATCAAAATAATAACATGCCGATTTACCACACTAACAGTGGAAATACTGTTATGTTTCAAGTCATAAACATAGAAATTGAGCTCAAAGTACAAGAATACAACCTCCTCTACACAGAAGAAACAAATCTACAGTTAATTGAATTTGTTGACAAAACAAAATCCCAAGACACACCCTCCCAATCAGAGGATACGAAGGGCGATACTAAGATAGCGTCGGCCTAGTACGTGATCCAACCCCGGACAGCAAAGCTGGACTAGTTTGTCGATATTGCACTATCCCACAAAGAGCAACAACAACAAGACAATGATGAAGTCCTACGGCTTAGGGATCAGCTCTTCAGTGCAAACACAGAAATACTCAAACTGAAGGATAAATTGACATTCCTCACTAAGAAACTTCAAGTGCCAGAACAACAGACACAACAAAATGCAGAAACAATAGCAAAACTTAAACACGATAACGCACGGTTAGAGGAGCAACTGTCCACTGCAACAAGTGAGGGAGAAAACCTCAGGGCGGTCAACAATAATTTGAAAAATCAAAATAAACAGCTCAATGCACAGCTATCAAAATAAATTGTGCAAGTGGTTGAACAAGATGAGGTAGAAACCACCGAAACTGATGAACAAAATATAGACGAGGAAAGACAACGTTCGATGATAGAAAATATTAAAAAGAAAACAAGAAAAATAAAACAGGACAAAGAGTTCACGTACTCAGGGCCATTGAAAAAATGAACAAGATAAACAGATGCACGACAATAGACAGTAACTGCTAGAAGGTCTATGGGCAGAACAAAGAGATTCCTGTTATAATTAAAGATGATACATTAGCAGATAAAATCAAGAAAAGGCAAACTCATAAGACAACGAATACTACAAAGTTATCAACTACAAAATACCTGACCCAAGATGTCAAGAGTAAGATGGTGCAAATAAAATTGGCAAGAGACCCACAGAAGGTCATGTTCTATTTTCTTCTTAATTCTTTGCATTTACTAAAAAGTTTTGCCTATCGCCTTGTCTAATCCCTATGCCAAATCACCATATACAGTATTTTTGTCTGGTCAATCTCCCAGCAGGATTTGTTCATAACCTTTGAGGAGTTGGTCGTAGTAATGAAGGAGAAGTCAATTACGAATAATGTATGTATCATCTGATCGTTTAAATGCATTATTGTTTTGTCTTATTCCACCCTCTAGCTATGTTACTGTTTCTTCTCTAAACAGTAACAGGAACTTACTGAGTCTATTCGGTCTCAAAAAGCATGGTTACTACTGTGTGGATTGCAAACAGTTAGATATAATTATTCTTTCTGTTTCAATTGCTGGATTCTTGTGCTACTATTTAGAGTTTGCCACCCTTATCAATCATCTAACAAGAACTAAACAATCAATACAGATCATAAATGGTCATGTCTACACTCTGAGCCTGGCTTCTACGGACAGTAAAAGAAAGATATTTGCATTCGACAGCTACTGATGAGTAAGATCCTGAATCCATTTCCCAAACATGAATCACAGAAGGCAGCATTGATTCTGACTTAGGTTAAAATTATATTGACAGTCTTACATTGTGAGCGACGTCAAGTTACTCCAGGAAGCTAGGCAATTCAAATTCAATGCACATATGGAAGAGGCAATGGATGCAGATGTTGTTATCTTCCCAGTGAACTCCACGGGCGTAAATGACTTCAGAAATCTCAACCACTTCACACTTCTCGTCCTAGATAATAAAGAGTGCAAATGGACACACTATAACTCGCTGCGGCCGAGAAGAGAGGGGGCATCGGATCCATACTTTCGTTATGCTACAATGGTGGTGAGTGATATTAAATACTACGATAGAATAACAAGTGTTGTTACTTTTGATTTGACTAAAGTTGTATTGCTAGTCACATTCTTGAACCCTGTACCTTGTTATCTTATTGACGTTACTCTTTCCATCAAAGACAATAACATATCATATTCACAATAAGACAACGTTGTATCTCTCGTATGTAGCTCATAGCATGGTCATCCGTTGGAGAAAACATGTCAAGCGTGATTCTATTAGATTATAAGCTATTATTCGTTGATGTTTATGTTTCTTGTAAAAATAGTAACATTGTTGTCTCAGAGTTTCATTTTTTAATTAAACTTCATTGGATTATTTGTATGTTGGATGTGTTTTTTGCTGATGTTACTGTTGCCATAACAAAAAAAATAACTCATAACAATACAAGATGTTACAGCCAGCAGTGGAGACAGTTGCATGGAGTTTTCATCTTTCATTTTTTTTTGTTTGTAACAATAGAAGGACTATTACGAGAAAAAGATGAATGAAGTCCTTGCACAGAGTGGACTGGATAAAAGGGTAGAGCCAGCTACCGCTGGTCCACCTTTTAAGATAATATCATACGAACGGGCACCTCATCAGGAAAAAACGTCGTAAGTAGCAAATTCTTTTCTTATCCAAGGGTAACATATCTAGTAGGTACCAAACTAGCTCGTTACTATTTTTCAGACAAGACTGCGAAATTTTCGTATGCTTGCATATAGAGAATATATTCAGCAATAAAGAGTTTCAGGAACAATTTTCGTTGGAGGAAGTGAGACAATATATAGCAAAATTAATTACTAAATTCCTCGAGAATTTCAGTCTCCCCAGTTGAAGTTGATTATTATGCACATATATAACACTAAAGTTGATTATTATGCACATGTAAAATTAAATTTATGTAAAACCATTGTCTTAGATATATTTAAAATTCAACTGTATGTATAATTCAATTGTAAATGTTAATTTTCTGTACAGTTTAATCTTATATCCAGTTTATGTTAGCACTCAGACAACACGTTGCCATATGAATTACGAATACCTGTGTTGATGTTACTCTTTTTTTTAAGGATGCAGCAACATCCAGTTGTGCGGTACTATTCGTAAGACCTACTACCAATATTAGTATGAACGAAGGACATTCTTTGAAACAGTCCTTAACGATAGACATGCACCTCTCACACACACACGGGTCACCTGTGTTGATGTTACTCTTTTTTTAAGGATGCAGCAACATTCAGTTATGCGGTACTATTCGTAAGACCTACCATCAATATTAGTATGAACGAAGGACATTCTTTGAAACAGTCCTCAACGATAGACGCTCTCACACGCACACGGGCCAGTTTCTTGGGTGTTACTATTTTCGTCCAAAACAATAACATCCTCAAATAGTCATTTCTTGGATCTTATCCGGAGAGGAATTTGTCAATTGACGTAAATAACTACCCAGACCCGACTTCCAGCCACCCGTAACCTCTCGTGCTCAAAACTTAACAGACTCGATGATGTTACTATTTCCGTCCAAAATAGTAACATCCCATAAAAAGACGTTTCTTGGATCTTATTCGAAGAGGAACTTGTCAATTGACATCAATAATCACCCAGACTCGACTTACAACCACCCGTAACCTCCCGGGCTCAAAACTCAACAGACTCGATGATGTTACTGTTTTCGTCCAAAGCAGTAACATCCCATAAAAAGACGTTTCTTGGATTTTATCTAAAGAGGAACTTGTCAACTGGCATAAATAATCACTTAGAATCGACTTCCAGCCACCCGTAACCTCCCGGGCTCAAGACTCAACAGTCTCGATAATGTTACTGTTTTCGTTCAAAACAGTAACATCCTCCAAATAGGCATTTCTTGAATTTTATTCGGAGAGGAATTTATCAACTGACATAAATAATCACCCAAACCCAACTTCCAATCACCTGTAACCTCCCAGGCTCAAAACTCAACAGACTCAATGATATTACTGTTTTTGTCCAAAACATTAACATGCCATAAAAAGACGTTTCTTGGATCTTATCCGGAGAGGAACTTGTCAACTGACATAAATAGCTACCCAGACCCGACTTCCAGCCACCCGTAACCTTCTGAGCTCAAGACTTAACAGCCTCGAGAATGTTACTGTTTTCATCCAAAACTGTAACATCCTCCCAAATAGGCATTTCTTGGATCTTATCCGGAGAGGAATTTGTCAACTGACATAAATAATCATCCAGACCCGACTTTGAATCACCCGTAACCTCCTGAGCTCAAAACTCAACAGATTCGATGATATTACTGTTTTCGTTCAAAATAGTAACATCTCATAAAAAAACGTTTCTTGAATCTTATCTGGAGAGGAACTTGTCAACTGACATAAATAACTACCTAGACTCGACTTCCATCCACCTGAAACCCCTCGGGCACAAAACTTCAACAGCCTTGATGATGTTACTGTTTCATACCAATACAATAACATGCAGGTTGTTGGCCTGGTTTCTTAAGCGATATAGTTAATGCACGACAGGCTCTACCCCAGAAGTGGAAATGTATCCGATTGAAGTTCATGAGCCACAATCCTGGATGAGTGTGTTGGATTAAGCTGTACTACAGGAGTCTCAATAGAATTGTCATAGAAAAAAATAGGAATGTATTGTTATATTCCATTAAAAGCTTGAGGAAATCCAGTTTAGTAGCTAATATACATTAACTGGAAGCCACATCAATTAATACATTATGGGCTCCGATGTCAGATAAGTGTTCAAAAAATAGATACACATACAAAAGTTCAATAACATAACATGAGTTTAGTGAGTGTGTTGAGTCCTAATGACTACTAGTTTTCATAGAACTTCACTGATCTAGAAGTAACAAACTAGGCACATAAACAGTTCTAAAATCTTCTGGAAGGTTAAAAAAGAAATCAACTTCTAGGGAGTTGAGAGCAATTTTCCTCGCCACATTCATAACTTGGATAGGATTTAACTCATCAATCTTCATAATCTCACTAGTCACTTACATCCTTCTCCTTGCAGAATCAGATTCATGTTGGTAAGTGTTCTCTAAGTGGCCTATATGTTTACTTGCATCCTCCATCACATCACCCGTTCGTGCAAATCTAGAAGAGAATTCTCTCAAAACTTCTAAATTTTCTATCTTTGCCTTCTTTGACCTATGGTTTACTAAGGTGGTTGAGGAAGAAGTTCCCATCGGGGCACATGGAAGGACTGGGTAAGTGTCCTCCACGGAAAAGGCAGGAACATCCCCAAATGGCTCTAATTATAAGGGCAAAATATTTGGGAAAGATAGAGTCATTGGAGACGAGGCTATAAATCCACAAGATGCATTAGAGGGGATAGAAGACGAAGTAAGGGATAGAGAAGAAGAAGAGCAAGAAGAGCATGTTCCTGTCTTTTCCGTGGAGGACACTTACCCAGTCCCTCCATATGCCCCAATGGAAACTTCTTCCCCAACCACCCCAGTAAACCGTAGGTCAAAGAAGGCAAAGATAAAAAATTTAGAAGTTTTGAGATAATTCTCTTCTAGATTTGCACGAATGGGTGATGTGATGGAGGATGCAAGTAAACATATAGGCCGTTTGACTTCTTGTTTCTAACATGAATCTAATTCTGCAGGGAGAAGGATGCAAGTGACTAGTGAGATTATAAAAATTGATGGGTTAACTCCTACCCAAGTTATGAATGTGACAAGGGAAATTACTCTCAACCCCCTACAAGTTGATTTCTTTTTTAGCCTTCTAGAAGATTTTAGAACTGCTTATGTGCATAGTTTGTTACTTCTAAATCAGTGAAGTTCTATGAAAACTAGTAGTCATTAGGAGTCAACACACTCACTAAACTCATGTTATGTTATTGAACTTTTGTATGTATACCTATTTTTTGGACACTTATCTGACATCGGAACCCATAATGTATTAATTGATGTGGCTTCCAATTAATGTATATTAGCTACTAAACTGGATTTCCTCAAGCTTTTAATGAAATATAACAATATATTCCTATTTTTTTCCTATGGCAATTCTATTGAGACTCCTGTAGTACAGCTCAATCCAACACACTCACCCAGGATTGTGGCTCATGAACTTCAATCGGATACATTTTCACTTCTGAGGTAGAGTCTGTCGTGCATTGACTATATTGCTTGAGAAACTAGGCCAACAACCTGCATGTTACTGTATTGGTCTGAAACAGTAACATCATCAAGGTTGTTAGAGTGTTGTGCCCGGGAGGTTTCAGGTGGATGGAAGTCGAGTCTAGGTGGTTATTTATGTCAGCTGACAAATTCCTTTCCGGATAAGATCCAAGAAATACCTATTTGGGGAATGTTACTATTTTGAACGAAAATAGTAACACTCAGGAAACTGGCCCGTGTGCGTGTGAAAGGTGCATGTCTATCGCTGAGGACTGTTTCAAAGAATGTCCTTCGTTCATACTAATATTGGTGGTAGGTCTTACGAATAGTACCGCACAACTGGATGTTGCTGTATTCTTAAAAAAAGAGTAACATCAACACAGGTGTTCGTAATTCATATGACAACGTGTTGTCTGAGTGCTAACATAAACTGGATATAAGATTAAACTGTACAGAAGATTAACATTTACAATTGAGTTATACATACAGTTGAATTTTAAATATATCTAAGACAATGATTTTACATGAATTTAATTTTACATATGTACATAATAATCAACTTTAGTGTTATATATGTGCATAATAAACTTCAGCTGGGGAGACTGAAATTCTCGAGGAATTTAGTAATTAATTTTGCTCTATATTGTCTCACTTCCTCCAACGGAAATTGTTCCTGGAACTCTTTATTGCTGAATATATTCTTTATATGCAAGCATACGAAAATCCCGCAGTTTTGCCTGAAAAATAGTAACGAGCTAGTTTGGTACCTACTAGACATGTTACCCTTGGATAAGAAAAGAATTTGCTACTTATGACGTTTTTTTCTGTTGAGGTGCCCGTTCGTATGATATTATCTTAAAAGGTGGACTAGCGGTAGCTGGCTCTACCCTCTTATCCAGTCCACTCTGTGCAAGGACTTCATTCATCTTTTTCTCGTAATAGTCCTTCTGTTATTAGCAAACAAAAAAAAATGAAAGATGAAAACTCCATGCAACTGTCTACACTGCTGGCTATAACATCTTGTATTGTTATGAGTTATTTTCTTTTTTATTATGGCAACAGTAACATCAGCAAAAAACACATCCAACATACAAATAATCCAATGAAGTTTAATTAAAAAATGAAACTCTGAGAAAACAATGTTACTATTTTTACAAGAAACATAAATATCAACGAATAATAGCTTATCATCTAATAGAATCACACTTAACATGTTTTTTCCAACGGATGACCATGCTATGAGCTACATACGAGAGATACAACATTATCTTATTGTGAATATGATATGTTATTGTCTTTGATGGAAAGAGTAACGTCAATAAGATAACAAGGTACAGGGTTCAAGAATGTGACTAGCAATACAACTTCAGTCAAATCAAAAGTAACAACACTTGTTATTCTATCGTAGTATTTAATATCACTCACCACCATTGTGGCATAACGAAAGTATGGATCTGATGCCCCCTCTCTTCTCGGCCGCAGCGAGTTATAGTGTGTCCATTTGCACTCTTTATTATCTAGGACGAGAAGTGTGAAGTGGTTGGGATTTCTGAAGTCATTCATACCTGTGGAGTTCACTGGGAAGATAACAACATCTGCATCTATTGCCTCTTCCATATGTGCATCGAATTTGAATTGCCTAGCTTCTTGGAGTAACTTGACGTCGCTCACAATGTAAGACTGTCAATATAATTTTAACCTAAGTCAGAATCAATACTGCCTTCTGTGATTCATGTTTGGGAAATGGATTCAGGATCTTACCCATTAGCAGCTGTCGAATGCAAATATGTTTCTTTTACTGTCCGTAGAAGCCAGGCTCAGAGTGTAGACATGATCATCTATGATCTATATTGATTGTTTAGTTCTTGTTAGATGATTGATAAGGGTGGCAAACTCCAAACAGTAGCACAAGAATCCAGCAGTTGAAACAGAAAGAATAATTATATCTAACTGTTTGCACTCCACACAGTAGTAACCATGCTTTTTGAGATCGAATAGACTCAGTAAGTTCCTGTTACTGTTTAGGGAAGAAACAGTAACATAGCTAGAGGGTGGAATAAAACAAAACAATAATGCGTTTAAACGATCAGATGATACATACATTGTTCGCAATTGACTTCTCCTTCATTACTACGACCAACTCCTTAAAGGTTATGAACAAATCCTGCTGGAGGATTGACCAGACAAAAATACTGTATATGGTGATTTGGCATAGGGATTAGACAAGGTGATATGCAAAACTTTCTAATAAATGCAAAGAATAAAGAAGAAAATAAGACATGACTTATTGTGGGTCTCCTGCCAATTTTATTTGCACCATCTTATTCCTGACATCTTGGGTCAGGTATTTTGTAGTTGGCAACTTTGTAGTATTCGTTGCCTTATGAGTTTGCTTTTTCTTAGTTTTATCTGCTAGTATATCATCTTCAATTATAACAGGGGTCTCTTTGTTCTGCTCATAGACCTTCTCAGCAGTTACTGTCTATTGTCGTGCATCTATTTATCTTTATTTTTTCAATGGCCCTGAGTATGTGAACTCTTTGTCCCGTTTTATTTTTCTTGTTTTCTTTTTAATATTTGCTATCATCAAACGCTGCCTTTTCTTGTCTATATCTTGTTCATCAATTTCGGTGGTTTCTACCTCATCTTGTTCAACCACTTGCACAATTTGTTTTGATAGCTGTGCATTGAGCTGTTTATTCTGATTTTTCAAACTATCGTTGACCGCCCTGAGGCTTTCTGCCTCACTTGTTGCAGTGGACAGTTGTTCCTATAACTGTGCGTTATTGTGTTTGAGTTTAGCTATTGTCTATGCATTTTGTTGTGTCTATTGTTCTAACGTCTGAAGTTTCTTAGTGAGGGACGTCAACTCATCCTTCAATTTGAGTATTTCTGTATTTGCACTGAAGAGCTGATCCCTAAGTCGCAAGACTTCATCATTGTCTTGTTGTTGTTGCTCTTTGTGGGACGGTGCAATATCGACAAACTAGTCCAGCTTTGTTGTCCGGGGTCGGATCACGTACTAGGCCGATGCTGTCTTAGTATCGCCTTTCGAATCCTCTGATTGGGAGGGTGTGTCATGTGATTTTGCTTTGTCAACAAATTCAATTAACCGTAGATTTATTTCTTCTGTGTAGAGGAGGTCGTATTCTTGTACTGTGGGCTCAATTTCTATGTTTATGACTTGAAACATAATAGTATTTCCACTGTTAGTGTGGTAAATCGGCATGTTATTGTTTTGATGAAAAATAGAAACATGAAAATAAAGGATAAAGTTTCAGCATAATAATAATTATGGGTAAATTATTAACTATGAAACACAATAAACATACAAAATAATGTATGGTTAATGGAAATAAATTGGAATAAAAAAATGTTTCTGTTTTCACTCCAAATCAGTAGAACCCCATGATATGTTATTGTTTTATGTGGAAACCTTAACACACGATCAATGAAGGAGGGAAAAATTGACAAATCGAATATTACTAACTGTTAAAATCGATAAAGAGTGCATGTTACTGTTTTTAAAAAATACAGTAACATATTGCATTGTAACTATGGCATGCTTGTGTTTGTTATGAAACAACAACACCATTCATAAAGCAAAGTAAATTGCTGGAATGAGGATCAAATTAATAATAGAAACCTGGAGAGAAGGACCTATTATTGTTTCACGTAAAAATAGTAACATTTTGTTCGATGTTACTATTTCTCTTGGAAATAGACAGTAACATATTTTCTTGTACTAACATGTATCGAGCTTCATAATAAGTTGACATTTTCATACGGTTGGTTACCTGAAGCTAGCTAATAAGTTAATCCCTCAGTTAGCGTGTGAGGAGCTTCAGGTCGCATTTGAGGCATCTTGGAATTCTTTTGATGTGATGCCCGCTCAGCACGTTTGTAATCTCACACAGCCAATACTGTCGACAATAAATCATTCATTTTGTCACGTTAGTTTCCTTCGGAGGCTACATCCAATGACAGAGTAATAAAAAGAACAAGAAAAATTGGAGGTAAACAAGTTATTCTTGTACGCAGTCATCAACATGAAAGAAAAACTAAAAAATAACTATTAACTGAAATCACATTAACAATCAAAATATCATAAAACTTTGGGTTACCATTCACAGAAAAAGCAAGGATATGTTACTGTTTTTTATCTAAAACAATAACATGAGCCAAGACTTACGACAAACATACAAAAAGGAGATAGGAACATTCACTCAAATGAATGAAGATAATGTAAATGATAGGGACACGAAGTAAAAAGGAGTTTTGACATCTTTAACTTACTAGCAATAGCATGACACAGCCAGTTACATTAGGGGTACTGTCCTTTTTGAGAGAATTCATTAGTTGGTCGTGAATATGTTGTGACCATTCATATTGTGCTATTACATCTACTTCCTCTACGTATTTGATATATAACCAACCCAATGTGTGGGTCCTGTTTGGTACGAAAAGGGTGACTAGAAGTATCAATGTCATAAGACAGAAGACATCCTGCACGTCAGTCTCCGATATTCCTCGTACTGCTTTTTCGAGTGCGTTGAATATTATTGGTTTACTCATCCGTGCTTTGCCACAGAAACACCTTATGTCAAAGTCTGACCATGGCTTTTTGTTAGATGTTGTCTGGATGGGCTGGTCTCCATCTCTTATTCCAAAGATCAGCTTCACTGATGTTGGTGTTATTCTGAGATGTTCACCTTCGATATTGAAATGATTATTCTTTTCTGAGAAGGTAGCAATTATAGATTGAATTTCAATATCACTCTTTCGACACATGCTGCGATTCAGTTCCTTTGTTATTATTGCATTTATTAGGACCCAAAATGGATTCTGTCGCAGCACCATCATGTGTCTATCATCGAATTGAAGCTGATCAACCTGCCTTATGCACGCCAACAGATTGGACCTGTATTGCTGAAATTTTTGGATTTCTTCTTCAGAATCATTTGCTTGTGTGAGTGCCTTTCTATTCAAGTAAATATTAAATCATGCATAAATAGACAAAATGAGGTATTATTAACAATGTAACTTCCAATTCTTTCTAGTGTGTTACTGTTTCATCAAGAAACAATGACACACTAGAAAAAACGAGATATACATGTTTAATAAAACTCTACTGAACAAACAACATTCAAAAATATGAACAACGAACAAAAACATGCACAAGTAGACAATATGAGGTACGACTAATAATGTGCAACCTCGTGGTAGAAGTGTAATACTGTTTCATCGAGAAACAGTAACATGAACTAAGTTTTAAGATATAACCGTCTTACGGATCTCTACTGCATTGATAACGACCAATAGGAACATAAGTTGACAAGATAGGGCATGATTAACAGTGAAATCTCTAAGAAATTATGTGTTACTGTTTCATAAAAAATAGTAACATGAACCAAGAAAATGAGATATGCGTGTTTAACAGCAATTTACTTTGTTGCCAAAGAACAAAAATATGCACAAGTAGACAATATGAGATATGACTAACAATGCAACCTCGTGGTAGAGGTGTGTTACTATTTCACCGAGAAACAGTAACATAAACTAAGTTTTGAGATATAACTGTCTTACGGATCTTTACTACATTGATAATGACCAATAAGAACATAATTTGACAAGATAGGGGATGAATAATAGTGGAACCTCTAAGAAAATATATATTACTGTTTCATCACAAAAACAGTAACATAAACCAGAAAAACGAGATATGCGTGTTTAACAAAACTCTACTATATCGCCAAAGAACAAAAATATGCACAAGTAAATAATATATAAATAAGACTAACAATACAATCTAGTGGAAGAAGTGTGTTACTGTTTCTTAGTGAAACAGTAACATGAACCAAGATTTGAGATATAATTGTCTTATGGATCTCTACTGCGTTAATAACGAGCACAAGGAACATAAGTTGACAAGATAGGGCATGATTAACAGCGTTTCATCGAAGAAATTGTGTTACTGTATCACCACGAAACAGTAACATGAACCAAAATTTGAGATATAATTTTTTTAAGAAACTCAACTGCGTTGCTAACAAGCAAAAAGAACATAAGTTGACAAAATGAGTTATAATTAACGGTGTAATTTACGAGAAATAATGTGTTAATGTTCCATCAAAAAATCATAATATGAACCAAAAAATAAGATATGCATGTTTAATAAAGCTCTACTGTGTTGACAATGAGTTAAAACATGCATAAGCAGACAAAATGTGGTATAATTAACAATGCAACCTCGTAGTAGTGGTGTATTTCTGTTTTAGCGAGAAACAGTAACATAAGACAACAATCGAGATATAACTCTTTTACGAAACTCTACTGTGGTGACATGGTTGTGTTTAGTCCGCAAACACATATGTCAACCCAAAAATACAAGACATAGACAAGATGATACGTGACTAAACAAAGAACTTTAACAAAACCAATGTGTTTACCCTATCAAAGACTAATGAAACGAGATGTTACTATTTCATTGAGAGCAGTAACACCCACCAAATTGTGGTAATAAACTTACAAATCAAACATGTTTAAAGGCAATGCCGATGGAAAAGCACGTTACTTTTGGGCATCAAATGACTTCCTAATGTCCGTTTATTTTTATGTGAACAAAATGCCAAAAAGAAAAGAAATATGCACGGTGCCATTTTTCTGTTTCTCATACAAATATATATCATGTGGAGTGACAGTAACATGCAATAACATATTTGGTATACTGTGATTGTGCTAACTTCTAGGGTTTCCCTTGAACTTACACAGGAATACAAATCAAAGAAACCTATAACATTTTCCTTCAAGTTAACTGAAGTATAATATCTGTACTAGAGTTAATATTAAAGAGGAGGTGGGTTTATCTGTGGACGACCCATTTGTGCAGAGTTACTGTTTGAACTTGTTTTAAGCTTTCGATGTTAAGTAATGATGTTTTTCGGTTATTCAGGGTCGTTAGAGTCTTTTCTTACTGTATTTGTTGACGATTTGCACGGTGTCTTTTTGTGTCTTGAGTTCATTGGTATTGCGCTTTGAGTTGGAATGCGAAGTGTTGTTATTGTTTCGACCTTTTTGTGCCACCTGAAACAATAATCGCATGCGTCGTTTCATCTTCAGGCCATTGCATTTTGTCCTTTCAATATCGTGTCCTTTTTTTTCGCCTCAGAGAACAGTAACAACACTTGGGACTCTCATTTTTCATATAAAAAAATAAAATAAAATCAATTAATATCTGTTAATATATTATTTTAGAGGATATTGTGGTCATTTCATTGTTATTTCTTAGGAAATACAAAGTTGAATCAAACAAAATATAGGAAATGGATTTATTGGAGAGTGTGACTTGCTCCGTGTCAACCAAACATAAATGTGGGATTTCCCAAGAAGTTCACATGGGAAATTAACTTCCCGTGGAATTTTATTTCCCATGGGAACTTAATTTCCGTATGAACCAAACGACCTCTTATCCAAGGATGAGTGGGTAAGTGATCTCCTGCATTTTATAAGAAATACAAATTCCCGAAAAGATTCATTTGTACAACTAAACAATTCTATAATAGTTTATATCTTGAGAAGTCCAATTTCCCATGTTGTTGCTGCAAACCAAACGACCCCTAAGTTTTTTTCAAATTGCGGTGCTGTTTTGTCCGTTTATGTATTCTGTTCCAATTGCATCTCTCATTTAGTTATGTTGGTGTTCAAATTGCGATGTTGTTTTGGACTGTTCTAAATTGTTTTGTTTAAGTGAAAGTCTTTGGTGCTCGTTCAATGCTGGTTCTGTATTCTGTCATTTTTTGCTATTTTATTTGGTCATTCCATTTGCTATCCGTAATTCAGATTGACGTTAATTCCCTTTGCTGGTTTTCTGCCATTTTATTCTATTTTACTAATTCAATTATTTCTTGTTTGCATATATTTATATATCAAAGAGAGCTAATACCCCTATTTTGCAAATGTTCAAATTTGGGAATTAAAGAAAAAAAAGTTAGCAAAAATATATGCATAAAGTAAAGTCTTAGATCAGAATATTTCTAGTATTATTGTAAGAATTTTAATACTATGGTTGAAGTCACCTTTTTAATTTTGGCATCTATTAAGCTATCTTATCTTGTAAGTTAATATCAATTTTGCAAGTTGACTAATTATATTATATTTATTATCATTAGCCAAGCGATAAGGCAAGTGAGCAAAATCAAGACCTATCCATGGAAACAAGATCATCTGGAGCTAATGCCCATGGTGAGGATTTTGTTAGTGCTAAAGAGGATGATTTTGATGATGTAGCAAGTTTAGATGATATTTAGGACTTTTTGGTGTTTTATATATGACAACATAAGAATGGATTATTAGTTATCCTATTTTGTTGGTTATTAGGATGATTTTGTTGAAGATACTAGTTTAAATAATATCTAGCACTTCTTATTCTATTTTGCATTGGGCAAAACTTGTATAGAATATAAAATGATTATGAAATTATGTTAATGAAAGTGTATTTTGGAATTTATTAGTTTTGATATATTTTTAGCAAGATATTTCTATTTTCTTAATTTAAAAAGGAATTTTAATAGTTAAAATATTAGTGGCAGTTAAAATTCTTATTAAATTAAAAATAACAAAATTTATAATTAGTTAGTGGCGGTTTTAACCCTTACTAAAGGAAAAGACTTTTTAGTAAATTAGCGACAGTCAAGTTGTAAGTTAAAATTTTAGGAAATAATTAGCGACGGTTATGATCCTTGTTAAATTATAAGTTAAAATTTTAAGAATCAATTAGCGACGGTTTTACCCCTGGCTAAATTGAAGGTTGAAATTTTAGCAATCAGTTAGTGACGATTACAACCTCTGCTAAATTGAACTAAGTAAAAAAATTAATGTTCATTTAGTGACGGTTTTAACTCCTGCTAAGTTAAAACTAAAAATTAATTTTGTAACGGTTATGTCAGTGGTAAAAAAAATCATCGCAAAAGTGTAATGCAACGGTCACTTCTATGACGGTCATAAAAACCGTCGCTAATCACTTTGTAGGAGTTAAAATCGTCGTAAAATTCATCCTAAAACTGTCACAATTATAACCAATTTTTTTGTAGTGTAGTTATTACAACATTTAATTGTCTCTGTTATATAACTTTTTCATTTTTTTCTCATTTGAAAATTTTAATTCACTTCAAAATATAAAATTATTCTAAACTTTTATTTTACACATCACAATCTATCACGTTTTTTTAATTGTGCAATAATGTTAAGTTTTTGTTGGAAATATTAAACCAAGTTCAAGCAGCATTCATTGACCAAGCAAAAGTTCATCTGTAGGTGTACATCACCAAATTCTCAACCCTTAACAATTTGATGAGGCTTACAAACAGAAGCCATCACTTGGCTTTCAAAAATTAATCAGTGTTAGAAATGTGAAGAAAGATACAGAGATCAAGATGGACAAGCGGTGGTGAGCACGAAATAACGAACTTCAACGAGTATGGATATTTGTGATAGAGTTCTGTTAAAGAAAATAGTATTGAATTTGCGCGTTTGAGTTATAAAAATTTGTGAGTCTATTAAGATTATTTTATTTAATAATAAAATATTTTTTGTATATTTGAGTGTTGTAAAATTCGTTGTCCACCACACGCTATTTTAAATTTGTCAACAATTTTTAATATCTTGAAATTTGTAAAATATAATTTCTAATGCTTGTATATTTTATAGAATTGATAATTAACAACAACATTGATAACTGATTTTTTTCATTATTAAATAGAATAGAGTACATATTATGGTAGAAATATAAATTTATCGGTACTATATAATATCTCTCATAAAACTAACTATACAAAGGGCTCTAGTAAGCCAGGGGTCGTTCTCTTAAGAAACACCTGTAGTTTGTTACTGTACGTCAAGGATCAAGTTGTTCACAAACGTAGATCTTGTTTGAGTTGTTAACCAAACAATTGTTGTCTACTTGAAATCCAGCAAAATGTAGATTGTAGTGTGTAAGAAAAATAAAATTTCAAATTATTGTGTTTTAAAGTAGATTAAAGTTTTTAAATGAAAAAAAAATAAAAATATTATAAGAGATAAAAAATTTAAATGCAGTAGACACTAATTTTTTCATCATTAGAATCAATTTTAAAAATTAATTCAAATGCAATATAAATCATTAAATGAATTTAAATCAATAGTAGAAATTTGATGTTTAGACTTATATCGACTTATATCCACGTAAACCAATCCTCTCTTTTTTGAATAACATCTCATCCATACAAATTGATCCCTTCATGAAATTGCATGCAATGGAAATACGAATTAAACTCAGTTATGATATGTTGCTGCCGACCACAACTTTGCCGCCAAAGTTGTAATAATCAAAGTCACTAACACTATGCTCCCAAAAAAAAAGGAAAGAGTAAGAGTAAAAAAGTTTAAAATTTAAAATTTTTCCTTATTTGGTTGAAAAAAAAAAAGAGAAGAAAATAAATTTGTATTATTTTAACATATTAAATTTTTAAAATTTGTTCTTCTTTTCATTTTCTTCTCAAATTAAAATTAAAAATTTTTCTTTCTTTTCTCTCATTTTCTATTCTTCCCAACATATGATAATAGACTGACCTAAGAAATTAGTTCTGTATATATAAACATTTATAAATAATGGTTGCCTGCTACTAGCAAGTTGAATCTTAAGTTGTTTGAAATCTGATAAAGGGTCAAGTGTGAAAAAAAAAACACACGCGCACACACAATTGGCAAAAATACTGGATTACGATTATTTTATAAACATTTTTCTGTTTTACTGTGGTTTCAAAGTAAATTACCAAAATACGCAGTCGTCATTTTGAATAGCGTCCGCGGGCCACAGAGACGCCATCCGACTTGGCGCCACTGGCCTCGTAGGCACCTTGGAGGCGTCATTCAAAGTGGCGCCTTCCATTTAGAGGCGCCATTTGAAGAAGCGCCTCCGCCCCCATTGTGTTTGAATTTCCCCTGAAGGCGCGATTTCAAGAGGCGCCCCTACCCAATATAAATTTCTAGGAGGCGCCATTTCATGTGGCGCCTCCTCCCCTTTAAATACCCAACCCTTCTTCACTTCGTAACGACACCCCAAACCCTCACAGCCGCTATTCTTCCCTTCTTTCTTCGTAAACCTCACAGCCACTCTTCGCAGTTCCTATTTCCTTCTGATCTTCTTTCAGCTCTTCCTTGGTTAGTATTTTTATAATTTCTGTATTTTTATTATAATTTTTATTTTATGTTGATTATTATGATTTATGATGTAAAATGATGATCTAGGATTTAGAAAAAATTTGTACAAATTTAAATGATTTGTAATAGTTTGTAATTTTTACTAGTTAGTTTTTTTATAATTTCTATATTTATATTATATTTTTTATTTAATGTTAATTATTATGATTTATGATGTGAAATAATGATTTAGGATTTAGAAAAAATTTGTATAAATTTATATGATTTGTGATAGTTTGTGATTTTTATTGGTTAGTATTTTTATAATTTTTATATTTATATTATAATTTTTATTAGTTATTATAAGAATATATTTTTCAGTGGGAGAAGAAATTTTATTTTATATTGATTATTATGATTTATACTATGAAATTATGATATAAGATTTAGAAAAAATTTGTACAAATTTATATGATCTATGATAGCTTGTGATTTTAAAAGAAAAACAAAGGGGATAAAGAAAAGTATCTTAAAATAAAATTTAGGATTTAGGTAAAAATTATTTTTAGATATTTTTAAAATAAAAAATTATTTAGGATATAGGATATGATAAAAATAAGATTATTTTTATTATATGTTTATTATTACGAGAATATATTAGCTTATTGATCAATATTTTTAGGTTAATTCTAAAGTAATATATGTTAAAATAAATAAATATCAATTCAGGGTTTAGTGTAAAGCCTTGATATGTTATGTAGTATTTCTATTTACTTTATCTTTTTTATTGTACTATTTTATTATTATTTTTTGTTAACTCATGGTATTTAAACCATATACACTAATATTTTTTAGTAGTAAGATATATCAATTTTTTTATTATAAATGTATTTTATATAAATTATATAATTCATTCAATTAAATAATTTATTATACAATCAATTTCTTATTACTTTATACCGTACGTATTGTTTATTTCTTATTTACTCTACTGTGTTCTTTTTATATCTATTCTTATTATTTATGGTTTAAAACATCAACATCATTAATTAACATAAATATAATAAGTTATAATTTTTTAATTTATTACAATATTTTAAGTAAATTAAAGCTTTAATATACATTTTATTAATAAAAATAATTAATTTCATATTATATTTTTTAAAAAAATATTTAGTAATTAAATTAAATATTATTTGTATAAATTTTTTAAAATTTTTGTTGATAATAATTTTTAAATATTATATTTTAAATTTAAAATACATCAACTAAGAGTTCTCCAGGAGTTTACAATTCGTACATAATTTTTTCTTTATTTCATGTACTTTACTGAATTTTTTCTTCTTTATTTCTTCAATCATTCTGTTAAAAGTTTAAATGCAATATATTGAATAATATAAATATAATACAATTTAATTTTTTTTGACATAAAATTATTTTTAAGGATCAAATATTTTTTTTTTGAAAAATTTATGTTATGGAAAGCGCTAATTGAGATAATTAATTATATATTTCAGTTTTAATAAAAGTATTTAAGAATAAAAATTAATTATCTTTTAAAATTTATTAATATTTTCTTGATATAAAAATTCAAACACTATATTTAAAATTGAATATACATCAATAAAATTTTTTATATATTATTGTTTTTATTCCTTTAATATATTATCTTACAAAATATATTTAATTTAGCGTGATTTTTACATAATTTTTTGATTGATACAATAATATCTAATAACTTTTACTTAGATATTAAAGTTATTAAATTATCTAACAAAATTTTCTTTCTTGCAGAGGCTTTTTTCTGTTTGCTTCTCCTGATACTTACTGGTTAGTATTTTTATAAATTTTGTGCTTATATTATAATTTTTATTAGTCATCATGAAAATATTTTTTATATTACTACAGAAATTTGTTTAAAATATTATGATATAAATAATATAAATTTTTTTATTTTATATTGATTATTATGGTTTATGATGTGAAATTATGATTTAAGATGTAAAGTTATGATTTATGAAAATTTTGTAGGAATTTATATGTACTGTGATAGGTTGTTCTATTAAAAGAACAACAAACGAGATAAAGAAAGGTGTCCTAATATAGGTTTTAGGACCTAGGTAAAAGTTATATTTAAAAAATTTTTTCATGTAAAATCTTAATATATCATAAGAGAGGTACTAAAAATAAAATTCTAGGATAAGTGAATGTAACCAGAAGCCTTAAAAAATAGGATATTGTTATTAAAAATATGAACTTTTTTCTATTTAAATAGTAGATATTATAAATGCAAGAATAATAAACATACTCGAAAAAATTATACTGTACATAGGTTTATTCAGAAAGCATTAAAATATATATGGAGGTATTGCAACTTCAGATCGCCTGGATCCCGCACACTGAGGTGGTCATCGCATCACTGCCTTAGTACTGTTTTGACGGGAGTGACATGTGGACAGTAATGGTGCTGCTCATTCACTTTCAGATTGTCGAGTGGCACCGGCCGGATAGGGTTTTGCGGCAGTTTGGACTACGCCAGGCTATTCCTGAGCCACTGAAGTAGGTGGCGGAGGTCCATTGCCTTCACTTGTCTGGTCAGCATAATGAGGAGTGGCACATCCGCCATCAGCCGTATATTGCACTCTAGGATATCTAGGGAGACTTGTGCGCTATCGCCGAGCTGACCACACGACTAGTTCTGGGCCCACGATCCGATTACATGGCATGGTACAGACGAGTTAACAGGCGATGTATTACACCCGTTGGGGGAGTGCTAGACCTTGTGGTAATACTGCGTGCTAGTTTTCTGTGTTTGATTTTCTTCCTATGCATTAGTATTGTAACTAACTTTAATGTCAAAAATTTGCACAAGTAGATGAGATGTCCACATTACAGGACTTCATTACACCTGAGGGGCAGGCTAGGTTCACCTTCGATGCGCTTAGATCAGCGATAGACTCCATCCTTCATGCCATTCAGGAGGTTGATCATGTAATTATTGACTCACATGCAGAACCAGCTCCTCATGCCCATCATATCCCAAACCCTGCGGAGGGTGACCATGATCAACCTCGTTCTTGTCGACGACGTTGCACTGCTCCATGACATACGTCGCAGGCTAATGTTCCGTCCGCTTCGATAGTGCAACAGACTCCACCATCGACTGCCCAGGAGACCATGATGATGATGCCTGATATGACTGTCTCATCTCATATGTACCCTACTGCACCTGATGATCCTTCATCCTCCACCATGTTCCCGGCTGCACTATATGGTCTGTCGTCATCCCAGATGTACCAGTTTCCTCCTAGTGTTCCATCCTCATTCCAAGCATTTTCACATATACCAAGAGTTTCATCTTCATTCTATGCCTTTCCTTCCGATGATGCTGGTCCATCACAGCCATATCGTCCTTCATTTGATCTACATACTCAGGATCAGGGATTAGTACTTGGTGGCATGATGACAGATGACTCAAAGCTTGTAGATAGAGGTAGAGGTGGAGGCAGAGCAGGAGCCAGAGGCAGAGGCAAAGCGGGAGCTGGAGGTAGAGGAGACACAGACACCAGAGATGTGACTCCCGAGCCTGCGCAAAGGGTTAGTAGATATGGTCGCCACATTACCGATCTTGGATGTGGGACTGGACATCACTTACGTAGACATTAGCTTTCTTTTTCATATTTATTGTATATTTATATACATCTATCTTACTACTTTATTGTCAAACATTAATATTTAGAATGATTTTGATTATTACGACATTTTTATCTGCTTGCGTAGGTACTTATATCGATTTTAATTACCAATTCTTCTAACAAATACACAATCAATTCAACTCTCATATAATGCATCAAATATATGCAATTTTTTCTAATAACATCCTTCTAACTAGAATTTTATTCTCTCCTCTGGTATTTTATTTTCATAACTTTAATTATTATAAATTATTAACAAACATAAATTAATTATAAAATTTTTAAAACAATGTATGTTTATTTCTTTCTAACGATAAGGATTATTCTATGTTCCACATCTCGTTGGGCAAAAGTATCGATTTACTATTTTTTTAAAATATTATTTTTTGTTTTA
The DNA here is from genome assembly GCA_020226215.1 of Sindora glabra. Taxonomy (NCBI): domain Eukaryota; kingdom Viridiplantae; phylum Streptophyta; class Magnoliopsida; order Fabales; family Fabaceae; genus Sindora; species Sindora glabra. Next base: position 88,513,838 of record CM035227.1, on the reverse strand, counting down.
CCGTTCTTTCAAAATATTTTACTAAAATACGCACAGCGGCGGAGAGACGCCAAACCAAATGGCGCCTCTGAGGGCGGTCGAGGCGCATCTCCCAAATTTTAAGTTAATATATAAATAATAGAAAATAATAAACTTTAAAATTATTAGAATATTTAGTTTTTAAAAAAAATGATGATAATGACATCTCCCAAATATAATAACTAACATTATTAATTTTTTACTTTCACAATTGTTATAATTATCTATTCTTTTATTTATTTACCATTTTAAAATAAATAAATAATATTAAAATAAATTAATAAATTTTATCTTCATAATATAAAATATATAATTATTTTTTAATTAATTTTTTTCTCATTATTTATTTTAATATTATTAATGAAGAAAGAAATAAATAGTTATAATAAATATAAAAAAATTAATAATATTAATTATAATATTTGAAGGATAAATAACCATCATCCTTGTAAATGACATTAAATGCTATGTTTATTCAATACGTTATGAGTTGAGTCCACCAAATATTTAAGAATAAAAACACGTAGCACAATTATCAACGTAAATAGGGATGCTGGCCATGTACAATACCAAAATTCAAGTCTTTTGGATCCACAGTAGACATGGTCACCGGCTAATTAACTTAGAAATGAGGAGCAAGAGTACCGTAAGCCAAAGGCGCCATATCGCCTAGCATCCCTTCCCTTGAGCGCCAACGACGCCATTTCGTCTGGTGTCTCTCCGCCGCTGTGCGTATCTTCTGTGCGTATTTTGATAAAATATTTTGAAGGAACGGTAAAATGAATAATAGTTTCTTAAAAAATAGTAAATCACTACTTTTGCCTCTCATTGCCAAAATATTTTATCATTCTAACGAAATAAAAAAGAATTAATTCATGTTATAATTTTAATTTCATTACAAAATGAAAATATTATTGCAACGAAATAACCATATTTTTTTTAATTTTCAACTGTCTTCAACTTCATCATTTCGTATTTACTTTGTTACAAAATAAAAATAATTTTATTAAAATAAATACAAAGTAGCAAGAATATTATTGGAATAAATACAAAATAAAAAAAATATATCTATTTCGTTATATTTCTTTCCATTTTTAACAATCTTCAACTTCATATATAAAGAATATTATTGAATAATTCAATAAATTTGCTTATGTGTAATAACGTATTAAATAATTACTTGTAATAATATAATTCCGAACGTTGGAAGTTTATAATTCTGAAAAATGATAAATATTAAGTATCATTAGATTAAATTTTGAGAGACATTAATATAAATTACATAATTATTCTTTATTGATCCTATATTTTATTTTAATAATATTTAATTATTTACTAAATATTTATTATTTTTATTAAATATATTATTATCATTAACTACTTTCTTATTTAATTCCTATAATAAATTTATGTATTAAATATCAAAGTGGAGTTAACATATTTTTTTATGATATCAAATATAATTATGAAATGAGTAATTTATTTTTAAAAATTTATTTTGAGTCACAATCACATATTATTTACTTTTAAAATTTTTATTTTGAAATAACATCAAAATTAATTATTTTTGAAGAAAAATTGTAGTTGAAAGGCATCAAAATTAATAAAAATTGCAGACTGAGGGCACTATTTTGAATGGTGTCCTCAAGGTTGCCCAGGGGCGCCACCTTCGGTGGCGCCTCCCCCCATGGACGCCATCCCAAATGGCGCCTCCCCCCACGGCACGTATTTTGGTAATATATTTTCAAACAACAGTAAAACGGAAATAAGTTTCTGAAAAAATAGTTACACGGTACTTTAACCCACACAATTCAATCATTTACTGCTACATTTGTAATTATATAATTTTTATATTATCTTTTTGTCAGGATATAATTTTTAGCTTTAACTGTAGCTAGTCAAACGATATTTACTGACTGAGATTTTGAGGCATCGATGAAGAATCAAGAAAAAGATTTATTTCATAATTTATCATTTAAAATGTTAAATTTGATAGTTAATCCTTCTTTTTCTTTTTGTTCATTTGAGCAAGTTTTCGAAAAATTTCTCTATACAAGGAAAAAAAATATATTTAATTATAAATTTATCAATATATAACTATAAAAAGATTTATAATTTTAACATTTTCTGTGTTGCAACTTTATGAACGGAATTGTAATTTTTTTCAATATATTTGCAATGTAAAAGCTCTTATAAAATTATTAAGCCTATATGCCATCTGATACACCGTATAAGATAAGCATTAATAGTATAGAAATCATGAGAGATATTTTAGTTTTAATATAAGATAAATATAGTTTAAATTCTTATGTTATGTTAATGTTTGGTATGTTATTATGTATCATATATTTTTGCAAGATATTTTCTATTAAGATAATATTATAAGAAGTTTGACTTTTTAAAGGATTGAATTTTTCTATTGTTAAATTATTTTTAATGCATTAAAATTTATATTTTTAATTGTTATTCACTTATTTTAAAATTTAAAAATAATCTAATAATAAAAATATTTGCCATTTTTCCCTTACGTCAATGAACAAGGGGAACAATAAGTTGCAAATGAATAGAATTAGTGTTTTCAGAAGATCAACTTTGCCGGTGGACATTCGTCAGAAAAGTCCAGCACCAAATCACTATGGCGGGATTTCAGGACCCGCCGCCGATAGCAAGGATGGTAGAACTGGAGGAGAGTCCAATGACGATGGAAATAGAGGTCGAGAATAGGTGGATATTGTTGGGTGCGTTGCAGAATTGCCAAAAGGTGTTTCTTTGTAATTTTGAGCTTGTTTACCAGGTTAAACGCTACTGAACCATTGATCTCAGCCTTCCAAACATTCTCAATCACCTTTCGACATGACAAATCTTGAAACCAAGCAAATATAAACCTAGAAGGCCTACACCCTTAATCCTTGTCAAACTTAGTACCAAGGCAAATAGGAATATTATCAAAAACTGAAGTAGGTAGATGTAAGATGGCAGCTTTTGGAAATAACAATCTCCAAGTACCATTGCATATTTCCCTATCTTCTCTTTCTCTGATAGCCTGAGAGCCAATTCTACCATTGTCCAAAGTGAAAGGATTAGACTTAAAGACTTAGAGTCAAGATCTATGCCAACCATATGCTGCACAAAAGCATTAAAAGCAGCAACATAAAAATTGCCCACCAAACGGGCTCCCTACTTCTCATGTTGAGTAAGAGAAGCATTAAAATCCCTTAGGATCACCAAAGGATTATTAATTGAATTTTAGAGCTCAAAATCTATCCCAAAGAGCATGGCAATCATTTGAATAACAAGAGCCATGAACACAAGTGATAAACCACTTCTTTTCATTTCCATTTTCTTTAATAGATAGTTTAACATGAATCATTCTTTCATCATGAAAAAGAGTACTAATTTTTGTACCTTGAGTCCATAGCGAAACCGAACCTCCCTTGTGCCCCTCCGCTGGTACAGAAATATAGTCTAGCATTCCAATTTTGTGAGCTGCATGTTGTAATCTTTTATCATTTGCTTTTGTTTCACTCAAGAAAACACAAATTGACCTCCTTTCCCTAACTAAAGCACTAACTATCAACGTTTGGTTAATTCCTTGACGGTTCCATGCTAAGCATTTCGTGCTGCTAATGGAGGTGTGGTTTGGCCTACCTCCTCAGGCCATTCGGATGTGAGAGTTGAAACTTGCCCAATCCATGCTCTAATCTTCCATTTTGATACCCTAATATGTCCTCTAACTTGATCTCCTTGATAAGTGCAGCAAACTTACACTGCTCTAGGTTAATGCTAGAGTCTCCTCTAAGTCACTGTTAGGATCTTTCATATTGCATTTAAGCCTCGTCACCTCCCTTTCCCTTCCGTTGAGCTAAGAAGTCTTCTAACAATTTTTGTCTAACTATCCTTACGATAACCCTTCCCTAATTTATCTCTTGATTCAAACTCCATACAGCCTGAGTGAGATAAGTTTGTTTCCAATATGATTTTCATTCAAAGCTTCCGAGATACTAGCTTTTTTTAGCACTAGAAGAAGGTGGTTGTTAACTAAAGATATAAATACCAATTCTTTATACATTAATCGATTTGAGCCTCCTACAATTTCCTTAAGATTACATCACTTCTCTGCAGAAAAGGTAAGTTATAAAGGTTAGTTCTTGGAAACAACTACAAAAGTTAGGTTACCCTCATTAACAACACCCTTATGATTTGCACATGACGTCTTTGAAAACAGATCCCTAATTTCACCTTCAAAATTATTGTGACTTACGTCCCCATTTTTTAGTTCTGCTAGCAAGGTTTTTAGCTCCTTTCCAAGATGAACACGAGTCCTAAGCCCATATCTACGATTCTTTTCACCTTTCTTTGTATTTGATCTAGGATACTTACATATCCCCCCAAAATGCCATAGCTATGAAACAGACTTTGGATTTTTTTTTTCATATTTGAAGTTAATCAAAACTTCACCTGCTCTGCTCTCCACAACCAAAAGCCTAATGAGAAAGGCTTAATAATGCAGATCCAAGCCCTCATTCTAATTAAAGATATCAACAAGTTACCATTGTGGACTGGAATCTCCACTCCTTAACCTTCCCAATCTTTGAAATGATGATTTTGGCATTATTTTTGTCCATGTATTCCATAGGTAGGTGAATCTGGATCCACACCAGTAATTGATCAAAATTTACATCCTGAATAGACATATTAGAATTCCATAAATGTAAGTTTAAAACCTGGCCAAGGTATTCCATGGTGCCCATCTCAAGACTAATTGTCTATCCTCTTCAGAATCATAAGTAAAGATGCAAGTATTGAAACCAATCTTAGCAATAAGGAAATCCCTTGCCATACTCCAACTTTTATTTAACATTTCCTTAACAACTTTTTTGTTAAGTAGTTTTAAACAAACTTTCCAATTCTCTAAAAGATTTGTTTGGTTGAAGATCAATACTCATCCTCTGAATCTGATTGGTGATCTTGATACTTCTTTATTTCTATTACAGATCTAGACTGGTTCCTTGAATAAGATGGCTAGCCTATGCCTAAGGAGATCAGATCAAAATCAAATCCAATCCAGAAAATTTTGAAAACTTTTTGTGCCCTTTCAAGCCATAAAGAAGTGACTTAAAAGAAGACTTACAAAGTGAAATTCATCTTTTATATATGTCACACCACTGTAGCATAAAAAACCAACTTCTGATTTAAAGCGATGATACATGATCTAGCTACTGTAAACTCCCCTTACAAAGAGGAAGAACCCACCATGGTTCAGAGAAGATTTATGTGGGTTGTCATCATTTAATATGCTAAATTTGAGATCTACCTCCTTTAAAGTGTATCTGGCTTATCCTAGAAGACAAAATGAGATGCCTTAGTTCTTGATGAAAAAAATTAAGAGAGTAAACAATTACAAATTTAAAATTTACTTTTTTAATTAATGGTTATTTATTTAATTTTAAACTCTTGATTTTTTTTATCAGTGATTACAATGTATTATTTTACTTTTTAAATCATATTTTGCACTTCAGAAAAGTTTAATTCTTAAATTTGATAATTAATCATTCCTTTTTATTCTTTGGTTGATTTGAACAATTCCTTGGTTAATTTTGCTACTCCATACAAAGAAAAAAATAACATAAATATAAAACTAGTTATAAATTTCTTTAATAAATCATACTTTAAACAAATTTTTAATCAAATGTTACACTATAAAAAGATTTATAATTTTAGCACTTTCTGTATTGCAACTTTATGAATGAAATTATAATTTTTATATATATTTGCAATATAAAAGTTCTTATAAAATTATTAGATGCCATTTGGATTGCTCGGTGGGCCAGCCACATTTTGCTTAGGCGGGTTGGTTCAGGTTCAAAAATGGTCTAATTTTAACTCAATAATAAAGTATCCATCATTAAGTACGGTAATTTTCTGTAAGGTGAAATTCAAAAATATACTTAAGCTTTTTTCTTTGTTTTGGTTAAAAGATATTTTTTCTAAAAAAAATTTCATTTTCTTGTGTATAAATAAAAATGCACCATGGTAGGTATATACCGTGATATATATTAGAAAAATACATGATGTTTATAATAGAGAGGTAAAATAGCTTTTTCACCATACTTCATACACTTAATATTCAAGAGATAGAACATTTTATATTATCTAAATAATTTATTATTAAAAAATATCTACCTTTCAAATAAACAAGCATCAAATAATTAAATAATTAAACCTGTTTTATAAAAAATTTATCCTCTTTTTAATATTGCATTTACTATGTTACCTTCAAAAATACACTTTTTAATTAAATTTCATATATTTTTCAGAACAATCCAAGTAAGAAAATTCATTTATAAATTAATTGAAATCATTATTTTAACAAAATTTATAAATAATAGAATTTATTTTTATTTAGATGAAATGATATTAGAAAATTTTGATGCCAAACAATGGGTTAGATAAATTCACATGAAAATAAGCTGTAATGTTTTATAATTTCAATTTGTTTGTAAATAATTTTTTAAACATATAAAAAATGCTTGAAATATTTCAATTCAAAAGAGCAGATTGTAATAGTATATATATCATAAAATGTTATGATATAGGTTGAGATTTTTTTATAAAATAGGTGGTTCATGACAAATAAATTAATTCTAGTAAATTCTTAATAAATTACATATTTAATTTTATAATAGCTTAAATATAACCAAAATCAAAATAACAACATGAAAATACGGATGTAAAGAAATCTTGAAAAAAGGCATGCTATTTATGTTTTTTATGGAAATCATGTAAATCATATGCATTTGTTGATGTGTGTGATATGTTGATTTCAAATAGCGTGATTTTGCCCGACGAAAGATCGAAGTGAGGTTTTAACAAATTAGATGAAGATTTTACATTCATATTATGGAAATTTTGAGATATCAGAGGGAATTGAAATTATGAAAATAAGCAAAATTGTAATAAACAGATGATTAAAATTATTTCTAACTTCTAATAAGACTGTTCAAGATTCAATGGTTATCTAAACAGGGAAGTTACCGCTAACCCATTTTTGTATAGAGTGTAGCCTATATAGTGGTTGGGATTTAGTGCCTGGAGGTGTGACGTGGGGTTTGTATTCACAAATTTCGAAGTTATCATACTTCTATGATAATTTTTCACCAATAGTGTTTAGTAATGTGCCCCGAAAATCAGGCTCCCCAAAACGAGATTATTTGTGTCCGTACAATTAAGAGATTCACGTCCAGGTGATTATTTGGTGGGTGAGGTGTTGGTGCAAACGTGATCCCTTCGGAAGTTGCAAATGGCTACGTAATATGAATTACGTAAGTTCGTTCCTGTTGTCCACTTGACCACATGTGGGTCGTTCGAATTATGATTGGAAAAAAATTTAAATCTCAAAAAAATTCAATTGAATTAAATTAAAATAAATAGTTAAATGAGATTTTAAGTTTAGAATTAATTTGTAATATATTAATTATTTTTTGAAATAAAAATAATTTATAACTAGAAGAGTTTAAATTTTCTCAACTATTTCTAACAGAATTTATTCAAAATATTCTTTTCTCGTAATGTAAAAAATTTCTATTTTCTATTTTGTTATTATATTATCTTTTATTGATCTAAAATAAATATTATATAATATATTTATAAGATTAATATTAATTATAAATTTGTAATGGATCCATGTTAATTTTTGTTTTAATGTTATATTTCTACATTAATAATATTTTAACACCATGATAAATATGAAATTTCTAAATTTACAACTCATATATAATATTTTTCATGTTAATAATTTGATAGTCATATGATAATTATTAATAATATTCAAATACAAAATAGTCAAATTCTTATGTTATAAAAATTATAAAATTTCAATGTGAATAATATGAATGATTGTAGGAAAATTAATTTTTAAAAAATTCAATATATTTTACTAGCATTAGCGGTTAATATTAATTTTAATATTTGAATGGGTTAAAGTTGGATTATTGAAATGAAAATTTGAAAAAAATTAATTCCAATGAAAAGATTCAAATTACTTGAACCGAACTGCACACAACCTTCTTTGGAATGCCTATGCCAATCTCAATCTCAATTGTAATAATATGCTCTTTAACGCAAATTTACTTTACATATTAAAAGATCATTGCTCTCATAAGATGTAAATATGTTTTAAGAAAAAATATAAAGTGATTCAATCCATTGAGGCCATGATTTGTGTGGATCAGACTGAATAATATATGGATGAATCCACCTTATTTTATTTTTACAGATTTAGTTTTAAATTAAACTAATATATTACATAAATTTTCATCCATCCAATTCAATAATCATCCAAAATCCAATTCTTTATTTTTCAAAATAATTAAATTTAAATAAAATATTTTTAAATTATAAATTTTATTTATAAAATTAATAATTTCAAAATAAATTATTTTTAGTATAATTCTTGAATGATCCATGTGAATAAGAAATGCATTATATACGTTAACTTTACATTTATAGTTTCTGTTTTAGGCTTAAATTTGTTTTAAAAATTTTAAAATATTTTTAAAAATATAAAATTCCTTGAATCCGGTCCATGAACTTTAGAACTTACATTCACTTTTAAGGAAATTCCGATTTTATGAATCTACGGGTCCAATCTATCTATAATCGTCCAATTCATATATGGACTTAATATATCCGTTTAATAGTTATATAAAATATATAACATAGCATGCAAAGAAAGAAAAAAGCGTATCATATCTCTTTTTTATTATAAAATTAAATAATACAAGCTTTACAACTTAATCAAATTAAATAGAAATATACAAAATTTAACTAACTGATTTCCCTTATAAGGTCAATGAATAAAGTATAAATAATAATAGACAAAAATAGTATCATATATAAATTATGTCGGCACATTTGACTTTCCATTCTCACGGACTTCTGAACCTTTTTTTTATTAATCATATTATAAAAATATTATAAAATCTTATACACTAAGTTAAAACATTTAAATTTATTTTAAAATGAAATTATAAAGTGTTTAAAAAATAACAATTCATCATAAGTTTGAATAAATTTCACATGCTAAAGACAGTTGTAATCAAGTCACCAACTCAATCGCATGAGCAAGAGATTAGTTTTAATTATAAAAAAATTTAATGATCTATTATCTCATCATAAGTTATAATTTTCAATTATAGCCAAACAAATTATATTCATTAACTGGTAGCGATCTTAGGTGTGCATTCTCGGGAATATGATTCTTGAGAAATTAATTGACAAGAATGTAACATTATTATGTTTGATTCATTATAAATTTTTCTGAAAATATTTTAATATCGCATTCCCATTACATAGGAATATGAGATACCCACCTCCCTCTATGGAAATATTTTAGAGGAATGTTAGGTTAAAAAGATTCTCGAAAATGTGACATTCCCAAACATTTTTTTTCAAACTTTGAACTAAACATGGGAATCTGATATTCCCTTAAAACATTCCTGGGAATGTTAAAAATATTCTGTGAACCAAACGCCACCTTAATGCTTTGTTTGAAGGAAGAAAAAGAAAATACTGGAGAAACAAAATTTTATATTTTTTCTCTTCTCTTAGATGGTTAAAGAGAAAAGAGAGAGGAAAAAAATAAAAAAGTAAAATGTATGGTTATATTTTTTTTAAAAAATTTTTTCTCTTATTCAAATTTAAAAAAAATTCTGTTCTTTCTTCCTTATTTTTTCCCTACCAAACAAGGTATAAGATTCTATCATCGATGGTGAAGCTAGGGTATAGGTTGGGACGATTTTAGCCTCCCAAAAGTCAGAAAATTTACAAATATATATTTTAAATTTTGTTTATTTTGTAAAAAATTTATATTCAATCCTTCAAAATTAAAAAAAAAATTCATGAATTCATAATAAATCTCACTTCAGCCCCTCATCTTTTCCCCTTTTTTGGCTCTGCCGCTCTGGTTGCATCTCCGCCCATAGTGAAATCAGGATAAAGATTTGCCTTCTTCATTTATCATTTAAGATGTTAATTTTGATAGTTAATTTATTGTTTTATTAATTTATAACTTATTATAACTTTCTTTAATAAGTTAAACTTTAAGCAAATTTTTAGTCAAAATTTTCAACTATAAAAAAATTATAATTTTGTAAAACTTTTCGTGTTGCAACTTTATAAGTGAAATTGTAATATTTTTATATATTTATTATATGCAAATTTCTGACAAGATCATAACATTTATGCTTTGTTTAGTATGTTGTATAACATTAATGTAGATCAATAGTACTAGGATAGTGGACTTAGTTATGGTATAAATAAATTATTACATTATCTAATGTTTAATGTGTCACTAAATATATTTTATCATTCTCATTTCACAATAGAAGAATATACTATAAGGGACTGCTAACCATAGGAACATACTTAAAAAAAAAGATTATTTGTATAGGTCCTATTATCGTCTGTATAGCTATTATAGATAATATTATTATCTATGTTAAAAAAAAAAGATTATTTGTATAGGTCCTATTATCGTCTGTATAGCTATTATAGATAATATTATTATCTATGTTACGTTGTTTCTATATATTCATATGTGTTTCAACCTACAAAAATAACTTTTTATATCATCTATATAGGTTATATTTATATAAGTGATAAAGTTGTATTGTCATCTGTATAGTAAGCATTTATACAAATGATAATTATTACCTGTATAGTTGCATGAACAATAAAAAAAATTTCAATTCACATTAAAAAAATTTAACATTTTTATTAATTTTTAACATAATGGTAAAAAAATTAATACACACTAAATTTTTTTTATAATTATTAATAATTATAGAAAAATAATTATTAATAATTATAGAAAAATATCATAATATCAATAAATAAAATAAAAACTAACTTCCAATAATACATAATAAAAAATATTTATATCCTTATATATATATATATATATATATTATCCATTATTACTTATATTTTGAGTATTTTAAATTCTTAAATTATAAAAAAATCATAGAATTTTTTTTATTTTTTATTAGTGTAATTGTGAAATTATCATACTTTTATTTTTCAAATACTTTCATTCTTGTATAATATAATAAGTTAATTACAATTATATGACTTACTTATTATATTAAATTATATGCATTTTATTATCCATTATTACTCATATTCTTAGTACTTTAAATCATTATTTAAATTGTAAAACATTTCAAATCATAAAAAAATTTTTATATTCATTATTGTAATTATCAAAATCAGTTATTATCATTTTTAATTACTTTTTCTATAAGATTTAACAATTTAACAAAAATTATATGACTTGTTTCTGATATTAAATTATTATGTATTTTATTATCTATTGTTATCTAATAATATATTTTTTATTAAGTATTGAATACTTGTTATTTAGTAATTTTTTATAAGAATTTAATTTAGTGATTCTATAAATGTTCAAATTGTTTTTCTAGTATTTTAAATGATTGCTTAAATTACTAAATATTTCACATCATTAGAGATTTTATGTTTTTATTCATGTAATTGTTAAAATTTATATTCATTCATTTTTATACACTTTTATGTTTAATATAATTCAATAATTTAATTAATATGATTGTCAAAATGATTACAAATTTTATTGTCGTATTTTTAATCAAGCTCACTAGATGTTTAATGCAATATGTATATACCAACTTTAACAAAATATTGATTTTACCAACTAATATAATAAAGTATTAAAATAAATTAATATTGAACTATCATATCAATATCATCAACTATTTAAAATAATAACCATATCAAACTATACAAAATAATTTTTTTTAAAATAAATATCATATAAAATATGTAAAATAATAACTCATACTCATTATATGTTTAACACAATAAATATATGTTATTATAAAAAATAATAATTATATCAAATTAATTAATTAGGTAAAAATTTATTTTTATATATTATATCAATACTATTTAAAAAAATTTAGTGTGTGACTTTTTTAAAATACCTTAATAAAATAGCAAAGTAACAATCAAGAATTTTAATCAATAATGCAACAACATAATTTAAATATATAACAAAATAAATACAAGAATTGATGAATAAATATAAAAAGATGGTAAAAAAAGAAAAGAAAAGAATATAATTGAAGGTCAAGAAAGAGTAAAAGCTGCACTGGAGTGTGCAAGAAATGGAAGAAACGACTTACAAGTAGGCATTTACAAACAAACTATATACAAATAGTAAAAGAAAATTATGTATACAAGTATCCTTGATTGTCTTAGTTTGTCCAAAATGAGTGCCATATGCATCACTTCACTTTTTAAGTATATTAAGATAACAAAAAGTCATCTTTATAGCTAAAAAAAAGTCATCTATATTAACTTTATAATTTCAACTTGCCAAATTTTTGTTATCCTCAAAAATTTGAACTTTATATAAATAACTTTTATCATTTGTGTAGAGAAAAATCTTTTTTAAGTTAAAAAATCTATACAAATAACAAAAATCATCTGTATAGAGATTTTTTAGTTTTTTTGAGAAAATTTAAAAAATTATAGGTTTAAAAATTTTTGAAAAACTCCATACAAATGACTATTAATGACAATAGTCATTTGTATAGAGTTTTTCAAATTTTTAAAAAAAATTAAAAAATATGCTATGTAGACAATAAAAAATTATGTTTATAATTATTTTTTCAAAAAAATTAAAAAAAAAAACTATACAAATGACATACAAATGACTAGTCATTTGTATAGAGTTTCTAAATTTTTTTCTCTTTAAAAAAATTTGAAAAATTTTATACAAACAATAAAAGTTGTCTATATAGAGTTTTTAAATATTTTTCTTTTTAAAAGAATTTAAAAAATCTATATGAATGATCAAAATTATGTTCTTTATATAGGTATCACCTATGTATTACACAATTGTTATAGTGACATTTACCTTTTCATTTGGACAAAAAAATGTACTATGTAATATCGTAAAATAATATTTAAAATTTTTTTATTTCAAAAGTCCTAAAGTATTTGTTTTAACCAGAGAGCATAAATGAATTATGTTTATTCTGAATGAATAAGATTGACTCCAATTTGAAATGAGGGATTGAAATTTAAAAATGAAACGAACTTACATGGTGCGAAAACCACTAAAACAAAACTCATAGCTCTTTTGCTTTTTCCTTCTCTCTCTTTTCCCCCGCATTTTTTCCCGATATTGCCTCTCTCTCTCTCTCTCTCCTTTTTCTCTATGGCTCGCCCTCTGCCAGTGATTGCTACTGCTGCTTTTGGTGCCAGTGCCATTACCATGCTCCTCCATCTGGTGACTGCTATTCACAGTGTGCGGAAAGACTGCGAATCATGGCTTGTGCAGGAGGCAACACCGACCACTGGGTCCTCTTTTCAACACATTCATGTCAGTTTTCGATAGCCACCGTGCCTATAAGCTCCTTTCCAGCTTCAGCTAGCTGCTACCGTGAGAGAGAGCCATCGGAGTTAACGGGAACAACAACGGAACTTCTGGGTTTCCAAGCGTTCTGGCTGCCTTAACTTTTTTGGGCGACAGTTAACAGTCAACGAACTCCCTTAGTTGGTGGTAATTGAAAATCTTCTAATATTTTGATAATTGAAAATTGATCCAGATTACCTATTTTATGCATATTATAGATTCATAGTGATGCTTATGAAAATAATTTTTTTTTTGCTATAAAGTGATAAAATAATATGATTGAAACTTTTTTAGAGTGTTACATTTTAATGTTATTGAAGATTTGAACTTGATTTAGAAAACCTTATTTTATCATATTATTTTAAATACTTTATATAGCATTGATAAAATAAAGATTTTATACTCAATAGTATTGGACTAGTATACCTAGAGTGCATCTATATGATCAAAATCTAATATTTTTAATATTCAAATTTTGATCCAAAAAATTTTCAATAAATATGATTTTCTTATTTTTTAAAGAAGAGTTAAAACTATAAGAAACAAGTGTATAGTTTTATACACTAATGTGAGGAGAGCCCTTCTAGAAGTTAAGATCTTATCATTTTGATCATTTTATACTTCAATTCAAAAAACCTATCATTTATGAAAAAAATTTATTTTTTATGATAAATTTGAAAATAAAGAAAGTGATTCTAGTAGTATAGTTTTGAATTGAAAATCCCTACATAATGACATATCTAAATTAAAAGTTAATATTAGAAAATATAAGGAGCAAATAATATGGAGTGCTATTATATCATGATTTAAATTTGGATTTGTAATGTTAGGGAAGAAAACAAGTAACAACCACATATTCATAAGTTATCTTTATATATTATGGAGTAAAAAGAAGGGAAAGATGAAAGTGAAATGCTTGGGAATCTCAAAGTGAATTAAGTACTCCCAGGTGAATATGTATCTTACCCCAAATTTTATATATTACTTATATTAGTTGGATGTTATATTTTATAATTTATAATTTTCTTATCGATTATATGGATCTTAAATATGTTCATACATGGATTGAATCTATTTATAATTAGAGAGCTTTAATCTCAATAGTTGTGTTTATTTACTTGACCGATATGTCGTCAAAATAATTGGTCTATTAGTATGTGTGTATGTGTTTATATGTATATATATTTATATCATTATCTTATAAAATGTTGTTATTCCCATTTTAAGATCTTAAGATGAAGGAAAGGTACCATTGTTACTTAGTACTACTCGGTGGTATTTATATTCAATGGAACAATAGATTATGAATGTATATGCATTGAGCAAATATTGATTGACCATACTTATAGGACATAGTGATGCTGTTATTTAGTATTGGCTAATTAAGAATCGCTCATAATAATAAATTGCTTATTTTGTGTTCTGAACAAATCAAGGTTGTATTGTATAGAGCTTACATAAATTATATTGTGAATTATGCCACAAGTGGCATTAAAATTTTGACATGTGATGGGGACAATGATGTAAGTGCTAAATGGAAAATTTTTTATAATAAAGTAGGTAAAATATAAGGTTAACTTAAGAGAAATAAGAATAGAAATCTTATGAAAGTTGTAAAGCTAACTTGGAAATCAAAAGGTGAATGTATATATTGTATTTACAAACTTTTGTAATTTAAGTTGAAATTTAATTGATCATGAATATTCCATTTGTTTTGACTGTGATTACTTGATTGTGATGGAGCCTTATTGGCTATGTGAAAATTTGATGACTATCTAGAATAGGTTATGTGTAAAATTATGATTGTAACATATAAATCAAGTAAATGAGACTATTATGGATTATGATATGAAACAAAAAACTTAAGCTATGTGCAGATAAATATATCACCTAAAGATTTGGTGAAATTAAGTTTGTGACTATTTTCTATCTTTTATGCTCAATAGTATTTAATTATTCTAGTCATTAAAAACTAAGAGTAGACCAATTGATATATACTCATTAAATTTATAAAACTCATCCCTTTCTTTTTAATGCTTCCAGTAGTCAATTTGAAAATATCAAGTTACAAACTCTTGCGAGAGTCCAAAGTAATTTTTGGAGAACTTGACAATTAGGATTGTATTCGAATTAAATTTAGGAATATGATGTTTATGTAATAATGTGTTTATTTATGTATCTATATGTGTAATTTATGTTGTTATCATATCTTTGAAAATTATAGATTTTATATTTTATGGCATGTGGCCCTCTAGAAATACCTAAAAACAAGGAAGATTCGATTTTTTTTTTAAATTTAAAGTAAATTTTGAGTAATTAAAAAAAAGAGATTTCTCATGGGCAAAATTAGTATAAATAATGTTAAGATTGGTGGAAATTGGATAACAAGATCCATGCTGGTCAGGATCAAATTTAGATCATGACATATTACTAATTTAATGGTAATAAAATAATGAGGGTATTTTAGTAATTTCAGTAGAAAGAAATTAATATAAAATGTTTAGGTCAACTTTTTCTCTTTTCATTACATCTTCATAATAAATGCACTTATTAATAAACATAATTAGTGGTGATGACAAATTCATTATAACACCTTTTATTATTTTATTATTATTAAATTAGTATATGATTTTTTGTTCAAATAAAAAAGTATAAATTGCTAACTTCCACATATAAATGTAAAGATTAGCAATTTGTTATATATATAATAAAATTGCATGGAAGGAATTAATTGACACTGATGTAAATATATTAGACTTAGGGTTTAGAATCATCTACTGGCATATATAATATTCAAATTAATTATTAAAATTGTGATAAGAGAAAATTAGTGTTTAAAACATTTAATTTTATCTTTGTAATATAACATTTTCTCTTCTCTCTCGTTTAAAAATATTAATTCATTTCAAAATATAAAATTATTCTAAACTTTTATTTTACACGTCACAATCTATTCCATTTTTTTAATTGTGCAATAATGTTAAGTTTTTGTTGGAAATATCAAACCAAGTTCACGCACACCACAAGAATGTTAGTCGTTAGGGGTGGATTTTTCCTAAACTCCAAATGCCGTGGGAAATAAAACTGAATGTTGGGGGGCTCAGTCCCAAACCAAAGGGCTTTTATTTTCTTTTTATTTTACATTTTCTTTCTTTTACTTTATTTCCTCAACTCCCAAACACTGTGGGAAACATTAAACGATGCGTCGATGCCCAACAAAATCAGGGAAAAAATCTAGTGTCTCCATTGCTTGCTTGGGCACAGCTCCAAGCATTGGAATTCAATAGCAATAGAAGTTAAAAGCTTTTGCCATGGAGGTCGAAGTCTTGAGAAGCAAAATTTCTATCATTCCTTGATGCAAAGACCAGCAACTAGCAATAAAAATCGTGGTAAATCTTCTAACTGTGGTCAGATAGCTAAAATTATTTTTCATAAGACTATTCAGGATTCAATACTTATCAAAGTAGAGAGGTAAGCATTAACCCTTCTATAATTCCATTTTGTATAATAAATAAGTTAACTTATAACTTAGTGAATAAGTTATAAGTTAATTTGTAGAAATATTTCTTGCATTAATTTATTAACAAAATAAACTCTAATTTAATAAATTATTAGAGTAGTTTATAACTTATAAAATATTGCATTTTCAATTTTTTTTTAAATATATCTTTATTTTTTAATTTATAATTAATGCCCTTTATAACATAAATCTAAATATTATTTTATAGAATATAATTAATTTAATTTTAACATAATTATATCTTAATTTTAAATTATAAATATATAAAAATATGTATATAAATAAATAATATCATAAAATATATTTAATTATAATTTGGTTATAAATAATAATAAAATAAAAATTATGTAAGTAAATTAATATATAAGTTCATAAAATATAATTAACTAAATATTAAATATTATATTTTTATTTTAAACTTCTTAATTACATTAATATAATTTAATTTTTAGATAAATATAAATTATTTTAATTATAGATTTATTTTCATTAATATATATTTTTACATTATTTTATAATTTCAATTAATTCTTACGCGAATTGTAATCTATTTATAAAGCTCCTAGATTGGGATTTAATGCCAAGAGGTGCCATGTTGGATCCATCTTCGCAGAATTCGAAGTCGTTAATTTCTATTGTAATTTCTCACCAATAGTTTTGAGGAATGTATCCTAAAAATTAGACTGGTACACGAGATGATTTGTGTCCGTGTAATTAAAAAGTTCATGTCCAGGTGGTCATGTGGTAAGTGAGATGTTCGTGTTGAAGTGAGCTTCTCAAGTTACGTAACATGTAATACCAAAAAAAAAAAATGTTATGTAACATGAATTATATAAATTCATTCTTATTATCCACTTGGCCACATGTGGATCGTTTGGAATTACGATTGGAAAAGAAATTCAATTTTCAAAAGAATTAATCGAATTAAATTGAAAATAAATGGTTAAATGTGATTTGAAATTTAGAGTCGGTGTGCAATGGGTTATTTAAAAAAAAAACATAATTTATAATTAAAAGATACTTAAATTTTTTTAACTATTTATAATCGGATTTACTGGAGATATTCTTTTTCCGTAGTGTTAAAAGTCTTCATGTTTTTCTTTTACTATTATATTTTCATATAAAATAAATATTATATAATATGTTTATAGGTTTGATAATAATTATAAATTTATAATGGATGTAGGTTAATTTTTATTTTAATATTATATTTTATCATTAATATTTAGTATGAATATTACATATTTATGTAATATTTTAATATTAAGATAAATATAAAAATTTTAAATCTATAAATCATATGTAATATTTTTCATGTTGATAATTTGATATTTTATATAATAAATGCTAATGATATTCAAATATAAAATAGTCATATTCATATGTTATAAAAAATATAAAATTTAATGTGAATAATGTGAATAATTGTAGCAAAATTAATTTTAAAAAAATCAATATCTTTTACCCACATTAACATTTAAAATAAATTTTAATCATTTTGAATTGATTAAAGGCCAATCATCCAAATGAAAATTTTAAAAAATTAATTTCAATAAAAAATTAAGGTAAATTACTTTAACCGAGCCTCCCCCCAACACACACACGCCCGTTTGGAATGCCTATGCCAATCTCAATTGCAATAATATGCTCTTTTACGCAAATCTACTTTACATATTAAAAGATCATTGCTCTCCTAAGATGTGAATATGTTTTAAGTATAAATCTAAAGTAATCCGATCCATTGAGGCCATCGTTTGCGTGGATCAGATTGAACGTAATTTTTTACATTTTTAGTTTTAAACTAAATTAATATATTACAGAATTTTTTATCCAACTAATTGAATAATTATTTAAAATTTAATTTTTTATCTTTCAAATCAACCAAATCTAAATAAATTACTTTTAAGTTATTAATTGTATTTCTAAATTAATAATTTTAAAGTCAATTATTTTTTTAGTATAATTTACTTAATCTTGAATGATCAATATGGATCAAGAATATATTAAATATATTATGTTTAAAATTATAATTTTTGTTTTACGTTTAAATTTATTTTATAAAATTTAAAATTATTTTTTTTAAAAAAAAGCACGTGAATCTGGTCCACAAACTTTAGATCTTATATTCACGTTCAAGGAAATTCTAATTTTACAAATTTATTCGGTCCAGTCTATTTATGATCAGACTATATAAACCTATTCACGAATGAATTGAATGGATTCATTTAACAATTATATAAAATATATAAAATTGCATGCAAAAAATGAAAAAAAATGTATCATATCTCTTTTTTTTATAATAAAATTAAATACTACAAGTGTTACAACTTAATCAAATTAAATAGAAATATACAAAAATTCACTAGCTATTTCCATTAAAAAGTCAACGAATAAAGTATAAATAATCGACTAAAATAGTATCATATATAAACTATGTCAGCATATTTGACTTTGCATTCTCATATACTGACTTAATTTTTATTTGATGAAAAAGATTCACTAGAAATTCTTTAAGAAAAATATTAATAAAATAAAAATATTCAAGATCGAAGATTGATAATTTTTTGGAATAACTTAGTGGTTGTACTTAAGAGCATCCTATAGAAATCATAAGGGGTCAAAAGTGTAAATTAAGGCATACCATGAAGAGTATACACGGTTTTAGGGAGAAAGAAGGGAATATGATACAGTCCAAGGGCATTGATAGAAATCTTAACTTAAATCTTAATTAATGGCATAATGAGTGATTAGGAAAGATGATTAGACTAAAAAGTTATAATTTTAATGACTAACTAAAATGAGAAGACAATAGGAATTTTTTTAAAGAAGTGTGGCATGTAATAACCTAAACAAAGATTGTGACATATGCCATGATATAAACTAAGTAGACTAAGACTAAGACTGAGAAGACTTAGAAATTTGGCATCATCTTTGCTTTAAAACCATGTAGCCCATTTCCTTGATGGCTACTTCATCTCTTCTTCAGTGAATAACCAAATTTAGCTTCATAATCCCCCCCTCACACACAAGTGCCCCACTACTAGAGAAAAAGTTAGGTGAGAAAAAGTGAATTCTTGAGTATTTTTTTTATCCTCTAATAAAATTCTATTAGTTTCTTTAGTGTTATTCAAAGTTAGCTGAACAAAGAAGTTCTATTGAACCTCTAGGTGAAGATATTTACCTATAAAATTCTACAAATCCATCTTTTTTCATGATTCATTTTATGAATTCCCTATTAATTTCATGTTATTTTGGATGTCATATTTTGAATGTTAGGTGAGGAAGTTAAGCCACAAACCTCTTTAAGTAAGTAGAGATCCACTCTTTTTCTTCTTAATTTTCTTCTTAGAAAATATTTATATATAAAGTGTATATGTGATCATTGTTGATTGTATTGAAGCCAAGAAAATCATGGTAGATTATTTTTAAATATGATTTCTCAAAACTTAACAAAATTTTTTGAAGAAAATAGTTATGGATTAACCATGAGAAGCTCATGGTTTTCTTGATTTTAAAAGGAGAAAAATTTTGGTTTGCATACTAAAATTTAGTAAACCCTAAACCACACACTAATATGGAGGGTTTAGAATTATTACATCAAGAATTCAAGTAAAAATCATTATGAATTGAGCTTTGGAGGTTTACATGTATCTTATGGACTAAATGGGAGAAAATTTTTGTTTTTGTAAGAAAAAACTATTATAATAAGTTCCAAACTATTTTAAAGATGTTTATTAATATCTATATTAGAGGTTTGTAGTAAAAACATGTTCAAAAATATATTTGGAAGTTTATGGATTAATACTAAAAAATTATTTTCAAATTAGTGCTTTTAAGTGGAAAATAATTTCTTTCAACCAAAATTTTCTAATAAAATATTTTAATTATTTATGTAACATGTTTTATGGTTAAAAATGATTCATTAGATGTTTTGAGCTTTGCAAACTAGGTTGAAAAATTATGGAAAAATTTACAAAAATTTGCTTATAAATTTTTTTAATTATTTACCTATAAATGGATCGAAATCATTTTTATTAAAATAAAATTAAATCAATTTTACAAAACTTTGATGCCAAATGAAGATTTAGATAAATTTATATGCAAATAAGCTAAATTTTAATTCATTTATAAATAAATTTTTCTAAATGGATAAAAAAATGCTTAAAATATTTTAATTCAAAAGAGTAGATTTTAATAATATATATATATCATGAAATGTTATGATCTAGGTCGAGATTTTTTTATATAATAAGTGGCTCATGACAAATAAATTAATTCTACTAAATTCTTATTAAATCAAATCAATTAACTTTATAATAGCATAAATATAATCAAAATCAAAATTACAACATGAAAATACGGATGGAAAGACAATCTTGAGAAAAGGCATGCTATTTATGTTTTTGATGAAAACCATGTAACTTATATGCATTTGTTGATGTGTGTGATAGTTGGTTTCAAATAACATCATTTTTTTCTGACGAAAGATCCAAATGAGGTTTAGTAAATTAGTTGAAGATTTTACATTTATTTTATCAAAATTTTGAGATATTGGAGAAATTAAAATTTCTGAAAATAAATTAAATTATAAGAAACTGATGGCTAAAATTATTTTTCACAAGATTATTCGGGATTTGATGGATATCTAAATAGAGAAGTAAGCATTAAACCTTCTATGAATGCAATGAAGATTATATATTGATTGGAATTTAGTATTTAGAACTATGATGTTGGGTCCATCTTCGCAAAATTTAAATTCGTCATATTTTTACTGTGATTTCTTACCAATAGTGTTGAGTAATGTAACTCAAAAAATTAGGCTTTTATAAGCGAGATGGTTTGATAGTTAGATAAAAAGAAGCCTTGCATGACTTATTTTGGGCATGGAAAATATTTAAGAATGGAATTAAATTTGTAAATGTTAACTCTATTATTTTTTATTAAATTTTAATAAAATTTACTATTTTAAGTGGAATTTTTAAGTATAAAAGTGATTGTTAGAACTTAATATGGGTTTTGAGACTATTTTCTTAACTCCTAAATGTTAATGTACAACAAAAATGAGAAGTTTATGTACTGCTTTGTAGTTCCTAAAAACACTTGAATAAGGAAAAAAAAATTTACTTCTTAAAATAATATACGATGTATAGGTCTAGAGTTACTAAAAATTATAAGTTGTGAAATTTGAGAAATCCAAGTTATGCTCTATATGATTTTGCTAGAAAAATCAAAATCATGTAGCATGATGATTTCAGACTAATACCTATATGAATAACATGTGATGATGATGGCTTAGCACTTTAATGTTAAAGAAAATACTATGAAAAAAATGAACACTACTCCATGGGTTCTATGAAAAAACCTTGAACATACTTTTAAGGTTAGTGAATGAATTTCTATTTGAACTATTCTATTATTTGTACATTCTCTAATGTATTTATATGAAAATAATACTCATGATTAGGATCTATGAGAATGATTAAATGTAATTGAGTCTTTAAGAAAATGAAACAATGATCTAGCATATGAAATAAAAACATTAATATTGCTTGTGGTCACTAAAATTGTGATAAGGTAAGTATGAATTTTCTTCTTCTACATTATCTTTATGTTATGCTTTCGTTATAACTACAGTTGGCATTTTAACCTTACCATGTTATGTGAAATGGACTAGTGACAGTCGAATATAAAATTGTCTTAATGTCATATGTGAAATTTGGGATTGAATGTCATATATGTGTGTTGTGATATGATTACGTGATGTGAAGACCTTGTAAAGAGTTTTAAGGATTAGCCTAGTGCTTTAACTTCTGATTCACACAGAAGGACATATGGGATAAGGTTAGCTCAAAGTAACAAGGAAGAACTTTTATACCTCCATGGCATTTAATAGATATCCTATATATTGTTATGAATAGTTTTTTTTTATCAAGACATGGTAGTAGATAAAGTGTTGTTTATTCCAAACTGAAAGGTATTTCCTTGTAATTTTGAATTTGCTTACCAAGTTAAACACTACTAAACCATTGATCTCAACCTTCCAAGAATTCTCAATCACCTTTAGACATGACAAATCTATGAACTAAGCAAATATAAACCTAAAACACCTATATCCTTAGTCTTTGTCAAACTTAGTATTTAGGAAAATGGGAATATGATAAAAAATTGAAGTAAAAAGATGTAAGACAATAGTTTTTGGAAATAACACTCTCTAAGCACCATTACATATTGCTCTATCCAATCTTTCTGTGGTAGCTTGAGAATTAATTTTATCATTCTTCTAAGTGAAAGGATTAAACTTAAAGTTAAGATCTATGCTACTTATATATTGCACAAAAGCATTAAAAGCAGCAACATAAGAATTACCCACCAAACATGCTCCTTATTTGTCATGTTGAATGAATAAAGCATCAAAGCCACTTAGGATCACCTAAGGATCATTAATTGAATTTTAAAGCTCATATAATCTATCACAAGAAGCATGGCAATCATTTGAATAAGAAGAGCCATAAACACAAGTGATAAACCACTTCCCTTGATTTCCATTTTCTTTAGTAGATAGTTTAACATAAATATTTCTTTCATTATGAAAGAGAGAATTAATTTTTGCACCTTAAGTCCATAGCAAAATCAAACATCCCTTATATCCCTCTGCTAGTACAAAACTATAGTCTAGCATTCCAATTTTGTGAGTTACAAGTTGTAATCTTTTATGATTTTCTTTTCTTTCACTCAAGAAAACATAATCTGACCTATTTTCCCTAACCAAAGCCCTAACTATCAAGGCTTGGCTAATTGCTTGATAGTTCCATGTTAAGCATTTCATGGTGCTTATAAAGGCATAGCTTGGCCCACCTTCTCAGGCTATTCAAATACGAAAGTTGAAACTTGCCTAATTCTTGCTCTATACTTCCATTTTGATGCCCTAATATGTCTTTTAACTTGATCTCCTTGATAAGTATCTATGGCAAACTTGCACTGCTCTAGGTTAATGATAAGGTCTTCTCTAAGTCACTATTAGGATCTTTAATATTGCATTTAATCCTCGTTACCTTGCTTTCCCTTCCTTTGAGCTAAGGAGTCTTTTACCAAATTGTCCTTAGTAAATCCTTTAACAATTTCTTTCTAACTATCCTCATAATGATCCTTCCCTAATTTATATTTTGGCCTAAACTCCATACAGCCTGAATAAGCTAAGTTTTTTTAAATATAATTTTCATTCAAAGCATCTAAGATACTAGCTATTTTTAGTTCTACAAAAAGGTTGCTATAAACTGAAGATATAGGTACCATTTCTTTATGCATTAATCAATTTGAAGCTACTACAATTTCCTTTAGATTACATCTTTTCTTTACAAGAAAAAGGTATGTTGTAAAGGTTGGTTCTTCAAAACAGCTACCAAAATGATGTTATCCTCATCAATAACACTCCTCTAATCTGCTTTCTCCTTTGCACCATTACATGATATCTTTGAATACGGATCTCTAGTTTCACCTTTAGAAATATTATGACTTACATTTGCCTTTTTCAATTTTGCTAGCAAGATTTTTAGCTCTTTTCTAATATGAATACAAGTCCATAAGCCATATTTACAATTCTTTTTTACCTTCTTTGTATTGGATCTACATATCCTCTGATCATGCCTCAAAATGCCATAGCTATAACACAAACTTTGGATTTTTTTTCCTATTTAAAGTTAATTAAATCTTCACGTGCTCTGCTTTCCTTAACCAGAAGCTTAATGGCAAAGGCTTAATAATATTGATCCAAGCCATTATTCTAAAAAAAGATCTCAACAAGTTACCATTATGGATTGAAATCTCCACTTCCTTAACCTTCCTAATCTTTGAATTAATGATTTTGGTAGTATTTCTATCCATGTATTCCATAGATAGGTTGTAAATCTAGATCCACACCAATAATTGATCAAAATTTACATCCTAGATGGATATATTAGAATTATGTAGATGTAAATTTAAAACTTGACCCAGGATATTCCATAATGCCCATCTTAGGACTAGTTGTCTATCCTTTTGAGAATTAAAAGTAATGATGTAAGTATTAAAACCAATCCTAGCAATAAGGAAATCCCTTGTCATACTCCAACTTTAATATAATGTTTCTTTAATAACTTTTTTGTTTACTAGTTTTTAAAAAACTTTCTAATAAGCATATGCTTCACATCACTAAGAGATTTGCTTAGTTGAAGATCGATATAATCATCCTCTAAATTTAATTGGTGATCCTAACACTTCTTTATTTCCATTGAAGATATAGATTGATTCCTCAAATGAGATGGCTTGCCTATGCCTAAAGAGATCAAATCAACACCAAATCCAATCCAAAAAATTTAAGAAACTTTTATGCCCTTTCAAACCAAAATGAAGTGACTTAAAAGAAGACTTGCAAATTGAAAATTACCTTTTGTATATGCCACACCATAGTAGTATAGAAAACTAACTTCTGATTTTAACTGATGATGCATGAACTACTTAGCATAAACTACCCTTACAAAAAGGAAAAACTTTCCTTGGTTGAAAGAAGATTTAGACGGATTGTTATCATTTAAGATGTTAAATTTGAGATCTGTCCCCTCTAAAGTTTACCTAGCTTCTTTTAGAAGATAAAATGAGATATCTTAATTCAAGAGAGTAAGCAATTATAAATTTAAAAATTACCTTTTTTTAATAATGGTTATTTATTTAATTTTAAATCCTTACTTTTTTCATCAATGATTACAATGTACCATTTTACTTTCTAAAGCATAACTTGTATTTTAAAAAAGTATGATTCTTAAATTTGATAGTTAGTCATTCCTTCTTCTTTTTTTTGTTAATTTGATAAATTCCTCAAGAAATTTTGCTACTCTACACAAAGAAAAAAATAGTATAAATAGAGCTAATTATAAATTTCTTTAATAGATCATATGTTAAACAAATTTTTTAATCAAATATTACACTATAAAAAGATTTTAATTTTAGCACTTTTTGTATTGCAACTTAATAAATGAAATTGTAATTTTTTATAGAATTATTTGATTTATACAGAAAGTAATTTCCCATGAAAAATTAAATTTCTAAGAAAATAACTTTCAATGTGAACTTTCTACAAAGTACTCAAAGTTGTTTAGTTGATATATATGAAATAACACTTCCTAGGAAGTAACTTCTTATATTTTGTTTAATTCAACTTTGAATAACTTATGAAGTGTTAATAAAATAACTACTATATTTTTAATATTATTATAACATAAATTAATAAATTTTAATTATTATTAATTAAATTTAATAAAAATAATTTTATCATTATATCCATAAATAACACAAGAAATGGAACTTACTTAAGGACAAGGTGAATAAGCAACTCCTTATAATGGCCAATCAAATAACTCATTTCTCTCTTATTTCCTAAGAAATAAAACTATCCATCAAGCAAATCAAATAATCTCTATATATTTACAATATGAAAGTTCTTATAAAATTACAATGCTTAGATGCCATTTGGATTACATGGTGGGCCAGCCACATTTTACTTAGGTTGGTTGGTTCAAGCTCAAAAATGGTCTAATTTTGACTCAATAGTAAGTACCACCTAAAACAAAAAAATATTAGCATTTTTTTTATAATTTTTTAAACTAAACCAAACTCGAAAACTATGCTTCAAAATAGACAAAAATTTAATGAGCTAGTTTGCTGTAAGGTGAAATTCAAAAATATGCTTAAGTTTTTCTTTTTTTTTTCAGTTAGAAGACATTTTTCTAAGAAAATTTTATTGTTTTATATAAGTAAAAATGTGCCATGTTAGGTATACATCATATGATTAGAAAATAATGCATGATATCATAATAGCAAGGCAAAACAGCTTTCTCTTTAAAATAGAAAATATTGTTTTTCACCATCCTTCATACGCTTAACATTCAAGAAATAGAACATTTTATATTATCTAAATATTTTATTATTAAGAAAAACATCCACTCTCCAAATAAACAAGCATCAACTAATTAAACAATTAAACATGTTCTATAAAAAATTTATTCCGTTTCTAATATTGCATTTACTTCCTTCAAAATACACTTTTTAATTAAATTTTATACATTTTAATACAGTCCAAATAAGAGAATTTATTTATAAATGAATTAAAATCATTATCTTTAACAAAGTTTATATATAATAGAATTTATTTGTAAATAAATTAAAACTATTTTTATTGAGATGAAATAAAATCAATTTTAGAAAATTTTGATGCTAAATAAAGGATGAGATAAATTCATATGCAAATAAGCTCTAACGTTGATAAATTTAATTCATTTGTAAATAATTTTTGTAAACATATAAAAAATGCTTGGAATATTTCAATTCAAAAGAGTAGATTTTAATAGTATATATATCATGAAATGTTATGATATAGGTTGATTTTTTTTATATATAATACGTGTTTCTTGACAAATAAATTAATTCTAGTAAATTTTTAATAAATTAAATCAATTAATTTTATAACAGCATAAATATAACCAAAATCAAAATAACAAAAATACGGATGTAAAAACAATCTTGAAAAAAGGCATGCTATTTGTGTTTCTTATGTAAACCATGTAAATCGTATGCATTTGTTGATGTGTGTGATATGTTGATTTTAAATAGTGTGATTTTTCCCGAAAGATCGAAGTGAGCTTTTAACAAATTAGTTGAAGATTTTACATTCATTTTATCAAAATTTTGAGATATCTGAGGAAATTGAAATTTGAAAATAAATAAAATTGTAATAAACAGATGGTTAAAATTATTCATTTCATCAAAATTTTGAGATATCGAAGGGAATTAAAGTTTGAAAATAAATAAAATTATAATAAACATATGTCTAAAATTTTTTATAGCAAGACTGATCAGAATTCCATGGTTATCTAAGTATCATTAACCCTTTTATGTATAGAGTGAAGCCTATATATATAACGTAATCATATTTCAAATTTTGATATGTCCATGGTTATCTCATGTGTAGTCGGCTTCCGAGAAAGTATAACTAAAGCCCTAATTCGGGCTACCAACGGAGACCAAAGACTTATCCCAACTTTCAAAATTTGCAAAATTCTCTTTTTTGTATAAAAATTTGACACCATATGTTGATACGGGGGAAGTTTGTAGGTAGAATAAAAAGTAATATATATTAGTTGTTAAAAAAATCGATACCATATATTGACACCTTATAAATTCCGTCCTTAACAAATGCTTACTACCACCCATTTATTAGAGTTAGATAACCTCTAATAAATGCTTACTGCTATCATTTATTAAAGTTACAAAGTAGGTACTATACCTTTGTATATCAACTTAGTCAAATAAATAACGTAGTATTATCCTAATTATAATTATATTGATTTTATGATATATTACTAATGTAATCTGTTTCTTTCTAATTTTTTATACATCTTTTTAGAAATAAACACAATTACAAATTATTATTTAAATATTATTATTAATATCAATTAATAAATATTGTACAGAAACATTATAATTAATTATTTTATCCCATGGCTTTGAAAAAAAATAATGATAAATATTATGACTGAAAAAAGATGATAACCTAAAAGTAATGACTTATATCTTAGTAGTTAATAATCAAGCAATATCAAAATAAAATTTTAGATATATGTTTATTATATCAAAATATATATAACCCTTTTAAGTATCATATCAGAATTCCATTTGCCTAGAGGTGTGACGTTGGGTCCATATTCGAAATTTTTAAAGTAATCATATTTCTATTGTAATTTCTCACTAACAGTCTTGACTCATATGCTTAGGCTTTCATAAACGAAATGATTTGCACCTGTACAGTTAATTAAAAGGGTCTTATCCAAGTGCTTATGTGATGGGTGAGGTACTTGTGTCATCGGGATTTTCTTAAGTGGCAAATGGCTACGTAATATGAATTACGTAAGTTCATTCCTGTTATCTACTTGGTCACATGTGAGTCATTTAGAATTATGATTGGAAAAAAATTCAAATTTTAAAAGAATTAATCAAATTAAATTGAAAACAAATAGTTAAATGTGGTTGAAATTTAGAGTCAATTTATAATGAATTAATTATTTTTCAAAAAAATTCATTTATAGTTAAAAGAGATTAAAATTTTCTTAACTATTTCTAACAGAATTTACTTAAAATATTCTTTTTTCCTAATGTAAAAAGTCTCCATGTTCAATTTTTTATTATTATATTATCTTTTAATGATATAAAATACATAATATATTTATAAGTTTAATAATTATTATAAATTTGTAATAGATGAAGGTTAATTTTTGTTTTAATATTATATTTTTACATTAATAATTAGTATAAATATTATATATGTATGTAATATTTTAACACCATGATAAATATAAACATTCTAAATCTATAAATCATATATGATATTTTTCATGTTAATAATTTGATAGTCATATATGATAATTATTAATAATATTTAAATATAAAATATTCAAATGCTTATGTTATAAAAAAATATAAAATTTAAATGTGAATAATATGATTGATTGCAACAAAATTAACTTAAAAAAAATTCAATATATTTTACCAGCATTACCGGTTAAAATTAATTTTAATAATTAAATCGATTAAAGTCAGATTGTTCAAATGAAAAATTGAAAAAAAATTAATTTCAATAAAAAGATTTAGGTAAATTACTTTATTCGAACTGCACACAAACCTGTTTGGAATACCTATGCCAATCTCAATTGTAATAATATGGTCTTTTACGCAAATTTACTTTGCATATTAGAATATCATTGCTCTCATAAGATGTGAATATGTTTTAAATGCAAATCTAAAGTAATATGGTTCACGTGGATCAAACTGAACAACACATGGATGAATCCACCTGATTTTGTTTTTACACCTTTAGTTTTAAATTAAACTAATATATTACACAAATTTTCATGCAACAAATTTAATAATCATCCAAAACTTAATTTTTTTTATTTTTCAAATCAAACAAATTTCAATAAATTATTTTTAATTTATTAATTTTATTTTTTAAATTAATAATTTTAAAGTTAATTATTTTTTAGTATAGTTCTTGAATGATCAATATGGAAAAAAATGCTTTAAATATGTTACGTTTAAATTTATAATTTTTGTTTTAAGCTTAAATTTATTTTAAAAAATTTAACTAACTCATTTCCCTTATAAAGTCAAAGAATAAAGTATAAATAATAAACGACTAAAATAGTATCATATATAAATTTTGACAGCATATTTGACTTTACGTTCTCACAGACTTACTTAATTTTTATTTATTAATCATATTATAAAAATATCATAAAATTTTATATAGTACGTTGAAAAATTAAATTTATTTTAAAATAAAATTATAAAGTGTCTAAAAAATAACAATTCATTATAAGTTTGAATAAATTTCACGTGATAAAGACAGTTGTAATCAAGTCACCAACTCAATCACTTGAGCAAGAGATTAGTTTTAATTATAAACAATTTAATGATCTATCTCATCGTAAATTACAATTTTCAGTTATAGCCAAACAAATTATATTCATTAACCGGTTGCGATCTTAAAGTTCCATCATCGATGGTGAAGCTAGGGTATAGGTTGGGATGATGTTAGCCTCCCAAAGGTCGGAAAATTTTACAAATTTATTTTTTAGATTTTGTTTATTTTTTATAAAAAATTTATATTCAATCCTTCAAAATTAAAAAAAAATTCTTTTTATGAAATATTAATAAATTTCACTTCAGCCCCTCATTTTTTCCCCTTTTGGCTCTAGTTGCATCTCCGCCCATCATGAAATCAGGATATATAAAGATTTGTTTCTTCATTTATCATTTAAGATGTTAATTTTGATAGTTAATCTATTTTTTTAATTCATAAATAATTATAACTTTCTTTAATAAGTTATACTTTCAACAAATTTTTAATCAAAATTTTCAACTATGAAAAATTTATAATTTTCTAAAACTTCTCGTGTTGCAACTTTATAAGTGAAATTGTAAAATATTTATATATTTAAAATTCTTAAAAAATCATGACATTTGTTTGGTTTGCTGTAAAACATAAATATAGATCAATAGTACTAGGATAATGGACATTAAGTATAGTATAAATAAAATATTACATTATAATTTCACAATAGAAAAATATATTATAAGGGATTGTTAACCATAGCTACATGAAAGGGTCCAAAAAAAATTATGTAATATTTCAAAATAATATTTAAAATTCTATTATTTTAAAGACCTTGAAGTATTTATTTTAATTAGAGAGAATAAATGAACTATGTTTATTTTGCCAATATATGATTTCAAATTTTTATCTAAATAATTATAATGATGTTTATTTTCCAAAATTGTGAATATTTGACATTGGTGATTATGAAAATTTATGAAAGCATGTGTATGTGACTTAATAAAATGATTTTTCCAAAATCTAGAAAATTCTTTAAAATCTTTATTTTTGAGTTCCTAAACTGAGTGAGTTATTATAAATATTGGGAAAGATGGAGAATATATAAGATAGGATTTAAGAAAAAATAAATAAATAGGAGTTTTATGAAAATAAAATAAATGAATAGTTAAGATTAACTCCATTGGAAATAAAAAGTTGAAATTTAAAAATAACCGAACTCCCACTGTACAGAAAGCACCCAAACAAACTTACAGTTCTTTTTTTTTTTTTTTTCCCTCTTCTCTCTCCTCCTCTCCATTTTTTCCCAGTACACTCTCTCTCCTCTCTTTCTTCTCTGCGGATCGCCCTTTGCTGGTGGTTGCTACCACTGCCCTCGATGCCAGCAACATTGCTGTCTTCCTTCGTCTGGCGACCACTATTCACGATATAGGGAAAGGCTGTTAATCATAGCACGTACAGGAGGCAACACTGGGCACTGGGTCCTCTTTTTGACACATTCGCGGTAGTTTTCGGCAGCCACCTTGCCTACAAGCTCCTTTCCAACTTCAGCGAGCTGCTATCGTGAGAGGGAGCTATTAGAACTAACGGGAACGGCAGCAGAACTTCTGGGTTTCTGAGTGTTCTGGCTATCAGGATGCAGTCCAAATCTACCAGCTCATCATAGGATACGATCTAATCACACCATAATTATCTTTTAGTTATAACTAACTCTTATCCTATTGTTATAACTTCCCTAGTTTATCTCAATTATTGTAATTTGCTCTCTTAGGATAGCCCACATCTCTACACCATCAACTGTATATAAAATATTGCAAGCATAGTCAACAATCATGGTCTCCTTTATTCTCTATATGGTATCAGAGCTCCTCTACTCATACGAGCCTCAACTTATCCAAACCCCATGGCTACATCTGAAGCCTCATCCTTGGAGGTGCAACTAAATGCACCCACACATTTTCGCATCAAACTCACCTCTACAAATTTCCCAGTTTGGAGAAAGCAAAGTACTTCAACTCTCATTGGCCTTAACCTGCCACAATACATCGATGGAAATCAAGCTCCACCATCATGATTTATCAACAACAATGAACAAACTCTAAACCCAGCCTATACTCTTTGGTATCGCCAAGATCAAATTTTGCATAGTGCAATTTTGGGCAGCTGCACTGATGTCATTCAAACGATCATCTCCTTTGCCGAATCCTCCCAAGAAGCTTGGGAACGCCTTAACAGAAGCTATGCCAATTCATCAAGGTCTTGCATCATCTCTCTCAAGGCCAAGCTCGCTCAGAACCCCAAAGGATCCAAAGCCATGACAGAGTTCCTCGCTGAAATGCATTCTATCATAGATGAACTTGCTCTCACTCAAAACGCTATCAGTAAGGAAGATCTCATTGTCTACATTATCACACAACTTCCTGAAGAGTGCAACCCTATTGTAGCTACCATCAAAGTCCGCAACCTAACTATCACCTATTCTGAGCTTTTTAACAAGCTCATAGACTTTGAACACATGCTTAAAGAAAAAGAATCCCTTACATCACCTCTCATTGCCATAGCCAATGCCACTTAGAGACAAAATCCTAGGCAATCTCACATCAATAGGCCATCACAAGGCTCTTCACACCCTTCTCAAAACTCTTTCACTCGAAAGACTCGTGGAGGACATGACAATAGTGGGTCACGCCCATGGAACACATCCACATGCACAAACTAATTCTGCCACTTCTGTGAAATTACAGGACATGACACCCCGTGACTGCCAAAAGCTCTCACGATTTCTCAAAGAAAACAACATCTCTGTCAACCCTTCTTCATCAACTTCCACTTCCTCACAGCCAGTAGCCAATGTGACTACCTCTATCAGTCCTGCTGCTAGTCCACAACCTTGGCTCTTTGACATCGGAGCTTCTCATCATGCTACATCCAATCTCTCTAACCTACAATCATTTTCTGAATATGGAGGCCTAGATAAAATTTTCCTTGGTGATGGTAAAAGTCTTTCAATTTCACACACTAGCCATTCACAAATAAACACACCTCACCGAACACCATCTCTTCATAACATTTTGTGTTCCACCCTACCGAACATTGTCTCTTCATAACATTTCGTGTGTTCCACGCTTACATCATAACTTAATTTCCATTGCACAACTATGCCAATCTAATTCAGTTTCTATTGAATTCTTTGCTTCTCACTTTCTTGTGAAGGATCTTTGCTTCTCACTTTCCTGTGAAGGATCTTAGCACAGGGGCGCCTCTGATGCAAGGGGAGAATGTTGATGGAATCCACTATGCCCCATCCCTCTTGCGCCTCAACTTCATGTCACCACAAAAGCTTCTACCTTGAACTGGCATCACAAACTAGGCCACCCCTTCAACAAAGTTCTTAGTCTTGTCCTTAAGAATAATAATTTAGGTTCTACTATTAGTTATGATTTTCATTGTAACTCATGTTCAATTAATAAAAGTCATAAATTGCTTTTCTACAATAATTCCCTTACTACTACTAAATCTTTTGAACTTATTTACATGGATGTCTAGGGACCAACTACACCATCCATTGATGGATACAAGTACTATCTCATCTTTGTTGATCATTTCACCAAGTGCATATGGCTATACCCTATGAAATAAAAATTTGAAACCTATAATTTGTTTCTGCAGTTCAAAAAGCTCATTGAAAACTTTTTTCACTCTAACATTTGTGTTGTATTCTCAGATAATGGGGGTGAATATTAAAAACTTATTCCTCTCTTCAATTCACTTGGCATATCCCACTTTACAACTCCACCTTATACTCTAGAACACAAAGGCACAGCTAAACGCCACCATTGCCATAATGTAGAAACAAGTCTCTCTTTGCTCCATTCTGCCTCATTACCATCCCAATATTAGTCATAAACTTTCCAAATTGTAGTTTATCTAATCAATCACCTTCCCTTCTCAATCATTTCATTCAAAACCACTTTGCAAATGCTTTTCAACAAGCTTCCTAACTACTAAAGCCTCAAAAACTTTAGGTGTCTATGTTATTCATGGTTATGACCCTATAATACCTCCAACCTCACTCCAAACCTTGTATTTGTTGGCTACTCCACCTCACAATCAGCATATAAGTGCCTTGATCCCACTACTCACTGCATAGACATTTCTAACCATGTCCACTTTGTTGAATTGGTGTTTCCTTTGCAAGCACAGGTTTCCACTTCAACGTCCTCTACCCCTGCTCGAGCTGCCTCCAAATCAAATCTTCCATAGCTTGATCCAACATCAACTTAAACTCCTCCTATAAGCTCATTGTCTCTTTCCACTCCTTCCCACACCTCTCACAGTATTACCACTACACTAGATCCACCTGCCTTACCTCCACTACCCTCTGCACCTATGTCCTCTTCATCACTGATACCTCCCACCATCCCTTGGTCTACATCACCTGAACCTATACACCCAGTACAAGAACCTGCTCAGCCAACACCACATCGATCCTTCCGCCTACATAAACCTAACCTTAAGTTTTATAGAGATAAATATATCAACCTCATCACTCCACACCCACTGCTGTTTACCCTTGAACCCATCACCATAACCTAAGCTCTCAAAGACCTTACTTAGTGCCAAGCTATGGATGCGGAATTCAATGCTCTTCTCCAATAGAGGACTTGGAAGCTAGTTCCCAAAACAACATATACACCTATAGGCTGGAAATGGATTTTTCGAATCAAAAGGAAACCTAATGGCTCTGTTGACAAATACAAGGCTTGTCTAGTGGCTAAAGGATTCTTACAAGAGCCAAGTCAAGATTATTTTGATACCTTCAGTCCAGTCACAAAACCTGTCACCATCAGAGTGGTCCTGTGCCTTGCCTTGTCTCAGAAGTGGCCTTTACATGAACTAGATGTGAATAATGCATTTTTGCATGGCACACTTCATGAAACTATGTATATGACTCAACCTCTAGGCTATGTTCATCCTCAGTATCTGAATCATGTTTGCAAGCTTCGGAAGGCCATCTATGGTCTCAAACAGGCTCCTCAAGCCTAGTATAATGAGCTCAAGAACTTTCTTCTCACCTCTGGGTTTTGAAAATCCTCAACAGATGCATCCCTCTTCATCTATACTCACCAAGGCACTATTACTTATTTTTTAGTATATATGGATGATATTGTATTAACTGGCAACAATAACTTTTTTCTTGACTCATTTGTACAGTAACTTGCCGGGCATTTCTCAATTAAAGACATGGGCCCATTGCATCATTTCTTAGGAGTGGAAATCATTCCCACACTCTCTAGTCTTTTTCTTCCTTAACATTATCACATTACCAACATCCTATAGCATTTTAAAATGGTTGATGCAAAGCCAGTTGCCACTCCAATAGCCTCAAATGAAAGTCTCCAGCATTATTGATGGCACACCTCCCATGGATGCTACAAAATACTATTGCCTCATTGGTTCCCTACAATATCTAGCCATTACACATCCTGATGTATCCTTTGCAATCAACAACCTCTCATAATTCATGCATGCTCCCACATAACATGCATGCTCTCAGGGCATTCTCTAATTCCTGCTGGGGGAGTAGTATTGACATTGGTTGATCAACTATAGCATACATCCTTTATCTTGGCACCAATGTTATCTCATGGAAATCTAATTGTTAGAACACAATTTCACAGTCTTTCACGAAGGCTGAATACAAAGCACTTGTTAATGTAGTTACTGAGGTTCTTTGGGTCCTAAATTTATTGCATAAGCTAGGTGTTCAGATCAAAATACCTCCTACACTCTCTGTGACAACACCGATGCAACTTATCTTTGTTCTAACCCTATATATCATTCTCACATGAAGCATACGGCTCTAAACTATCATTTTGTCTGAGAACGTGTCACATATGGCTCTTTACGTGTTCTTCACATCAGTTCCAGGGATCAAATTGCTGACATGCTCATGAAGCCACTTGGAAGTAACCCATTCCTTCATTTTTGCTCCAAGATTGGAGTCTCCGATGGAGCCTTAATCTTGCAGAGGCGTATTAGGATGTAGTCCAAATTTACTAGCCGATCATAGGATATGATCTAATCACACCATAATTATCTTTTAATTATAACTAACTCTTATCCTATTATTGTAACTTCCCTAATTTATCTCAATTATTGTAATATGCTATCTTAGGATAGCCCATGTCTCTACACCATCAACTATATATAAATATTGCAAGCATAGTTAACAATCATGGTCTCCTTTATTCTCTATACTGGCCACCTTAAATTTTTTCAAAAATTATGAACCAATAGTGACCTTCCTTAGTTAGTCATGAATAATTCCATGTCTTCTAATATTTTAACAATTAAAGATTAATCCAGATTACCTATTTTATGCATATAATGAATTTTTAGTGGTACTTCTAAAAAATAATATTTTTATATTATAGAGTAATAGAATAATATAATTGAAGCCTCCTTAAAGTGTTACATTTTAATATTATGAAAAAAAATTGAACTTTATTCAGAAAAATCTTATTTTATCATCTCATTTTGGATACTTGGTATAGCATTGATAAAACAAGGGCTTCATACTCAAGGGTGTTAGACTAGCATGCTTAGAATATATCTATATGATCAAAATCTAATGTTTTTAATGTTTAGAGTTTGATTTAAAAAAATTTCAATCAATGTGATTTTCTTATTCTTTAAAGAAGAGTTAAAACTATAAGAAAATAAGCATATAGTTTTATACATTAATGTGAGTAGAGCCCTTCTAAAGCTTAAAACCTTAATATTTTGATCATTTTATACTTTGATTCGAAAAATCTATCATTTATGAGAATCTTTGATTTTTCAATGATAAATTTAAAAATAAAGAAACTAATGATTTAAGATGATTAAGTAAGCCTTTTAGAGTTTTAAGTTCTAATATTTCTATTTGTATAATTTTAATTTAAAAATCCCAAATAATGGCATATTTAAATGTTAATATTAGGAAATATAAGGAGCAAATCATATGGAGTGCTATCATATGATGATTTGATTTTGGATTTGTAACATTCAGGAAGAAAACAAGTAGTAACTACATATTCATAAGTTATCATTATAAATTGTAAAATAGGAAGGAAAAATGAAAGAGGAATGCTTAGAAATCCTCAAAGTAAATGAGTGTTCTCATATGAGTATATATATTATCCCAAATTTTATATATCACTTATATTGGTTGAACATTATATTTTATAATTTATAATTTCCTTATCAACTATATGGATCACAAATAAATTCATGAATGGATTGAATCTATTTATAATTAGAGTTTTTTAATCTCAATAGTTGTGTTTGTTTACTTCATCAATATATCATCAAGATAATTGGTTTGTTCATGCATGTGCGTGTGTATTCATGTGGTTATCTCATAAAATATTATTATTCCCATTTTAAGACCTTGAGACAAAGGCAAAGTACTATTGTTACTTAGTACTACTTAGTGGTATTTGTATTTGGTGGAACAATAGATTATGACTGTGTATGTATTGAGTGAATATTGATTGACCATACTTACTA
Source organism: Sindora glabra (assembly GCA_020226215.1). Lineage (NCBI taxonomy): Eukaryota > Viridiplantae > Streptophyta > Magnoliopsida > Fabales > Fabaceae > Sindora > Sindora glabra. Next base: position 88,475,873 of record CM035227.1, on the reverse strand, counting down.
GGCATAGAGGTGCTATTATTTATTATGGGTTAATTGAAAATGACTTGTGATGATAAATTATTTATTTTGCATTGTGAACAAATTAAGGTTATGTTGTGTAGAGTTTGAGCCCTAATGTATAAACTATATTATGAATTATGTTACATATGGCATTGAAAATGTGAAATGTGATAAAGACAATAATGTAAATGCTAGATGGAAAATTCCCAACAATAAAGTTGGTAAGATATAAGGTTAGCTCAAAAAAAAAAGGATAAAGAGCTTATGTAGAGTATAAGCCTAATCTAAAAGCCAAAAAGTGAACATATGTATTATATTTACAAATTTTTGTGAATTGTGTTATGGTATTGAAATTTAATTGATCTTGAATATTCCATTTGATATAACTATGATTACTTGATTAAGATGAAACTTTATTAGTTACGTGAAATTTTGATGACTACCCAAAATGGATTGTGTAAAATCATGATTGTAGCATATAAATTAAGTAAATGAGACTATTATGAATTATGGTATAACATATGAAACTTGAGCTATGTGCAGGTGAATATATCACCCAAAGATTTGATACTTTGAATCAAAAATCTAGAAACTAAATTTGTGATTGTTTTCTATCTTTATGTTTAATCAGTATTTGACTGTAGTTTGTTACTGTACGTCAAGGATCAAGTTGTTCACAAACGTAGATCTTGTTTGGGTTGTTAACCAAACAATTGTTGTCTACTTGAAATCCAGCAAAATGTAGATTGTAATGTGTAAGAAAAATAAAATTTCAAATTATTGTGTTTTAAAGTAGAGTAAAATTTTTGAATGAAAAAAATAAAAATATTATAAGAGAGAAAGAAAATTTAAATGCAGCAGACACTAGTTTTTTTCATTATTAGAATCAATTTTAATGATTAATTTGAATGTAATATAAATCAGTAAATGAATTTAAATAAATTTCATGTTTAGACTTTTATCGACTTAGATAAACCAATCTTCTCTCTTTTGAATAACATCTCTTCCATACAAATTGATCCCTTTGTGAAATTGCATGCAATGGAAATACGAATTAAACTCAGTTATGACAGGTTACTACCGACCACAACTTTGCCGCCAAAGCTGTAATAATCAATGTCATTAGCAGTATGTTGCAAAACAAGAAAAAAATAAGAGTAGAAAAGTTTAAAATTTAAATTTTTTTTTGTTTGGTTGGGGAAAAAAAGAGAAAGAAAAATAAATTTGTATTATTTTACACATTAAATTTTTAAAATTTTTCTTCTTTTCAATTTCTTCTGTAATTAAAATTAAAATTTTTCTTTCTTTCCTCTTATTTTCTATTCTTCCCAACACATCATAACATACTGACCTAAGAAATTAGTTCTGTATATATAAACAATTATAAATAATGGTTGGCCTGCTACCAGCAAGTTGAATCTTAAATTGTTTGAAATCTGATAAAGGGTCGAGTGTTAAAAAAACACATATATAATAATTTTAGAAGTTAAAATTTTTCCTAATTTGGTTAAAAAAAGAGAAAATAAGATAAATTTATATTATTTTTACATATTAAATTTTAAATTTTTTTCTTTTTTTATTTTCTTCTCAAATTAAAATTAAAAAATTTTCTTTCTTTTCTCTCATTTTCTGTTCTTCCCAACATATGATAATAGACTGACCTAGGAAATTAGTTCTGTATATATAATCAATTATAAATAATGGTTGGCCTGCTACTACCAAGTTGAATCTTAAATTGTTTGAAATCTGATAGAGGGTCGAATGTTGAAAAAAACACAATTCAACCATTTACTATCTACATTTTAGTTACATAATTTTTATATGATCTTTTTGTCAAGATATAATTTTGAGCTTTAACTGCAGCTAGTCAAACTATATTTACTGGCTGAGATTTTGAGGCATCGATGAAGAATCAAGAAAAAGATTTATTTCATAATTTATCATTTAAAGGCGGATTCTACCATGCATCTGCCTAAAACCCATGCATAGGCGCAATAGGTAAGCTGTCGTAAGGATGGGCGTGAGATGCTTATCTGGAAGATATGAACCACTGATTTGCGGAGGATTTGAATTAAAAATGGAAAAATTAGAGAAGTGGCTCTCAATTGAGGAATATAGTAATTTAGGTTCCTTTGAAACTTTTAATTTCCCTAAGCACCACCAATTCGTAAAGAGTAAATTTATTTTAATAATTTTTAGTGTTTAATGTTTTGTTATCATATACTTTATTACAATAATAATTATTTATATTAAATTTAAAATTATCTTACTTTACTTAAATATATTAAATGATTATTGTAAAAATAATTACAATAAATTGAAAATTATATATAATTGAGATTTTTTATTCAAATGAGTTAAAATTACAATACAATTTCAAATAGATAGAATAAATAATATTGGCAGCTAGAATATAACGAGTCATTGGTAGCTAGACATTCCAAAATTCTACCTTTGAGGCACCATATAATTTTCCAAAAATAAATCATCAATTGATATATTAAGAGTAATTAAGACTTTTTTTAACAATTAACTAATTATAATAATGATTAGTTGATTAAATTAACTATTAATTAATGATTGATTGTATTAGCTATTTGACCAACTAATAGTATTAGCCATTTATAAAAAGATGCTTAGTAAAACTTGTAATTTATTATGAGTTATTTATATATAAAATGATATATAAAGATATGTCTATATTTTATGATTAATTTGAATATTCTTTTACTTTAAAAATGTTTTATATTATAATTATAACATATTATTTATTATATTAAATATTTAAAAAAATAATATCATTAAAATTTATTATATTTATTTGTTTTTCATTTAAAAGATGAACGATTATAATTTTTTAGATAAGAAATACTTGTAATATTTTAGTAGACATAGTAATTATTAAAGTTTATTTTGTAACTATTTTAATATTAACACCACAAGAAAAAATCACAACAACAACAATATTTTTAGCGATGACAATATCTCGGTTGATGCTAAGAACATCACTAACAACACTCAAAAATTCACAAGTGCGATATTTTCCAGGACTCCAAAACAATTGGCAAGAAAATGAAATTTTCAACAATAACAAATGTCATCGGTGAAAAGTACAAGACTTTTACTAACAACAATTATCGTCATTAAAGATAAAGCAGAAAAAATGGATGAGAAATAATATTTTCAGCAATGACAAAAGTCATTGCTAAAAAATAGGAAGAATTTTGTCATCACTAAAAAGTAGAAAGAATTTCCTGTGCTTAGTTTCAATGATGACAATTATCATCGCTGAAAGCCTAAGAAAAGTCGTCGCTAAAAGTTGTGTACTATTAACGATGACATATGTCTCAATGACAACTTTTGTCATCATTGAAAGCTCAAAACTTTTAATAACAATAAATGTCATCGTTAAAAGTCTTAGACTTTTATAAATTAACCAAATTTAAATAAATTATTTTTAAGTTATTAGCTGTATTTATAAATTAATAATTTTAAAGTCAATTATTTTTGGTATAATTTACTTAATCTTGAATGATGATCAATATATTAAATATATTATGTTTAAATTTATAATTTTTTTAGGCTTAAATTTATTTTATAAAATTTAAAATTATTTTTTAAATAAAAAAGCACATGATTCTGGTCCACAAACTTTAGATCTTGTATTCACGTTTAAGGAAATTCTAATTTTACAAATCTATTTGGTCCGGTCAATTTATGATTAGTCTATATAAACCAATTCACAAATGAATTGAATGGATTCATTTAACAATTATATAAAATATATAACATTGCATGCAAAAAAGGAAAAAACGTATCATATCTCTTTCTTTCTATAATAAAATTAAACACTACAAGCGTTACAACTTAATCAAATTAAATAGAAATATACAAAATTTTACTAGCCGTTTCCGTTATAAAGTCAACGAATAAAGTATAAATAACAATTGACTAAAATAGTATCATATATAAATTATGTCAGCATATTTGACTTTCCATTCTCACAGACTTAATTAATTTTTAATTGATGAAATAGATTCACTAAAAATTCTCTAAGAAAAATCTGAAAAAAATAAAAATATTCAAGATCTAAGATTGATAATACTTTGGAGTAACTTAGTAGTTGTACTTAAGAGCATTCTATAGAAATCATAAGGTGTCAAAAGTGTAAATTAAGGCATATCATGAAGAGTATACACGGTTTTAGGTTGAAAGAAAGGAATATGACATTGTCCAAAAACTTTGATAGAAATCTTGAGTTAAATCTTAATTAATGGCTTAATGAGTGATTAGGAAAGATGATTCGATTAAGAAATTATAATTTTAATGACTAACTAAAATGAGAAGATGATAGAAAATTTCCTAAAGAACTGTGGCATATGTAATAACCTAAACAAAGAGTGTAACATATGCCATGAGATAAACTAAGTAGACTAAGACTAAGACTAAGAAGACTTAGAAATTTGACATCATCTTTGCTTCAAAACCATGTAGCCCATTTCCTTGATGGTTACTTCATCTTTTCTTCTATAAATAATCAAATTTAGCATCATAATCCCCCTCACACACAAGTGCCCCACAACTAGAGAAAAAGTTAGGTGAGAAGAGTGAATTCTTGAGTATTTTCTTTATCCTCTCTATTAGTTTCTTTAATGTTATTCAAAGTTAGTTGAACAAAGAAATTCTGTTGAACCTCTAAGTGAAGATATCTACCTATAAACTTCTATAGATCCATCTCTTTTCATGATTCGTTCTATGAATTCTCTATTAATTTCATGTTATTTTAGATGTCATACTTTGAATGTTAGATGAGGAAGTTAAGCCACAAGCCTCTTTGAGTAAGTAGAGATTCATTCTTTTTCTTCTTAATTTTCTTCTTAGGAAATGTTTATATATAAAGTGTATATGTGATCATTGTTGATTGTATTGAAGCCATGAAAATCATGTGAGATTATTTGTAAATATGATTTCTCAAAACTCAACAAAAATTTTTGAAGAAAATAGTTATGGATTAATCATGAGAAGCTCATGGTTTTCTTGATTTTTAAAGCAGAAAAACTTTGGTTTTCATACTAAAATTTAGTAAACACTAAACCACACACTAATATAGATAGTTTAGAATTATTACATCAAGCATTTAAGTAAAAAAACATCAAAAATTAAGCTTTGGAGGTTCACATGTATCTTATGGACTAGTGGGAGAAAATTTTTGTTTTTGTAAGAAAAACTTATTATGATAAGTTCCAAACTATTTTAGAGATATTTATTAATATTTATATCAAAGGTTTCTAGTGAAAACATGTTTAAAAATACATTTGGAAGTTTATGGATTAACACTGAAAAACTATTTTCAAACTAGTGCTTTCAAGTGGAAATAGTTTCTTACAAGCAAAATTTTCTAGTAAAACATTTTAATTATTTATGTAATATGTTTTGTGATTAAAAATGATTGATTAGATGCTTTGAGCCTTGGAAACTAGGTGGAAAAATTATGAAAAAATTTACAAAAATTTATCTATAAAATTTTTTAATTATTTACCTATAAATAAATCAAAATTCTATTAAAATAAAATGAAATCAATTCTACAAAACTTTGATGCCAAATGAAGGTTTAGATAAATTTATATGCAAATAAACTAAATTTTAATTCATTTCCAAATATTTTTTTAAATAGATAAAAATGCTTAAAATATTTTAATTCAAAAAAGTAGATTTTAATAATATATATCATGAAATGTTAAGATCTAGGTTGAGATTTTTTTTTTATAATCAATGGTTCATGACAAATAAATTAATTCCAGTAAATTCTTAATAAATCAAATCAATTAACATTATAATAGCATAAATATAATCAAAATCAAAATCAAAATAACAACATGAAAATACGGATGGAAAGACAATCTTGAGAAAAGGCATCCTATTTATGTTTTTTATGAAAACCATGTAATTTATATGCATTTGTTGATGTGTGTGATATGTTGGTTTCAAATAACATGATTTTTCCTGACGAAAGATCGAAATGAGGTTTAGTAAATTAATTGAAGATTTTACATTTATTTTATCAAAATTTTGAGATATTGGAGACATTGAAATTTGAAAATAAATTAAATTATAATAAATAAGTGGCTAAAATTATTTTTCACAAGATTATTCAGGATTCAATGGATATCTTAATAGAGAAGTAAGCATTAACCCTTTTATGAAAGGAATGAAACCTATATTGATTGGGATTTAGTACCTAGAACTATGATGTTGGGTCCATCTTCGTAAAATTTAAAGTCTGTCATATTTTTATTATAATTTCTTACCAATAGTGTTAAGAGTAATGTAGCCTGAAAACTAGGCTCTTATAAGCGAAGATGGTTTGATACTTAGATAAAAGAAAACCTTGCAGTCATGGAAAAAGTTCAAGAATGGTATTGAATTTATAAATGTTAATTCTATTATTTTTTATTAAATTTTAATAAAGTTTACTATTTTAAGTAGAATTTTTAAATATAAGAGTGATAGTTAGAACCTAATACGCATTTTGTGACTATTTTCTTAATTCCTAAATTCTAATGTATAACAAAAATGAGAAGTTTATGTACTACTTGGTAGTTCCTATAAACACTTGAATAAGGAAAAACAACTTTTTACTTGTTAAAATAATAAATGAGGTATAGGTCTAAAACTACTATAAATTATAAGTTGTGAAATTTGAGAAATCCAAGTTGTGCTCTATATGATTTTGCTAGAAAAATCATGTGGCACATGATGATTTCACACTAATACTTGTATGAATAACATGTGATGATGATGGTTTAGCACTTTAATGTTAAAGAAAATACTATGAAAAAAATGAACACTGCTCTAAGGGTTCTATGAAAAAACCATGAACATACTTTTAAGGTTAGTGCATGAATTTCTATTTGAACTATTCTATGATTTGTACATTCACTAATGTATTTATATGAAAATAATACTTATGATTAGGATCTATGAGAATGATTAAATGTAATTGAATCTTTAAGAAAGTGAAATGTCTAGTATATGAAATAAAAACACTGATATTGCTTGTGCTCACTAAAATTGTGATAAAGTAATTATAAATTTTCTTCTACTAGATTATATTTATGTTATGCTTTGATTATAGCTATAATTAGCATTTTGACCTTACCTTGTTATGTAAAATGGACTAGTGAGAGTCAGATATAAAATTGGCTTAATGTCATATGTGAAATTTGGGCTTGAATGTCATATATGTGATGTTGTGATATGATTATGTGATGTTAAGACCTTGTAAAGAGTTTTAAGGAATGGCCTAGTGCTTTAACTTTCGAGTCACATAGAAGGATATATGAGATAAGGTTGACTCTGAAGGGATAAGGTTGGAATATAATGGGATAAGATTGGCTCAAAGTAACAATGAAGAACCTTTGCCATTTAATAGATATCTTATATATTGTATTATGGATAGTTTTTTTATATCAAAACACGGCAGTACTTAAAGTGTTGTTTATTCCAAACCAAAAGGTGTTTCCTTGTAATTTTGATCTTATTTACCAAGTTAAACACTACTGAACCATTGATCTTAACCTTCCAAGCATTCTTAACCCTCTTTAGACATTGACAAATCTATGAACTGAGCAAACATAAGCCTAAAAAGCCTATATCCTTAATCCATGTCAAACTTAGTATCTAGGCAAATAGGAATATGATCAAAAACTAAAGTAGATATATGTAAGACAATAGCTTTTGGAAATAACATTCTCCAAGCACCATTGCATAATGCCCTATCCAATCTTTCTCTAATAGCCTAAGAATCAATTCTATAGAAGGATTAAACTTAAAGTTAAGATCTATGCCACCTATACATTGCACAAAAGCATTAAAAGTAGCAACATAAGAATTACCCACCAAACATGCTCCCTATTTGTCATTTTGAGTGAGTAAATCATCAAAGCCACCTAGGATCACCTAAAGATCATTAATTGAATTTTAAAGCTCATATAATCTATCCTAAGAAGCATGGCAATCATTTGAATAAAAAGAGCCATAAGCACAAGTGATAAACCATTTCTCATCATTTCCATTTTGTTTAATAGATAGTTTAGCATGAATCTTTCTTTCATCATGAAAAAAGTACTAATTTTTATACCTTAAGTCCATAGCAAAACCAAACCTTCCTTTCATCCCTCTGCTAGTATAGAAATATAGTTTGGCATTCCAATTTTGTAAGTTGCAAGTTGTAATCTTTTATGATTTGCTTTTATTTCAATCAAGAAAATACAATCTAACCTATTTTCCCTAGCCAAAACCTTAACTATTAGGACTTGGTTAATTTCTCGACAATTTCATGTTAAGCATTTCATAATGCTTATAAAGGCATCATTTGGCCCACCTCCTCAAGCTATTCAAATATGAAAGTTAAAACTTGCCTAATTCTTGCTTTATTTTTCCATTTTGATACCTAATATGTTTTCTAACTTAATCTCCTTGATAAGTATCTATGGCAAACTCACACTGCTCTAGGTTAATGCTAGGGTCTCCTCTAAGTCACTATTGGGATCTTTGATATTGCATTTAATCTTCGATACCTCACTTTCCCTTCTTTTGAGCTAAGAAGTCTTCTACCAAATTATCTTTAGTAAATCCCCTAATAGTTTCTTTTTTACTATCTTCATGATGATCCTTCCATAATTTATCTTTTGACTCAAACTTCATACAACCTAAATAAGCTAAGTTTTTTCCAATATAATTTTCATTCAAAGTAACCAATGTATTAGCTATTTTTAGCTCTAGAAGAAGGTTGTTGTTAACTAAAGATATAGGTACCATTTCTTTATGCATTAATCTATTTAAAATTATTATAATTTATTTTAAATTACATCCTTCTCTAGAAAAAAAAGGTAGGTTGTAAAGATTGGTTATTTGAAACAATTGCTAAAGTGAGGTTATCCTCATTAACAACACTCCTCTAATCTGTTTTCTCCTTTGCACCACTGCATGATATCTTTGAAAATAGATCTCTAATTTCACCTTTTAGAATTTTTAGTGACTTATGTCCCTCTTTTTCAATTTTGCTAGAAAGGTTTTTAGCTCTTTTCCAATATGAATATAGGTCCATAGGTCATATCTATAATCCTTTTCTCCCTTCTTTGTATTGGATCTACATATCCTCTTATCATGCCTTAAAATGCCATAGCTATAACACAAACTTTGTATTTTTTTCATATTTAAAGTTAATCAAATCTTCATCTACTTTGCTTTCCTTAACCAAAAGCTTAATGGAAAAAGTTTAATAATGATGATCCAAGCCCTTATTCTAATAAAAGATCTCAACAAGTTACCATCATGGACTAAAATCTCCACTTCCTCGACCTTCCTAATCTTTGAACTAATGATTTTGGCATTATCTTTGTCTATGTCTTCCATATATAGGTTGTAAATTTGGATCCACAACTAGTAATTGATCAAAATTTACATACTAGATGGATGTATTAGAATTCTATTGATGTAAATTTAAAACTTGGCCGAAGGTATTCCATAGTGCTCATTTCAAGACTAGTTGTCTATCCTTTTCAGAATTAAAAGTAAAGATGTAAGTATTGAAACCAATCCTAGCAATAAGGAAATCCCCTATCATACTCCAACTTTAATATAACATTTCCTTAACAACTTTTTTGTTTAGTAGTTTTAAACAAGCTTTCCAATAAGCATATGTTTCACATCACTAAAAGATCTATTTGCTTGAAGATCAACATACTCATCCTCTAAATTTAATTAGTGATCCTAATACTTCCTTATTTCTATTAAAGATCTAAACTAATTCCTCAAATGAGATGGCTTACCTATGCCTGAAGAGATCAGATCAAATCCAAATCCAATCCAAAAAATTTAAGAAACTTTTATGCCCTTTCAAGCCATAAAGAAGTGACTTAAAAGAAGACTTGCAAACTAAAAATTACCTTTTATATATGTCACACCATAGTAGTATAGAAAACTAACTTCTAATTTAAACTGATATTGCATGAACTACCTAGTATAAACTACCTTTATAAAGAGGAAAAACTCTCCTTGATTGAGAGAAGATTTATGTGGATTGTTATCATTTAAGATGTTAGAATTGAGATATGTCCCCTTTGAAGTATATCTAATTCCTTTTAGAAGATAAAATGAGATATCTTAATTCAAGAGAGTAAGTAGGTACAAATTTAAAAATCACCTTTTTTTAATTAATGGTTGTTTATTTAATTTTTAATACTTAATTTTTTATCAATGATTACAATGTACCATTTTACTCTCTAAAGCATATATTGTATTTTAAAAAAGTATGATTCTTAAATTGATAGTTAGTCATTTCTTTTCTTTTGGTTGATTTGAGAAATTCCTCAAGAAATTTTTCTGTTTTATACAAAGAAAAAATAGTATAAATGTAGAACTAATTATAAATTTTTTAATAGATGATATATTAAACAAATTTTTAATCAAATATTACACTATTAAAAGATTTTAATTTTAGTGCTTTCTATATTGCAACTAAATGAATGAAATTGTAATTTTTTTATGGAATTATTTGGTTCTCACAAAAAGTAACTTCTTATGAAAAATTGAATTTCTAGGAAATAACTTCTAATGTAAACTTTCTATATTGCACTATAAAAAGATTTTTATTTTAGCGCTTTCTGTATTGCAACTTAATGAATGAAATTGTAATTTTTTTATGGAATCATTTGGTTCGCACAAAAAGTAACTTTTCATGAAAAATTGAACTTCTAAAGAAATAACATTTAATGTAAACTTTCTAGAAAGTATTCAAAATTATTTGATTAATACATAGGAAATAACACTTCTCAAAAAGTAACTTTCTATAATTTGTTTAATTCAACTTTCAATAACTTATGAAGTATTAATAAAATAATTACTATATCTTTAATATTATTATAACATAAATTAATAAATTTTAATTATCATTAATTAAATTTAATAAAAATAATTTTATTATTATATACATAAATAACATAAAAAATAAAACTTATTTAAGGAGGAGTTAAGTAAGCAACTCTTCGTAATGGCTAATCAAATAATTCATCTCTTTCTTATTTCTCGAAACTCATACTATTGAGACAAATCAAACAACCTCTATATATATATAATATGAAAGTTCTTATAAAATTACAATGCTTAGATGCCATTTGGATTGCATGGTGGGCCAGCCACATTTTACTTAGGCTAGTTGGTTCAAGCTCAAAAATGGTTTGGTTTTGACTCAATAATAAGTATCTACCATTAAGTACCTCCTAAGACAAAAAAAATCATAGCACTTTTTGTATAATTTTTTAAACTAAACTAAACCCGGAAACTATACTTCAAAATAGACAAAAATTTAATAAGCTAGTTTGCTGCAAGGCCAAATTCAAAAATATGCTTAAGCTTTTTTTTTCCTTATCAGTTAGAAAACATTTTTTCTAGGAAAATTTTATTTTTTATATAAGTAAAAATGTGCCATATTAGGTATATACCATATAATTAGAAAATAACGTATGATATCATAACAGTAAGGAAAAATAACTTTCTCTTTAAAATAGAAAATATTGTTTTTCACCTTCCTTCGTGCACTTAACATTCAAGAAATAGAACATTTTATATTATCTAAATATTTTATTATTATGAAAAAATCTGCTCCCCAAATAAGCAAGCATCAAATAATTACACAATTAAACATATATAAAAAATTTATTCCCTTTCTAATATTACATTTACTTCCTTCAAAATATACTTTTTAATTAAATTTTATACATTTTTCAATACAATCCAAATAAGAGAATTTATTTATAAATGAATTGAAATTACTATTTTAACAAAGTTTATAGATGATGGAATTTATTTGTAAATAAATTAAAACTATTTTAATTGAGATAAAATGAAATCAATTTTATAAAATTTTGACGCTAAGCAAAGGGTGGGATAAATTCATATGCAAATAAGTTCTAATGTTTGGTAATTTTAATTCATTTGTAAATAATTTTTGTAAACATATAAAAAATGATTGAAATATTTCAATTCAAAAGAGTTGATTTTAATAGTATATATATCATGAAATGTTATGATATAGGTTGATATTTTTCATATAATACGTGGTTCTTGACAAATAAATTAATTCTAGTAAATTCTTAATAAATTAAATCAATTAATTTTATAATAGGATAAATATAATCAAGATCAAAATAACAAAAATACTGATGTAAAGACAATCTTGAAAAAAGGCATGCCATCTGTGTTTCTTATGTAAACGATGCAAATCATATGCATTTGTTGATGTGTGTGATATGTTAATTTTAAATAGTGGGATTTTTCCCGACGAAAGATCTGAAGCGAGGTTTTAACAAATTAGTTGAAATTTGAAAATAAACAAATGGCTAAAATTATTTGTAACAAGATTATTCAGGATTCAATGGTTATCTAAGTATCATTAACCCCTCTTTGCATAGAGCGAAGCTTTGGTTGGGATTCAGTGGCTGGAGGTGTGACGTTGGGTCCATATTCGGAAAATTTTAAAGTTATCATATTTTTATTTGTAATTTCTCACCAATAATGTTGAGTCACATGCCCCGAAATTAGACTCCCACAAATTAAATGATTTGTATCTGTACAGTTAAAAGGTTCATATCCAAGTGGTTATGTGGTGGATGAGGTGTTCGCGCTAACGGCATTTTCTTAAGTGGCAAATGGTTACGTAACATGAATCACGTAAGTTCATTCCTGTTATCCACTTGACCTCATGTGGGCCATTTAGAATTATGATTGGAAAAAAATTAAAATTTCAAAAGAATTAATCAAATTAAATTGAAAATAAATAGTTAAATGTGATTTAAAATTTAGAGTCAATTTATAATGAATTGATTATTTTTAAAAAAATTAATGTATAGTTAAAAGAGATTAAAATTTTTCTTAACTATTTATAACCAAATTTATTCAAAATATCCTTTTTTTCCTAAAGTAAAAAGTCTCTATGTTCAAATTTTTATTATTACATTATTTTTAATGATATAAAATAAATATTATACAATATATTTAAGGTTTAATAATTAATATAAATTTGTAATAGATGCAGGTTAATTTTGTTTTAATATTATATTTTTACATTAATAATCAGTGTAAATATTATATATATATGTAATATTTTAATACCATGATAAATATAAAAATTCTAAATCTATAAATCATATATGATATTTTTCATGTTAATAATTTGATAGTCTTATATGATAATTATTAATAATATTCAAATATAAAATAGTCAAATTCTTACGTTATAAAAAATATAAAATTTAAATGTGAATAATATGATTGATTGCAGCAAAATTACTTTTAAAAAAATTCAATATATTTTTACCAGCATTAGCGGTTAAAATTGATTTTAATATTCAAATCGATTAAAGTCAGATTGTTGAAATGAAAAATTGAATAAAAAATTAATTCCAATAAAAAGATTTAGGCAAATTACTTTATTCGAACTGCACACAACCCTGTTTGGAATAGCTATGCCAATCTCAATTGTAATTATATGCTCTTTTACGCAAATTTACTTTGGATATTAGAAGATCAATTCTCTCATAAGATGTGAATATGTTTTAAATACAATTCTAAAGTAATCGGATCCCTCGAGGCCATGGTTCATGTGGATCAAACTGAACAATACATGGATGAATCCACCTGATTTTGTTTTTACATTTTTAGTTTTAAACCAAAAAATTACACAAATTTTCATCCAACTAATTTAATAATCATCCAAAACCTAATTTTTTATTTTTCAAATCAACCAAATTTAAATAAATTATTTTTAAGTTATTAATTTTATTTTTTAAATTAATAATTTTAAAGTTAGTTATTTTTAGTATAGTTCTTGAATGATCGATACGGATAAAAAATGCTTTAAATATGTTACGTTTAAATTTATAATTTTGTTTTAAGCTTAAATTTATTTTAAAAAATTTTAAATTGTTTTTAAAAAATAAAAATCCGTGAATCGGGTTCACAAACTTTAGAACTTATATCCACGTTTAAGGAAATTCCAATTTTATGAATATTTATGATCGATTTGTGCAGTCTAATTCACTAATGGGCTAAATATATCTGTTTAATAGTTATATAAAATATATAACGTAGCATGCAAAGAGAAAAATGTACCATATCTCTTTTTTTCATAATAAAATTAAATAAGACAAGCGTTACAACTTAATCAAATTAATAGAAATATACAAAATTTAACTAACTCATTTCCCTTGTAAAGTCAAAGAATAAAGTATAAATAATAAGCGACTAAAATAGTATCATATATAAATTATGACAGCATATTTGACTTTACGTTCTCACAGACTTACTTAATTTTTATTTATTAATCATATTATAAAAATATTATAAAATCTTATATAATATGTTGAAATTTTTAAATTTATTATAAAATAAAACTATAAAGTGTTTAAAAAATAATAATTCATTATAAGTTTGAATAAATTTCACATGATAAAGGACAGTTGTAATCAAGTCGCCAACTCAATCACATGAGCAAGAGATTAGTTTTAATTATAAATAATTTAATGATCTATTATCTCATCGCAAGTTATAATTTTCAGTTATAGCCAAACAACTTATATTCATTCACCGGTAGCGATCTTAAAGCTCCATCATCGATGGTGGTGAAGCGAGGGTATAGGTTGGGATGATTTTAGCCTCCCAAAAGTCGAAAAATTTACAAATTTATTTTTTACATTTTGTTTATTTTTTATAAAGAATTTATATTCAATCCTTCAAAATTGAAAAAAAAAACTTTTTATAAATTCTCAATTTTCATTTCAGCCCCTCATTTTTTTCTCCTTTTGGCTCTAGTTGCATCTCCGCCCATCATGAAATCAGGATATATAAAGATTTGTTTCTTCATTTATCATTTAAGATGTTAATTTTGATAGTTAATCTACTTTTTTTAATTTATAACTTATTATAACTTTCTTTAATAAGTTATACTTTAAGAAAATTTTTAATCAAAATTTTCAAATATAAAAAATTTATAATTTTCTAAAACTTTTCGTGTTGCAACTTTATAAGTGAAATTGTAATATATTTATATATTTAAAATTCTTACAAAATCATGACATTTGTTTGATATGCTCTAAGACATAAATATAGATCAATAGTACTAGGATAATGGACATTAGGTATAGTGTAAATAAATTATCATATTATATAATGTTTAATGTGTCACTGTATATCATATCATTCTTATTTCACAATAGAAGAATATATTATAAGGGATTGCTAACCATAGCAACATTCATTCTTTCATTTGGGCCAAAAAATATATTATGAAAAAAAATTTGAACTTGATTTAGATTATTATAATTACAAGCCCTTATAATAAAAAATCAACCTCACGTATCATGTTTAGGGGTGGCACAACTCTACTCAAAATTTCCTCGAATCGATATAGTTTATAACTCGTTTATATTGAGTCTGAAAATAAAATTTCCTTACTAAATGAGTTCAGCTGAATTTTTTTCTCACTTAATTTGTTTAATTGGTGAACAAGTCAAATATATTTTTATTATTTATTTATCAATGTAATAAAATATATAATTAAAATTTTAACTTTTTATCATTTTAAATATAATGTTTATTAACGTTTATAATTACATTAGATTTTTTTAAAATATACAACTATTATTATTTTATTAAGTCTTCTTCAGAAATTCAAGTCAAACTCATCCAATTTTACATACCAAACTAATTGTTTGAGTCAAGCCAAATTTGGAGCTTTACAAAATTTGGTCGAGCGAGTCTCATAGCCAAAATTTTAGTACTAATTCGAATCTCATAGCCAAATTTTTATTATAATATTTTTTATTATAAGGGCTTGCAATTTATTCTTTCACCCCTAACTTATTGAGCCATTTCTTTGCACTATAATGTGATTCGGGCAATTTATTATCCTTCAAAAGCCCTCTTTTAGCAATTTTAAAAGAACATTAAATGGCTTGTTAATCCACTTATGTAACACCTTTAAGTGCATGAATTTCACTAGAAAGTTCAATACTAAAAATGATATACATCTCGAATACAATTAAATTTCCACTTGTGCAAATAGGTCACTGCAACTACTATAATTCAATCCAATGTCCCCCTCAAATGCATTCTTATTCCCTTCTCCTTCATCACGAGCTACTTGTTCAACTATATGAGGGCCAATAAAATCATATATAATATCCACCTTCTCATCTCTATTATCAAAAGATACCCCCCTCCTCCCCCTAGAAGTCAAAACGTTCACTTTACCATGGTATACCCAATTTATATATAATGAATGAAATCTATAATCTATAATATGTGCCTCCAATGTTCCCAATGTTTGAAATAATAGATTCACACACTTCTTAAATGGGTATATCACTAAACCCCTTTCATTAACAAAGTTTTTGGTTCTCTCAACAAATGTCATCACACCATTCCAATACTCGTTCAAAAAGCAATTTTATAGATAGATCTAGCTTTTATCAATAGACATTGTACCATTAAACAAGAAAAGATAGCTTTGTGTGGAATTAAGTGTTAGAATCAATGTTGGTTATGTGTTCTAAATCCACCATATCACTCCAATTTTAAAGGGTAGGGTTCTATCCCATTCGAGATATTTTTATAGTTATGATTTTTTCAATTCATCCACACTTATTGTTTTTTACACACAAAAATTTCAACAGCATCTTCTCATGATTCTCCAAATGTGCAAACTATACATCAATATAGTTCACACCCAAAGAATAGTTAGAATGCCAAGAAATTCTACAATATCAAATGAGCACTAGATAAATTGTTAATAATAACTATAGAGCATATCTTCAACTATCTAACTTTATGGGATAATTCAAAGGTTGGTTGACATATAGAGATCAACCAGCCCTTAAACGAGTCTAAGCTTACAATACAAATGTAAATGCAATTCTATTTAAAATTATTGTAAAAATATATTCATAATAATTTTAAACTTACATTACAACATTTATTAAAATATAGTTACTCAGTTATATTTTTTTAATATTTAATCATATATTTAAAATTATATTTTCATGTTAATAATCGAGGATTGTGTACAATATGTCAAAATAATCATTATATTTTGTTATGGTATCTTTATGATTTGTAATTTTCTTAAAATACATAATTATATGCAATCCTATAGTTACTACTTTGTGTGTAATTTTCATATATTTTTTTATTTTTGTTATGTATAAAATATCTAATATTATTTTTGAATATATAAAAAATTTAATTTCAATATTTAATATCTTGTACTTATATATTCAAATGAAACATTTTCAAATATTTAATATTTTTATTCATATTTTCAAATGAAACATTTTCAAATAGGTTTTATTGTATAAAAAATTAATATTGTATTTGAAAATATTTTTATTGTATAGATACAATGATCAATATTGAATAGTTATTATTTTATACATAATGAAAATAATATTATATATTTTATAAATTCATAGTAAAAATGAAAAAGTACATGAAAATTATAATAAAATCTATTTGAAGCATTATTGAATAGTTATTATTTTTATTACTTTTCCAATGAAAATATTGAATACATGGAAATTTGAATGCATAATAATCATTATTGAATAAATATTATATTTTGTTATAATATTGTCATGATTTGCGATTTTATTAAAATATATAATCATATGTAATCTTATTGTTACTACTTTGTATGTAATTTTCAAATAGTTTTTTATTTTATTATGTATTTATACAATATTTAACATTATTGTTGAAAATTAAAAAATTTTCCTTAAATATAATATTTTCATTAAATTGCTTTTTTTATTATACATTTTCATTGAAGTATGTTTACAAAGTTAAATTGAAAATTTTTAATTACATACCTAAAAGTTTATTCTCATGTCAATATATTTTTTAAAATATGTTTATATAATTATTCTAATTTTGTACATTACATTATCTTAATAAAATTAAAAATTTTGTATTTCAAAACTATATCTTAAATTTTAAGGTTTGCAAACAAATCCTTAAAACAACTCCACCTACCTAATTGAATAATCTATACACATATTATATTATGCAAAATTATAATTTTACTCAATAACATAATAACAACAAAATTGTACATGAAACTAAATTTACATAAACACATTTAACATTCATAACATATAAAACTAAACAATATTAATTTCATGCCAAGCAATACCATCAAACTAAATAAATTCATTACATATCATCAAACTAAATAAATTCATATCATATTATTCGGCTCATAAATTGCTTATTTAAATAAAAAAATTATAAAATTTAACCCACATACCTTAATGAAATAAATCTACTAATCAAATATTCTCTAACCCAACACAAGCAACAATGAATAGTAACAATAACTAATAAATCAAAATAATATATAAGAAATTATACTATATTATAAAAAAAATATAAATACAAAATATATTATAATATAAGAAAAACCATATAACTAGATCACTTATGCTTTTCTGGTTCCTTTATCGTGCGAAAATGAGACTAAAATCACACCGGTATCATATTTACAGACTTACCCTTCAATGACGATAAAATTTCTTAATCGTCGTTGAAGAGTCGTCACTAAAAGTCTCAAATTTTTACCGACGACATTATTGTCGGTATAAAGTGGGATATTAAATGGCATAGGTTCCTATGTCACCTTTTAGCAATGATAATGTCATTGGTGAATGTCATTGGTAAAGGTTGTGACCTTTACCAACAACATTATCATCACTAAAAGGTAACACAGGAACTTATGTCAAAACTTTCAATAATGACAATGTCATTAGTGAAGGTCACAACTTTTATCAATGATATTATTGTCACTGAAAGGTGGCACAAGAACTTATGTTATATCCTTTCAATGATGACAATTGTCATTGGTGAAGGTTGTAACCTTCACTAACAACAATATCATCACTGAAAGATTAATTTTCCCATCTACAAATTTGAAGCCAATCTTCAATGATGACAATTGTCATCGATGAAAGATTCAAACCTCTACCGACAACAATTGTCATTGCTAAATCTTTTCATTTCCCGCCTATCAAAAAATAAATTATGCCTTTCGATTCTTAAGGTATCATCAACAACTTTGTCATCGGTAAAAGTTATTCGATAAATCAACGACAACCAAATATATGTCATCACTGAAAATGTCATCAATGTTAGACTATTTTATTGTAATGATTGATAAAACAAGGATTTCATACTCAAGGTTGTTAGACTAGCATGCTTGGAGTATATCTATATAATCAAAATCTAATGTTTTTAATGTTTGGAGTTTGATTTAAATTTTTTTCAATAAATATGATTTTTTATAAAATCACCGACAACCGAATATATGTCATCATTAAAAGTGTCATCAATCTTGGACTATTTTGTTGTAATGATTGATAAAACAAGGATTTCATACTCAAGGGTGTTGACTAGCATGCTTGGAGTATATCTATATAATCAAAATCTAATGTTTTTAATGTTTGGAGTTTGATTTAGAAAATTTTCAATAAATGTGATTTTCTTATCATTTAAAGAAAAGCTAAAACTAGAAGAAAATAAGTGTAAAGTTTTATACACTAATGTGAGCAGAGCCCTTCTAAAGTATAAGATCTTAATATTTTGATTGTTTTACACTTTGATTAGAAAAATCTATCATTTATGAGAATTTTTAATTTTTTGATGATAAATTTAAAAATAAAGAAAATGATTATTTAAGATGATTAGTGGAATAAAATAAGCCTTTTAGAGTTTTAAGTTCTAATATTTTATTTGCACAATTTTGATTTAAAAGTCCTTAAATAATGGCATATCTGAATGTTAATATTAGGAAATATAAGGAGCAAATAATATTGAGTGCCATCATATGATGATTTGATTTTGGATTTGTAATGTTCAGGAAGAAAACAAGTAGTGACTACATATTCATAAGTTATCATTATAAATTATGAAGTAGGAAGACAGGAAAAATGAAAGTGGAATGCTGTGAACAAGTGTTCTCAAATGAGTATATATATTATCCTAAATTTTATATATTACTTACATTGGTTGAACATTATATTTTATAATTTATAATTTCCTCATCAACTATATGAATCGCAAATACATTCATGCATGAATTGAATCTATTTATAATTAGAGAGCTTTAATCTCAACATTATGTTTGTTTACTTGATCGATATATCATCAAGATAATTGGTTTGTTCATACATGTGAGTGTGTGTATTCATGTGGTTATCTCAAAAAATATTGTCATTCCCATTATGAAACCTTGAGATGAAGGCAAAGTATTATTGTTACTTAGTACTACTTTGTGGTATTTGTGTTTGGTGGAACAATAGATTATGATTGTATATGTATTGAGCGACCATGCTTATTAGGCATAAAGGTGCTATTATTTATTGTTGGCTAATTGAGAATGACTTGTGATGATAAATTATTTATTTTGTATCATGAACAAATTAAGGTTAAGTTGTGTAAAGTTTAAGCTCTAGTGTATAAATTATATTGTGAATTATCCTATGAATGGCATTGAAAATGTGAAATGCAATAGAGACAATAATGTAAATGCAAGATAGAAAATTCTCAACAATAAAGTGGGTAAGGCATAAGATTAGCTTAGGAAAAAATAAGGATGAAAAGCTTATGAAGAGTGTAAGGCTAACCCAAAAGTCAAAAGGTGAATATATATATTATATTTACAAATTTTTATGAACTGTGTTATGGTATTGAAATTTAATTGATCTTGAATATTTCATTTAATGTAACTATGTTTACTTGATTAGGATGAAACCTTATTAGTTACGTGAAATTTTAATGATTACCCGAAATGGGTTATGTGTAAAATCATGATTATAACATATCAATTGAGTAAATAAGACCATTATGAATTATGATATGAAATAGAAAACTTGAGTTATGTGCAGGTGAATATATCACCCAAAGATTTGGTACTTGGAACCAAAAATCTAGAAACTAAGTTTGTGATTATTTTCTATCTTTATGCTTAATTAGTATTTGATTATTCTAGTCATTTAAAACTAATGATAGATTAATAGATATATATTCAATAAGTTTATAAAACTTATCTCTTTCTTCTTAATATTTCAAGAGTCAATTTAAGAATATTAAGTTACGTAACTCATGCGAGAGTCTAAGGCAATTCGTGAGGAACTTGATGGTTAAGATTCTATTGGGACTAAATTTGGGAATTTGAGATAAAGAATATGATATTTATGTAATAATGTGTTTAGTTGTGTATCTGTATGTCTACTTTGTGTTGTCATATATTTGAAAATTAATAGTTTTATATTTTAAGATGTGTGACTCTTAGGATGTGTCTAAAAAAAAGAAACTTTATCCCTTTTTTTTTGAAAAGTTTAAAATGAATTTTGGTCATCATAAAGGTAGAGATATTTTCAATGGGCAAAATTAGTGTAAACAATCTACATAATGGGATCCACATCGATCACATTCAAGTTTAGATCGTGACATATTACTAATTTAATGACAATAAAATAATAAGAACATTTTAGTAATTTTAATAAAAAGATATTAGTTTAAAATATTTAAATCAACTCCACTATTTTTCTCACATTTTCATAATAAATGCACTCATTGATAAAAGTAGTTGATAATGGTGGCAAATTGACTATAACACCTTTTATAATTTTATTATTATTAAATTAATACCATAATTTTTTTCAAATAAAAGAGTAAAAATTGCTAACGTTCACATATGAATATAGAGATTATAAATTCCTATGTGTATGTCTATATATATATATATATATATATATATATATATCAAATGAGAAAACTATTTTTATGCGAATGAAAAGAATAAATTGTTGTATGAAAGGAATCGATTGACACAAGTGTAAATCTTTTACACTTAGGGTTTATGATCATCTAATGGCATATATAACATTCAAATTAATTATTGAAATGGACTTTAATGATGAGAAAAAATTAGCACTTATAATTTTTAATTTTTGTGTCTCTCATATGACATTTTTATTTTTTTATTTGAAATTTTTAATTTATTTTGAAAAATGAAATTATTCTAAACTTTTCTTTTAGACATCACAATCTATTTCTTTTTTTAATTAATTATGCAATAATGTTAAGTTTTTGCTGGAAATATTAAACCAAGTTCAAGCAGCATTCATTGACTAAGCAAAAGTTCATTTATGGGTGTACATCACCAAATTCTCAACTAAACCTAGTAATTTTGATCTATATCCATTTATCCATCTGTATCTATTATTATTTTGACTCATTCATTTTAACTTTAAGGTAAATATGAGTTAAGTCATTATTGACCCATTGAAATGATGGTCATATTGAATTAATTTATAAATAACTATTTATTCATTTATATTTATAAAAAGTAAACTTGTGCATTGCATAAATTAATATTATAAAATAAAAAAATATTATAATAAATATCTTCAAATTTTTAATATAATTTAATTATTTTCAAAATTAATTATTTGAAATAGAATATTATAATATATTTATACACTTGAAGATATCAATTTCTTTTATAAAAATGTAAAGTCAAGTATAATCATTTGTACTAAAATTTATATAATTTACTATTTTTATAGTTAAAATTTAAAAATAATATCAAAATTACTTTTTTTAATTTTTAAATAAAAAATCTTACAATGTTACATGTCACATGTAATGTTCTATATAACTATACATTAAATCCTTGGTTATACTATGCAAATATAAATACACCAATAATATCAATTTTTATTTTTAGATGATACTTTACAAATTAAAATTTAATTATTGATATATATATATATATATATATATATATATATGTGTGTGTGTGTGTGTGTGTGTGTGTGTGTGTGCGCGCGTGCGTGTGTGCGCGCGCAATTTTAAAAGTGCAATTTATCATTGAAAAAGAAATTATATAATATATAATTTTGAACTTTTTAAATTTTATTATAATATCTATTTTAAATTAAATAAATTTTATTTTATGTTTATTAATATTAAAATATTTAATTAATTACATTTAATATTAAAAAACAATTTTAAGAAATTAATGTTGAGAAATGAGATAAAAAATTGTAATTTTAAAAAGGAAATAAAAATAAAGAATAAAATTTTTTATAACATAAGTTTGTTTTGAAATAGTAATAAATATAAAATAGTGATGAAAAATAATATCAATAAAAATGATCAAATATAAAATAATAATTTGATAGGTAAATAAATAGGTTAAATTAATCATATATCAACAGGTCATGGACTGTCCATAACTCATTTAAAATTTTATATTAAGTTTTAAATGAATTAACAATAACCATTCACTTTTAACCTAATTTATATCTATCCTAATCCATCCATTTGCCACATCTATACTCAACTCTTAAGAATTTGATGAGGCTTACAAACAGAAGCCATCACTTGGCTTTCAAAAATCAATCAGGGTGTTAGAAATGTGAAGAAAGATACAGAGATCAAGATGGACAAGCGGTGGTGAGCATGAAATAACGAACTTCAACGAGCGTGGACATTTGTGATAGAGTTCTGTTAAAGAAAATAGTATTGAGCTTGTTAATTTGAGTTATAAAAATTGGTGAGTCTATTAAGATTATTTTATTTAATAATAAAATATCTTTTGTATATTTGAGGCTTGTAAAATTCGTTGTACACCGCACGTTATTTTAAATTTGTCAAAAAAATTTAATATCATGAAACTTGTAAGATATAATTTTTAAAGCTTGTATATTTTGTAGAATTGATAATGAACAACAACATTGATAACTGATATTTTTTCATTATTAAATAGAATAGAGTATATATTATGGTAGAAATATAAATTTATCTGTACTATATAGTATCTCTCATAAAACTAATTATACAAAGGGCTCTACTAAGCCAGCGGCCGTTCTCTTAAGAAACACCTGTAGTTTGTTACCGTACATCAGTTCACAAACGTAGATCTTGTTTGAGTTGTTAACCAAACAATTGTTGTCTACTTGAAATCCAGCAAAATGTAGATCGTAATGCGTAAGAAAAATAAAATTTTAAATTATTTTGTGTTTTAAAGTAGATTAAGATTTTTAAATGAGAAGAAAATAAAAATATTATAAGATATAATCAAAATTTAAATGCAGCAGACATTAATTTTTTTCATTATTAGAATAAATTTTAATAATTAATTTGAATGTAATATAAATCATTAAATGAATTTAAAAGATGTTTAGACTTATATCTACTTAGATAAACCAATCCTCTCTCATTTGAACAACATCTCCATACAAATTGATCCCTTCATGAAATTGCATGAAACGGAAACACGAATTAAACTCAGTTATCATATGTTGCTGCCAACTAGAAGTGATAAATAGATGGGTTATGATGGATATGAATTAGGTTAAAAGTGGATGGATTAATGTCAACCACAACTTTACCACCAAAGTTGTAATAATCAAAGTCATTAACACCATGCTCCCAAAAAAATTAAAAAAAAAGGAAAGACTAACAGTAAAAAAAGTTTAAAATTTAAAATTTTTACTAATTTGGTTGGGAGAAAAAAGAGAAAAGAAAATATATTTATATTATTTTTACATATTAAATTTTAAAAAAAAATTCTTCTTTTCATTTTCTTCTCAAATTAAAATTAAAAAATTTTCTGTCGTTTCTCATTTTTTCTATTCTTCCCAACATATGATAATAGACTGACCTAAGGAATTAGTTCTGTATATATAAACAATCATAAATAATGGTTGGCCTGCTACTAGCAAGTTGAATCTTAGATTGTTTTAAATCTTATAAAGGGTCGAGTGTTAAAGAAAAAAACACAATTCAATCATTTACTATCTACATTTTAATTATATAATATTTATATTTTCTTTTTGCCAGGATATAATTTTTAACTTTAACTGTTGCTAGTCAAACTATATTTACTGACCGTGATTTTAAGGCATCGATGAAGAATCAAGAAAAAGATTTATTTCATAATTTATCATTTAAAATGTTAAATTTGATAGTTAATCCTTCTTTTTCTTTTTGTTAATTTGAGCAATTTTCCTGAAAATTTCTTTATACAAGGAAAAAAAGTATATTTAATTATAAATTTCTTAATAAATCGTACCTTAAACAAATTTTTTAATCAAATGTTACAACTATGAAAAGATTTATAATTTTAACATTTTCTGTATTGCAACTTTATGAACGGAATTGTAATTTTTTTCAATATATTTGCAATATAAAAGTTCTTATAAAATTATTAAGCCTAGATGCCATCAGAGACACTGTATAAGATAAGCATTAATAGTATAGAAATCATGAGATATTTTAGTTTTAATATAAGACAAATATAGTTTAAATTCTTATGTTATGTTAATGTTTGATATGTTATTAAAGATCATATATTTTTGCAAGATATTTTCTATTAAGATAATATTCTAAGGAGTTTGATTTCTTAAAAGATTGAGTTTTTCTACTGTTAAATTATTTTTAATGCATTAAATTTATATTTTTAATTTTAATTCACTTATTTTAAAATTTATAACAAAAGTAATCTAATAAATTTTAAGATAATATTCTGTTGTTTATTCTAGACCAAAAGGTGTTTCTTTGTAATTTTGAGCTTGTTTACCAGGTTAAACGCTACTGAACCATTGATTTCAGCCTTCCAAGCATTCTCAATCACCTTTAGACACGCAAATCTTGAAACCAAGCAAATATAAACCTAGAAGGCCTATATCCTTAATCCTTGTCAAACTTAGTACCCACGCAATTAGGAATATGATCAAAAACTGAAGTAGATAGATGTAAGATAGCAGCTTTTGGAAATAACGCTCTCCAAGCACCATTGCATATTTCCCTATCTACTCTTTCTCTGATAGCCTGAGAGCCAATTCTGCCATTTTCCAAAGTGAAAGGATTACACTTAAAGTTAGATCTATGCCACCCATATGTTGCACAAAAGCACTAAAAACAGCAACATAAAAATTGCCCACCAAACGTGATCCCTACTTGTCATGTTGAGTGAGTAGAGCATTAAAATACCCTAGGATCACCAAAGGATTATTAATTGAATTTTAGAGCTCATATAATCTATTCCAAAGAGTATGGTGATCATTTGAATAAGAAGAGCCACAAACACAAGTGATAAACCACTTCTCTTCATTTCTATTTTCTTTAATAGATATTTTAACATGAATCATGAAAAAGTGTACTAATTTTTGTACCTTGAGTCCACAGCAAAACCGAACCTCCCGTACGCCCCTCCACTGGTACAGAAATATAGTCTAGCACTCCAGTTTTATGAGCTATATGTTGTAATCTTTTATCAGTTGCTCTTGTTTCACTCAAGAAAGCACAAATTGACCTGCTTTCCCTAACCAAAGCCCTAACTATCAAGGCTTGGTTAATTCCTTGGCAGTTCCATGCTAAGCATTTCGTGCTGCTTATGAAGGCATGGTTTGGCCTACCTCCTCAGGCTATTTGGATGTGAGAGTTGAAACTTGCCCAATCCGTGCTCAATTCTTCCATTTTGATACCCTAATATGTCTTCCAAATTGATCTCCTTGATAAGTACAGCAAACTCACACTGCTCTAGGTTAATGCCAGAGTCTCCTCTAAGTCACTGTTAGGATCTTTCATATGGCATTTACTCCTCGTTAGCTCCCTTCCCCTTCCGTTGAGCTAAGAACTCTTCTACCAAATTGTTCCTAGTAAATTCCCTAACATTTTCTTTCTAACTATTCTCACGATGACCCTACCCTAATTTATCTTTTGATTCAAACTCCATACAACCTGAGTGAGCCAAGTTTTTTCCAATATGATTTTCATTCAAAGCTTCCGAGATACTAGATTTTTTTAGCGCTAGAAGAAGGTGGTTGTTAACTGAAGATATAGATACCAATTCTTTATACATTATTCGATTTGAGCCTCCTACAATTTCCTTAAGATTACATCACTTCTCCGCAGAAAAGTTAAGTTATAAAGGTTAGTTCTTGGAAACAACTACTAAAGTTAGGTTACCCTCATTAACATCACTCCTATAATCTGCACATGATGTCCTTGAAAACGAATCCCTAATTTCACCTTCAAAATTATTGTGACTTACGTCTCCCTTTTTTTGGTCTGCTAGCAAGGTTTTTAGCTCCTTTCCAAGATGAACACAAGTCCTCAGGCCATTTCTACGATTCTTTTCACCTTTCTTCGTATTTGATCTAGGATACTTACATATCCTCTGATCATGCCCCAAAATGCCATAGCCACAATACAGACTTTGGATTTTTTTTTTTTTCATATTTGAAGTTAATCAAAACTTCACCTATTCTACTCTCCATAACCAAAAGCCTAATGAGAAAGGCTTAATAATGCTGATCCAAGTCCTCGTTCTAATAAAAGATCTCAACAAGTTACCATTGTGGACTGGAATCTCCACTCCTCAACCTTCCCAACCTTTGAACTGATGATTTCCGCATTATTTCTACCCATGTATTCCATAAGTAGGTTGTGAATCTGGATCCACACCAGTAATTGATCAAAATTTACATCCTAAATGGACATATTAGAATTCCATAATTGTAAGTTTAAAACCTGGCCCAAGGTATTACATGGTGCCCATCTCAAGACTAATTGTCCATCCTCTTCAAAATTAAAAGTAAAGATGTAAGTATTAAAACCAATCTTAGCAATAAGGAAATCCCCTGCCATACTCCAACTTTTATTTAACATTTCCTTAACAACTTTTTTGTTAAGTAGTTTTAAACAAACTTTCCAATTCACTAAAAGATTTTTTTGGTTGAAGATCAATATACTCATTCTCTGAATCTAAGTGGTGATCTTGATACTTCTTTATTTTCATTGCAGATCTAGACTAGTCCCTTGAATGAGATGGCTCCCTTATGCCAAAAGAGATTAGATCAAAATCAAATCCAATCCGGAAAATTTTAAGAAACTTTTGTACGCTTCAAGCCAAAAAGAAGTGACTTGAAAGAAGACTTGCAAACTAAAAATCACCTTTTGTGTATGTCACACCATAGAAAATCAACTTCTGATTTAAAGTGGTGATGCATGATCTACCTACTGTAAACTCCCCTTACAGCGAGGAAGAACTCTCCTTGGTTGAGAAAAGATCTATGTGAATTGTTATCATTAAAGATGCTAAATTTGAGATTTGTCTCCTCTAAAGTGTATCGGGCTAATCTTAGAAGATAAAATGAGATATCTTGATTCTTGATGAAAAAATCAAGTAAATAATTAAAAATTTAAAATTTACCTTTTCAATTAATGGTTATTTATTTAATTTTAAACCCTTGAATTTTTTATCAATGATTACAATGTATTATTCTCTCATATTTTGCACTTTACAAAAGTTTAACTCTTAAATTTGATAGTTAATCATTCCTTTTTCTTTTTTTTACTTTGGTTGATTTGAGCAATTCCTCGGGAAATTTCGCTACTCCATACAAAGAAAAAAATAGTATGAATATAGAACTAATTATAAATTTCTTTAATAAATCATACTTTAAACAAAAATTTTAATCAAATGTTACACTATAAAAAGATTTATAATTTTAGCACTTCCTGTGTCGCAACTTTATGAATGAAATTATAATTTTTATACATATTTACAAAATAAAAGTTCTTACAAAATTACTACGCTTAGATGCCATTTGGATTGCTTGGTGGGCCAACCACATTTTGCTTAGGCTGGTTGGTTCAGGCTCAAAAATGGTCTGATTTTGACTCAATAATAAAGTATCCATTATTAAGTACCGTAGTTTGCTGTAAGGTGAAATTCAACAATATACTTAAGCGTTTTCCCTTTTTTGGTTAAAAGATATTTTTTTTCTAAAAAAATTTTATTTTCTTATATATAAATAAAAATGCACTATGTTAGGTATATACTGTGTGATTAGAAAATAATGTATGATGTTTATAACAGTGAGGCAAAATAGCTTTTTCACCGTACTTCATACACTTAACATTCAAGAGATAGAACATTTTATATTATCTAAATATTTTATTATTAAAAAAAATCTCCTTTTCAAATAAACAAGCATCAAATAATTAAACAATTAAACATGTTATATGAAAAATTTGTCCTCTTGCATTTACTATGTTACCTTCAAAATACACTTTTTAATTAAATTTGAATTCTTCATAAATGAATACAAATCATTATTTTTAACAAAATTTATAAATAATAGAATTTATTTGTAAATGAATTACAATTATTTTTATTTAGATGAAATGATATTAGAAAATTTTGATGCCCCAAACGAAGCGTTAGATAAATTCAAATGCAAATAAGCTCTAATGTTTGATAATTTCAATTTGTTTGTAAATAATTTTTAAACATATAAAAAAATGCTTGAAATATACCAATTCAAAAGAGCAGATTTTAATAATATATATATCATAAAATGTTATGATATAGGTTGATATTTTTTATACAATACGTGGTTCATGACAAATAAATTAATTCTAGTAAACTCTTAATAAATTAAGTATTTAATTTTATAATAGCATAAATATAACCAAAATCAAAATAACAATATGAAAATACGGACGTAAAGAAATCTTGAAAAAAGGCATGATATTTATGTTTTTTTATGGAAATCATGTAAATCATATGCATTTATTGATGTGTGTGATATGCTGATTTCAAGTAGTGTGATTTTTCCCGACAAAAGATGGAAGTGAGATTTTGACAAATTAGTTGAAGATTTTACATTCATTTTATCAAAATTTTGAGATATTGGAGGAAATTGAAATTTGAAAATAAGCAAAATTATAATAAACAAATGACTAAAATTATTTCTAACTTCTAACAAGACTGTCCAAGATTCAATGGTGCTGTGAGTAGAGAAGTTACCTTTAACCTTTCTTTGTATAGAGTGAAGCCTATATAATTAACTTGTTGCATTTGATTAATGCTAATGTCTTAATCTAGTAAAATATACAATTTTAAGTGCTAAGAATTTGCATGGCATCAACACAAAGAATGACACAATACTAAGAAAGAAATGTCCATTGGTGGATTGGGCTCCTTTAAAGTGCATCCTCTAAAGTGCAACATGCACTTTAAAAGGTAAAGTGTATCATCATAGCCATCAATGAAAAAAATAATGGCTTATAATTTTATAAATAACAATAAATAAAAAATAATTACTAAATTTGTGATCATCCACTCCCCTAATTTTCTCATTACTGACTTTGATGATACATTTTATCCTCTAAAGTGTAAGATGTACTTTAGAGGAGTCAAATCCATCCATTGGTATATATAAGAAGAAGAATAATAATCAAAGATAAAAATAAATAAAATTTGAAAAAAAAATAACTACATTTGCATAAGCCATTTGAAGAATAGATTAAAAAAAAATATGGTTTATATATTTGTATGCATCCTTCTTTAGTACTCCCATTAAAAAAATATTGATATGAATTATTGTAACTTTTTATATAAATTTTATAATTTTTTCATAAAATATGAGTTTCCAATGCCACAAGATTTATCTAAAATTAGCATATCTAGTTATTTATAGTAATTTAATCACTTAAATAATTTTAATATCAAATTAATTGTTTAATTATTTAATTATTCTCAATCAAGTGATTCAAGTCCTAAATTAATTTTAAAATCAATACAGTGCCTTCTTTATTTAAGTATACTTTATCAAGTCTTTGTTTAAAATAAGAAAATTTGAAATAATTAATTACTCAAATAATAATTATTTTTTAAATAAGAAATGATAAATATATAACCATTTTAGTTTTGTAAAATTGTCATATAAATTAAATTGTTATATCGTTACTCATCTTAAGAATTTAAATATGTATTGCTATATAATTAGAAAATTAAATTGATAATAAAATATTTTTACACATTTAATAAAAAATGGATTGGAGTGGGCAAATGGTCCTCCAGTAAAGACGAATCCTAGTTGGGCTTATTTGACAAAGATCAGTTTATCTAACATAATAATAGAAAATTCGACTAAAACAATACTTTTATTAACTTTACAAATGACATAACATGATAAGCCCAGTTGCCCAAGGTTTTGGCACCCCTGATTTTATAAAGACACTGTAGAAGGCACCATATTTGTAATATAAAAGTTCTTATAAAATTACTACACTTAGATGCCACTTGGATTACTTGCTGGGCCAGCCACATTTTGCTAAGCTGGTTGGTTCGGGCTCAAAAATGTTCCGTTTTTTACTCAATAATAAAGTATCCATCATTAATTATTGTAGTTTGCGGTTAGGTGAAATTCAATAATATACTTAAGGTCTTTCCCTTTTTTGGTTAAAAGATATTTTTTAAAAAAATTATTTTCTTGTATATAAGTAAAAATGTGCCATGTTAGGTATATACTGTATGATTAGAAAATAATGCATGATGTTTATAACAGTGAGGCAAAATAACTTTTTCACCGTACTCCCCGTACTCCATACACTTAACATTCAAGAGATAGAACATTTTATATTATCTAAATATTTATTATTGAAAAAATCTACTTTTCAAATAAACAAGCATCAAATAATTAAACAATTAAACATGTTATATAAAAAATTTGTCCTCTTTAATACACTTTTTAATTAAATTTCACATGTTTTTCAGAACAATCCAAATAAGAGAATTCATTCATAAATAAATAAAAATCATTATTTTTAACAAAATTTATAAATAATAGAATTTATTTGTAAATGAATTATAATTATTTTTTTTCGATGAAATGATATTAGAAAATTTTGATGCCAAACGAAGGGTTAGATAAATTCAGATGCAAATAAGCTCTAATGTTTGATAATTTTAATTTGTTTATAAATAATTTTTTAAGCATAAAAAAATGCTTGAAACATTTCAATTCAAAAGAGCATATTTTAATAGTATATATACCATATATAGATTGAGATTTTTTTATACAATACGTGGTTTATGACAAATAAATTAATTCTAGTAAATTCCTAATAAATTAAATATTTAATTTTATAATAGCATAAATATAACCAAAATCAAAATAACAACATGAAAATACGGATGCAAAGAAATCTTGAAAAAAGCCGTGCCATTTATGTTTTTTATGGAAATCATGTAAATCATATGCATTTGTTGATGTGTGTGATATGTTGATTTCAAATAGTGTGATTTTTCCCAAAGAAAGATCGAAGTGAGGTTTTAACAAATTAGTTTACATTCATTTTATCAAAATTTTCAGATATCGGAGGGAATTGAAATTTGAAATTAAGTAAAATTGTAATAAACAGATGAGTAAAATTATTTTTAACTTCTAACAAGACTGTTCAAGATTTAAGGGTTATCCAAGTAGAGAAGTCACCGTTAACCCTTTTTTGTATAGAGTGAAGCCTATAAATTGGTTGGGATCTAGTGCCTAATGGGGTTTATATTCACAAATTTCGGAGTTATCATACTTTTATGCTAATTTTTCGCCAATAATGTTGAGTCATGTACCCCGAAAATTAGGATCTCAAAAACGAGATGATTTGTGTCTGTACAATTAAGAGGTTTACGTCCAGGTGATTATTTGGTGGGTGAGGTGTTGGTGTAAACGTTATCTCTTCCAATGTTGTAAATGGCTACGAAACATGAATTACTTAAGTTCGTTCCCACTGTCCTCTTGGTCGCATCTGCGTCCTTCGAAATTATGATTGGAAACAAAATTCAAATCTCAAAAGAATTCAATCAAATTAAATTAAAATAAATTAGACCTAATAATCTTAACTCATATCCATTTATCTATCTATATTCATTCTTATTATAATCTATCTATATTTATCCATTTTAATTTTAAGGTAAATATGGGGTGGGTCATTATTGACCCATTAAAATGAAAATCATATTGACTTAATTCATGAATAACCATTTATTTATTTATATTTATAGGAGATAAATTTGTGTATTATATAAATTAATATTATAAAACAAAGAAAATATTATAATAAAATATTTTTAAAAATTTAATATAATTTAAATATATTTAAAATTAATTATTTGAAATAAAATATTATAATATTATTATATACATGACAATATCAATTTCTTTTATAAAAAAGTAAATCAAGTCTAGTCTTTTGTACTAAAATCTATAATAATTGATTGTTTTTACTTTTAAATCTTAAAAATAATCACAAAATTACCTTTTTTAATTTTTAAATAAAAAATCTTATAATGTTACATGTTACATGTAATATGCCGTATAACTATATGTTGAATTTTTTGCTATACTTTATAAATATCAATGTACCAACAAAGTCAATTTTTATTTTTTAGGTAACACTTTACAAATTGAAATCTAATTGTTGATATATATGTAATTTTAAAAGTATAATTTATTATTGTAAAAGAATATATATAATTCATAATTTTAAATTTTTTTAATTTTATTTTAATATCTATTTTAAATTAAATAAGTTTTATTTAATGTATATTAAAATTAAAATATTTAATCAACTACATTTAATATTAAAACAATTTTTAAAAATTAATGTTAAGAAAATGAGATAAAAAACTATAATTTTAAAAAGTAAATAAAAATAAAGAATAAAAATTTTGATAGCATAAGTTTGTTTTGAAATAATACTAATAAATATAAAATAGTGGTGAAAAATAATGTCAATAAAAATTATAAAATATAAAATAATAATAATAATTTGATGGATAAATGGATGGGTTAGGTTAACCATATATCCAAGGGTCATGAGTCACTCATGATTCATTTAAAATTTTATTTTGAACTATAAATAGATAAATAGATTAACAATGACTCATCCACTTTTGATCCAATTCATATCCATCCTAACCCATCCATTTGCCACCTCTAAAATAAATAGTTAAATGAGATTTGAAATTTAATTAGAATCAACTTTTGATGTATTAATTATTTTTTGAAAGAAAAATAACTTATTGTTAGACAAGATTTAAATTTTTCTTAACTATTTCTAACATAATTTATTCAATATATTCTTTTTTCGTAATGTAAAAAGTTTTTATATCCTATTTTTTTTTATTATTATACTATCTTTTAGTGATATAAAATAAATATTATACAATATATTTATAAGTTTAATAATAACCATAAATTTTTAATGAATGCAAGTTAATTTTTGTTTTAATATTATATTTCTACATTAATAACTAGTATAAATATTACACATGTATGTAATATTTTAACATCATGATAAATATGAGAATTCTAAATTTATAAATCATATATAATATCTTTCATATTAATAATTTCATCATCATATATGATAATTATTAATAATATTCAAATATAAAATAGTCAAACTCTTATGTTATAAAAAATATAAAATTTCAATGTGAATAATATATATGAATGTTGCAGCAAAATTAATTTTTAAAAATTTCATATATTTTACCAACATTAAAATTTAAAATTAATTTTAATATTTGAATCAGTTAAAGTTGGATTATTCAAATGAAAATTTGAAAAAATTAATTCCAATAAAAAGATTCAAGTAAATTACTTTAACCGAACTGCACATAACCCTGATTGGAATACCTATGCTAATCTCAATCTCAATTGTCATAATATGCTCTTTTACTCAAATTTACTTTACATATTAAAAGATCATTGCTCTTATAAGATGTGAATATGTTTTAAGTACAAATCTAAGAAAGTGTGATAACTAAATTTAAAAGGTGGCATTTGATTCACAAGATCTTACATTCCCAAGAAAGTGTATATTCCTAGGAATGTTATCCTAAGAATTTAATTAACGAAAATATAATATTCTTATATTTGGTTCACTATAAATTTTTTTTAGAATATTTTAATATCACATTCCTATTCTATGTGAATCTGAGATACCCATCTCTCTCCATAAGAATATTTTGGGGGAATATTGGGTTAAAAAGATTTTTGGGAATGTGACATTCACATATATTTTTCTTTTCAAACCTTGAACCAAATATGGGAATGTAATATTCCTTTAAAATATTTCCAAGAATGTTAAAAATATTCCGTGAATCAAACATCACCTAAAGGTAATCCCATCCATTGAGGCCATGATTTGTGTGGATCAGAGTGAATAATATACGAATGAATCCACCTTTTTTATTTTTACATTTTTAGTTTAAAATTAAACAAATATATTATATAAAAAGAATTTTATGTTACCCATGGAGGTTTGGAACCGACAAGAATGTGGCACAATTTGAGCCATTAGATGAGTTGACTTAGTCAATGACTTCCCTCACCTAGTGACTTGCATTATGCCACATACCCATGGGTTCCAAACCCCCATGGGTAACATAGAAAGCACTCATTACATAAACTTTCTTCTAGCCAATTCAATAATCATCCAAAATTCAATTTTTTATTTTTTAAATTAACTAAATTTAAATAAATTATTACTTTTATTTGTAAAATTAATAATTTTAAAGTTAACTATTTTTAGTATAGTTCTTGAATGATTGATGTGAATCAAAAATACATTAAATATGTTACATTTAAATTTATAATTTTTATTTTAGGCTTAAATTTATTTAAAAAATTTAAAATTATTTTTTAAAAAATAAAATTCCCTAAGTCGGGTCCATGAACTTTAGAACTTATATTCACTTTTGAGGAAATTCCAATTTTATGAATCTATTGGTCCAATCTATCTATAATTGTCCAATTCATATATGGACTGAATATATCCGTTTAATAGTTATATAAAATATATAACATAGCATGCAAATAAAGAAACAAATGTATCATATGTATTTTTTTATAATAAAATTAAATAATACAAGCTTTAGAACTTAATCAAATTAAATAGAAATATACAACATTTAACTACCTCATTTCCCTTATATGGTCAACGAATAAAGCATAAATAATAATCGACTAAAATAGTATCATATATAAATTATGTCGGCATATTTGACTTTACATTCTCACGGACTTCCTTAATTTCTTTTTATTAATCATATTTTTATAATATTATAAAATCCTATATACTACATTAAAAAAATTAAATTTATTTTAAAATGAAATTATAAAGTGTTTAAAAATAACAAGTCATCATAAGTTTGAATAAATTTCACGTGCTAAAGACAGTTGAAATCAAGTCACCAACTCAGTCGCATGAGCAAGAGATTAGTTTTAATTATAAATAATTTAATGATCTATTATCTCATCGTAAGTTATAATTTTCAGTTTTAGCCAAACAAATTATATTCATTCACTAGTAGCGATCTTAGCTATTTTTTGGAACGGGGGATGGGCGGGGGCTGGGAAGGGGGTGTTTCCGATTTTCACCCGTTTGGGACAATTTGTCCTTTGTGGGGGATACATCCAGGGGTGGGGCATTTCACTAGGTCCCACACGAGAAATTACCCCTCCATTTTGGGGGGTTTGGGAGTGAATTCAGCAAATTGTCCGAATCTGCCCTTGTCCTTCATTGTGCTACTTCGTTCTTCGGTTCTGCTTCGTTCCTCTTCGCAGCTACTGCTCCCCTGGAGAAGCAGGCTTCTCCTTCGCACGCAGTGCGCCGCCACGGAGAAGACCGAACTAGTGTCGCCGTCATCTGTGATACGGCACAAGTACATTTTTTTCCTCAAATCTTGATGCTCTGATCTACGGTTGCTATGGTTGATGTTGCCAGAGGTAAAAGATGATGAACTCTGGACCAAGAAGGCAACAGCTTGGAGAGGCGACGGGGAAGTGTGTGATGGAGAGAGATGTAGCAAAGTCTTCTCCAGCGATCTGGGCACAGCAGCGTAGGTCGGACGAAACAGGTCCGATCTCTATCAATCCGAGTTGAACGATCTAGAACATATGTGACCCGAACCCAGGTTGACAAGGACTTGACCCGATCTGCCTTTTTTTCAAAAATTTTTTATAATTTTTTAATAAATTAAGATTTTTTTATTTTTTTCAGAATTTTTTTAATCCAAATTTTTTTATTTTTTTTGAGAATTTTTTTCTTTTAATCCAAACTTTTTTATTTTTTTATGGATTTTTTATATTTTTTTATTTTTTTCAAAAAAAAATTCTTTTAATCCAAATTTTGTTTATTTTTTTTATGGAATGGTTTTTTCTTTCTCAAAAGACATATATATTAGAATTGTTTGTAGATGTTTTTTTTGTAAAAATTAAAAGGCTTCATTTTGTACGGTAAATGAGATTCTCATAAACAAGATTATCAATTGATAAATGGATATTGGTTGATGTTGTACAATTACTACAGTGTATAATTAGGTGATAGATTACAATAGTTGAGCACTAAGATTATAAGTGTTTTTATTCAATTTTTGTAACATCTTGATTGATATGAATAATTCATAATTATTAAATCAAAATAAAGTTTTTTTATTCATAGAAATTAAATATACAATTGAAGATAACAAATCAAGAATTTATCGTGTAAAGTTTCCACAATTTAATATTTGAAACTCATCGTAACATGCAAAAACAAACTAGAAGAATTATTAACTATACTTCATTATTCAATATATTAGGATAAAAATGCAATCAAATTGATAACTTCATTTAATAAGATATAACTTATAATTTTAATATTTCTCATATTGAAAATATAAAATAAAGAGGAAAATATATGGCATTAATTAATATCTTCTTTTTATTGCATGATAAAAGCACTAAAATTTACTCCAAACCATTATAGCTCCATATCATTCAACGCTAATGCATGTTGAGCTAAATTTTTAAGATAATAAACATGGGATTCATAGTGAGGATGTATTACCCTATTATTATATTGAGTTAAATAAAAGAATATTTACTTTATTACTTTCTACAAGTTATCCAAAATTTTTCTTTACGTATAAAGAGTAAAATACTTTAAAAAAAGTAATGAAGGAATAAATGTAAGTGGGTTGAAATATAAGATAATAAATATTTATTAATTAATGTAAAATTATAAAATACTAAAGGTTTTTTAGTTAAAATATGATTAGAAAATATGTTTGACATTTTATTAAAAAATTAATTATCAAAAGGAGAAAAATAAAAATTATTTGGGATTAACCTTAAATTAAAAAATAAAGAGAAATATAAAATAATGTGCTTTCACACTTACCAGGTCTTGCAAGTTGAAATATGATAATTCCTATATTATCATTAAATTTTTTAGAATAATTTTTATTAAAAATAAAAGATCATTAGTGTTCACTATTATACTAGTAATATTATCTTCACTTTTATTAAATACCACTTGTATTAGATAATTGAGTTTCTTGTGTTGTGTTTGGTCAGACAAAGTAACGATCTTGAAGAAAACTACTATAAGTGAACAAATCCACAAATTTATACTTGAAAATAAGAGTTTCGTCTAATCATTTTGAAGACTACATCCAAACATTTTCCTCCCCATCACAGAAGGTACATTCTCATCTATTACACATGTTATCTCCACCAGTATGGTTATATAGGTGTTTAATTATCATTTCCACATCAATATATTGTCTCGTTGTAGTGTTTAGTGAAATATCAAAGTTGGCTTAGGCATTGTAGTGATTTTGTCAGTAAAAGGAAACATTGTGAAAACATTGTGTAAACATTTGTATGAGATATGAATGATATATAGATAGGTGCAATAGATGATTTCATTGCTTTTATATCATTTGGGTCTATAAATTTATTAGTTGCACTCTTGTTATTCTTTACAAGTGACCATGGACGATAATGAGGACGATGTGTACGATGAGGAGTTCAAAGAGTACAATTTGCTTAGTGTTGATATGAAGAAAGAATGGGAGAGAATGTGTCAGATGTGTGTTGCCATATGGCATGTTATACTGCTCAATATATGCAGCTTTTACAATTAGGAGCATGTAGTGTACACGGGCAAATTGATGATGGCACCAACTCAAGAGATCAAATGTGGCAACAACTGTTACATAACTTATTAGAGCCTAATAAATGTCATAATTTATTGCGCATGAGCCCCCATGCTTTTCATCAATTATGTCAAAAGTTAAGAGCAACAAGTAGAGTGAGAGATTCCACATACACAACAGTGGAGGAACAAGCTGTTCAATTTTTACATATGATAGCACATAATGTTAAGAATAGAACAATGTATTTTTTCTTCCATCGATCTAGGGAGACAATTAGTCGTCATTTCCACAATGTTTTACGAGTTGTTGTAGTGTTTGGGGACGAGTATCTTGTACAACCTTCAGATTCAAAGATTCATTCCCAGATATTCAACAATAGTAGGTTTTATCCTTATTTTAAGGTATGTAGTTAGTTATATATGTTTATCCCGATGTATAATTCTCAATTAGGTTTGACAATAAATAGTCTTTATATAACCCAATGTTCAATAATTAACAAATATAGGATTGTATTGGAGCTTTAGATGGCACTCATATACGAGTCAAAGTAGCTACAAAAGATGCCCCTTGCTTCCAAGGAAGAAAGGAATATCCTACATAAAATGTGTTAGCAGTTTGTTTATTTGATTTGAAATTCACATATGTTTTATCTGGGTGGGAGGGAACTGCATCGAACTCTAGGGTTCTTAAACATGCATTAAATAAGGAAGGAGATAGACTGATAATTCCCAGAGGTAGTAACATTTACTAATATGGCATTAGATTAAAATATGACATAGCAATCACTTATATATAGTTTTTCTTATAATGACATCGACGTTGTGACGGTTATTTGCATAATTGTTGTATTTCCTAGGCAAATTCTTCTTAGGAGATGCAGGTTATCCTTTGAAAGCAGGACTTCTTACACCGTACAGAGGTGTTCGTTATCACTTAAAGGAGTACACTTCACGTGGTCCTCAAAATGCGAAAGAGATATTTAATCATCGACATGCTTCGTTGAGGAATGTGATTGAAAGAGCATTTAGAGTCCTGAAGAAGAGATTTCCTATCATAGCTAGTGGGACAGAACCTTATTATTCTTTTGCAACAATGACTGACATTACCATTGCATGTTGTGTATTGCATAATTTTTTAATGGATAATGATCTCGATCCATGGTTGATGGATGAGGTGGATCGTAAGCTGATGCACAGTGAGGTGGAAGATACTAGGGACCATGGAACATGGAATACTAAAGAAGATTACAAGGAAGGACACATGCTTAGGGAATGCGTAGCCACTCATATGTGGAATGACTATGAACAGGACTTGTCTTAGATAGTCTTTTCCATCTTGTAGAGCTTTGTATTAACTGTAATGTGATGGTTGTGACTATTATGACTGAAACAGGACTTTATCCTTGTAATACATGTTTAGAATGAAAGAGTTGTGACCCTTTGGGAACATGGCAATTAAATGATCCTATGTATGACATAAACCTAATATAATGGTTACATATGCTGAGAGTGGCTTTCATGCTTATATGTGTAGGTTCCTAATTATGATTTGAAATTTGCTCATACTAATATGTTATACATTTATCCTACATAAAGATTTTCATTTTGGTTAATTTGGGTACATTGTAAGATGATGGATTTGCACAATTGTGACATAAATGTAGTTCAAAATTTTTCATGCAATTATTGTTGTACTATATGAATTCCCTTCTTGTTGTGGTATACATTTGTATTATCCTTTTTAATAATTCATATTACTTAATTAATTAGATTGTTGCAGTTAGGCAATGCCGAGGAGCAGGAGATCTGATAGCCGGGGAGAAGGATCCTCAAGGGACACATTGAGATGGACAACAGATATGGATACAGCACTGCTAGATTTGTTATTAGAGGAGGTACACAAAGGAAACAGACTAGATGGCACTTTCACTTCTATGACATATGCCACCGTCTTAGTAGAGCTGAAGCAATCAATAAGTCTATCACTCCAGAGGCATCATATTAAAAATAGGATGCGAACATTAAAAAAATACTTTAATAAGTACTACGAATTATTTCATAGGTGGAGTGGGATTACATGGAATCCAACAACTAGAATGTTCAAAGGTGAGCAGGAAGTCTGGAACGAGATTTGTACAATAATAAATCTAATGTAGATTCGTTATTGGTTTATATGACATACATATATTAGGATGTACTTCTAAATGTTATGGTGTTACTTGTGAAGTTGCTTAAAAAGTCACATGGCATGATATAGCATTCAGATGTATTAAAGGACATATCCCGGTTTGCATTTTAATTATCATAATTCTCTAATTGTGCAAGCCATATGGTTGAAGGATTTGTTTAATTTGATATTAAATGTAGATAGGTATTGTATCTTATAATTCAAATTCAATGTTTATTTAATAGAAGTTATATTTGCAGGAGAAGCCCGAAGCTCAGAAATGGACACGCACTCTCATAAATAATTATGATAAGTTGTTAGAGCTTTTTCCAAGAATAGGGCTACAGGTTCTACCGCTAAGACTTCAGTCGACAAAGTTTGACGATGGGAGAGAGAAGGCTTCGACCTCAATAATAGTTCTAGATTCAACTCTGACTTTGATGCGACTTGGGAACTAAGGCTCCGAACTTCACAAAGCCTAATAATGTATACAGTCCTCAGGGTGATCCCTCCCACCAGTCTCAGGAGTATGCTCTTTCGAACCCTTCAACTTAATCACAAGGGACCTCATCATCAAAGAGTTCTAAAAGAAAGGCGCCCATGGTTGATGTGATTCAAGAAGGGTATGAAAAGATGGACTTAGGGATGACCAAATTGACGAATGTAATGAGAGAGATGGGAGAAAAACAAGCTGATATAGCAGAGAGAAATCTATCATTCCTCCAAAGTAGTAGACCTCGCTATTAGAACGAGGTTGAAGTTTGGTAGGAGTTGGAAAACATAGGAGTTCCCCAGGATTTTCAATTGAAATGTTATGACTTTTTGTTTGGAAATGAAAAGGTCATGAGGCAATTTTTTGGGGTTCCACCAAACGTACGGTTGCAGTACTTGTATCAACTAATGGGGAATGTAGGAATTGGCTAAGACAATGGTGACACAACCAAATGTCCCCTTCTTGGATGAAAATTGGTTAGTAATATGAGTACTTATTGTTCTTTTATGAGCTTATTTGTGGTTAAACACTTTGTGTGGATTGTCTCTTGATGCTTGTTTTGATGGTGCAAAAATTAATATTCATTTATTATTATTACAATGATTGGTTGATTTTGCAATTTTGGTAAAATGATGGGTTGTCATTGTATTTTTTTATTGTTGCAGGCACTTTTGCTCCACAACCTTCTGAAGATGTGATTGATCATTATGGCTCATCAGTGGGATTGGATTATTGCGCTTAAGACTATCTTCTCATGTTTATGTTACTGTATTCTGTACCTAGACAATCTATTCAAAGCCATGTATTATATTTGTATATAATTAGTAGAATTTCAAAATCCATGTGGAACGAAACTTTACATATGACAGTTAGTTATGTTTAGGATCACATGGGATTCTTTGAATATCTCATGTTCTCTTATGCTTTGCCAGTATTACTAAGAACTAGCTAATGCTCTATTTGGGTTATACCTTGTTATGTTCACACTATGCTATTATTAGGTCCTGAAACTTAATTAAGAAATTAGCATATTATATTTTAAGCAGGTGGAAAAATAATTGTGGATGTTGCCGCAATTCTAATGCTAGGTTGTAATGAGGAATAAATAGGAGGGTTTACAGTAGTGTGATTTACTCCATTGATTGGCACACTCATTTTTATTAGGACTCTAATATTATGTAAAGCCCAAATGTAGACAGTGCTAGCAAAAAATCATGAATAAAAACATCCCGATGTAGAATTAAAAATATTCCACTTTTCAAAAAAATATTTTAAATTTATCGTGCAAAGTTTTTAAAAGTTATTAAATATATTAAATTTAAATTTTTAAATACAAATATAAAAATAATAAATTTTAAAATTGACATAGTGAAATTACTTTTATATCATCAAAAATAAATCTAAAACAGTAATCCTTTTTTTCCTTTTGAAAAAAAAATAAATTATTCTTTATTTATAAAATTAAAAATAATTAAAAATAAAAAATAATATGGAATAAGTGTGGATGGTTTGAAAATATAAATAATCAAATATTTTTTAACTAGAATATAATTAGGAAACATATTTTATATCTAAATAAAATTATAAAACATAAAATAAAAATTTATTTATAATATGACAAGTAAAAAATTTTATAGAAATAAAAAATAATTAATTTTCAAACTTTACAAGTTAAAATATAATAAATAAACGTGCATCGTTAAAGTGTTAATATTTAAAAATATTTAAATTCAATAATATGTAATATTAATATTAGAGGTAGAAGGAAAAATAAAAAATACTAATATTATTTAATTTATCTTGAAAAACTACCTCTTATTAAATGTGTAACATTCTATCGCAATATTATAAATATTTCAATTGGGTTTGTTGAATTAATACTATTATAAAAATCAATAATACATTATAAGGATAAAATAGTAATTTGTATCAATCCCATTTCCACCCCCTCTATTTTCACCCCTTCTAAACAAAACAAACTAATTTCCCTCTATTTCCACCCCTTCCAATTTTCACCCATTTCAAACAACCTAAGTGAATTTTCATCCCCTCCATTTCCTCCTCCCTCCATTTCCACCCCCTCTCACTTTCACCTGCAGCCAAACAAAGCCTTAAGGTTCCATCATCGATGGTGAAGTTAAGGTATAGGTTGGGATAATTTTAGCCTCCCAAAAGTTGAAAATTTTACAAATTTATATTTTAACTTCTAATTGTTTTTTAAAAAATTTATGTTCAATCCTTCAAAATTAAAAAAAATATTTTTATGAATTCTTAATAAATTACACTTCAGCCCCTCATTTTTTTTTCTTTTTTTGGCTCTACCGCTCTGGTTGCATCTCCCCCCATCATGAAATCAGGATAAAGATTTTTTTCTTCATTTATCATTTAAGATGTTAATTTTGATGGTTAATCTATTGTTTTATTAATTTATAACTTATTGTACCTTTCTTTAATAAGTTATACTTTAAACAAAATTTTAATCAAAATTTTCAACTATAAAAAATTTATAATTTTCTAAAATTTTTCATGTTGCAACTTTATAAGTGAAATTGTAATATTCTTATATATTTGTTATATATATTATATATTTGTTATATATAAAATACTTACAAAATCATAACATTTATGCTTTGTTTGATATGCTATATAACATAAATGCAGGTTAATAATACTAAGATATGGACATTAGGTATGGTATAAATAAATTATTGTATTATGTTTAATGTGTCACTATACATATTATATCATTCTTATTTCACAATAGAAGAATTGTTGACCATAGCAACACACTACAAAAAAAAAAGGTTTATATAAATGAAAAAAGTCATTTGTATAAATCTTATTATCATCT
This sequence comes from Sindora glabra, assembly GCA_020226215.1. Taxonomy (NCBI): domain Eukaryota; kingdom Viridiplantae; phylum Streptophyta; class Magnoliopsida; order Fabales; family Fabaceae; genus Sindora; species Sindora glabra. Next base: position 88,431,461 of record CM035227.1, on the reverse strand, counting down.
GTATAGCTATTAAAGATGATATTGTCATTTGTGTTGAATTATTTATATAAATTCGTATGTATTTCAATTTATACAAATAACTTTTATGTTGTCTATATAGGTTACATTTATACAAATAACAAAGTCATCTTGTTATTTGTATAAAAGAGTATCAATACAAACGACAATTGTCATTTATAAGGATTGTCATTTATATAGGTGTATGAATAGTGCGAAAAAACATATTCAGTCCAAATTAAAAAAATTTAACAATATTAATGATTTTATTTTTTATTAATTTTTAACATATTTATTTCTAATTCAAAAAATTTATTTGTAAATAAATGGTAAAAAATTAATACACACTAAAATATTTTTTATAATTATTAATAATTATTTATCATAATATCAATAAATAAAATAAAAACTAACCCCCAATAATATGTAATAAAAAAATATTTCACATCCATACTTAACAATATAAAGTATTAGATAAAAAGTAAATGCATGATATATATATTATCCATTATCACTTATATTTTTAATATTTTAAATTCTTAAATTATAAAAAAATCATAGAAATTTTTTTATTTTTATTAGTGTAATTGTGAAATTATTGTACTATTATTTTTCAAATACTTTCGTTATCATTATATGACTTACTTATAGTATTAAATTATTATACATTTTATTATCTATTATTACTTATATTTTTAGCACTTTAAATTATTATTTAAACTATAAAATATTTCACATCATAAAAAGTTTTTTATATTCATTATTGTAATTATCAAAATCAATTGTTACCATTTTCAATTCCTTTTATTTTTATATGATTTAAAATTTTAATAAAAATTATATAACTCATTTCTAATATTAAATTATTATATATTTTATTCTCCATTGTTATTAATGATATATTTTTATTAAGTGTTGAATACTTGTTATTTAATAATTTTTATAAGGATTTAATTTAGTGATTTTGTAAATATTCAAATTATATTTTTAGTATTTTAAATGATTGTTTAATTACTTACTAAATATTTCACATCATTAGAGATTTTATATTTTTATTCATGTAATTATCAAAATTTATATTTGTTCATTTTTATACACTTTTATTTTTAATATAATTCAATAATTTAATTAATGTAATTATCAAAATTATTACAAATATTATTGTCCTATTTTTTATCAAACTCACTAGATGTTTGATGCAATATATACACTAACTTTCACAAAATATTAATTTTATCAACTAATACAATAAAGCATTAAAATAAATTTATATTCAACTATCATATCACTATCATCAAATGTATCAAATATTTATAAGTCATAATTATATGAAACTATACAAAATAATTATTTTTTAAACTAAATGTCATATTAAAATATGTAAAATAATAATTCATAAATATACACATCATTGCAAAAAATAATAATTATATCAAATTAATTAATGAAGTAAAAATTTATCTTTATATATTATATCAATACTATTACAAAAATTAGTATATGAATTTTTATAAAAAACCTCAATAAAATAGCAACAATTAGGAATTTTAATCAACAATGCAGTAACATAATTTGATTATATAACAAGATAAATACAAAATTAATGAATAAATATAAAAAGATGGTAAAAAGTAAAAGGAAAATAAAAGAAAAGAATATATTTGAACTCCAAGGAAGAGGAAAAGCTCCACTTATGCACGCAAAAAAAGAAAGAAATGGCTCACAAATTGGCATTTATAAGCAAACTATATATAACAAAAAATTATTTCTATAGGTGTCCTCAATGATTTTGATTTGTCAGGTGTATGCATCATTTCACCTTTTAAGCATATTGAGACAACAAAAAGTCATCTGTGTTAACTTTGCAATTTCAACTTGCCAAATTTTTTTACTTTTGAAATTTTGAACTCTATATAAATGACTTTTATTATTTATATAAAAAAATTAAATTGAAAAACTTATAAAAATGACAAAAGTCATCTGTATATAGTTTTTTATTTTTAAAAAAAAAATTTGAAAAATTATAGGTTTAAAAAAAATTTAAAAACTCTATACAGATGACTATTATCATTTGTATACATTTTTTCAAAATATTTTTTAAAAAATTTAAAAATATGCCATACAAACAATAAAAAGTCATTTCTATAATTATTTTTTAAAAAATATAAAAAACCTATATAGATGACTAGTCGCCTATATAGAGATTTTAAATTTTTTTCTTTTTAAAAAAATTTGAAAAATCTATACAAATAACTTTTTGTTATTTATATAGAGTTTTTTAACTTTTTTGAAAAAAATTTGAAAAGCTCTATACAGACAACAAAAGATGTCTGTATAGAGTTTTCAAATATTTTTCTTTTTAAAAAAATTAAAAAAATCTGTACAGATGATTGAAATTATATCATTTATATAAATGTTGTCTATACATTAGATAATTATTGTAGTGACATTCAATTTTTTATTTGGACAGAAAAACATATTATATAATACCCTAAAATAATATTTTAAATTTTATTATTTTAAAGACCTTGAAGAATTTATTTTAACTAGAGAAGATAAATGAATTATGTTTATTCTACCAATATTTAGTTTCAAATTTTCATCTAAATAATTATAATGATGATTCTTTTTCAAAGTTGAGAGAATTTAATATTGGTGAGTATAAAAATTTATGAAAGCTTCTGTGTGTGACTTAATAAAATAGTCTTTCCAAAGTTTATAAAATTCTTTAAAATTTTTATTCTTGAATTCCTAAATTGAGTGGGTTATTATAAATATTCGGGAAGATGGAGAATATATAAGTTGGGATTTAAGAAATAAAAATAAATAAGAGTTTTATAAAAATGGGTTTCACAAAGAGATAAATGGGTAGGATTGACTTCAATTTGAAATGGAGGGTTGAATTTAAAAATGAATTAAGCTTACATGGTACAAGAACCACTGAAACAAAACTCATAGTTCTTCTGTTTTTTTCTTCTCTCTCCTCTACCTTTCTCAATATGGCCTCTCTCCTCTACCTTTCTCTCTCTCCTTTCCTTTTTTTTCCATGGTCGCCCTCTGCCAATGGTTGTTACTATTGCTTTTGATGCCAGCACCATTGCTATGCTCTTCCATTTAGCGACTTCTATTCGCGATGTGGGGAAAGACTGTGAATCACGACTTGTGTAGGAGGTAACACCGGGCACTAGGTCCTCTTTTCAACGCATTCGTGGTAGTTTTTGACAACCACTATGCCTATAAGCTCCTTTCTAGCTTTAACTATCTGCTATCATGAAAGGAAGCCATCAGAGTTAATGAGAACAATAACAAAACTTCTGGGTTTCTAAGTGTTCCGGCTACCTTAACTTTTTCTGGCAACAGTGAACTGTCAACAACCTCCCCTGGTTGGTGGTAAGTAACTATATAAAAATCTTCTAATATTTTAATGATCGAAGATTGGTCCAGATTACCTATTTTATTCATATTATGGAATCTTAGTGATGCCTATGAAAAATAATATTTTTATGCTATAAAGTGATAGAATAATACGATTGAAGCCTCTCTAGATTGTTACATTTTAATATTATAGAATATTTGAACTTGATTTAGAAAACCTTATTTTGTCATCTTATTTTGGATACTTTGTATAGCATTAAGAAAACAAGGATTTTATACTCAAAGGTGTTAGATTAGCATACCTAGAGTACCACTACAGCAAAAAAGACTTTTAATTGTCGCCACTAAAAAGTTCTCGGTCGTCGCAAAAGAAAAAGTCGTCGTTAAAAATGTCGTTGGCGTAGGTCCGTGCCTGAAAAGGTCATTAGCGACGACAATTTGTCGTCGCTAAAAGTCAACCCTTTTGCGACGACAACGTCGTCGTAGAAAATAATTTCAAAATTTAAAAAAAATTTAAAATTTGATTTTTAGTGGTGACAATTGTTGTCGCTATAGGGCAGAAGTCGTCGCTAAAAGTTAGATATTCAGCGACGACTTCTGCCCTATAGCGACGACAATTGTCACTACTAAAGGTTTTTTAAATTTTTTTTAAAAATTTTAAAATCAAATTGTCGTATATTTCAAATAATATATTATCTAATATATTCTTTATTTTAATTAACTTGAATTATTTAATAATTTTTTTAAAATTTAATTTAATATAAATTATACAATTATAATATATCAGTAGTATTATTAATAATGTCTAACAATTTGATCCAACATAAAAAATTAATACTCATAAAGCAATAGTAAAAATAATTTTTATCTGAATAAACTAATATATATACATCATCCATGTAAATATGCACATATAAAAAATATAAAGATACATAGACAAAATATACTATGGGGAAGCAGGGAGGTGTAAATATCACAGTGCACCATGATCGTCATCATCATCGTCGTCATCATCATCATCATCATCATCCTGACTACGAGGATGATAAAATGACCGTGGTGGCTGAGCAGTAGGTGCAGGCGCAAATCTACTGAGTCCAGGCGGTGTAGCAGCAGCAAATGGAGGCGGCGGTAGGACGATACCCTGCTGTCTAAGGATCGAGCTCATCTCAATAAGATAAGTCCCAAGCTGCTGCTGCTACTGCATTAACTCCTGCTGCTATGTAATCTACTGCTGCTGCTGATCAAGCCGCTGCTGCTGCTACTGAATCAATCGCTGACTCTACTTAACCTGCTCCCGACTCTGGTGTAACTGCTCCTGCAACTCACCGACCTGAGACACGGTTTGTGAGCTCGTCCCCGTGCTAGAAGTCCCCATCGAATGATAAGTCCGACCAGCAAGTACACGCCCAACAGCCTTCCTGTACCCTCGACGAGTGCCAAGCACCTCATCGACGATGGCAGCCACATCTAACTATACAGGAGTCGTAGGCAAGTTAATGGATGATACACTAGACTGTATATGCTGAGTCATGAGCTCAGTCATCCTCGCCTTAAATTATTAAAAAAAATTAATAAGAAATCTATCTTACAAGATATATTTGTAAAATTTTATTTAAAATATGAAATTTAAATAACTTACATGTTGCCCCTGAGGGATCGGATGCACCCACTCCCCCGACCTGTATGTGTGTCGGTCCCTAAAGTTATCGGGAACCGACTACAACTCACCAGTATCTTTGTTTCTCTGTTCAATTTTTGTAACAGAAAAAAAGGATGAAGGGTAGTAATGCTATTTAACAAGTGGATATATTTTAAAAAGATACAAAAAAATTAAATTACCTTATCAAAGTGATGTACAGCAATAGACTTTGACCCATGCCGATCATTCACGACCTTCTGTGCTCTATTATTTGTATTTCTTGCAGACAACTCCTACAAATTAAGAGGAAAAAGTTAAATTTTTATGTTCACAATTTACTAATTATGAAATACTGACATAATACCATAAAATGTCATACTTACCCTGTACTCATCACTATCAAAGAAGTCCACACACCTCTGCCATGTCTGTGATGAGACAGATCGAGGCACACAACATCGAGCTCGATCCAAGTCATACTCCTGGTATCGATCACCTCCATGCTCTAAGAAATACTTATTCAACCTGTACTTCTAATCTCTATACAGGTCGGCAGCAGTCCGTATCAAACCAGAGAGCGCTCTATCCTAATCACCCTCAGAGATGTCCTAGAACTCAAAATGGGACTGCATTAAAAGACATTTAATAAATTTATGAGTCATATATTTAGAAATTTCAATCTCAAAGACATTAATTCAAAAGGAAATAGATACTTACGCAAACCTCCTACACAACTCTATCTCGGATCTCCTAAGGTACAGCCCGCCATGACTTATAATAGGACGGCACGTGGGCGCGGATCATGCTGCCAATATCACGAGGGAGATGATTGGCATTCTCACCAACCGCATGCCATGTACCAGTCGTATCAAATTGTACAAGCACCGGTCTACCTCCACTCCTACCTATCTTCTCGTGCAGTCTTAGGGACCTATTCAGTCCCCTCTTTTTAACAGGTGTTACTTCATTTAATAAAGAAAAATATTAACAAAATAAACATAATATTTAATCAAGCTTAGGTATGCACAATTAATAACAAATACCTGATCCCTCGCACTGAGATGGAATATGGGTGGGTCGCTCCGGTGGGCCGCCTCCAGCGTCACCTCCATGGTATCGTGCCTCGACATCCGCCATAACTAAAATAATACACATTATATAAGTAATTAAAAAGAATTCAATGTCCAGTTGAACGATGAAATGGTTCAACTTTTTATAATCACATTTATTATTTTAATAATCATGCTTACACAATTATGAGTTGTAGTTCGAATATGTTATTTTATCCCTAATCAGAATCAGTGTCGATGAACCTAACAGACTCATGGTCATCAGATTCTCCTTCATTATCAAATTGTGTGGGCTCCTCATCCATATAATCATCAATTGTTTCATTTTTAAGGCTCTCGTCATCATCGATGAAGGCATCTTCTCCATGAGCACCAGATCCAACATTCCTGTACGTTGGAATGATTGAAGGACTATTTCTTTCATTACCTAGATGTACTAGATCGAAATCTCCTAGATTAACTGTGAGGTTGAAGTTGGACGAGTTACTATCCTGCAGAAATAACAAGTCTTGTGCATTATCTCCATCACTGGGTAGATCCCATATATTGTGATGCACCATATTATGGACTACCCTCAAATTTGGTCCATTAAGGAGATCCTCAGTGTAAAACACTTGTTTTGCTTGAGTAGCAAGTATATAAGGATCATCCTTGTACCATTGTCCATTGATGGAGATACTTGTGATATTCTTGTCAGTATAAAATTTCTTCTTTGTAGGATCAGTGTCATACCACTTGCATTTAAATAAAGTCACACTGTACTTATTTAAATAAGTTAACTTAATTATTTCTTCCAGTATAACATAAAACATGTTACCATCAATCCCCAAAATAGAAATGCCACTATTTTGCGTTTTATGCTTGTCATCTCGAGTTTTGGCTACAAAGCGTACTCCATTCACAATACACGCAGAGTATACCATGTTAGTGAAACTGGGATCGGATGCTAATGATAGTAACTCTTCAGTGGCCTCTGGGGAACCATTCCTATGTAAATAGTACATCTAAAAAAGTAGCAATTGTTCCAAAAATTAAATTAAAATATTAACAAGAGAAATGAACAATATTTAAGATATTCGTTCAATGGATTTGGGAAGAAAAAAATCCTTACCTTCGAGTAAAACCACGAGGGGAATTTAGTTCTCTGTAAGTTATCAATATCTTCAGCACCACTTCGTTCGAGTTCCAATCGATGCTCACTGCAGAACATAACAATCTTAGTCTATTATAATCACATAAGGGAGAAGAACACAACTGAGGTTTAAGATACTCACTGGAGATACTTTTCAATCTCAGTACAATTATTCAAGATGTACCATACTGCAACATCCCGATCCTTCCTATCGAAATGAGAAATAATCTTCTTTCCTATCGATCGACATTGGGACCGAAACACCGACAATGTCCTTCTTGTTTGACTAGGTGTTACATCTTAATTTCTATCAAAGCGGTTGAATCTAGTTTCCACTCCTTCCAAATACATGGAGAAAAATGTTAATGTCTCATCAACAATATATCCTTCTGCAATTGAACCCTCCGGTCGAGCACGATTTCAAACATAATCCTTTAACTTTTTTATATACCTCTCATATGGGTACATCCATCGAAAATGAATGGGTCCTCCTTCCAATGCTTCGTCTGGTAGATGCATCACCAAGTGAACCATTATGTCAAAAAATGCTGGGGGGTATATCCTCTCAAGCTTGCATAAAATTATGATAATGTCTTGTTTGGCTTGCAGAATATCCTTCCTGTTGAGAGTTCTAGCATATATTTGACTAAAGAAGTTGCATAACTCGACAAGTAGATATGATAATTCCTTTGGTAAAAAAGCCCGGACACCTACTCCTAATAGTCTTTGCATAATAACATGACAATCATGTGATTTCAACCCCTTTAACTTCAGGTCTCGATCTATGACATTCTTACCAAGACTCCCAACAAACCCATCTGGAAATTTCACATTCTTTATATACTGGCAAAATCATTTTCGCTCTTCCTGGTTAAGTGTATATCCAGCATGCGGCTTGAAAAGTTGACCCCTCTACTCATACAGATGCAAGTTAGGCCTTATCTTCATGTCTGCCAAATCTCATCTTGCATTGTCTGTATCTTTTGTTTTGTGCTCAATCTCCAATAATGTACCCAAGATGCTATCACATACATTTTTCTCAACATACATCACATCAATGTTATGCCTTAAGTTCATTGTTGGCCAATAAGGAAGATTAAAAAATATACTTCTCTTGCTCCAATTAAGTTCGTCGGTACCCCTCTTTCGCTTTACACCACCAAATTCAGCATGTTTTCCTGGAAGTCTCTGTGACACTTTACCCAACTATTCCATGATAACATTATTGGTAAGAGGCCGAGGAGGGGCTCTCCTCTCCGACCTCCCATTGAATTCCTTCCTATTTCTCCATGTGTGACTTCTTGGAAGCCAACGACGATGACCAACATAAGCTATTTTTCCTCTAACTCGAATTGACGGAGTATCCAAATTACATGTAGGGCATGCTTTGTATCCTTGCCCGCTCCACCCGAATAGACTACTTCAAGCAGGAAAATCATTAATAGTCCAAAGTAATGCTGCCCGCATATTAAACACCATATTTGTATTTGCATCTCGAGTTTCAACTCCCCTCTCCCAGAGATCCCTCAACTCTTCTACGACCGGCTGTAAGAACACATCTATATCTTTACCTGGCAATTGCGGCCCTGGAATTAATAGGGTCAACATGAAAAAAGATTGGTTCATGCATACCCATGGTGGCAAGTTGTAAGTAGTCATAACCACTGGCCACATGCTATATGATTGGTTCCTATCACCAAAAGAATTAAATCCATCTGCACTTAAACCCAATCTGACGTTTCGTGGGTCAGCGAAGAAATTAGGATACCTCTTATCGAACTCCTGCCAAGCTTTTCCATCCACGGGATGTCGCATTACCCCCTCTTCTTTTGATTTTCCATTGTGATGCCATATCATGTTCTTTGCAGTATGTCTCGACTAATACAAACGCTGTAATCGAGGAGTTAAAGGAAAATATCGAACCAATTTTTGGGGCACCTTCTTTCCTTTTGTAGGTTTATTTACCCATCGGCTCTCCCCACAAATTGGACAATTATCTTTAGAAGCATGATCTTTCTAAAAAAGTGCGCAATCATGTTTGCATACATGGATTGATTCATACCCCAATCCTAACTTGTTGAGCCATTTCCTTGCACTATAGTACGATTCAGGTAATTTATTGTCGTTTGGAAGTGCCTTTTTTAATAACCGAAGAAGAGCATCAAATGACTTGTTTGTCCACTTATGCAGAACCTTCAAATGCATAAGTTTCACCAAGAAGTTCAATGCTGAAAATGCTGTGCAACCTAGATACAACTCTGTTTCTACTTGCTCGAACAGGTTATCACAGTTACTATAATTTGTTCCTATGTTTTCATCAACCGCATTCTCACCTTTATACTCGTCATTGTGAAAATTAACTTCAAGTGCCTCAGGGCCAATGAAATCATGTATAATATCTGCCAGCTCATCTCTATTGTTGGGAGATATCCCACTAGTTCCTCTAGAAGTCGAAACATCTGCTTCACCATGGTGTACCCAATTTATGTATAATGGATGAAATCCATTATCTATAATATGCGCCTCCAATGTTAGTAATGTCTGGAATATTAAATTCACACACTTTTTGCATGGACATCTTACCAGACCCCTTTCATCGGTAAAGTTTTTGGCTCTTTGAATAAATCTTACTACACCATTCCAATACTCATCCGACAATCGATTTGGTAGATGTATCCAACTTTTATCGACAGACATTATATCACTGAACAGGAAGGAAATTGCTTTAGGTGAAATAAAGTGTGTTGATTAATATTTGACAGTCACCCTAAATGCACCGTATCACTCCAATTTTGAAGGGTAGGGTCCTATCCCATTCGAGATATTTCTGTATTTATTATTTTCTCCAATTTATCCACGCTCATCGATTGATTCGTGCAGAAATTTCGGCAGCATCTCCCTATGTTTCTCCAAGTGCCTAAACAATACGCTTGTATAGTTTATACCAGGAGAACAGTTAGGATGCTAAGATATTTCCACAATATCAAACAAGAGCCCAATAAATTGTTAATAACTACATGATAATATCCCAAACTATCCAACTTTTCAGGATAATTCAAGGGTTTATTGATGTTCAGAAAATAACTAACCCTTGAACGAGTCTAAGCTTAACATTTAAATGCAAATGTAGTTCTATTTTAAATTATTGTAAAAATATATTTACAATAATTAAAATTAACAATACAATAATTTATGAGTATCGTTGTTTAAGTGTCAGTATTGTTATTTATGTAACTTATTATGTAGATTATTAATTTTTTTTAATATTCATAGCAACTGTTATGTTTCACAATAAGCTTGTGGGAATTCAAAAGTATAACCTACTTTACTATATTGATAAGGTGCACAATTCAACTTCTTTATAGAGATGTGTATACTATGAATACGGATTTCCTAATTGTAAATTTAAGTAAGTTTAGTTTTATAAGGTGTATATTATTTATAAGATGCATAATTCAGCTTCTTTATTTAAGTAAATGTAGTTTTATCCAAGAGGGGGGTGATTTTCGTGCGAACTTCTTAGTGGTTTGAAATTTTTTATTTTCGTGAGATGTAAATATCATAATTTGGATTGTTAGAGTTTTATTTTTATGTAGTCTCTAGTTTAATTGAATTTTTCTTAGTATGTGGTGTAAATAATATAATTTGAATTGTTAAGTTTCAATCTCAATTAAAAAATAGACTATATTACTGTAATCTCTTACTTTCTAAGATAGATTTATATATTTATTCTAATTTTTTATCTTACATTATTTCATCGAATCTAATAAGTTTGAAATTTTCTAAATTGTATCACAAATTTTAGATTTTATGAATAAAATATCATAACTATTTTATCTTACATTAATCTAAATGAATAATCTACACATATATTATATACTTCAAAATTATAAATTGAGGGATGCATAATAATAATCAATTTTATATTTATAAAATTAATCCTAAGTTAAATTTACATAAATAAATTTAAAATTTACAACATACAAAATTAAATAATACAAAATTTCATATTAAATTAAACATACTATCAATTCTATTAATTCATTGCAAACTATTTGAGTAAATTAAATATATTAGTACACAAAAAAAATTATAATTTTTTATTTATGTACCTCAATGAAAAAAATCTACTGATTAACTCTGAATACTCTCCACAAACTAAACTAAGTGCTAATAATAACTAACAAATTAAAAGATACAACATACAAAATTAATACATATCAACATATATAAAAAAATAAATATACTAAAATTGAAAAAAATTAAAAGAGAAAGTTCAGGAACTTACCTCAGGTCCAGAAATTTCAAACGCGCAAATGAGGCGCGAGAAGGCGCCGCGAATAAATAGCCTCTGGCTTTCAGCGACGACACAAAAAATTTGGTCGTCGCTAAAGCTTTCAGCGACAATCGAGTTTTTTTTCAGCGACGACATTGTCGTTGCTGAAAGTCAGGCTTTCACCGACGATAATGTCGTCGCTAAAGCCTTGCCTCGAAATTCGATCAAGGCTTTTAGCGACAACACAGTCATCGCTGAAAGTGTGGTACTTTCAGCAATGACTCTGTCATCACTGATGGTGCACCCTTTAGCAACGACTCCGTCGTCGCTAAAAGTTCCCTATTTTCAGCGATGACAATATTTTCGCCGATGGTCTTACCTTCAGCGACGACTATGTCGTCGTTGAAGGGCAAAATTTCCTGTCGTAAATTTTTAGGCCTTCAGCGACAACAGTCGTCGCTAATGGTGGACCCTTCAACGATGACAATGTCGTCGCTGAAAGCCTTTCATTTTCAGCGACGACAATGTCATCGCTGAAAGCCAAATTTTCCTGCCAAAATTTTTTTAGGCTTTTAGCGACGACTTTTGTCGTCGCTAAAATCCTAATTCTTCCTGCCCACATTTCTCTTTCCCTCTAAAAAGTTTTGCCTTTTTTACCAACGACTTTATTATCGGAAATACCTTTAGCAACGATCGAAATTTAGTCACCGCTAAAAGTGTTGTCGTTATTGCTGCTTTTTGTTGTAGTGTACATCTATATCATCAAAATCTAATATTTTTAATGTTTGCAGTTGATTAAGAAAATTTTGAATAAATTTGATTTTCTTATTCTTTAAAGAAGAGTAAAAATTATAAGAAATAAGTGCATACTTTTATATACTAATGTGAGTAGAGCCCCTCTAAAGTTTAAGATCCTAATATTTTGATTGTTTTATACTTTAATTCAGAAAACCTGTCATTTATAAGAATCCTTGATTTTTTATGATAAATTGAAAATAAAGTGATGATCTAGGATTATTAAATGACATAAAATAAACCTTTTAGAGCTTCAAGTTCTAATATTTCTATTAGTATAGTTTTGAATCAAAAATCCCTGAATAATGACATATCTAAAATAAAAGTTAATATTAGGAAATATAAAGAGAAAATAATATGAAGAGCTATTATATCATGATTTAAATTTGGATTTGTAATGTTTAGGAAGAAAAAAAAATACTAACTACATATTCATATGTTATCTTTGTAAATTGTGGAGTAGAAAGAAAGGAAAGATGAAAGTAAAATGCTTGGGAATCTCAAAGTGAACGAGTGTTCCCAAGTGAATATATATCTTACCCCAAATTTTATATATTACTTACATTAGTTGGATGTTATATTTTATAATTTATAATTTTCTTATCAATTATATGGATCTCAAATATGTTCATAAATGGATTGAATCTATTTATAATTAAAGAGCTTTAATCTCAATAGTTATGTTTGTTTACTTGATCGATATGTTGTTGAAATAATTGGTTCATTAATGTGTGTGTGTGTGTGTGTATCATTATCTTATTAAATGTTGTTATTCTTATTTTAAGATCTTAAGATGAAGGTCAGGTACCATTACTTAGTACTATTTGGTGGTTTTATATTTAGTGGAACACTAAATTATGAATGTGTATGTATTGAGTGAATATTAGTTGACCATGCTTACTAGATATAATGGTGCTATTATTTACTATTGGCTAATTAAGAATGACTTGTAATGATAAATTATTTATTTTATGTTATGAATAAATTAAAGTTGTGTTGTATAGAGCTTATATAAATTATATTGTGAATTATGGTAGAAGTGGCATTAAAATTGTGAAATATGATGGGGGTAATGATGTGAATGATAGATGGAAAATTCCCAATAATAAAGTAAGTAGAGTATAAGGTTGGTTTAAAAGAAATAAAAATAGAAACCTTGTAAAGGATATAAAGCTAACACAAAAGTTAAAAGGTAAATGTATTTACTGTATTTGCAAATTTTTGTGAATTGTGTTGCGTGTTGAAATTTAATTGATCTTAAATATTTTATTTGATGTGACTGTGATTACTTGATTGTGATGGAACATTATTGGCTAAATGAAAATTTGATAATTGATTACAATAGATTAGGTGTAAAATCATTATTATAATATATAAATTGAGTAAATGAGACTATTATAGATTATGATATGAAACAAGAAACTTGAGCTATGTGCAAGTAAATATATCACCCAAAGATTTGTGAAATTAAGTTTATGACTATTTTTTATCTTTATTGCTTAATCAGTATTTAATTATTTTAGTAATTAAAAACTAATAGTAAATCGATAGATATATACTCATTAAATTTATAAAATTCATTCCTTTTTTTTTAATATTTCAGGTAGTCAATTTGAGAATATCAAGTTACTAACTTATGTGAAAGTCTAAGGCAATTTCTAGAGAACTTGACAATTAGGATTCTATTAAGACTAAATTTAGGAATTTGAGATAGAGAATATAATGTTTATGTAATAATGTGTTCATTTGTGTATCTATATGTGTACTCTATGTTGTTGTCATATCTATGAAAATTACAAATTTTATATTTTATAGCATGTAATCCTCTAAAAATATCTAAAAATAAAGAAAATTTTGTTTATATTTTTGAAAATTTTAAAATAAATTTTGAGTTACTATGAAAATAAAAAAAAAATTTACAGGAAAAATTGATATAAATAATGTCAAGGTTAGTGAAAACTAGATAATGAGGTTCGTGCCAATTAAAATCGGATTTGGATTGTGATATGTTACTAATTTAATGATAATAAAATATTAAAAGTATTTTAATAATTTTAATAGAGAGATATTAATTTAAAATGTTTAAGTTAACTTTACTTTTTTTAATCACATTTTTACAATAAATGCACTTATTAATAAAAATAATGGGTGGTGATGATAAATTAATTATAACATCCTTTATTATTTTATTGTTATTAAATTAGTACCATGATTTTTTATTCAAATAAAAAAGTAAAAATTATCAACCTCTACATATGAATATAATATTAGGATTCCCTATATATATATATATATATATATATATATATCAAGTAAGAGAAGTATTTTTATACGAAGGACAACAATAAATTGTTGTGTGGAAGGAATTAATTGACACTAATGTAAATATTAAACTTAGGGTTTAAGATCATCTAATAGCATATATAACATTCAAATTAATTATTAAAATTGTGATAAGACAAAATTAGTGCTTACAACATTTAATTTTGTCTTTGTTATATAACATTTTTATTTTTTTTCTCATTTGAAAATTTTAATTTATTTCAAGATATAAAATTAATCTAAACTTCTATTTTACACATCACAATCTATTTCTTTTTTTTTTTAATTGTGCAATAATGTTAAGTTTTTGTTGGAAATATTAAACCGAGTTCAAGCGGCATTCATTGACCATGCAAAAGTTCATCTGTAGGTCTACGTCACCAAATTCTTAACCCTTAAGAATTTGACGAGGCTTGCAAATAGAAGCCACGTGTTAGAAATGTGAAGAAAGATACAGAGATCAAGATGGACAAGTGGTGGTAAGCATACACATAACAAACTCCAACGAGTTTGTGCATTTGTGATAGAGTTCTGTTGAAGAAAATAGTATTAAGTTTGTGAGTCCGAGTTATATATAAAAATTTGTGAGTTTATCAAGATTTTTTATTCAACAATAAAATACTTCGTGTGTTTGAGTGTTGTAAAATTCATTGTCCCACTACACATAATTTTAAATTTGTCAACAGTTTTCAATATCTTGAAATTTCTAGAATATAATGCTTGTATATTTTATAGAATTGATAATGGACAACAGCATTGATAACTGATTTTCTTTTCATTATTAAATAGAATAGAGTATATATTATGGTAGAAATATAAATTTATCTGTACTATATACTATCTCTCATAAAACTAATTATACAAAGGGCTCAAGTAAGCCGGTGGCCGTTCTCTTAAGAAGCACGAGTAGTTTGTCACTGTACGTCAAGGATCAAGCTGCTCACAAACGTAGATCTCGTTTGAGTTGTTGACCAAACAATTGTTGTCTACTTGAAATCCAGCAAAATGTAGATTGTAATGTGTAAGAAAAATAAAATTTCAAATTATTGTGTTTCAAAATAAATTAAAAATTTTAAATGAGAAAAAAATAAAAATATTAGAAGAGATAAACAAAATTTAATTGCAGAAAACACTAATTCTTTTTTATCATCAGAGTCAGTTTTAAAATTAATTTAAATGTAGTATAAACCATTAAATGAACTTAAATCGACAGTAGAAATCTGATGAAGTCCTTTGGACTCACATCGACTTATGTCCATGTAAACTAATCCTCTCTCTTTTGAATAATATCTCATCCATACAAATTAATCCCTTCATGAAATTGCATGCAATGGAAATACGAATTCAACTCAGTTATGGTATGTTGCTGCCGATCACAACTTTTGCCGCCAAAGTTGTAATAATCAAAATCACTAACGCTATGTTACAAAAAAAAGAAAAAAAAATAAGAGTAGAAAAGTTTAAAATTTAAGAGTGTGTTTGGATATATTTTTGTTTTTATATTTTTAAAAACTATTCTCAAAAGCTATTTTTTAAAAATTATTTTCTTATTCTCAAAAACTGTTTTTGAATTGAAAGAAAATTAAGATTAGAGCATAATTAGTTATGTAAATAAAAAAATATTTCATTTAATTACAAATTCGATATTTACAATAAAAAAGCAAATTTAAAAAATAACTAAAATTTATTTTTATTTTCTTATTTTTAAATTACACATTTAAAGAATAATTTTTAAAAATAAATTTCTGAAAATAACTTGTCAAATGAGTTTTTCTATTTTTAAAAACAAAAAATAAAAAACTATTTTTAAAAACAGAAAACAAATACAACTTAAATTTTTTTTTATTGGGTTGGAAAGAAAAGAAAGAAAAAGAAAAATAAATTTGAATTTGTATTATTTTTACACATTAAAGGTTTAAATTTTTTTTCAATTTCTTCTGTAATTAAAATTAAAAATTTTTCTTTCTTTCCTCTCATTTTCTATTCTTCCCAACGCATGATAACATAATGACCTAAGAAATTAGTTCGGTATATACAAACAGTTATAAATAATGGTTGGCCCGCTACCAGCAAGTTGAATCTTAAATTGTTTGAAATCTGAAAAACGGTCGAGTGTGTGAAAAAAAAACAGACAAACAAACAAACCAAACACGCGCACACATTTTAATTATATAATTTTTATATTATCATTTTATAGGGATATAATATTTATCTTTAACTCTAGCCAGTCAAACTATAATTACTGACTGAGATTTTGAGGCATCGATGGAGAATCAAGATAAAGATTTATTTCTTAATTTATCATTTATAATGTTAAATTTGATAGTTAATCCTTCTTCTTCTTTTTGTTAATTTGAGCAATTGCTCGGGAAATTTTTGCAACTCTATACAAGGAACAAAAAATAGTGTATTTAATTATAAATTTCTTTAATAGATCGTACTTTAAACAAATTTTTAATCAAATATTACAACTATTAAAAGATTTATAAATTTAACATTTTCTGTATTGCAAATTTATGAATGGAATTGTATACATATATATATATATATATATATATATAAGTTCTTACAAAATTATGAAGCCTAGATGCCATTTCATTCACTGTATAAGATAAGCGTTAATAGTATAGAAATCATGAGATATTTTAGTTTTAATATAAGATAAATATAGTTTAAATTCCTATGTTATGTTAATGTTTGATATTTTATTTTATATTATATATTTTTACAAGATATTTTCTATTAGAATAATATTATCAAGACCTTGACTTTTAAAAAAGTTGAATTTTTCTACCGCTAAACTATTTTTAAGTATTTTTAATTTTAATTTATTTACTTCAAATTTTAAGAAAAAATCTAATGATATAAATATTTAATTTTTTTTAAAGGCTGAACTCACCATAACATTAGCCCTTCCGCTGTCGTTTTATCCTTACGTCAATGAAGAAGGGAAAAGGGGGAAGAGAAAGTTGTAAATGAATAGAATTTGTCTTTCCAGAAGATCAACTTTGCCGGTGGACATTCGTCAAAAAAGTCCGGCACCCAAATCACTACGGGGGGATTTCAGGACCCACCGCCGCTGACGTCAAGGATGGTAGAATTAGAGGAGCATCCAATGACGATGGAAATAGAGATCGAGAATAGGCGGATATTGTTGGGTGCGTTGCGCAATTGTGATGAGGATCAGAAGATCATCAACTAAAAAGAGAATGACTAAATATTTGTTTCAATTTTATTTATGTTAAAAGTATACAATGCGTAAAAAAAGAACATGCAAATGCACGCTCATAATGTTGGTTAGAATTATATTTTGATGCTTTTTTTATAATATCAATGAATTTTTTATATAATTTACACATTATACTTAGGACGTCGGACCACTTCTCCCTGTCATTCCTAAATGGTGGATAGCCGGCTAGCTGATTATTAAATGTGACAGGATTCTTTTGTGAATAATAAAGAGAATTGAATAGAAAGATTCCCTATAATATTGCACTGAAGATGCATTATACTTGGAACGTTGGACACTTCTCCCTGACATTCCTAAATGGAGGATGGATAGCTGACTACTAAATATGAGATATTGCTTGTGTGAGTAACAAAGGAAACAAAATTGAAAGATTCCTAGACATGTAAAATGGGGCCTATGAGCACGGGTAATATGGGCAACCTGCGATCACGGGCTAATGCGGGTAACTTAGCATGAAGCTCGCGCAAGCTCGCGGACTTGACAGCAAGTAAAAAAAATATTTTTTAATTATTTTTTTCTTACATTTATGTCTAATATATATTAAAAAAATTTAATTTAATTGCTTCCTAATAAATTCAATTCAATTTTTTTACTTAAATAATTCAATAAAAATTAAAATACAAAATTATAATTTATAAATTATAAAATAAAATATTTAAAAAAATATTTAAAAAATACGAGTTATCCACGGGTAAATCCGCACCACATGCGTTACAGTGCAGGCACCCTAATATGAAGCTCACATTTTATACAAGTTTATACGGGCAAACCCGCACGATCATGGCCCGTATTAGCCTACCCCACTCATTTTACATGTCTACATCTATTACTATAACGAAGGACTCAGTAATCCTTATTCTAGTTAAAGAAATATAAAGGTGTAAGATAGTGCAAGGCGAGTTAAATAGGCCAAGCTCGCACAGGATTGTTCGTTTCTTGCATTTTATACAGATAAAATGCTTTAAGATTATGGGCGTCTGTAAAAAGTTTGCAAGTATCTTTTTTTTTTAATAAAATTGATTATATCATTAGACATAGAAATTGGAAATCGAATCCTATATATGATAAATAAGACAAAAATATTAAGTTAGATTGGATTAAAAAATTAACTTTTTGTAAATTACAATTAGCTAATTAAATTTTTTTATTTTTAATGATAAGTTAGTTAAACAATGTTTAAAAAAATTTATATTAGATCATTGAACATTAAACCTGATTAAATTAAAAGCTTCTAAAACACTTGAAAATTAAAAAAAAAAAAAAAACACTTAGTTCATAGGCATTCACAGATTTATCCTCAAAAATTCACGACTATGCAGATGGTTCGCATAAGCCCGCATGCTAAGCGGGCTACACACAACCTACCCATGATGGGCCGTGACTATAAGTAATCTGCAAAAGCCGTTATACCCCTAAAGATATACGAATCATGCTTGTGAGTGTGTTAAGAGGGGGGAAAGAGAGAGATTGAGATAGATTTGAGTTGTATCTCATAATCTCACCCTTTCTCTTAATATTCAATCTCAGAAGATAATTTTAGCCATGAAGTGGCGGCATCCCAAGTGCTGTAGACCAATCCACCATAAAAGTATCCGCTTCAACATTTTCATTTTCTCTCTCTGTCCCTCTTTCAATCTAAATGCAACAAATAAGAAATATATAATGAAAAGACACATTATATTTAGGACAGAGGACAACTTCTCTCTTTCCTTTTTAAATGATGGACGGCTAGCAGACTACAAAATGTGAGAGAATGCTTGTGCACGTAATAAAAGAAACAGAATGAAAAAATTCCATCTAATACTAATCAAAGGACTAAGTAGTCCTTTTCCTAATTAAAAGAAACATGAACCACACTTGGGAGCATGTTGAGAAGAGAGAGACAAGTTGGAATTGCATCTCACTGTCACATCCCTCCTGTTAATATTCAATCTCAAATGACAATTTTGGCCATGAAGTAGTGGCATCCCAGCTCCTATATACAGATCCACCATAAAAGGATCCTCTTTAACATTTTCATTCTCTCTGTCTTTCCTTGAATCTAAATACGACAAATAAAGAACATATAAATAGAAGACACAATATACTTAGGTCGTTAGATCACATCTTATCATTCCTAAATGGTGGATAGCTGGCTCACTACTATATGTAAAAAATGCTTGTGTAAGTAATAAAGGGAACATATCTTTATTCTAATTCTAATTATTTATATTTTGATGGATTTTTTTTATAATTTCAATGAAATTTTTATATAGTTTACATAAGTTCTTAGCTTGAAAGCTTTATATAAAAATGTAATCATTTTCAAATATTGTTACACAAGTTTGATGCCTAGAGTTGTAATCTTTGTATACACTTATAATCAAGGAAACAGAAAAGGAAGGAGGAAAAAGAACAAAACTACGGATGCATTTGAATATATTTTTGCCTTTGTGTTTTTAAAAATTATTCTCAAATTATTTTTTTCTCAAAAATTATTTTTAAATTAAAGAAAAATCAAGATTAGAAAATGATTGATATTGTAAATAAGAAAATATTTCATTTAATTATAGAATTAATATCCAAAACCAAAAAATAAATTCAGAAAACTAAAAATTTTTTTTATTTTTTTATTTTTAAGTTACACATTTAAAGAATAATTTTTAAAAATAAATTTTGAAAATAGATTAATAAACAAGTTCTTCAGCTTTTAAAAATTAAAAAAAAAAAAAACCAGTGAACTATTTATAAAAATAAAAAACAAACAGACCCGAAGTTGTGCATTAAGGATAATATCCCCTGTTTACCGTTTAACAGGGCTGATCACTATGTCATAACTATGTGACAATACCAGGGCAACCAGACATGCAAATAAAGACTACTAAAATTTAAACAACATCCAGATGTTATTATTAACATGGTGCAGAGCACTGCCATTTAGTAATTTGATCTCAAATTAGTCAACGCGGAAGATGGTGCAAAGGCCATCACATATTTACATGCAGTCAAGCTTATTAGAGGTATTTCCCAAGTCAGCTTAAGGGAAACTCATAGTTTTCAGCATCATCTAGTAACCTCCTTGTATGAAAGCATTCAAGCGGTCCAGTTCTTGCCGGTGCTCACTCACCACGGCGCGAACAACATCTCCAATGGAGACCATGCCAATCATCCCCTTTTCAGTGATGACAGGGATGTGTCTGATTCTGTTATCTGGAAAGAAGAAGCAGCAGAAGACATTACTTCATAAATCATAATATTATCTTCTCTATCCCTCATTTGGAACCTCAAAAATTAGAATTCAATTCATTTGGAATTAAATTCATGTATAAAATTGTTCATGGGTGCAATTCCAAGTTAACTGAATTCTAGACTTTTGGAGATTCCAAACAAGAGGTTAATCTTCTCCGGAAAGGGAATGACTGCAAAAGTGCATATATATACCTGTCATCAATTGCATAGCCCGCAGAACTTTGGTATCGGGTGTGACTGTGATAAGTTTGTTCTGCCATGAAGAATTGAACAGAAGATGATGCAGGTTGCAGTTGAAAAATATGATATTTTTCGTTGCAATAAGTACGAGAGCTTTTACCTCTTCAGTCATAATGTCCCCTACTTTGGTGGACTTGGACGATCTTCCCTGCAAGATCATCTTCCTGAGGTAATCTGGATATCACAATGGCAAAAAGAAATAATTTAACAACCAATGACAATTCGTGAGCATTCCTGCACATTTGAGCTCAAATGGCTTCTCCACCATGCAGTCCCCCCCCCCCCTTCCAAAGAAAAAAAAAAACCACCAAAAATATTAGCATATGCGGGCCTTTGCAACACATAAATCATAAATGCACGTCCACGGAATTCCACAATCACCAATGGATGAAGATCTCGGAGTTTATTGTATGGATATGTTGGCCAATGGTTTAACTTTGCTTAAACCTAGAATGGACCTGATCATGCAAAAAGCATTTTTCTCGCCCTATAATTTTCTTGAAAATGTCTAGTAACATCTTCAACATTGCTCACCCAATTAACATTTGTTGAAAAATCTGAAAATACTATTTGGAGAAAAAAAAATATAGAAACCATAAAGAACTCATATGATGAAAATTTTTTTAAATATACCTGAGCTATCTAGTATAATGTGTTATATCCAACTAAACAAGATTACAAATCCACATCCAGTATCAGGTACCTCTTTCAGTTACAATTCCTGCAATTGACTTCTCTTCCCCAGGTTTCACAACAACCAATGCTCCAACATTGTTCTGGGTCATCTGGATAGGAAACAATAAAAGTCAGCTACATCAATCCTGTGCAAACTCTGACAAAATTATTGCAATAACGACTGCAATAAAATCAGATATGCATACCGATTTAACAGCATCATAAACTGTGTCATCTGTAGTGCACCAGAGCCAGGAGCCATCTGCACTTTTACCTTTTGTTTTCAGGATGTCTGAAATTGTAGTGCTTTCAAAGCCATGCTCCTCCATACGAGCAGCTGTAGCAGACTCAAATCGTGAAATGGCTACTGGCTGCAATAGGGGATTCACCAAGCGGACTCGTTGCAAAATTGCATTTTTTATGATGCTCCCATGTGACAAAAATGATCGAAGTCCTCCTTGCATTTTTCCTGCCAGGAAAGATAGAGTTTATACGATTTAAATACAACTCAACTGCAGCTAAATGAAGCACATATTTGTGGCTAAAGTGATGTGCTAGATGTGCAATTAAGTACAACAATCAAAGGCATATAAGTCATTGGTTTAAGGCAAATTCAATCTAACCAAGCCAGTAGTTAGGTTCCACACGCATGCAACAAATTTCACACAAATATCACATCAAAAAGAAAGAAAAAAGAAGGGGAAATTCATATGGGAACTTAGGACACGAAAAGATGCAATAATATTGTCACAGAGAAATATGATAGTCATAATCAAAAAGAAAAGAAGAGGGGGTAAACACAGTCAATCGGAAATAGCTAGATAAGGTTATTGTTCTAACAACCCAACTGGTATGCGATCTAGTTATTAGGAAGACACACAGAGATAACATCACAGGGATCCAACATAGTTACTTAGCAATCTTGATTACGCAACAAGGTCAAGGCCCACATTTTGGTTTTGCTATACTTATTTTTCTGTTCCTTGGGATGAAACTCTGTGGTTATGATGATTGAATTGAATGCCATTAAACCAAACTGGTCCCAAGATTAAACAAGTTCGTTGGACAACAAAAAGAAACAGGACCACAACACAAACTCATACATCATTATCGAAATAACCTTGGATTATCCAATGCACAAAACTCTGATTCTGTTCTATCTCAAATAATTAAATTTAATCCTCTGGACTGTAACCCATGAGACTTTAAGATCCCAAAATATCATACATGTAGCCTCAACAAGATTCTGAAGTCAAAATTTGTGGGTTAAAAATCAATCAGATCTAGAAAGAGCTAACCAAGGAATGAAAAACTAATATATTTAGCAATTATTCGAGCGCAAGTATCCTCAAAGCAAAAGCAAAAAGTACAGAAGATGATAACCAGGATTAGAACTTCATGCAAATAGATACAACAAAGACAAAAAAAAAATGCATGCTGTTCCAATGGCTTCGATTCAGTGTACAGATTCAGAAAACGAAGATGATGATTAAAACAACAGAGATGAAGCAAAGGCCTACCAGATGAAGAAACGACGGCGAAGTCGATTCTGATTTGGACGGAATGGCCGAGCCCTTCGCCCACTGACTGTATTTGACTACTTTTCTACCCCTAACGGACGAATATGGGCAAGTGGGACCCTCTTACTGTTTTCGATTATCCACTTCATAACTATTGGGTTCCGTTTTTTATTTTTAATTATTCTTATCAGCAGGTAAAGTGATCTTCATCTTATCTTCTGTGGGCACACCAAAACATGGGCGGTCCCATGTTTGCTGGTGGTGCCAACGGTACACTAATTTTTGTCCAAATTTTATTAATGCGATAATTTTTTACTTTTTCATATTTTAATTGATGAATTTTAAAGTGCTTCTAAAATTTTGATACTATGATAAAATATAAATTATTAAATAAAATTAATTATTATTATAATTTTTATAATTATTTTCAATGATCTATATTTTATCACATCATTTCAAATACTAAACTTTTAGAATATCATAATAAGCACTATTTTAATTTCATCTAAAATTTTTTAAATAAACAACTTACATCCACCACGATTTTTTGTTTTTCATACTTAAAATTAAGTTAATATTGATTCAAAAGAATCAAATTAATTCATTTAAAAATTTTATTTTTATTAAAAATTTACCTTTTTTATAATGTATAAATATTATTTTTTAAATAAATTAATTTTAAATAATCATCAAATCCTTTACTTCCTTATAACCCGTAATTCCAATACGTGTCGCACAGTCATGCTTTCCTATTACTTTATTTTTTTCTTTGCCTGTTCTCCCGCGTGTTCCATTCTGTTTTAATTTTATATTTATTTCTTTGCCTGGCTGTTTTCCATTGTGCACTGACATATTCTATTTTTTTATTTGTTTTTATGCGTGCTCTTTGTTTGGCTACGCATTGAGATTTTTTTCATCGTTTCTATTTGTTTCCGTCCGTGTTATAATGTCAAAATTAATAACTTCAATTTATTTATAAATAAATTCTTTTATTTAAATTATATTGAAAAATACATATAATTCAGTAAAAGATAGATTTTGTTAGTACATATCATGATAAATAAAATATTAGAATAGGGTGAAATTTTTAATATAATATGAATTTTAAATCAAATAAAGTGAATTTTAGGAAAACTTTTAATAGAAAAGTTATAATTAAAATTAGAAAGTTAAACAAATAGAAATAAAATGAAACATTCTTTAATTTAAATTTAAATGGAAAATTATTTTCAAAATGAAATCTTATTTCAAACAAAGATTAATGGGGATCCACAATTCACATGATTGGAGCACAATTGATGAGGATCTTGACAAGATCCTATACCATTTTATTTTTCAAGTTGAAAACCCAAGTTACAATCTTTAATTTGTGATCCAGTGGCTAAAGATCTTGATTAGATTGATAATGAATGGCAATTTGTATCAGCATTTAAACAAACTTAAAAGTTAACAGGTCCATCTTAATACCTTAAGAATTTAAATTTGATATATTATTAATATAAAATATTTTATACAATCACTAAACATAAAAATAATACATCATTAAAAAAGTGAGAATAATTAAAGATTCTTATTGATATTAGGAGTGTTATTATAGTTTTTAAATGACATAATAATATAAAAATAAATAATAGTCTAAAATTAATTTATAATATTAGAGTTAAAATTTAAATATACATATATATATATATATAAGCACTTTTCACCCCAATAAACACCCCATATATAATAAGATTCGCAAGTCAAAAACAATCCAAGTTTTCTCATCTTAAGTATTAACAACTTGGATAATGATATCACAATCAATCAAGAAATAAAAATCTCAACGTAAATAGCAGTATAGTTGCAACAGGCATAGCACAGTTGTAAGAAGCACTAACATATTATTCCATTTTTGTTTGGTTGTTTCCTACGGAGTTACTATTTACTTCTTACAACTGTGCTATGCCTACTGCAATTATACTGCTAAGCTTCTTCCCAACGCTTTTTTCTGCTTTCGATTTCTACTATTCTTCTTCTCCTCCTCCTCCTCTTTCTTCAATGTTGCTTCCTTCTTCTCCTCTTCCTCATTTTTGTCCTCATTTTCATTGTTCTTCTTTCTTCCATTGTCTCTGCCTCCTCCTCCTTCTCGTCTTCATTTTAGCTATTCTTCCTCCTTCCATCGTCTCTCTCAATCTTCCTTTCCATTGAAATGTCAATTTACATCTTCTTTTCTCCTTCCTCCTCAGTCTTCGATTGCTTCTCTCGACCAAATGCTTTATTTACTTACTTCTGTTAGTATCATTTAGCTTTTGTCTCCATGCCTTTCTGACGTCCCTCTTCCTTCATTCTCGCCGAGAAATAGGTATATTTTTTAAAATTTAATTTTATAATTTATTATTTTTACGTGTTATATTATATTTATATTATACCTTTATATATATATATTGTTGATATTAGTTGTTAGTGTTAATATTTTCAATTTTTTTAAATGAGTAAATTTGATTGTGCCTATTGCTACAGTATCTCTATTTGTTACTAAACCGTAAAAAGAACAGTTACAGCCTTAGGAATTTACTTTTATGTACTGTATATTCCTGCCATTGAAAGGATGTTTCTATAGTTGTTCACATTATTTTCTTTCTTTTAATTACTTATTGCATCCAGAGTTTGCCCTGAACTTTATATTTTATTTACCTTATATCTTTACTCTGTATGCTTGGATTTCCAGCTGTGGAGGAATTGAAGGGAAGTTTTTTGTGGCTGCTTGCTACATTTCTACTTTCAAGTTATTCTTTGTGTGCTTTGATAAAAATAGCACTAAAGTAAGCATGATTTTCACTCTTTCATTTCGTTTAGTTTTAATTGCAACAATTTTCATGATTTTTACTCTTTCATCCCTGATTTTTGGTTTCTTCATGATTTTCTATCATTTGCCTTTTGTTTCATAATCTGTATTTTAAATTTTGTCAAGTTCTTTTTCATTTGTTGCTTCTTTTCATTTTCGCCGTTCTTAATTGTTTTGCATCATTCAAAATGTGTTCTGCTATTTTGGCTATTCAGGAATTTTGTGTACTATACTATTTTGTGTTGATTGGTACTATTTTTGGTGTGTTGGATTCAATCAAAAATTCGAGTTATGGTTGAAGCAGCAAAATTATAGAATAAAAAGAAACGGAAGGAGCAGAAGAGAGTAAGAAAATAAAGAAAACATAAAATAGAATAGATAATAAATATAATTTTATTAAATAGTAACTAGAATGAGCAAAAAAATAAGAAAGATAGTATGTAAATTATTAAATAATATTAGAGTTAAAAATATAATATATAACTATATAGCTCAATTAAATTAAATAAATAACATATTTATAATATTTTATAATAAATTAAAATATGTAGCGATTAGCATAAATAATAACTATTAGCATAAATGCAATAATAAATAATAACTATTATTTTATTTAATAATAATAGGAATGAGTATGAGAAAAGAAATAAAGAGTAAATGAGTAATCAAATAATATATAAATAGAAAATATAATATGCATTTAAATTATTCAATCAAATTAAATTAATAACATATTTATCAATAATAAAATAAAATATATTATTTTATATTTACACTATTCAGTATTATTGGTATCTAAATTGCGAGTAAAAATATATTGTGTTATATTTATTCTATTTAATAATATTAATATTTGAATTATAAATAATAAAAATAGTACTTGTGTTACAAACCTTGAACAAAATCTTATTTGATGTATTTTTAATTTAAATTGGATTTTTTACTTGAAAATTGATAAAAAATGAAAAATTAAATAATTTTAAATTTAATTCTTAAATAATTTTATTAATAACTAAAATATTAATTAGCTAATTCAATCAATATATTTTATATTAAACTTTTAAGTTATTTAAATTATTTTGATAATCAAAAATATATATTCTTATTGTAAGAATAATTTCATATAAAAATAATAATATCATAATTATTATAACATTATAAATTTTTACATGTTTATATTATTAGAAAATATCAAATAACCGTGCGTAGCACGGGTCATAATCTAGTTAAATCATAAGTGACAGCGTAGCTCATTGAGAACACCAGCGTAGTTAAATCAATCCTATTCTTCTGATTGATGGGACTTCTGTCTGAAATCCGTTAACCTGACCTCTGCTTGGTTTTAGGTAAGAAAATCATCCCCAACCTTTGCTGGTGTTCTCAATGATAATGTGTCAAACCCATTACGCAAACAGAGTTGGTATCAGTCAGGTGGGGGTCATATAATATTATCCAATATATAAAATTTATTTTTCCACCCATTTCTTTTGCTTTTGTTGGACCAAAATCTTGGTACAATAATGGGCCGATTTTTGGGCTTTTTTCCGTCAAAGTGCACAAATGAGACGAGAAGTTGGATCAGCCAATTTTTGGGCTTCTGTTTTGTTTCTCCATTTTTCCCAGCTCGTGTTGTGTATGTTATGGTGTTTCTGTTAGTTGCAATTTTTCTACCGTCACAATGAATCAATTGTTAGGCTTTTACTCTACGTTGGTCAACACAAAAAAAAAATTTGAGCTTCCCTTTTTTTTCCTTTTATTTTATATATTATTATTTTTTACATATTTATTTTATTACTTCATTACATTATTTATTATTTTTTATTTAATTTATGATATGTTTTAATGTATATTTTTGTTATTTACAATTTTAATACTAATATTAGTGAGAGTAATACAAATATAATATAATATATTTTATTTTTATTATAAAAATATTTTATATAGGCTAAAATTTAAATTTAATTGAATTACCTAATTACATATTTTATTTTATCTTTTATATTATTTTACAACTGACTTCCTATTTTTATCCTTTATTTATTTATTTCATTGTATGTTTTTTCTTTTTCTTCTCTTTTTTGATTTAAAGTTATTATTTACAATTCAAACACTAATATCACCAAGAAATTTATATTTTATTTTTGATATAAAAATTTAAATAAATTAAAATATTTGATTTAATTAAATTATTTAATTGTATATTATAATTTTTTTACTTTTATATCACTTTATAGTTTAATCATTATTTCTTTTATTTTTATTAATCCACCGTATTTTTTTTCTTTCTTCTTTTCACATCCACTATTTTAATATAAATATATATATATATATATATACACACACAAATATATTTAATCACTTAGAAGTGTATAAATGTGTATTATTAAATATATATATATATATATAAATGTGTAATATAAAATGTATTAATTGCATATAGTATTATTTAATTATAATGTATAAAATTCAAAAAAAATAAAATATTATTGAGTTGTATATATTTTAATTTTGATTTAAAAATACTTAGAATAAATTGAAATATTTAATTTAAGTAAATTACTTAATTACATATTTTATTTTTATCTTTATATTATCTTACAGCCTACTCAATTTTTGTATTTTTAATTTTTTTTATATTTTTCCTCTTTTTATATCCACTACTATTTGCAATCGAAATAATAATGTCACAAAATAGTATGAATATATTATGATATATTTAATTTTATTATAAATATATTTTAAATAAGTTAAAATTTTGATGTAAAAGATACTAAATGAAATAATTAATTGTATATTATAAATGAAATAATTAATTGTATATTATATTATTTAATAAAAGTAAATAAAAATTTAAATCAAATTTACTTTTTAAAATTTTGTCGATATTATGTTCATATTAATTTTGAAATGTCATATTTTAAATTAAATATACTAAGATTTTTTTCAATGCTTTGTAACTCATGTATTATTTCACTTTCTTTTATCTACCTTTTTACATTTTTTTTATGGTCACTTCTATTATTTAGAATTTAATAATAATATCATTGAATAGAATAAATAAAATATACTAATATCATCAAGTGGTGTTTATATATAAGAAAACTTATTTTATATTATTAGTAAAATATTTTAGTGAGTTTGATAGTTAGAAACAGCAATTATTAAAAGTGATTTTACTAGGTAATTTTAGTACTTTGATTAGAATTAATATATATGAAGTGGAGAAAAATGTAAACTATCTTCATCAATTTTGGGGTACTTGCACTTTACCCATACAAACTTTCGAAACTTGCAAATCACACTTTTTAGTTGAAGTTTTATATGATTGAAGAAATTTGTAAGTTTCCAAAATTAGCAGAGAAAAAGTTTAACCACCCTAAATTGATAGGGGATATTTTGCATTTTTCTTCATAAAGTATTAGTTCATATTTAAACCCTCATTTATTGGTAAAGTGCAAATACTCTGAGTTAATTAATATTAATTCTACAAGTGTAGTTAAATGATAGCTTGTGATATGTTTGCATAAAAAAATTTCAATAACCATTAATGCAATCAATTATGCACTTAAAATGTCTAAATGGTTTCAATTTTTGTAATGTGTTTATTACATTATATTTATCGAAATGAACACATGACCTTAAAATGATTTAATTATCAAAATTGAAGTTTTAAGCCTTGAAAGAATTTCTTATTAGATTATTCAAATTACATATTATAATGGATATGAATTAATAAGAATGTATTTAAAAATTTTACATATTGGCATTATAATTAATTATCTAGTATATGAAATAAAATATTATTGCTTATAAGTTGTAATATTATTATTTGTATAATTATTCCTATTATATGTTAATATATATATTGCCACCTATATATATTTTATATACTATTTTTAATAATTTTTAATATTTTTATCAATTTATTATTATTATTATTATTATTAATATATATTAGATTGTAAATAATATTATTAATTGTTTTCATATTAAAGAAGATAACATCAATTCTCCTAAATAAAGGAATAATATTCATTGAGAAATTGAAGGAAATTAACCTTCCCTCAATTCTAAGATGCAAAATATATTTTAAAAGGTAAAATGCGATATTGTAGCCCACAATAGGAAAATCAAAGGGAATTAGTGATTTCAAATTTGAAAATTACTAAAAAAATTAAATATCATTTATTTAATTTTGAATCATTGATTTTCTCTTAGGAAAATATGATGTCTTACTTTATCTACGAAAGTATAAGATGCACCTTAGAAGAACTCGATCCCAATTAGGATAATCTCATCAAGTGAAAATGGAGCAAAATGGACGAGTTCTTATTTAATCATGCACATATAAAGGGAATGACAACTTGTCATTGCCTTTCCTTTTCTTAAGTAGCCCTAACCAAATCAGCCACCAATCATAACAATGTAGTTGTAATTGATGTTAACTTGGAGTTCATATGATTGTAAATTTTTTAGTAATCTCTTTTTTCAATGTTATTAATGTAATGTTTATTTACGCCAATGAAATTAATTCTTTTAAAGTATGATCAATTTGGTAGAAATCATAATGATTAAAACATAAGTGGAACATTAACTCTTAAACATTGTATGCAAAATAATACTTAACAATGTATGTTCAAAGATATTTTCTTATTTAAATAAATTGTATACTTTAACCAAAGTATTTCATTTTCATGCTAATTAATAATTAATACATATAGGAATAAACAATTAAAGTATGATAAATGTATAAAAATTAAACATATATTTAATTACATAATTAAAATTAATTTAACATAATACATAGCCTTTTCCATTTCCATTTCCATGAATGTAGTTGTAGTAGTTATTTTGCTTTGAAGATACTCCTTGATGCTATTGCATCTTCTATGCTATGTAGAGCTTATTTTATTCCCTCCCAATTTTGACATTAAAGATGCAATAAGCACTTAAATTCTAAGATTTTGGTGGTTACTATATGTACGTCCATCCTAATTTTCTCCTTGAAATAGTGGCGATGACTAGCGATTTGAATTTTGGGAATTATGTCCATACAGGTGCATATATTAGTGGAATGAAAACATCCCATTTAAGACATTCTTATTTTTTTCCTTTTCCTAAATCATGCTAAGTTATTTGATAGTGGATAAATTAGTTGGTAACTAATGATTCAATTAAATGTATAAAAAGTATTTCATAACTTTAGTTGTTAAATCACCTAAAATTATAAAAAAAAGATATAAAAGGATATATTAATATAAATAGATATATAGATTAAATAAGTTCAAATTTATGGAAAAATTAATTTATATTAACATAGAGAAGATACTTACAATAAGAATATAAATATACAAAATTTATTTTATTTTATTTTATAATCTTATGTATTAATTTGTTTGTTATAGGATTTTGTGAGAAAAAGAAATTTTCCCATTATTGCCACTCAACCGCTCAAGCCTCATATTATATATATTAGTGCATAAATATTATCACTAAATGCAACAAAAGAGTGGGTAACAATTGTTTACTTATCACATGCAATAAGTACCTTTATTTTGTACATTTTAACTAAGTATTCATCCCTATAATATGTTTCTTCTTAACTCATGGTAACATGTTTATCCTTTATGGTATGTTCACTATCACTTACTACTTTACGCCTTGTTTGGTTCCATAGAAAAGTGGAGAGAAGAGAAATTACATGGAGAAAATGAGACAAAATTTACTATTTTCCCCTATTTAGCTGCTAGAGAAATAACGAGAGAATAGAAAAAATATTTCAAAAAGTGGCATAGGTCCTACTGAAAATTTTTCTCCTTAGTTATGAGGAGAAACGAGGAGAAATTTGCCAGGAAACCTGGACTACTGCCACAAAAGAGGGGAGAGTTGTTTCTAATAGGAGAAACACTATTGTCTAGACTCCAATTTGCATAGGCAGGCAATGACCGCTCTAGTGAGTCCCTTCCACCATCGTCCTCTATTTTCTCTTTCTACTATTGTGTGTTATTGCTAGACTGGGTGATGGCTCCATGCGTGGGTGTCGATGCTGCTTCTGTGGTTGAAGTGCCGCCTTGGGTGGTAGCTAATTCCTTACGTCAATGCCGGTAGCAGTTGTAGAATGGCCGCGCCTACCCTCTCCACCCTACTGCCGATCCAATCTACAGGGGCGCCAATCTTTTACCTAGCTTGGGACCTGCAAGTCTGGGTAACCCGCTACCAGGTTTGGGTATGGAATCGAATCAAGTTCTAATTCAACCCGATTCGATTATATGACACATACCCATTTCCTATAATTTTTTTTTAACAATTTCAAATATATATATATATATAAATATATTTACATAAAATATTTATATATATATATATATTGCATGAATTATTTAACTAGTATTGAATTACTTAATTTTGGATAGTTATAATAATAATTTGAAATTTTAGAATCTAAATATATTTGAACAAAAAAATAAGTGTATTATAATAAATCTAGAAAAAAAAATTTGGTAGGTTTTTTAAATCATCTGTAGAAAATATATGTGAATTATTTTAAAAGAAGAATGAAATTTGAAATATATGGGAATTTTTTTATTTTTTAAAATTTGTCCTAATTCCTTATTCTTTACAATTAGGAAATACAATGTTGAGTATTTGTAAAGATAGCAAGCTTTGCCCGTATTCTTATTTATTTAAATTTCAATGTCGATAATTTATATACATATAAGTATGCTTTGGTATAATTCAATAAAATACTAATAATGAGCTACTTAGTTCTAGATTTAATGGTAACCTTGTATTTTCGATGGTGGGTGGCTTACATTTGTCTTTTTGTTCTATTGTTGCAGGCTATCTTACCACCAGTCATATTACATTTGTTGCTAGTTGTAGAAATTTATCTTCAGGTACTTGATTAGCGTATTGTAAGCTCATACAGTATGCACCATGTTACACTACACTTTATTATGTCTATATCAGTTAATATTTGTTTGGTTAGTGCAATTTCATAATAGAACTGTGTGGTGTTTATTTATTAGGAAAGCGTTGCAACTAATATTTGTCTTATTGTTTGGAAAAGAGTGATTCTTACTTTATTTTAAAGTTATTAACCATTGAAGTGATGTCAAAAATAGCACCTCTTCTATGCTTTGCTATCCATCCTAAAAATATCTAGCTTTATATGAATTGACTATTCTATGCCCACTATAGGATTAGTAATGGAAGGTTAAAATGATAATGTATTTAATAAGCTGATGGAATTAAAACAATTGATTAACTTTGACACAATAGAAGAATAGCAAATGTAATGGTGAATGTGTGCTATGCAACTTGCGTGTATCATTGTGCATGCAATGCATCTGTTAACTATGCAAGCAACACTTGTTCATACACCTAATCATATGTGGAAGAGCAAGAGAGATCAAATGCTAGATTAATTAATGCGTAATTTGTTAACAACTGATAAATGTCATGATGTAATATGTATGAGTCCTCGTGCTTTCCTTTTATTATGCGAGAAATTAAGAGGAACTGCTAGGGTGAGAGATTTTGTACATGCTATGGTAGAAGAGTAAGCTACTAAATTTTTGCATATTTTATCACATAATGTCAAGACTAGAATTGTATCATTCTTCTTCCATCGATCGGGGGAGACAATCCATCGATATTTTCATAATATTTTACGTGCTATTATATCATTGGAGAATAAATATCTTGTGCAACCTTCAGGTTTAAAAGTTCCACCACAAATACTTAATAGTTTAAGATTCTTTCCTTACTTTAGGGTAAGATAACAATCCATATAGATCTGGTTGCTATATGTATATTAATTGTTCAAGTGTGTTAGTCACTTTCGCATGATAATTGTTAGAATAATTAAAATACAAGATTGTGTTAGAGCCATAGATAGAATACATGTATGTGTGAAAGTTCCAAACAAATATGCCCCTTGCTTTTGAAAAAGGAAGGACTTTCTGACTCAAAATGTATTGGCTACTTGCATATTTGATATAAAGTTTACTTATGTATTAGCTAGTTGGGAAGGAACTGCATCTGACTCTAGGATTTTAAAGCATGCCTCAACTAGGAGAGGATATAAACTTAAGATTCCTAAAGGTAAGTAAACATTATAATTTAATCAAGCATCAAAGTCAGTGATAGAAAATTGCAACTCATAAATTACATACTAAGTATGCTATATAGCATGTATTCATATAAGTCTTTTGTTTACTAGGTAAATATTACTTGAGAGATGTAGGATATCTATTGAAAGATGGTTTGCTAACACCATATAAAGGTATACGTTATCACTTAAAGAAGTACTTAATGTGTGGTCCCCAGAATGCAAAGGAAATTTTCAATCACCAACATGCTTCATTGAGAATGGTCATTGAAAGAGCATTTAAGGTAATGAAAAAAAAGCTTCCTATCATAGCTAACAGTACAGAGCTACATTAGTCCTTCAAGACCATGTCTAACATTATGGTTACATGTTGTATATTGCATAACTTTCTATTAAATATTAATCCTGATGAGGATTTAATAGAGGAAGTGAATTGTGAAATATTTTAAGAGTTAGCGAATGATCCTAGGGACCATGATGCAGGAACCTCAAAGGAGGATTACAAACAAGGACTATTTCTAAGGGATAGCATAGCTACTCAAATGTGGAATGATTACTAAGAGAGTTTATCATAAATTTAATTTGTATGACATGTAATTTATGTATTCTATTTTAATTATGAGGATCTTGATGATTTCAAAAAATTGACGTATGGTTTTGTTATTTTACTAGTATATGGAATGCTATGACTATTATATCTACTTTGTAGAGATAAAGATTGCATATTTTTATTATAAGCTGACAGTGATACAATGATGTTGGTGTTAACCATGCTATCATTCTATCATAGACTACATACATTGTTAAAGTGTCATTTAATATAATTAATATCTTTGCTTATGCTAAACTTGTATAGTGATCTTGAACTATGTGGCAAGTGCAAGTTCATTCATGTCTAGGAGCCAGAAATTAGAAAAAGGACAATGTTCTTCCAACGATAACTTGCGCTAAACACATGAGATGGATATCATACTTTTAGACACTTTGTTAGAAGAAGTCCATAAGGGGAATAGGCCGGATAGGACCTTCACCTCTTTTGCATATGCCACCATGGTGAAGACAATGCAAGCAATGGTAGGACCTTCATTCCAGAAGCAACATATTAGAAACAGACTAAAAACACTAAAGTCAGTTTTCCACGAATGTTACAATTTATTGCACATGTGGAATGGAGTTGGGTGGAATCCTATAACCCAAATGTTTGAAGCAGAGCCGAAGGTCTAGGAAGAGATTATAAAGGTAATTATATAAATAAATGAAATGGCAATTGATAATGAATTAATTCACTCATTATGTTTACATCTAATATGCACTCATTATATATTTTGTGCTGATATTACTGACCATGGTTCTATACACAGAAGAAATCGGAAGCGTAGAAATGGAAAAGAACCTGTATTCACAACTATGACAAACTGATAGATTTATTTGGGAATGATAAGGCAACAAGTGTAAGAGCTAAGAGTACAAGAGACAAAGTGCTTCGATGGAAGAAAGAGAACATTGACTTGAATAACTATTTTGATGCTATTTCAAATTTTGATATCCATTGGGGAAATGAAGGCCAAAACTTTGCAGGCATACAAAACACCTACAGTCTTATATATGGTGGTTCAACTCCATCGCAAGGAACTATATCTTCTAAAGGAACCTAAAGGAACCAAAAGGAAAGCTTCTATGATTGATTTGGTGGAAAGTGGATACGAAAAAATGCTACTAGGAATAGCCAACTTAACCGAAGTGATGAGGAAATGGGTTGCATTGGCCAAAACACAAATCAAGATAGTTAGAGAAGGTTTTGCAATGCTTCAAAGAAGGGGACCTTAACATTATAACCCTACGGAGGTGTGGAGTGAGCTAGAAAACATAGGAGTGATGCAAGAGTTTCGACTCCAGTGCTATCATTTCTTGTATAATAATGAGAATGCCAAGCAACATTTTTTTAGCGTGCCATAAGAAATGCGCTACAATCTTCTCTACTAACTCATGAAGGAGGCATGAATCTTCTAAGATCTCGTTAGATGTGTTATAAGCTTATCCAAGTATGTATGTCGCCAATACAAAGCATTCTTTTTTTTTGCTTATACTTGTTGTTAGAATACTTGTGAATTAAAACTTTGTATGTTATGGAAGTTACATTAGTTGAAGTCAATGGAACACAACTAGATAAAGCGTTAGTAGCTGTAGAAAATGGTTCAAGATCTAAGTATTTCAATATGTCTATAATTATTGTCATACTTGCATACATAATTACTATTTAAACTATAATTTTGTTGATTTGTTAAGATGTAGGTCACTGCCAAAATCTAGTTGCTTCAAATGTTGTGAATGAGTACTTTGGTCCACATGTTATGGCTTGGAACAAACATTTAGCTAGAAAAATATGTATTATAGAATATGAAGCCATTTGTAGTTTGGATTATTATAATATTTTTCCTTATTTTTGTATGGATCATTTTAGTTTTCTTCGACTAATCCCATGAACACACGCAGCTTTCTTCAATCATCTATGTTCTACTTTGGTGGATTCTGAGTATTTTCTATTATGCTATATGTGGAAATTGTTCAAGTAATATCGTTGATTGATTGGTTACCTTTGTTTACATCTTCAATGCTGATAATGTAAAATTTTAATATAATGGATGATGATTATTATATTTACAATTTTTATAGAAGATGTTATTTTGAATTGATAACATTCTAGAAAAAGAGGAAAAAGTTTATATCTTTCTATTTCACATGACAATGAGTTTATGTAATTAACATTATGCATGATCTTTTTAATATTTAGTAATTAAATTTGTAAAAATTTTGTAAAAGTTAAAGGCTTGGAATTATAATTAATTAATTATTTTAAGTTTGAAGGTCATTTTGGTATAATAAAACTTTTTCTATCAATTTCATATGCATCCAAATAAAATTAAACCACTTTATTTATTTTCTTTCTCTCCTATTTTCTCCTCTATCCAAACACAACTAATTTCTCATCTATTTTCCTTCTCCCCTATTTTCTCTTATAACTAAACAAACCTAAAGAAAATAACTTCTCTTCTATTTTCTTTCTCCCTCATTTTCTTCTCTAACCAAACAAAGCATTAGTTCTTCCTCTCCTAATTTGTTATATTCCCCATTGTTGACTGATATTTGAAATCCTTAACCCACGTGGCTAACTAATACAAAAATGGTATGAGACATCCTTATTAAAGGAATATTCTAAAATTATATTGCTTATTTCATAATAAGTCATCATTTTGCGTGTCAAATATGGATTTTGGGTAATTACTCTAGGCCCATACATGATTGTCCTTCTTTTAACTACATGTTAAATATTTTTTTTTTAATTTTTGTTCACTTTATATATTTAAAACTCAAAACAAAGATCATATACAATTTCTACAATCTTATAACTTTGTCATTACAATGTCCTCCAATTTTTTCCTTTGTACTCCTATTGTTTATAAGAGGATACCATATGTCATGAAGAAATTCTAAGTAGGAAAATAATTATTTCAATTGGAATTATTTGTTATAAATTATAGTTGTATTTTTTATTACTTCTCAAGTAACATAATATTATTCTTGTTCATATTCACTATATTATAAGTTTTTCTTCTTTTCCTTTCATTTATACTTATGTTATGCATACATTAAATGTAAATATCACTGGATAGTGTAGATACTATACTATATATGCATTTTTATTATCGAATACTTTGAAAATAGTAAAACTCCAATATAAAAAACTATTAATTGAATTAATTAATTACATACAGTCCTTTTTTAAAATGTTAATAATTAAAATTGTAATAGTCAATTTTTTTCATTTACTCTATTGCATATTCTTCCATTTTTTTTCGATCTTGCTCATTGGTTATGACTTAGATGCTAGGGGTGTTAGAGTAGTGAAAATATAACATAGAATACTTTAATTTTTAGAGAAAAAATTAAATGAAAGAACTAAATTCATAATATATTGTTCATTTAACTCATGCTAAAACCATGTGCTGATTTTTCTTTTTTTTAATGCTTAATTGCATAATTTTTTTTCCATGTCCCCCATTAACTTTCATTGTTTCAATTTGGGATGACTATTATTTGAGATATTCAAAATTTTACCAATGCATAACGATCATCACTAGCCTAATTAATTGTACATTCTAGCTTCGTAAAGAAGGTATGAATTTGACCTAGATTTTTTAATTTAAGTTTTATCACCACTTCCATACAAATATTTTTAATGTGTTTTATTTCAAAGTAAACATACATCGTATGAAAATGCATCAAAGTTTTACTACTTAAACCATTTTATCTTCCTTTAGTCTACTCAATCTCCCATTTTTTATTTCACGTGTCCATTTTATTCATTCATAGCTTAGACAATAATATCACTACATAACATAAAAATTACACAATAGTTTAATTTTTGTTAAGGCTTTCATTCTATTATAATAAAGGAACCCTTTCTTCCTATCAATCCATTCCAAGTAATAGGTATATAGCATTTTTTATTGTCCAAATTAATGCACAACCTAATTTGGTAGTTAGCATTTGCCATGTTCATTATAGGATCTAGAGATGAAAACTTTAATGCCATTATTATCGCCTAACCACTTAACTATGTTTTTGTCTATATAAGTGTACAACTACTATCACTCAATGTAACGAAATTGTGGGCAAGGCACGAGCATGATTTAGGAAGTTGCTCTTTCGCTTACTCAGTGTTTGCTAGGGATTCCATCCTATTTTTTGAAGTCCCATTAGTTTTTTGTTACATTGGCAATATGGCTAAGCATAGTCCTTTGGTACATGGAATCCTTGGTAAACGCCTAGTCAATTAAAGATATAACCTTTTAACAGTACTCCATATCCTTCATCCAAATAGCAAGTAGTAGTAAGCACTCTTAGTAAGTTTCACACTGGGTCTTCATGCAAACTTTTGTTCATGCTATCTCTACATGAACTCACTGCTCTTTCATATAATCTGCATTTGCAAAGGATTCTATCCATTTTCTCTTATTACTACTCTATGAGATTCCCATGGAATCCTGCCATGCAAGATAATTTATGATAGGTGGAATCTTATGCAGATGCAGATGATATTGAAAGGAACAAGTTCTTCAGGTTTCTATAATGTTAATGGTTAGTCATCTAGGTGCATTTTTTCCTGCTTAATCAAAGTATAGATGTATAATTCATCAATATGCACACTATACAGTTTTGAACTTTATCTTAATTGTTATTTTTCCTTTTTTTCTTATCTTCGAGTGTTATATCTTTATCTTCTAACTATCGAGTGTAGCTTTTGCATGGGAGAACCCAGTGGTTTTGCCATGGATGCATGCATGGAAATGTGAACTGTCGGTTACTTATATGAATAATGTGTTATGGGGTTCTTTTTGTCTCCTTAACAAACTTGTTATTTTTATGTGAAGGTTCATGTGTCCTTGTATTTTTACTATCTAGGCTTTTATTTTGTAAGACTTTCATTTTTTGTACTACTGTTCTCTTTTTCTGATGAGTGTTTAACAAAGTTGTCATATACTTACCTTAGCAACTTTAGCCCACATATGTCAATATTTTTGTGAACCTTTTAGTTACGAGGTTAACCTAACATATTATATTATATTATACTATATAAAGGTGAAAAAAATAAAAGTTTGAAATTCCCGCTTTATTCATTAATTTCAAGTAGAGACTAGGGGAGCCAAGGTCTTCTAAGTGGATGGTGCCAGTAATTGCATACAAGTTATTGCTGCCACCTTAATGCATAAAGCTTTTTCGTGCAAAATAGCTCAACATTACAAAGGCATCAAAAGCTTGTCATGCACTTACTAAGCACTGGTAGAATAGTGTGGAATTGTTGTTATAGTTATAGTACCAAGGCACACGTTATATCATTATTAGTTGCCGACTTGCATAAACATCCTAAGCTCTAATGAAGGTATGGTTGGGTGGTTCACCCAAGCACACACTATAGTGTTCTTAGCTTTTGTCATATTTATTAGTTTTTTTTCCATCTTCTTGCAATCTACCTTTGTTTTGTGACTCGCAAATATGGCTTTTGTAGGTGAGATCCCATTGCTTCTACCATGGATGGATGCATCATAATATTACTACACTAACTACTTATATTAATAGTATACTATGGGCTTCTTTCTATTTTCTTTACATACTTTTTATTTTTATCTAGGAATTTAACTTATTATTGTATTAATGATGTTTACACCTCTATTTAGGGGGCTATTAGTTCTTGTAGTGGTGTTCCTTTTATTTTTACCAATTCTTAAAAAAGCTATTACATGCTTACGTTAATAGGCTCCATCCATATCTGTCAACCAATTTCTTATTTAAATGACCTAATATATTATATAATATTATAATACAAATAAGAAACCAAAAGCTTGAAATTTCCACTTTATCCATTGACTTAAAAGGAAGGTTGGGGGAGCCATAGCCTTATGAATGGACAATGCTGTTAGATGTGTCTAAGCTAGACTCGTCACCTTATTCCAAAAACCTATGGTTAGATAGTGTGCAATAGTTGCTATAGTTGCAATATAGCGTGTGCTTTGTTTCAAAGTTACATGGTAGGTAGCAAAAAGACACTCAATAATATATCAAAATGTGTCCTTATACTATCAAGTAATATAGAGATCCATATACTATTATTAACCTATGCACAACTGAAACCTCACTACCTCGCTTCTTTAATAAGTACGAAAACCAATGCTATTGGCTTAGCCATTGGTCGAATGGAGGAGGATGATATAACTCATACTACGAATCGTATCTGAGTCATTATCGTTACCGAGGATAAATTACTAGTGACTTCAAATCACCATATAGTGATAAACATTCCATCTAGGTGAATGTTTGCTGTAATATAATTTTTTACACCCTTAAAATGGTTGTTGTTGGACATCTACCAAGCAACATAGGCCCTGCTTTGATAAAAATTATGTATATTTAATTGGTATAAACCTCAAAAAGATTTTTGCATAGAAGGAGCCATTAACCAGGGTTTGGAGTGAGGGAGTTATGACAAAGAAGGTATTATGTTTATTTTTAATTTATTCAAAATGGATCCTAGAATGTAAGGATGCAATTGTTCGCCCTCAAGGCATCTATTGACATGCTGAAGGTGAAGATAGATATAAACATGTTATGCAAAGTAAAGAACATGGATACTGCACTCCATAACAAATTAGATTATTTATTTCAAAAAATAATGATTGCAATATGTAACCCAAGTCCACCAGCTCGTACTCCCACTATTGGCACTCTGGAGTCAACATGACTCTCTTAATGAAATCCAAACCACATGAAGGAACTCATATTAAAGGAGCTACTGATAGAAACAAAGTTTTGCAGAATAGTTTAAAGTAACTAATATGGATGAAAAAAAACACAATCATGTAAAACTCCATATGCTCAATGTTAGTATTGTTTTAAGTCCCTACATTATGGTGAAGTT
Organism: Sindora glabra; assembly: GCA_020226215.1. Taxonomy (NCBI): domain Eukaryota; kingdom Viridiplantae; phylum Streptophyta; class Magnoliopsida; order Fabales; family Fabaceae; genus Sindora; species Sindora glabra. The sequence continues at coordinate 88,389,525 of CM035227.1, read as the reverse complement.
ATGAGCATGAATTATGATTAACATTTAAGATTAGAAGTAGTTTTACTTGAAAATGATATAAGTTAGCTCTTATAAATGAAAGAAACTAACCCCACTACCTACCTCACCTTATGACTATCATTATAAATCTCCATCTAAATAGGTTCATGCTTAGGCTCTAGCTTGTTAGTATAGATATTTTGCACAAAATTTCAACTTTGATATCTTGAACATAATGGATATGTATTATTTGTCATACCTTCTCATAATACTACACTATGTTAAGATAGTTAGTGTACAAACTAGTATTCCTATTTTGGTTAAAGATTATGTAATCACAATTACAACCTTTATGAAAATTCTGATCACATTAATCCCATGTGATTTGGGATTAATGTGATCTAACTTTCATACTGATAGATCTAGCATAACAGAAAGCCAATGGAGAGTCTTTTGGCAGAAAGTGTGCTGCTCCTTCATAAAAAATGATAGCATAATTATACTAATCACTACTTAGCTTTTAGCCATTAGCTCACACCTATTAGTTGTCTTCTCTCTTTCAAGCCAAACATTATTAAGCATAATTATATTAATCAGACACTGCTACTAAGATTAGAGCTATCCCTTTATCTATTATAGGCTTAGCTTACACTTTGTAGTTTTAATGATGTTTAGATAATGAGCAGCATTTTGAAAGTATCCATTTGTCTATCATAGATAGGCTTTTCTTTTATCATTACCTTTGAGAGCCAAGTATTCCATAATTAGATTAGATACTATGAACAAAAGTAATTAACTGACAATTACTTAACATCAACCATTGCAGAATGGTTGATGAATAAATTTCTTCTTACTCTGCAATTAATTTAGTATTATCCTTAACTCTTATCAAAAAATCACTCTAACTGTTAAACTAGTATTCATTGTTGAACTATTAATTCTTTCGTAATAACCATGCTTTGCTATTTATCTTATCTTCTCTTATGATGAAACCCCTAAATTACAGAAACATAAACCTTAATTTAAATCAAATTGTATATGGTCTCTTACAGTGCCATCTAAAACACTATAAACCTTAGGCACTTAAATTAATTGATATATGACTACCATTATCTAATGTTACAAGGCTAACTATACCTATAAAGTCTACTAAGCAATTTGTGAGTTAGCTAAGCAGAGAAACTCACCATCTTTATTTCCAAATTCAACACTTCTTTCAATCGAATAGGAGGACATATATGTAGGTAATAAACTCATATACCTCTTAAAAAGCACAATAAGGTCTCTTATGCTTTCACTGCTAACCACTATGGCTTTTTTATAAAAATATAAATAGAGGACATTAAAGGTGACTCGGCTTTGGTGGCCCTAATATGACATATTGGAAGCTTTAACATGTCTGATCTAGCAAACTCTCTTAAACATTCATTTTTCTCAATATTTAAGGGGGTAGTAATGTAACTTTACTTATTTTACTAGCCATAAAAATTATTATTTCAACTAATAAAAAATACAAGTGACACACTATCATTATGAGATATGTTATCGGTTATAAACCCATTTAGCAACCAAAGTCACCACAAACTTCACCAATAAATTAATCCCATCACTTAGAATTATCATTTGTATGCCTCCTTTGTATACGTTGGTAAAACATACATAGGATTCTTTAGGCATACTTCTAAAGCTCGCTTCCTTTAATTTATCTTTAATATATTAGTTTTCTAATAATTTATGACATATTATTTTATCAATAAAAATAGAATTTTTTTGACATATTATATATAGATAAAATTAATAATCTCATTCTTAAAATTGTAAAATGTTAACAAAATGATACTTGAGTTATGTAAAATTATAATTTTATTTTTAAATTATTATATGAAAGAACAAAATTATTTATACATATCATTATTTAATGATAAAATTATAATTTTATAAAATTTAAAAATAATTTTATTAATATTACATAATTTCATAAACAAAATTATATATTTTATAACTAATCCACATAACTCTTGTTAATACTTTTTTTTATGATTTATGCTTCATATATAAATATAAATATTTAATTTCACTTACCCACAAACCTACCACTCAACCAAAAAGAATCAAGTGTAGCTTTAAATTGGTTTAATTTTATATTTGTATAAACATTTTTTTAAAGGAAAAGTGGCAAAGCTATTAAGCTAATACATATAAAAATTTGAAATGAAAAAGAAGAGAAAACCAAAATCATTGAATACCACTTAAAATAAATAATTTTATTATGTTTTTATAATTTTTAAACTAAACTAAACCTAATAACTATACTTCAAAATAGGAAAAAATTAAATAAGGAAGTTTGCTATAAGGCAACAAACAAAAATATCCTTAAGCTTTATTTATTTTGTTAGAATATATATTTTTTAAGAAAATTTCATTTTCTCATATATAAGTAAAGATGTGTCATGTTAGGTATATAGTGTAAGATTAGAAAATAATATATAATGCCATAATAGTGAGGCAAAAATATTTTTCTCTATGAAATAAAAAGTGCTATTTTTCCATCATACTCCATATATTTGACATTCAAGAAATAGAACATTTTATATTTTTAATATATTATTATTAGAAAAAATTCATTCTTTAAACATATAAGTATCAAATAATTAAACAATCATAGTAGTATAATAAAGCACACAAATGGCTTTATATTAAAAATCATAAACTCTAAAGAAAAAATCACAAGTAAAAAGAGATTTACTTTATTATCAAGATTACACTATAATATATGTGAAGTATATTAAGAATGGCTTTCATGGTTACATGAAATGTTTCCATATTAACCTGGAATAATCATTGTAGTTAAATCCTATTACTCATTCACTACTACAGATTTGCTATATAATGCCAACGTGTTGATGTTGCTAAAGGACAAACCATTATATATAATGGCACAATGGCATTTTTGTAGATATAAGCAATTTAAAATGTTGATTTTAATTAAAAAATGATGTTGTAAAACCATAATGCAACTTTCTACACTAGCTAGTATAAAATTAATGTTTAATTAGAGATGAACAATTTAAAAAAAATTAGAGATAACTATAACATAAGTTGTAAATTGAAACTGGGATCAAAGATAATTAATTTTTGTATTTGCAAAGTTATTAGAAATTTTAAAAGGTATTTGAATCTTTTCAATTATATTTGCACATCAGTTTTGCTTTAATAATCAATGTCTATCTTTGTTCATGCTATCTATAAATTTCTCTTTTACTCTTTTTTTATTTAAGTGACATAAAAGGAAAACACACTCATTTTAATTACATATTTAGAAATACTTCAAATCTCATGGTCATAACTATCTTATTATATCACGATTATCTTCGAATCTAATTAATTTTTCTTCCACTCCATCTTTTGTTTAAGTGATAGAAGATATTTGTGATTGGATAAGGTGCTTATAATCATAAGATTCAAAAATTTTCTAAATTTATAGCATTGATGGGTGTGTTATCCTTATATACCACCTATATTACAATGAATTGATAGTTAATGTTTGTAAAATCCTATGGAGTTCCTCAATAAAAGGAAAATAAATCAAATTTCTTTAATCTTTTCAATATGAGAAATGGATGGCTATACTATAAACTATGTATGTTATTAGATATAGTTTTTACATAAGTAGTTATTTTATGGAAAATATATAAGATATAATGATTTATAAATTTTATCAAATAATTAATAGTAATGTTATTATATAATATTTACTAGTATATAATATTGTTAGAGAAAATAACATCTGTTATTAGAAAAATACCAAAATGCAGAAAGCTAATAATATTATTTGAGAATATGGTATTCATTGTTAAAAGAATGTCAAAACGCAAAAGTTAAAAAAAATTAAAAAAATACTAGCAAACCACATTGGTCATTTGATTAAAAAATTGACATGATTTAGAAAAATGAAGAGTTGGTTCAAATATTTTGGTGTATCTACCATGTTAATTTTTCTATACTGATTGACATCTAAAGTTATACCAATTACTAGTTAACTTGTAATAAATAGTAATAAATAATAAACAGTTATTAAGGATGATATTTATAAGGTTTTGCGAAACCACTAAAAACTTACAACAATACATAAGAACCAATGTTTAGATATTACAACATCCATTGTTTTAAAAATTGATGACAAAAGATATTTATTTGACATCTAAAGGAATATAGCAAATAGCCAACATGAAAAAGAAAATCATTTTTAAGATGTTAGATACGTGTTAATAACTAATGTATATATCACGTACATTGCCTATAAATTTCATTCCACTTTCCATTTAAAATATCTCTATAATACTTTAGCCTCTATTATCCAATTTTAGAGTTTGGTTTTGATTCAAAGATAACTTATCTTTCATTTCAGAAAGCACATTTACAAACATTACAAATCTTGTTAAAAGACTTACGCATCTCTTCTGATATTCTGGGTTTCATAACGTGTGATCCTAGGTCACTTGCCAAATATGTAAAACCTAAGATACTAGAGTAAGCAAGTCCTTTGGTAAGACTTGTAGTATCTTCAAATGTGTTTCATGAGATGGAAAAGAGATTATCTTTAGTTCGTTCCAACTTTAGCGTTAATAATGGAAGCAAATATATTGCTTAAACTAATAATTCAGTATTCAACAAAAGAGAATTGATAACAAGGATGGAACATAATATTCAACCAAAGATAATAACAATAAGGATGGAACATACTGTTGAATATTAGTGTCTTTTTTTATTTAATATTAATTGCTTTGCTAATGTAATAATATATATGTAATGAAAAGTTAGTTATTTATTGTATTTATTGAAGTAATGACGTAAAATGTATATGAAGATAAATAAAATTGTGGATTTCCTAATTGTTCATTATCTCATTTCTTATATATATTTTTTATTTACTTTTAATTTGCTTTCAAAAAAGTTTTCTATTCTGGAATAGATAATGATTTCAATATACAAGTTAAAAAAATATCTTTTGCTTTTAAAAATAAATTTTTCTATCTAATCTTTTTTTGTTAGTATCTTTGATCTAAAATTTTAAAGATTTCAATGTATAGTAATTTATTGTTTTGTGTTTAGAAAAAAACTAGTTGATAAATGATATTGATCTTTTATTAAAAATTGATGTCTTTAGTTTAAAATATCAGTGTTTTTGTAATAAATTGACATGTAAAACCATATAATTCCCGTTTATGTCTACTCATTACATGGGAAACAACATCATTTTTATTATATACTTAACATTAAAAGTGAAATGACATTGCTTTGCTTTCACTAAACATATGAAAACAAAGGCAGGAATTTAGATAGAAACTAATCTCAATCTTAGCAATAAAATGAATAGTATAAAGTGAGAGTATCTCCCTCGCAAACTTCATTGTGCCTAAAAGAGAAATTCTCACAAAAGAGCATTAAAGCTCGTATTCAACTTGTAGTTCTGCCCTAACACAATAAAGTCTTCTTCTCACTGTTAAAGTGTGTTTGCATACCTTATTTTTCCTATAAACTTAAGGAAGAAAGTTTTAATATTATAATTGTGTACATGTATATTTGTTTGCATTTCATATTTTTTATTTTATTTTTAATAGTCTTGGGTGGTATGGGTGTTATTGTATTCCCTATCGAAAAGATAGATTGTTCATTCATAGCAAGTTATATGTTATTTTTTCAAAGTGCAAGTTATTTATTGAATGATAATTTGAAAAGCAATAAACATCATTGCATGTCTTCATATTACTCACATATTAGAGAGGGGTTCTGTGTGTCAAGCATCATGTTAAAAGGGCATAGGTTAAAGATCTTCCTATTAATGTTAGGAAAAATTAAAAATAATTGGGTTTATATTTCTTGTACTTATATTCTGTGTATAGTTAGTGGGATCTTCCTAATTATTAGTTTTTAACACTTGTTTATAATTTTTAATCTTCAAATAACATGTAAGTTTTTACATGTTATGTTCTAACTTTTCAAGTAATCACATAAATTAGGTAATAAATTTCTTTCTAATAGAAGCATATAGTATTACTGGTGCACTTACAACATTATTTGTGACTTGCTTATGCTTTTCTTTTGTTACAATGGGTTTCACAAAGAATTCCTTCAATAGTTATGTTATAAGAGGATAATGCAACTTCTTTCTTTAATTATTAAAGGTATTACTATTAATTTTGACAACACTTATATATTATTCATTATCATAACATCTTCAAATTTTTTGACTCAATTAAATGTATGAATTATTACCATAAGAATTTTCTTGTATCGGATATTATTTTTTATCATTAAGACATAAGGATAAGGTTTGAATACTATATTCGGTGTATAATAATATAGTTAAATATTGTTTTTAATTATTTAGGTGAATATTGGTATAGGATTAGTGGCAAAAGAAAAATAAATTACACATTAAACATTAGTTAATTAAACAAACTAATATTTTATATCGTTGATTTTTCAATAGTGGTTAATTATCCAGTGGTTTATATCAATGTTTCACATTTTTAAAAGTGATTACCACATCAGTTTTTGTAAAATATAACTGACATTATTATAATATTCCATATTCATTAAAAAATTGATGTTAAATAGTCAAATATACAATAACGTCCATATATATATATATATCAATTCGTAACTGAAATTAAGCCTTCGAAATGATTAATTTTATATTGCATTTCTATAGTAGTGATTGTAACTATTACCTTTTGAAATAATTCTCATTGAATATGTATAATTACTTATTTATTTATTGAATAATCATGTCCATAGCCATGTAACTCTCATATTGAAGTGGACTAATGCTTATTAATCAAGGTTAGTATCTACTTTTCATATTTCCCTTGTAAAAGGAATGAGTAGTTTTCCACTTGATCAGATATATGAAATAATAAAATGGGGTTTTATGTTTTAATGGAGGAAGAAGAAGAGTTATAACTTTATAATAAATGGAGTCATTCAAAACTTTAAATAAAGAACTTATAGTTCCTTTTTCCACTCATTACAAGCACAAGACAAGCTAGATTTATAAGGTTATCATCACCTAATACTAGCAGTAAAATTATAACAAAAGTAAGGAAAGGGAAAAGAAAAAATGCTAATCTTATGAAAACTTCTGTTTTTCTTTATGTTCTTTGTAAATTTGTATAAGTTACTAATGATATGGTATAAGATGTGTCCATCAACTTATATAGTTGTTTTGTAGTTTATAAAAATGAAAAGATATTGAAATATTTGTTTAATCTTCTCCCACATACTTATTATAGTTGTATTTGTGGACTATGATATGCTTATAATCTTTATATATTCTCAAATTTTCTAATAAATGTTCTTAACTATAATATCATACCTTCATAACCATTATCCTTACACCCCATAAACATTTATATTAAAATTTTTTAGCAAATAATATTTTATTAACTTTTAGTTAATTTAAATGGCTTTAGGTGATTGATTAAGTTAATTAACTAACTATTTGATGAATAATTTATTGAGTTGATTAATTGGCCCTTAATGGAATAATTTTTTAGAGAACTAAGTGTTTTTCAATTATCTGATTAACAAAGATAAAATTATCTTTAAATAATATATTAATTACCACCTATGCATTTATATGCAATACATCATAATCTCTTCATGTTAATAAATACATTCTTTGGTTGCATTTCTTTTTCTTATGTCATGGCATAATTCATCCATGTGCAAATAGAAACACAATATTTCTTTCTTTATTTCTATGGCTTATAAAAGTATTTGTCCCAAGGAAAAATCCTAGAATTCCCTTTATTTTCTAGATTTGGAAAAGTGCTTATTTTTAAGAAAGGGAATCTTATGATATGTTGAGAATCTTTTATTGGATTGAAGTTATTATACAAAGAATCAAAATAATTAAAAATAAATAATTATGTAGAAAATTTGTTTATATATTTTCTCCATTTTTATCTGTTTGGTATAAATAAAAGATTTGACAAGGAAATAAATTTAATAAAGTAAATTGTTGTAAACAAAAAACTCTAATATAATGACATACACATGGAGTAAAAAAACCTTACTTGAGATAAAGACAAAATGTTATAGAGTATAAATTGGTCTCATTTGAAAGGCACCCACATAATTATGGAGTTTACTAGTATTGTTATCCTCTCTTAAAGTAGAATAAGAATTTCTTCTTATTTTAAATTTACAAGATTTCTTTTTTACTTTATGATTATATTATAAAATTTTTCTGAGGAGACACCAAGTGGAGGAACCACTCCAAATATTAAAGCATTAATGAATTTCTTTCCTCTTAATAAAGGTCATCTTTGATATTCAAATCTCTATCTCTACAATGGTAATGTCATTTTTGTCTAAATACTTTTCACTAAACCAATAGCTTAATTTAGTCTCTAATATTCTTCGTATTAAAAAAATAGAATGAAAAAGCTTTTAGTTAAATTTAACTAGAATCATGTATATAATTGAAAAAAAAAACCTTTTCTTTTTTTTTCTCAAAAGCCATTTTCCTTTGACTTTAAAAATTTGTAAAACATGGCCTGATTGAATTATTATTTTTAAATCCATCTGATTGCTATTTTATCTAATTCAATATAATTTAATCTTATAAGTAGTTAAATGGTTCAATTTAAACCCTTTAATAGAATGGCATTTGATCAATCATTTACCTCTAACTTATAAAATATTAATTCTTTTTCAATACACTATGTTCAAGCTAGGGATTTTTTTGGTGTAGGTAAAGTATCACAAATGAAATCTTAATGAGTAACTAATGTGAGGTAAAAAGTAAGTAGCTTTAACTCAAGTGAATAGGGTAAAATGAGTCCTTAAAATAAGCATGGAGATATAACTAAGAGTTTAGAAAACTAATGAAAGGTTTAAAATGAGATAGGTTAAGAAAGGATATTTATAAGTGAGGCAGCATAATAGTAGGTTGAAGGAAGATAAGGAAAAAAGTAGAGTCGGCTAATTTATCCTATTACAACTTAGAGGCAAATCCTTAGGGTGTCTCTTGAAATGGTTAGCTTTTTTTCAATCAATATGAATACTTAGATAAAATCTAATTGCATAAGTAGTAACATGTACCAAAACATTTAAATTCCTTGAAGCCTTGTATTTGCTACTACTATATGTTATATATGAATTTTTAGGAATTAAGTTACTTATGGAAACATATTTGCATTTCTAGAAAATAACCTTACTAAGTACTATATTAGACAAATCTAGTGGAGAACGACAAAAACCCTTATTTTCATGAATTAATATAACCTTTGAATTAGGAAAAGAACAATTGGCATATACACCAAATGGAGTTGCTTTAAGGAGGGTTAGTATAAATTGAGTATAGAAAAAATAATTTCCAAAATCCTGGATTTACACTCCGTTTGGAACGGGTGAAATAAGGAGGGGGCGTAAATGATGAGGTGAAATTGGGGCGAAAGCATGAATTTTTGCGTGTTTGGAGGGAGGTGAAATTTGGAAGGGGCGCAAATGCGATTTGTCCTTTTATGGTGAGGCCCAATGAAATTCGGAACTCTACTGAGCTAAGGGGAAAAGGGGCGAAAAGGGGCAAAACTTGTCCAAATTCCAGCAGCTGCCCTCATTTCCCTCATAGTGTGCAAGAACGAGAACCGAAACCGGAGAGAGCTGTCGCTGCTAGCCACTGAGTTCCAGCTCCAAATAGCACCGTCCGCCAAGCAGCAAAGTGCAGGTAACACTCCGAAGAACCTTATGCTGCTGTGCTGTGTTGAGCCTGCTGCGCTGATGCAGGTGGTGTCGAGGAGGAGGAAGGCGGAGCTGAGAAAATGACAATGGAGTCCATCCGATGAGTTGCGGCGATGCTGTCACATCTAAGGAGTTCCAGGTTTAGGCCGATCTGCTGCTAATCCTACAGAAGAGAAAGGTGGAGCTGAGAAGAGGGAAGGAGTCCGTCCGCCAAGTTTGATCCGTGCAGTCGTGTTTGGGGAGCTGTGCTCAGCGTCGATCTGCTGCTATTCCAGCGGAAGGAAGTGATTCCGGCGGCTCCTTGTTCCGGGTTTGGGTCAAGACAACCCGGACTAATACTAGCGGGTATATTCCATACCGAATCCGGGTTTTCTTAACCCAACTTGGAATAGAATTTTTGAAAAAAACAGACCAAATTATTTTTTTTAATTATTAACTGCTGTAGGGAATTTATAATTGTATTGTTATTGCAATATTGTTTGGTAATGAATAAGATATTTGATTTTTTTTCTTTTAATTTTTTTTTTCTGATTGATAAATAGTATTACTGCTTAATGGAGTATTGGATTGATGAATATTGATTATTCTTACTAAGGAGAGCTCCTTCTACAATTCAAAAAAAAATTGTACTAATTTATTATTGAAAATTATAAATTTATTGGTTCTTATATTTTGGTAAAGTAACAAAGAATTTCTAAATGCTATTTTTTATTGTTTCAAAACTAAATTAATCAATTATTGCAAGTAGAGGTAATGCAGAAATGATGAAATACAATAATTAAAAATGAATTCTCTTATCCTTACAAATAAATATGCAAAATTTAAATGAAATAGAATTATACTTTACATGGTTTAAACTTGAATAAAAATTAGTTGTCATTAGTTGGCACCAGAAATGAAAGACAATTGAAACAAAGAGAATATATTTAATTATTTCTTAATTTTCTCACTCATTCACAAATCTTCTCATATTTCAATTAATTTTACCTCACTTTGATAGAAAAAAACTGGATGCAACCAATGATTATTAGACTCAAAATTAGACAAATTATTATTGAAATATGAAATATTTTAAGACGTAACAAGTGCAATTAATTAGCATGAGAATCTCGGTATTTTCTAACATATATATGATTCCTTACTTTCCAGACACAAATTATTCAATGTTTGTATTGCATGTTGTTATTGATTAATGGCGATTCACCTCTTTATTATTGTATTTTTTCAAACATAATGGATATGATAGGTTTTTAAACTTACATATGTTGCCAAGGAAGTGTAATTATGAATGATGGTAGGGTTTCAATACATATTTAAATTTACATAGGTAATGCTGGTTAATCTTTTTTAAAAAAAAAAAAATAAGATGTGGAAGTAGCAAAGTTCTATTTTTTGCATAAGAAATTTTATTACCAATTATAGTGCAAATTGTTTGAAATTAAATAATTATATGAATTTTAGAATTATAAATATAAATATGTAAGTAATAAGATAAAAATTTAACATAAATTATTATATCCGTGAATTAATTTTTGTTTAATTCTATTAAAAAAATATTATAACTACCTTTCCATAAGATTTTTTTTAATTTATAGTGCAAATTTTTTAAAATTTATTAATTATATAAAATTTAGAATTATAAATATAAATATGTTAGTAATAAGAAAAAAATTTAGCATGATTTCCTTTAACCGTAAATTATTTTTTATTTAATTTTATTACATAATAGTATAACTATCTCAACATAACATAGCAAAAGGATATTTTAGTCATTTTACTCATTCACATTTCCTCCTCCCTCTATTTTCACCCATTCCAAATAAAGGAAATTCATTTCACCTTTATTTCCACCCCTTCCTATTTTCACCCATTCTAAATAATTTAAGTGAAATCACTTCCACCTCCATTTCCATCCCCTCCCATTTTTACCTCCAGCCAAATACACTACTAGTTAGGGCAAGAGGGATTATCAAAGATTCTAATGGTGGATGGAGTAAAATGTTTTATAAAATATTAGGTTACACCTATAATGTTTTAGTTGGAATTTAGGGATTAATAGAAGGCCTAAAATTAGTAACAAGCTTAAGAATGGCTCACTTTAAATTTTGTTAGATGCTTAAGTGATTGTTAATCTAATTAATGGCATGAACTCCTCTAACTTGTTGTTCCAACCTCTGCTCCTTAAATACAAAAACTATCTGGAGAAGATTCCTCATAGAAAGCTCAATCATGCTTCCCAAGAGGCAAACTAATGCTCAGATTTACTAGCTAAGAAGGGTCATTTATCTTCTAGTGATTAAAAAAAATGTTAAAGGCCTTATGCAATGGATTTTTTATATTAATAATGGTTAGATGAGATGTAAAACTTTTTATTGAGTAATATATATTTGTTAAAAATGAGAAAATTTTGATAAGGTAAGGTTGATATAGGTAGGCTGCTAAAACTTATTGAATAAGAAGAAAGTGAGTCCACAAGATTAAAAGATTCGACTAAGATATTAAAAACTTCCTCACTTTTTTAAAAGGGTCGAATAGTAAGACATTTAAATAAGTAAACCTAAGTCTTCAAGCCTACATGAACATTATATTACTTTAGTTCCATCATTCTACACTTACTTTTCGTTTAGTTAGGGAAAAATAGGAAAGGAAGCAAAAAAAATTTTTAAATTTAAATTAGATAGAAATTAAGGGTGAAAAAATTTAAATTTTGAAATAAATATAAAATATAGTCACATATTCTACCTTTATATTTTCTTTCCTTCATCTTTTTTTCCATCTAAATAAAGGAAGAGATTAAATTTCAAAACTTTTTTTGTTTTCATCCAAACAGAATTCACAAGTTATGGGAAGGGTATTACCTGTTTTTACTACCACACTACATTTTTCATAATAGTAAGCAATTGTTGACCAACATGCTATCCCATAAGATGGGATAAGTCTGAGCTTTTGCTAGTGTTTGTGACTTGTTGGCTAGCATGTTGTCAACAAGACTTAGTGAGTTTAGGTTCTTAAGTGATGTCTATGACCTATTGACACAAAGGACACATATGACAAATCAAATGTTTGCTTGGATACATTTTTTATTTTTTATTTTAGAACATACTTTTTAAAATTATTTTTTATTTAAAAAATTAATTTCTAATTTAAGAAAAATAAAGAATAAAGAGTGGTCATTAGAGCAAATAAGAAAAGATTTCATTCAATTATAAAATTAATATTAAGAACAAAAATAAGTTAAAAAATGTATAAAAGTCCTTTCTATTTTCTATTTTTAAGTTATATATTTAGAATTATAATTTCTAAAAATAGATTATAAAAATAGTCATTAGAGATGAACTTTTATTTTTAAAATAATAAATAAACCAACCTTAAGTTTAGAAAACTTAAGTGTGTGAGTGTTATGTTAGCATTCTTATTTATTGGAGATTTAAATCCTTACTGTCATAGTAGTGATTCAGGCGTTAGACTTTTACCTTCATGTTGTAGAAACACATTAATGTGATAATGAAAAAAGTGCAGGCCTAAGCATTTTGTTTTTATTGAATTCTTGAGGGCTTTCATAGGAAGAATACACATAACAACTTTTTTTCCTTAAAAGAATAAAAACCATCTTATTTATAAAATAATAATTACGTTGTCTTCAACATTATTTTTTTCACAGTTATGCTAGATCAACACTTTCACACAATTATACTTTTAAAGGCATGTTTGAAGAATATGATGGCATAGAATAGGATAGAATAAAAAAAATGATATTTTAGTATAGAATAATAAAATAATAAGATATAATACTATCAAGTAGTTAATAAAAATTATATATACATATATACATTATCGTATTAAAAATTTTATTCAAAGAAAATTATCCTTATTTTAAAAATAATTCTCATTATAATTATTTCGTAGTATTTGATAAGTATAAATTTTTAATATTTTATAATCACTTTATTTAATAATAATTGATGTATTTATTATATTTTACTTACTTTATATATAAATAATAAATGTTAATATTTTTAAGAATAAATTAGGAATGATGAATAAGTTAAAACAACCTAAAACTAAATTATTAATATATTTTTAAGCCTAAATTGTTGATATTTTTAAAGCCAAATTAAGTTAAACAATAATTATTAATGGGATAAAGTGATATGAAAAAAGTTAGGATTAAATTAGAAATGATAATTATTATTTTAATCCTATTCTATTATAACAAGTTTAGAGAGAAAGCATTAATTTATCTTGTATTGACGCATAAAATAAGTTGATTGGATTGCATTATACTATATTATGAAAGGCCAAAATACTTGATAAAATACAATAGCATTTACTTATATTATAATGTATCTCTTATACAATGCATCAAATAAGCCTTAAGAATCCTAAAATGCCTTGGAAAGTAGACAACATGTAAAGGTTGGCTAACATATCAATCATCATGCTCAAAGAAGCTCGCAGGGGCTCATAAGTTTGAAAATGTCCTCCCAAATAAGGTTTATTTATCCTTTTATGTTCTTTCAAAGCTTTGAAACTACTAGTCATCATATATCCACCATGATAGTTCATATTCTTCTACATTGATGTACTTTTTTTGCTTGTTCCACAAGCTTTTCCAAATTTGAAATAGGTTTCTTAAGAAACAACAATGAGAACACACTAGTACATAGCCCTATAATTACTTGATGCACAATCACTCCTTAATTCAGATCCTTAATCTCTAATGCCAAATTGTTAAAGTAAGCAAGATAGTCTTTTAGAGGTTCAGATTGGCCTTGTCAAAAACTCAATAATATAGTTGAAGTCTTTTTAGGCACTTAGCTAATGGTAAAATATGTCGCAAAGGTACTAATGAACTGCCTAAACTAGAAATCAAGATTGAAGGGAGATTATTGAACCATCGGAGCCTAGCACACTTAAGGATTATGGAGAACATCTAACATAAGATAACATCTAGGGCTTTTAACAATAGCATCATTAGGGGAAGCTTTTATATGCCTTTGCTAATTGCTAGATTTGACATATACATCTGGGCAAAATGATAGTTTGAAGGTTTGAAGGATCTCAACAATTATAATATCCAATGTGAAAAGGTGAGCATAGCCAGTAAGTGGGTATTAGTGATATTAGGTTTGGAATTTAGGATTAAATGGGTCATATTACTCATAAGCTAGAATCGAGATTGTTTACGAAATGCTAATTTTTATGAAAAAATTGTACTAGTAGTTATATGGAGTAAGTTTCAAGTAGAGGTTTTAGAAAGTGATAGGGTGAAATATGTAGAGAATCACTTACTACTAATGTACTTAGTGGATTTACAAGGATGAAGTTTAGGTACTAGTGGTTAGTATCGAAGTTTCTTTTAATTTGCAGGTGACGGAGGAGTTTGATTTTTTGCTATAGCTAACGAACCTACTTTACCAAAGCATTTTGTTCTAGCTTTGCTTCTATCCTCTTTGATTCTTGTTGCAATTATTTTCTTTGATCATTCAAAATAGTAGGTTAAGAAGAAGACTTTATAGTGTTATTACCATTATGACCTTGTAATACAAGGGCCTTATCCTATTAGGAAACTATGGCAAAAAAAAATGGCATTTAAGCCACAAATGACATTAAATAGTAAAAACTTTGAATAATCAATCCTTAATAAGGGGTTGGAATATACAACAAGAAGTGTCTAAAATTCAAATGGAGGACTAATAGCTTATTTATAACCTTTAATGGATGGATGAAAGGTTTAAGTATGGGTTCTAGGTGGAATATTTTGAATTTGCCATGCAAAAAGCCTAATTAAGGCCTAATGGGAGGCAAACATGTGTCTTAGTGGTTAGCTTGGTGTGGGAAGTGTGTTCTTATTAGTGTAGACTTGATGTATCTACACAAACAATGCATTATTCATGTGGGCAAGGACAATACATTCATGTTTAAAAGGCTAAATGGTATTGGTTTAGTGTGATGGGCTTTTTGTTCAAATGGAATATTTATATTAAAAAATAATATTTACTATTTTTTAGGATAACAGTAATAATATCTACTATTTTAAAGAAAATATTTTTTTATCATACATTATTTCATTGATTATAAGATATACATATATATATGTATGTATATATATCACAGTATAATATTTTTTATTTATATTTAAGTAAATCAAATTGTTTTAAAAAAATCTTTCAATAAATAATTAGTATCTAAGAGTGTTTGCATGGAAATATACGTGTACCCCTTGTGCTCCTTATGTTTTGATTCATAATTGTTTATATGATAGATTCAATATTTTCAGACCTGGCTCAGCTATTGACCCGGCAAAATGAATAGGTGAAAGTCGGACTGGTTGAACCGGTTAAATTGAATGATCAAACCGGTCAATATATATTTTATATATAAATTATATATTATATATACATATAAAAAATTAAATTCATTTAAATTTTATAAGTATATTTTTGAAAGAAGATAAAATAAATATTAATCTTACTATAATTATAATCATCTAGCACAATTTTAATATTATTTATATTATTTTATAATATTAAATTATATTTTATTTAAGTTTGAAATAAATTAAAATTTAATTAGTAATAGTAATTTAATTATACATAGCATAAAATATAAATATCTAATATATATTATTTATAGAAAATTTAAATAAGTTAAACTTTAGGAAAACAAATCAAGCTATACATTTTATATAATGAAAACACCTTATAAAATGAGAAATAGATGCCTCCCAGTGGTCATGCAGCTTAGTGCAAGAGGCAGAGGTCTCATGTTCGAAACTGCTGCAAGCCACTTCCTTATTTTTAAGTGAAACACACCCAAACCCGTCCGGACCATTTCATGCCGAGTCAACAAGTTTCCAGGTAAATACCGTTCATGCTGGGTCAAAGCGATTTAACCATACCACTAGGTTCCTACCACAACCCGGATTGGATTGAGGTCTGGTTCCTAATTGAACTGGCTAGTTTGGTCTGAGTTTTAAAATGTTGGATAGATTATTATCTTGAAAATCTTTATACATGAAAAATTAAGTTTTTTATCTGATTACTTTTTTTAATAATGGTAAGAATGGTACTCCATTTAATATACACATACTTTGAATTGAAAATGTGATAGGAAATAAAACTTCTAAGATAATATCAAGTATCACTAAAATTGCATAGAAAGGATTTAGTTAAAAAATTTCAAATTTAAAATAAAAGAATAAGTAAATTAGGGATAAAATTTTTGTTTTAAAAAGGATAATAGTACATTGCAAATGGTTAAATTTATATAGAAGAAGAAAGTTATTTGAAAAGCACTTTTTTTAGAGTTTATCACTTTATATAAAAGATGTAATTTACTGGATAAGCACTAGCTAAATGCTTTACTTATCCTTCATTTGGAATAAAAAAAATAAGGATTCAATTCTTATGAAATTAAGTTCATGTATTCAATTTCAAATGAAGAATTTTTTTTTTTAATTTTAAGTGAGGGACTAATGATTAAGCTATTCAAATGTCTTTCTTAAAGTTCTATTATAGAATTGCAAATACATATCAATAGATAGATGTCGTTCAAAATAAAAACTAATGTACATATTGATGCAATGACTTTTTTGAAATTATTGAAATTGGTAAAATGGCAATTAGTAAATACAACTGACACCTATTTAGATACAATAATATTTTTTAAATTCTTGAAAAACTTAAAATAATGGTTAAATTCATAACCAACATCTATTTGGATATAGTTTCATGTTTAAAAATATTGAGAAACTTAAGATATGAATTGTATGCTTAACTAACATTGAAAGTCTAGTAAATCATTACTTTGATGAGCATTAAACAAATATAAGATATCAAATGTTTACTTAACCAACATTAAAATTGATAAAATAATGGTATTTTTGTAAATATTATCCTAACTTTATATATTTGTTTTGTATCAATCCGAATTTATTTCTTTAAAACATTAATTATCAAATTAAAAATTGACATGTAAAGGTTTTGGTTGCATAACTTTCATTTCACCTTCTATTTTGCATCACTATTACTTTTTGAAACTCACTTCTTTAGCTATAACCTCTACTTTTCATCATTTTTCTAATGATTCTAAAACCTTTGCCATATTCTTAGCTACACTTAAAGTTAGCTTTACGCTTATTCTAATTATCATAACCATTTTCAGGTATAATTTTTTATCTTATTTTCATTATTTTTCTTTAAATATTAAGTGATTATTTGGTTTTATTTGGTTAGGATGTATATTTATGTGTATAGTAATATCGTTGTAGCCTTGTTCATCGTTAAGTGTAAAATTATACTATTTATTATGTTTAGTGATGCTTTTAAGGTTTAGTCACCCTCAAAATATATGGTCATAGTCATGCTCTATTTGGTAGTGATGTATTTGATATTTTAACTTGCTTTTAAGGTTTAGTTACCTTTGATGTCACTTGCATCTAGCTTTAGATGAGGTAAGTTTGTTTCATCTTCTTTGAACAAACACAAATTAATTCAATTATTGTTCTAAATAAAAGTTTAGCTCATGTCAATCCTTTTACAAATATGGTCATGATTGCTACTTTTTCTTAGTCGCAAAATCTTATTATAGGTTCTTGTGTACATATTAAATTAACCTTTATACCTAGCTAAACAATAAGAAGATAAAGGAATATGTTGCAGTTGCATTACTCAAGGAGCCTAAGGAAAGCCTATTACTTCATGCCATACCACAAGGGATAAGTCTTACTTATGCACTAATTATGATTTCTATTTTTTGTAAACAGATTTTGACATTTTGTTATATCATTATATTATAGGTGTCATTGGATGTTTGTTGTAGTGTACCTAAAGAAAAGATCATCTTCTGCTTATATCCTTTGGCAAAGAAGTCCAATCCATATTAAAGAAGTGTTCGGATAGAGATTTAGGTATAGGCTATAGTAAGTGCCTGCAACCAAAAAGGAAAGGCAAAAAGGTAAAATAAGTTAAAGTGTGGTATATTTTATGAGTAAGATTGTAAAATGTTACAAATAGAAGTTAATCTATTAATAAAATGAAATTAACTTACTATTTTATTGCAGTACCCTACTCAAATAAAAAATATAAAGTGTAACTGTTATATCATGTGATGCATGCACGATGTGATATGTTTTCCAAAAAAACTTGATTGTGGTAATCACTTAATTATTTACAATTTCCAACATGCTTAATTAATTACATTGGTCTTGATTATAGCATGTTAATTATATACAAAATATAGTGCTTCAAGGATAACACTAATTAGACATGTAAAATGAGCGAGTGGGCCTATATGGTCTTGGCTTATGCAAGGCCTGCAAAAACTAACTCGTATTTAAAATGGATAAGAAATAAAAAGCTCAACCCACCTTATGTGCAAGTTAGGTAAGCCTACAAACAACCCATATTAATTAGTATTATTATTATAAATAACGGATTAATTACTAATGGATAGTCAAAGAATATTATTGGGTCATGATTAGGTAAGTACTTGAATTAATTTTTCAGTCCTAGATAATGTAATTATTGTAAAAGAATTTAAAAATGTAAAATAAGTCATAAGCCTATGAGCAGACTGATACACCTAAAGCTATTCAATTCAATTTAACTCTAGCTTAAGGAAATATCCTATCCAAAACTCTCTCATTTCATCGAGATCATCTTAAGTGTATAGGTTGGTGTTAGACATGTAAAATAGGCATGAGCTTATAAGCTTTCCATAAATACATGGTAGGGTTAGTTTTAATTTTTACACTTTTTTTTAATGCGGGCTTAAACAAGCCACCATGTACAAGTTGAGATCTATGTGAGTAAGTTATGTTACCATGTTGATTATTTAATAAAATAACTGACATTCTAAGGTTTATTAGTACGACGATGTCATTTTCATGTAAGCATTGATTTTATAATTAATAATTGATGTCTAAACTTAAATGACACTATCTTAATAGTTTTTATCTCTTAGCATGAGTTGAAAATAAAATAAGTAAAGCAATACTAGTGCCAATTGCAAATTTTACCACGCAGCTTTTCTAACCTTTAAATAGTTTTTTCTCTAATGAGGCATGCTTACTTTCTAATTTTAAGATAATTCTCTTTGATTTCATGTTTATGCTTACCAATTATTTTGCAATACTGAAATTTTATTAGCTTGTCACTAAATATGTAAGTTTATGCACTCCTTTGAAAAATATTGAACATAAAAGTAAATATTTATTTAGTTTTTGTATTTATTCTTATAATTTAGTTTTCAATTTCATAATCAATTATATTTTGTTTCTTTTCATTTTGATGTAACTTTTACAAGTTTGTGCAAGCAAAGAATTTGATTTCTTCATCTTTTTTGGCATTTGATAGTATTATTTACTATTTACTTATGAAATGTGTAATATCATATATTAAATTTTAATAAATATTTATTACACTTGTAGATATTGAATTTGATAATGTTATTTTAGGGAGTTCGAGCCTCTTATATTAAGCAATAAGTATAAAAATGGATTTACTGAACACCTATTTCTAATTAAAGTATTAAATATAACTTCTCATTATTTTCAAACTTTCATTATTCGATTTATTTTTTAAAATTGTTGACATTGGCATTCTATATTGTCATAAGAAATGTTATTTTTTATTTCTAGTTAAGGTATTTTGTAAGAAGGAATTAAAAAGGAATAAGAAAGAGGAACAGAAAGAGGAAGTTAAGGGTTAGAGGGGTTAAAACATATCACGTTAGTTATTTATATAAACTAAAGTGATATTACTAACATTACATATCATGTTTTCTATGAAAAAAAATCGAAGCATATTATTATTTCTCATGACACTTGAAAAGAAATGACGTTGGTTGTTTTCAATGTAATAATGATATCATTGTTGTTATTTACAATAGTTATGAACTTAATGTTAAAACTGATATACACTAACACTTATAAACCTAATGATTATTGTTTATAAAAATTATAGACCTAACATTAAAACTAAGATATAATAACGCTTGATTAGATATGGGCTAAAAATTAATGTATAATTCTCTAAACACTTAATGTGTACATGGAATTCTATAATAGTGAAGCTTGCTCATTAAAAGCTATCCTCAATTTCATTTATAAAATAACTACTTTAGCTTACTTGCAAGCCATTCAAGCAATTCTTCTTATATTGAAAAAGGCTTCTCTTTAAGGATTTTATAATTGATCTTCATGTTCTTATCTATACTTTTATAGTATAAAAAAATCTTATTGCAGGAAAGAAACTTTTGAAGGAGTTTTCCTTGTAATTTTTTTAACCTCTCTTAAGTTTTCCTTTGAAGGCTTCTTTTCAAGGATTCTATAATTGATCTTCATTTTCTTATCTACACTTCAATAGTATAAAAAAACTTATTGCAGGAAACAAACCTTTGAAGGAGTTTCCTTTATAATTTTTTTAACCTCTCTTAAGATTGAGTGGCATGGAATACACTTGTATAATCTTGGAGAATGAAGAAGCTATAGCTTTGGTGTAAGGCTTTGTTGTTGTATCATGGACTGTGAGTTTGCCTAATATTAGGGTTAGTTTTACAATTATGAGACTAAGACTATAAAAAGATTTGAGCAAGTTGTATATTAAACATTAAGATTAGGGGATAATTGAGCTTAAGAAGAACGTTTAAAGGAGTTATGAATGTTTGATTCTTGCATGATTGAATATCACTTTAATGGAGATTTTGTTGCCATGTCCCAATCATTGCAATTTTGTTGTTATTGATTCATACTACCCTTATAATTACTATCACTATATTATTATCACTTCTTCCATTAAGAACAATTCTTATATGTTCCATTAAAAATTTCTCCTCCACCAAATATTACTATTCACTAACACCACCATCGTCACCTTTTTTCCAACACTAGTATTTCACTCACAATCACTTATTTTCCATCATTCACTAGTATCATTTGCCACTAATACTTTCCATTTTATTATTGTATAAAGATAATTTTATATAACTGTCTTTTATTTTGAAATATTTTTTTTGAATCATCATATAGGATGAATAATCATTTTAGAAATTAAAGTATTAATGAAAATTTCTCTTTCTAATAAGTCTCATTTCTAAGATTCAAACACTTGCCTATTAATAAGTGAAGTTCACTTGGAATTAACATACTTTTCATTGAATTAGTACTTTATTAGTAAATAAAAAATTATATAACTTATGATTATATGCAATATATAATGAGCATAAAGTATTATATACAATAAAAATTATACTGTGCATCCTTTATCCAATAATATTTCACCATATAATACCTTTCTTATGTATCAAATAAGTTTGTTGAAAGTTTTTTTCTTATTTAAGTAACATCTGATATTTCTTGAAAATTTTATATCTTTCTCAACATTCATGATTCGATTCTTATTTTTATGTGTGTCTTTTGATTTAACCACTCTTACCTTTATTAAAAAGAAAAAAACAAGGCTTATACATGTTCCATCACATGAGATCTAATTAAAAATAATTATAACAATATTATTTTCAATTTTTTTGAATGTCACATTAACCTTTGTTAGAAAGTTGAAAGACTCAAGTGGTGAATAATCATTTTTGTTAAAATATATGTGTGATAATAGATACTAAGCTTTTTTTTGGAATGATTGAAATAAGATTTTATTTTATTTTGAAATGAATTTAATTTTTAAATAATATTTAATTTTAAGTAAAAAGATTTCATTTATTATTTTTATTATATTTATTTTATTTTGAAATCCATTAAATTTATTAAGAAATTTATTAGAATTCATTTCATTTAACTTATAAGGCATGCTATATTAAAATTTTTATTTCTAAAATTATATTTATTATAATATCACTAAAATTTATTTTTTAATTACATTGCATGTATTTTTTTTATTTTAAATAAAATAATTTATTTACTAATAAATTAAAATTATTATTAATGTAATTATCAAATAATTTATTAGTAAATTATATTAAAATAAGGAGTTATTTAATTTACATAAAAAATAAATTCCCTTTTGAAGTTAAATTTTCAAGGAAATAACTTTCTATATAAACTTCTTGTGAAATATTTAAAATTATTTAATTGACACATAGAAAATAACACTTCTTAGAAACTAATTTCCTATATTTTGTTTGATTCAATTTTGAATATCTTAGGAAGTACTAATAAAATAATTATTATATCCTCAATATTATTATAATATAAATTAATAAATTTTAATTATTATTAATTAAATTTAATAAAAATAATTTTTTTATTATATTTATAAATAATACAGGAAATAGAACTTACTTAGGGGAGGTGGGTGAGTGATTTCCTATGTTTTGTAGAAAGTAAAACATTTTAGGAAGTACTATTTCTTCTAATTTGTAAGATGATAACTAACTAGACAATTCATATTTTTCCCATTTTTCGAGAAATAAGACTTCTTACATTATTGAGCTAAATCAAATGACCTTTAAAATGAAATTGGTTATTGAAAATTTTGGTGTCCCATTAAAGGCTTTGGCCTCTCACTTGCCCAAGATTGTGATTTACCTTGCCTAGATATAGGGGTTAAAGGAAAATGGGCGAGAAGGCTTGGCACCATCAAAAGGTACTACTAAGTCTCCCTGTATAATATGATGACGAGTCTTTCTCCTTCAACTATCATCTCTCTCCTATTGCCACTGCTCAGTACACAGCTTTCCCATAATGGCAAAAATAGAGGTGCAGAACAACAGTTTCGAGTTTAGTCCGCCATCTTTAAAGCTCCACCAAGATGGCATCGCTGTTGAGGCCTCTTAATTCCTCAAAGTGAAAAAACTTTCCGACAAGGCTTTTTTGCCATCCAAATGTTAACCTTAAAGCTTCAAGTGATGAGTTTTGATGATGACAAATAGGTGTTGCTATAGCATTGTATGTCTTGTGCTAAAGTGATATATTGTATAAGCTTTAATAGATATACTATGTTATGGTTGATGCATATATGATATAATGAATATGCTTGTTCTTGTATATGCATGATGAGAACTAAGTGTTTGCAATAGCATTGCATGTCTTTATACCAAAATATTATAAAATCTTCAATAAACATGCTATAATATGATTGAAATAACAATGCTTGATTATATATTAAAAGAGCTATATTTTATACAAGTATTACTAAGCATATGATTAATCAAGATATATAAAAGGATGATTAAGGCTTTATGTAATGAATTTTGATAATGACAAATGAATATTATAATAGCATTGTATATCTTGTACTAAAGTGATCTATATTATACAAGCTTTAATAGATATACTATGTTATGGTTGGTGCATATGCTTGATTATATACTAGAAGAGCTATATTTTATACAAGCATTACTAAGCATATGATTAATCAAGATATATAAAAGTATTTTATACAAGCATTACTAAGCATATGAACTTGTGCTAATTTATTTTATATGAATCATGCATTAATATCTTGATATATTAGATTGGACTAACTATATTGATTTGCAAAGTTTATGAATTTGTATATAGGAAAGTCCAAGATGAAGAAGAGTAAGCATTGAAGTAAAAGAATGAAAGATCACATCATACTCAACTCAACAATAAGAAAGAAATACAAGAAAGAAGATGTGGTCTAAGTATTGAAAGTTGATAAGATTAAAAGTTTGGAAGCATCAAGAAAAGTTAATGAACTTTATTGGTATAGTTTTTCATCCTAAGGCTTAGTCTTTCTTTTAAAATAGAGTATTTCATAATATAGAGTTCAAACATATTTTTTATAATCTTAACTTAATCAAAATTCTTTAAAAGATAGCCTACAATCATGTTTTTATAAGATAGTCTATGGGGACATTTCAAAAACAAATGAGATATGAGTTTTTGATGTTTTCAATTTTGACCTTTGGTCATTCTCTCAATCATATCTCATAAAATACTCATGATTTTACTGTTAAACCTCTTCCATATGAAAATAAACTCAATGATATTTCCATGGACTTATCATTTGCTTAAAATGATCAATATATGAAAGAGTTATGATCTCTTCAAGTTGAGTCTAAAAACCAGCTTTCTGCATGATAGCCATTTCTGACGTGTGCTCATTTTTTTATCATATCTTAAAAAATACAAATGATATGAGCATGAAATTATTTTTATGTGAAAATATACTCAAAATGGTTTCCATGGACTGGTCATTTGCTTAAAATGACTAAGATATGAAAGAGTTATAAATTTTACAAATTGAGTCTTAAAATCAGATTTTCACTGATTCACTGTTTCTGATATTTACTCATTGTTTTGAACATATCTTAAAAATTACATCAGATATGAGCATGAAACTAGTCCCATTTGAAAGTAGACTCAATTATCTTTCCAATGATAGGTCATTTGCTTAAAACGGACTTAAAATGAAGAAGTTATGACCTTTTAAAATTAAGTCTACGTTTCTGTCTAGATGAATCGATTTGGCAATCGATTCCAGACATCCAGAGAGCACTCTGGACATCCTGAATCGATTCACCACTCGATTCTAGCTATTCTGGTATGCGAATAACGGCTAGTAATGGCTAGTTTTCACTCCTAACAACCCCAAATGGCTATAATACTCCATGGGCTTCATATATAAACTAAGAACACGAAATACAATGTAGAGAGAGCCTAAACATCAATTGTAAACCTCATTTTACATCCTTCTTCATCCAAATCATGATTTGAGCTTAAATTTCTGAAATTCTTCTATTCTTGGTGCTTCATTTGTATTATCCACTCTTTAAGAGAGTTTGTATGAATTGTTCTTCTTCATATATCATTTCCTAATTGTAAAGGGTGATGTATCCCTTAGAAAAACTTAGAGAGGGTGAGGAATCCCGTAAGAGAATTGTTGCTCAAGAAATAGTAAGGATTGTAAGGCTTCTTTAAGTGCCACTGAAACTTGAAGGGATAGTGGATTGATACAAGCTTGGAGAGCTTGGAGAGTGGTGTACACCTTGGTGAGGGTATCGAAGGGAGGAACCATTATAAATTCTTGTGTTTGATCTCTCTATCCTTACTCTTTATTTTTCTACACCTTGCTCTGTTTTCCTTGCTGCATATACTCTGTTTTGCTAATATATTGTGCTGTAATGTTTATTTTGTTGCTTGGATAATTGAATGGTTGAAAAAGAAACTCATATATGCATTAACTTCTTGATTATCTATCTATACATAGTTGATGATCACTTGCTCTATTTTTGTTTATGTCATATGTTGTGATCCAATGCTTATGATGATGTATATATGACTAAATGTGTAAAAAGGATAAATATCTATGCATTAACTTATTGTTTCTTCATCCATAGTTGAATGAATTGCTTTGTACAAGTGAATTAAATTATTATATCTTGAGTGCAAACATATTTATAAAACCTTTTTGAAAGTATTTAAAGTAAAATTATTCTCATGACTTCTCAAAATAAAAAGTTTCTCAAAAAGAATTTAAAAAATAAAAAAAAATTTAGTAACACTCAATTCATCCCTCTCTTGAGTGTAGGTTGCCAAGGCCAACACCAAGGTCCCCCATCTCTCCGCTGGTTATGATCTCTCCAGCGCAGCGGAGACTAAGGTTCCGGCAGGAGGAAAGGCACTTGTAGCCACCGATCTCAGCATCTCAGTCCCTGAAGGAACCTATGCTCCTACCGGTGATTTCAATTTCTTTTTCTAACTTCGATGAATAAACACGGATTCATTCATAATTCGATTTTTTCTTCATGTTGATTTGGAATGTGCGATTTGTAGCACCACGGTCGGGGTTGGCTTGGAAGCATTCGATCGATGTGGGTGCGGGCATGATAGACGCTGATTACAGGGGACCAGGTGAGGGGATATTGTTCAATCATTCTGACGTTGATTTTGAAGTGAAAGCGGGCGATAGGATTGCTCAACTGATCATTAAGAGGATTATGATGCCGGAGATTGTGGAGGTTCTGGATTTGGATTCCACCGTCAGAGGTGAAGTTGGTTGTGGATCAATTGGTGTTTGATCATCTTGAATGATTTGTTTTGTTATATGTTTTTTATGTCGAGGATCAGAGGCTTAGAAAGCCTCCAGGTAAGTTTTCTGTATGTTCTTAGCTTTGCTGTGTTTTTCTTTGGCACCTGTGAAGATGTTTGATTACGCTCAAACTAATATTTTTCTATGTAATTTGCCCATATGGATTAATGTTGCACTTATCCTTTTCTTTAAACTAGTTTTTAAATTTTATGCCAAGCAGATTTTAATTTAAATTAGTGACACCAACTGCATCTGTAAAAGTGTGAGAAATATTTCTAGTGTTAACAACGAATTGAGAATCTCAGATATTATTTACTCTTACGTTAATGCCATGATTTCAAAGTATGACTACAAATATAACAGTAGCAGTGCTATGGGATATATTATGTTTGAAAAAATAGAATAGAATATTGTATTTAAAATAACTAGAATGCACGTATCATGTTTCATTTATGATTAATAATATACCAAACATAAAAAATGAAATAGAATATTCATTAGATGTTTACTCGTGTCAAACAAGATTATAAAATGCCTATTAGAAAAAGTGTGAAAATATGCTGCTAATAAACCAACAAAATCATGAAATACCATTCCATTTTCATATCTTTTTTCATTCTATTCTTTCTCATTCCACCTGATCATCAAGATTTCTTTGTTGTTAGACATAGTTGCAGAGCGGAGGGACATTCGAATATTTTGTATTTAGTTGAATAAGAATGAGTGAATGTATAAATTTAAGATGATAATTTGATTGATATTCGATTAGTACCTCCAATTTTTATACATTCGGATACGAATATGGGGCTTTCAAAATAGATGAGCATAAGGAAGTTTATATGGGAATTTTATCAAATATAGGTATGGGGATTATACCATACAGGGATTATATTACTCATTCTTTTCCATATTCATCTATATACAATATATAATTAAATAATTTATAATGCATATTTATGCATAAGTTTGATATATAATAAAAAGAAAAATTAAAACTATATATATAATTAGTTAATTTAAATATAAAAAAATTTTAAAGATAAATATTTACAAAAGAATTCATGTTATTAGTATTATTAGAATTTTCAACTATATTATTTCATTAAAAATAATAAGATATAGATTAATTATAATTATAATTAAATAAATGAAATAAAAATAATTGGATATTTTCAATTTTTATTAAATAATAATAATCAAACACAGACAAATATACATTATTCAAATAAAATGTGAAAATATGAATGAATAAAAGAATTTAAATATTTGATTAGGATGACGATATATGTTGAAAATTTTACCCATATGGGTATAGGGATAGGAAATGATGGAATATTTTAAAATGGAAATGGAAATAGAAATCTTAATTCTTTGTGTATACCTTTCCATTTCCTAACATAAATAAACAAGTTTAATCATTATTGATCTTTTTATATGAAGATTTAGATTATAGCACGTTATTCTATGATGCATTAGTGACGTTAAATTATTAAATTTTATTTAGCCTGTATAGTATTGTACAAATTAGTAGATTTGGACCACTAAATTTAGTGATGTACCATAAAAATGATACATCGAAATTTGGCCTTTATGTGAATGGTGAACATGAGTTGTCCTTCTTGCATGTATGCCAAATAGTAAACATTTCCTTAGATAATTACAAATGCAAGCATGAATTTTAGGAATAACTTCATAGAATTTAGAGAAGGGATGTGAGCTAGGGGTGATTAAATATTTTTAAATTGCTCTTAACTGACTGATTGAACTTAAAATTAGTTAGTTAAAAGTGATTAATATATTATAATTGGTTAAAAATGGAGAAAATTTATAAATTTTGAGTGATTAGTTAATTATGATTTAAAATTTTTAATCACAATAAATCGATACCAACCAAAACATATATTAATTTGTATAATTGAAAGTTCATATTCAAAATTTTATTGATCATTTTTTGTAATTTAATATTTGATTACTTCTTATTATAATCATATTAAAGGAATTACGGTATTAATATGTATTTATAGATTAATTTTAATTATTAAATTAATTTATTTGGATATTTTAAAAAAAATTAAATTTTAAATCAATCGAAATCGAACTTAGCTGATCGAAACTGAATTCATCAACTAAATTCACTAAAGGTTATAGAATCGGTCAAGTTCAATTTGGCAAAAAATTACTTTTAATTAAGAATGATTGGTTAAAAATATAATTTTAATCACTGTTAACTAACCAATGACCAGTTCTAATGTGAGCACGAAGGAGAAGTCGAGAGAAAAGTCATTTCCATCCGGTCACCACATACAAATGCTGCTGTTTTAAAGCTACTGATAGGACAGATTCTTGGAGAGCCTCGGTAACCTTGTTCCTTACGAGACGCAAAAAGTAAGGTTAAGCTTTCAAGTTCGGTTCAAGGTTTCTCTGGACTAGAAATACTAATTGAACAAGTGAGAGTCAATGACTGCATTTTAATTTTTATTTGGGGATAGGGATAGCAAAAAAACGGATCCCGGATCTTGTCTCGCGGATATTACCCCATAAGCTGCAGATTTGGTATTAATTTTTGTCTTGTAAGGCAAGGCGCAGAATAAATTTTTGCTCTAAACCAATTATGCAAGGTAAGATAATATTATCATGCGGTATTCCGTCTTATTCTGAATTAATAAATTATTTTTTATATTATACTTAAATATATATATATATATATTATAAATATATTAAAGTAATTTTATAATTAAAAATACTTATCTTAATTATTTTGAACTAATATTTATCTTAATTATTTTTTTTAAATTTAAGGTTAATTGAATAGTTTAAGTGTAATTTTATATTAATGTTATTATATTAAGTTGAATATTAAATATTAATTATGTGTATATTTAAAATTTATAAATTTAAATATTTTTAATTTTTTGATAAATTTAATATTAATTAAATAATTTATGTGTAATTTTAGATCAATGTTATTACATTAAGTTAAATATTAAATATTCATTATGTATATATTTAAAATTTATAAATTTTAATTTTTTTTAATTTTTTAATTTTTAATTTTTTTTCCAATTTTCCTACGGATTATCGGTGCTTCGCGGATCATGGGGACGGAGCACCAACTTGTCTTTTAATTAGGGAAAGGACAAAGTTTCACAGTTGCGGGATGAGACAATATACTACCAATTTGTCATTACTTTGCCCTGTTACCATCCCTATTTGAGGAATTTGGAGATAAAGTTTAGGGTTATGCTTTCATGCATATATGAAAAAACAATGTAAAGGTAGGTATTCTTGTACTTTATGAAAAATATTTTTAAACTATTTGTAATTTTAAATTAAAAGTAATTTTCATATAAAAACTGAAAGTTCTCAAATGCTTTTTCTATGTAATTTTGATTCAGAACGAGCATGGTTACATTTTTATATACTTGTTATAAATAAATTTTGTATAGAATTGTAATATTTTAATTTTGTTTCGCATAATAAATAAGTTATAAGCTAATTTTTAGAAGTGTTTCTTGTACTAAATTATATAACTACTTAGAATAACTTATGAGCCCTAGTTTAATAAATTACCTAAGCTTCATTTTACGTAAGTAGCTAATAAGCTAATTAATAATTAATAAATTAGTTAATAATTGATAATTAATAACTTATAAGCAATAATTGATAAGTTAACTAAAATATTTTATAAAATTAATTATTAAACTAGTTGAAATTACAAAATGATATAAAAGAACATATTAATAAAAATAGATATATAATTAAAATAATTTATATTTATCTAAAAATTAAATCATATTAATGTAATTAAAAATTTTAAATAAAAATATAATATTTAATATTTAATTAATTATATTTTATAAATTTATATATTTATTTACTTATATAATTTTTGTTTTATTATTTATTATAAAATTATAATTACTTAAAATATAATTAATTATATTTTATGATATTATTTATTTACATATATTTTTATATATTTATAATTTAAAATTAAGATATAATTATGTTAAAATTAAATTAATTATATTTTATAAAAATTATTTAGATTTACATTACAAAGAGTATGTGTTGTAAATTACTAAAAATAATAAAGATAAATTTGTAAAGAATTTAAAGAAATAATAGCTTATAAGGTATGAACTACTTTAGATAATTTATTAAATCAGAATTACTTTAAATAACTTATTAATTCATAACTTATAAGTTATCAAGTTATTGTAGGTAACTTACAAACTAGTATAAAAAATATTTCTAGATACTGACTTATAACTTATTAATTAGGTCAATAAGTTATAAGTTAGTTATTTGTTGCACGAAATAAAACTCTAAAATAGCTTATAACTTATAAGCTACTACTTTTTCAAATTCTTTTTAAATTTATTCTCGTTCTTTTTATTAATGTATAATCTATATCCTTTGTAATATAAATCTAAATAATTTTTATAAAATATAATTAATTTAATTTTAATACAATTATATCCTAATTTTAAATTATAAATACATAAAAAATATATAAATAATATCATAAAATATAATTAATTTAATTATATTAATATAATTTAATTTTTAAATAAATATAAATTATTTTAATTACATATCTATTTTTATTAATGTATTCTTTTATATCATTTTGTAATTTCAACTATTTTAACAGTTAATTTTATAAAAAAATTTAACTAACTTATTAATTATCAACTATCAATTATAAATTATTAGTTATCAATTAATTTATCAATTAATTTAACATATATTTATTTTTATTAATATATTCTTTCATGTCATTTTATAATTTTAACTAATTTAATAATTAATTTTATAAAATACTTTAACTAACTTATTATTTATTAGTTATTAATTATAAACTACCGATTATTAATAAAGTTATCCGTTTTTAACTAACTTTTAGCTATTTGCACGAAAATACTAACTTTTAACTAATTGCATATAAATTTTCAAATTTTACGTTAAAGTTACATAAAAACTTGAGAATACTAATCAAAGCATTAGCCTAAAATTTATGCCCATTAGCATTGTAGCCTTTATTGAACTATGACTATTGCAGATACAAGAAGCTATGCAACAAGCGAGCGAACACATGGGAAACAGGTGCAGAGATTGACAATGCGATTATTCCACAGAGAATCCTTTCACAGCTATACACTACCCACTTTTAGAAACCCAACGATATCTTTAAGTCATCTTATACTTTACGAAATCTTCAATTAGCAAGAAGTTGAAGTAGGCATCCAACAATCCGCTGTAAATACTGATACATCATTCCAGTGTTGACCAGTATGAGAAGTACGTTGAAATGCTCATATGCCCACTTCTCTTGGATGAAGTAATTTTAATCTCCTTCCAGCCGAAAAATGCGAACAGAACATAGCCTAAGAATCCAGTACAAGTGCATCAATATTTCGTTTTCCTTCGGGACCTTTGGTATACCATGATAATACATAGTCCCCATAAACAACTTCCCGATATTTGGGTTGTGAAGATTCGCTGATCAATTCAGAAGCAGGGGAGATCTTGACGTTCTTAGCAGGATCATGAAATGTTGCTACCGACAGCCTTGCTCGATTAGAATTGGTGATCGCCCGATGCTCACAGCTCCTGTACTTCCCATTTGTTATAATCTGGGGCCAGAGGAATTCCCGGTTAGAAAGGCAATTGCATCATTTTAAACGTTCTTGCAATTAAATAGCAATTTCAACATTTTTTAAAGAATGAATAGGCAGAGAAACAGACAAATCACAGCAACATCAAACAATTTCAATTATTAAGCTACCACACTGTAGAATACTATATCTGCAAGTTACAGCAGTTAAAACTGTGGAAATGGTTAAAAAGAATAGTACTTAAACTTAATCAATACTTCTAATTAAGGCAAAAGTATTGTTTTCTATGAAAGATATAGTAGTGGTGGCAACTTCGCCCAATCTAGCAGTCTACTTTTGCAGCAAGATCATCCTTATCATTTCTAGATACAAAACTCAAGCAGATCTCCTGTTCAGCCTTATTATGCTCCTTAACATTTATCATGGTTTTGAAATCAAGTGCTAGAAATATAGCATATATGTTGTATTGCTGGATTTTACCCTATATATAAGAACAAGACATGGATCCAACAGGAAAGAACATTTGATGGAAGGGTGCAGGATGATAGTTAGCTCAGATTGAGAAATCAGATAAAGAATTTGATTTTTTTTGGCCATTAATTTAAAAGAGATTAAAAAGTCGAAGCTTAGGACATTAAGAGTCAGTATCAGTCAGTTCAATGATATAAACTTATTGCTAGAGGTAGAGGGCTTTATGTCTGACTTCAACAAAAGTCCAAAACTAAGAAGTCCTGCATATTTTCCATTTACACTAACACAACCAAACAGAAGAGAAGGAAACAAGGTCCAACCTACCATTTCAACGTTGGCAGATATTTGCTCTGGATAACATAATTAACAATTCAAGACCCCCCCTCATTCAACAGTTTGTTTTATATTTTACTTATTTGAGAATTCAGAATTAATAATTAAGGCCCCTGAGAAGAGCTTTATCATGACTAGAGCTTTCTACCGATCCAGTGGTTTAAGTAAAGTAGAAACTAGCCAAGTAATTGATGGAAACATAGCGAAAATGTTTTAGTTTTAGGACCTACAGGGCAAGAACCCAAAAATTAGCAGAACTTGACACCAGAAGAGAGAATTGTATTACATACTACTTGAACACTGGTATGCAAAATTGCAGATAAATCCCAATATATAGTACTACTACTAACCATCATTACAATCCGCAAGTATGAGTTTGTCATCTGTGACATAAACATGTACACAAGTAACACTTACATCAAATGCATCTTCAATAGTTTATACTGATTTTTTGATCTATCATTGCATACCAAAATAAAACAAAGGGGATAGTCGTTTACCTCAGTTTGGTCAGCCAACAGAACAAGAATGGCATCCGACTGAGGCTGTACAGTCACCCATTTGTCACCATCCTTCAGAAGCTGAAGACCACCCACATCATCTTGAATCAAAAGCGTTATGGCACCCATATCAGAATGAGCTTGCAAGCCAAGAGTGAGTTCTGGCTGAGGACATGGAGGGTAGTAACTAATAGTTATATTCTGATAGAAATCCCCAACTGCATCCTCAATACACGAAGATCGCAAACCAAGACTTTCAGAGATCAAAGCCAACAACTTCCGCGCCAAAGCCTTCATCTCGTCACTGTACTTCGCCACCACCTTTCTGTAATCGGAAGGGAAATCAGGCCACCGTGATGGGTTGCGACGGGAGAGAGGCAGAGTGTGATGGTCGAAATAGTCCCTCCAGTCCAGAACGGTTTCGTTTTGCTGCTCATCGGAGCTGACCAGCATTCGGCTGCCGTAGCCCTCCGTTGCGGCGGAGCTACCACCGCAGGCGTATTTGAGCTTTTCTGACATTGGGGAATCATTGAAGAAAGTGAGACCCACACGGCGCACGTCATCTAGAAGGGTTACGGGGACGCCATGGTTTCTAACGTGAAATGCACCCCATTCGCGGCAAGCTCGCTCGATTGATTCCCGGATCGAATCCCTGCGATTCGGGTCGAACCCGAATAAGTTAATTACCGGAATATCAGCCTCGATGACAGGCGAAGTGTAGTTGTTGGAGCTGGAAGGCGTTGCGGTGGTTGGTGGCTTATGGGAGACGGGTCGGCTCCGAACGGGTTGGATGTATTGGGGAGGAATTTGGGATAGACCCGATTGAGCTAGAGCTTGCACTCTGACGGGTTCTCCAGAAACTTCCATTGCAGAAGGCAGAGAACTGAGGACAGGGGGATGGAACAGAGGTTATGAGCAAGAGAAAAACGAAAGCAAATAGTATAGAAGGAAGGCTTGTTTTGTTTGTTACGGAACTAAGCGGCGCCATAAAACAGAGAAACGGGACTGGACCGGGTCCACGCGAGTCAGGATCCGCAAGGAGGGGTTTGCAATTGCATTGGCAAAGTATAAATTAGGCTTCTTTTAATGTAAGATGTATTTTAAAAATTAAAATAAAATATTATAATAATTAATAAAAAAATTAAAAGGTTGAATAATTATAAATTTAAATATTATGTCTGTAATTAATTATTATTTATCATATTTTAAATCTTTATTTTTCTCCCAATTTATATTATAAACTACATCTTGCGTTAAAATTGGATTCGCGTAGAATAGCTTTAAAAATATTTTAATTTGATTAGGGATCAAACTTTTCCATGATTTTTTTGGTAAATAAAATCTTCGACGACTTTAATTGAATTAAACTTTTGCCAATTAAAAAAGCTGTTTAATTTCAAAAAAATTCACCGGTTAACTTCTTTTTTTATTTTTGCTTTTATTTTTTTTTCAAATTGGATTGACTCAAAGAATTTATATATAACAAAAATAATTAACAAAATGGAAAATTTAATTCTTAATAGACTAAATAAATCATTAGTTTATCTTATTTTTCTTAATCCTTTATAATTTTACTTTATAATTTAGTGTGCATTCCTCTGTTAGTTTTCAATAGAGTATCGTTGTATCAATTTTATTTCCATAGAATTTGAGTATTATTTTGGTTTTTGAGTCCAGATTAATAATATAATGGAATTTTTTTAATACTTCAATCAAAATAAATGTTAAAAATTTGATGAATTTGACATTATTATTTGTATTTAATATTTTATTATTCAAATAATAAATTATAAATGATTTATTATTATTCTTTTTATCTAGTTGATTAAAGAAAAAAGAAATTTATAACTTTTTGCATACTGAAAAAAATATTAAAAGTGAAATGCTAAAATTAAAATCTAAAGAGAACATATTTTTATACCAAATTTGCGAATAAGAACAAGAAAGTTCATAAATACAGAAAATGTAAACTAATTCATTAACTTTAAATTGAGAAAATTAAAAAAGAAAATATTTTTTATTTTAACATTTTACTTTTAATAAATTTTTAATTTTATAAAAATATGGCATGAGTTATAAAATATCCCTTTTAATAGAGAGATAAAAAAATAATAATATTAAGTCATCTATTACTAATCATTTGAGGGTTTAAAGATAAAATAATAAAGAAAGTAAGAAGAGTAAAACATAAATAATAATATCTATTTATAATTTCTTCAATTTTAACTTTTATTTTAATTAAGAGATTAAAATATTATATTAAATTATCATTCAAGAATTAAAATAATATTCACGTTTTTATAGGATAAAATTAATACAAAAACGATTTATTATGATTGAAAGATGCATTTATAATATAATTCATAGGCTTAAATATATATACATATTATGTTTATTATTATAATTATAATATAATATCACTTGAGATCGATCATTATATCGATTCTGCTAATTGATTAACCACTTGAGGACCATTTTTATTGACTTGATTTCTATCCATTTATTTTTTTGTTAATTTTTGAGCTATAAAAATATAATTTTTAATTTAGGATTTATTTTTTTATCAAAATTTATAATTTCATACAAAAAGAATTGATAAAATTATTAATTTTACTCTTAAAATTCTGAAGTACTAGTAACATAATTCATGAATTATATAAAAATTATAATTTTATCTTTAAATAATAATAATATATAATTTTATTCCTCTATATTGTTTCATGCAGATAATTCGTCTCTAAATAATATGATTGAAGATGAAATTATATGTATAAATTATTATTTAAAAATAAAAATTTAATTTTATATAATTCAATAATTATTTTCCAGCATTATATATTTTCAGAAATAAAATTAATAATTTTATAAAAAAAAATAACTAGTTAAATTTTGCTTCATCGAAGAGGATTTATTCTCGTTTTAACTTATGGCTGGGTTTCATTATTGAAACATTCCCCCAAGCATGATCTCTGGGAAAGTAGAAAATGAATAGGAAGGGAAGAAAATCTTAATATTTAACTAAGAAAAAAATACGATGAAAAGAAAATTTCAAGATAGTAATATGATCAAGATAATGCTAGCATAAAATCATCGATAAATTGTAATGAAGTATTGCTTTTTAAACTTTATTTAAAAAAAGTGGTAGCGTTGAATTTTTTTTAAATAGGTTTCGGTTTTATGATTTATGAATATTATATATTAAAATTATCCTTTTTTAAATTGTGAAAATGCGATCATAAATTAAAAATTTTAAAAAATCTTAAATCCATTATAGTTAGTCAATTTTTGTATATGACCACTCGTTTTCAATTATCTTCATATGATCTTTCAACAGAAAATAAAAAAATGTGGGTTTAATGAAATTCATCTGGTTAAAAATATGTAAATTGAGTTCAAAACTTTGAACAATTATAACTTTGTGTTAGATTGTCTGTTTTAAGTAATTTTTTTTATTTCATATAATTTTTCAAGATTTACGTACTTACAAAATACTAAACATAAAATGCCAAAGGCATTTGGCGTTTTGTCCATTCTAGTTTGGTAAAAAAGGCTTTTTTTAATGATTTTTCTTAATTTTTATTTATTTTCTTATTATTTTTTCAACATTGATCTTATTTTTATTAATTCAAATTCATTCGAATCCTATATTAAAATTTTTTCTCAATTTTTTTGGTGTCTAGTAGTGCCATAATAATTATTTTAACAAATAAAATTATTAAAGAATAATATATTACTATTTTTAGATTAAATAGTAACATATTACTATTTCGTTCCAAAATAATAATATCAACAAAAAATCTTAAATAAATGAATAAATCAAGTCTAATTAACAACCAAACTGCTAAATAATAGTATGTTACTATTTGTTTTATAAACAATAACATATTACTATTTCATTCCAAAACAGTAACACTAACTAAAAACCAGAAACAAATAGATAAATCAAGTTTAATTAATAATGAAATTGTCAAATAATAGCATGTTACTATTTATTTTCTAGACAATAACATATTATTGTTTCATTTCAAGCCTAATTAACAACCAAATTACAAAAAAAGAGGATGTTAATGTTTCATTCCAAAACAGTAACATTGAAACATTAACATCAACTAAAAATCCTAAATAAATGGATAATAGCATATTACTGTTTGTTCTCTATATAATAATATGTTACTGTTTTATTCCAAAATAGTAATACTAACAAAAAATTCGAAATAAATGGATAAATCAAGTTTAATTAATGATGAAATTATAAAATAATAGCATATTATTGTTTGTTCTCTATACAGTCACATGTTACTGTTTCATTTCAAGCTTAATTAATAACCAAACTGTAAAAGAAAATGATGTTACTGTTTTGTTCCAAAACAATAACATTAATTGAAAATCTTAAATAAATAGATAATAACACGTTACTGTTTGTTCTCTAGATAATAACATATTATTGTTTTCATTTCAAAATAGTAATACTAACAAAAAATTCGAAATAAATGAATAAATTAAGTCTAATTAACGATGAAATTATAAAATAATAGCATGTTACTGTCTGTTCTCTAAACAATAATATGTTACTGTTTCATTTTAAGCCTAATTAATAAGCAAACTACCAAAGAAAAAAATGTTATTATTTCATTCCAAAATAGTAACACTAACTAAAAATCCTAAATAAATGGATAATAGCATGTTACTGTTTGTTCTCTAGACAGTAACATGTTATTGTTTCATTTCAAAACATTAACATTAATAAAAAATCAGAAATAAATGGATAAGTCAAGTTTAATTAACAATAAAATTACAAAATAATAGCATGTTACTGTCTATTCTTTAGATAGTAACATGTGACTATTTCGTTTCAAACCTAATTAACAACCAAATTGTTAAAGAAGAGGATGTTACTATTTCATTCTAAAATAATAACACCAACAAAAAATTCTAAATAAATGGATAATAGTATGTTACTGTTTGTTCTCTAGATAGTAATATGTTACTATTTATTTTATAGACAATAATATTTTATTATTTTGTTCCAAACCTAATTAACAATCAAACTGCCAAAAAAGAGGATGTTACTATTTCGTTCCAAAACAGTAATACTAATAAAAAATTTAAAATAAATGGATAAATCAAATATAATTAACAACTAAATTATCAAATAATAGAATGTTATTGTCTGTTCTTTAAACAGTAATATGTTACTATTTTATTCCAAAATAGTAATACCAACTAAAAATTCAAAATAAATGGATATATCAATTCTAATTAATAACAAAATTGACAAATAATAACATGTTACTATCTATTTTCTATACAATAATATGTTACTATTTTATTTCAAGTCTAATTAACAAACAAATTGCTAAAGAAAAGGATATTACTATTTTGTTCTAAAACAATAGTACCAATAAAAAACTGCAAATAAATTAATAAATTAAGTTTATTCTCTATATAGTAATATGTTACTGTTTTATTTCAAGCCTAATTAATAACCAAATTGCTAAAGAAAAGGATATTATTATTTTGTTCCAAAACAGTAGTACCAATAAAAGATTGCAAATAAATGGATAAATTAAGTTTAGTTAACAACTAAACTATCAAATAACAAAATATTACTATTTCATTCTAAAACAATAACAATAACATTAACAAAAAATTTTAAATAAATAGATAAATCAAGTCTAATTAACAATCAAACTACCAAATAACAATATATTAATTTTTGTTCTCCAAACAGTAACATGTTATTATTTTATTCTAAAATAGTAATATTAACAAAAAAACTTCAAATAAATAGATAAATCATGCCTAATTAACAATCAAACTATCAAATAAGTGAATGTTGCTGTCTCATTTCAAAATAATAACATCAACCAAAAAATTAAAATAAATGAATAAATTAAATCTAATTAATAATTAAATTATGAAATAATAACATATTACTGTTTATTCTTTAGATAACAATATGTTACTGTTTCGTTCCAAAATAATAACACCAACAAAAATTTTTAAATAAATGGATAAATCAAATCTAATTAACAATTAAAATGCTAAAATTTTATATTAATTTAATTTTTATAAAGTAAAAAGTCCTGCAATTTTAATTTTTATAAGTTTTTAGTCTTTTATTTTTTTTATTTGTATTAAATTAATTTTTTTTAAATTTTAATGTATAGCAAAAGAGGTTTCTGTTTTGTTCCTTTTATGCTTTTAAAATACATCGTAAATGTGTTGTTTTTGTCTTCTAAATATCGTGATAAATTTCTATATGCGGGTATACTTAAATGAAATAAAGTGAATTTTGAATATCTTACTGTAATAAATTACAATAAATGACATCGATATGATTTTTCCCCTAAAATCATTTCATTTTATTTTCTTTTTCGGTTTTCATCTATCCAAATAATAACAATTTTGAAATTTAAACTTTTTCCCCTCTCTGTGCTGCATAGGGTGGGATTAGTGTATTAATTGGGGATAAACTCTCACGTACACTACAGTTTAAAGGAAAAATTCGTATCTGCCCCCAGAAAAAAGATATAGTAGATGTTTAGAGTTAGGAGCGGTAATTTTTGACACGACACGATACAATAATACGACACGAGTTAAACGGGTTTGAGTTGGGTTTAATCGGGTTCGGGTCATAAACGGATCGACCTGTTTGACTCGAATAAATTTCGCGTCGGGTTTGGGTCAACTTATTTAACCCGTTTCAAACCCGTTTAAGTTACACAAGTTATTAAACGGGTTAACCCGACCCGTCAACCCGTTTAACCCATTATATAATATATAAATTTATTAATTATTAATTTATATAAAATAAAAAATTAATATAAACGGATTGATAAACGGATTCAGATCGGATTAAACAAGTTGTACTATTATTTTATAAGTATATTTTGTATATTTGGGGTTATACGGGTCGTGTCGGGTCGACACGACCCGTTTATTATGTCTATTTTCCAGTTTATTAAACAGATTATATTCGAATTGAGTATAAATAGGTTCGGATTATGCCCAACCCAACCTGTGAATCCGAATTGCCACCTCTGGGTAGAGTAGGGTTTTAACTTATCTGGAACAAGACCCCGGTGAGGCCAAAACTTGTCTCACGTTCAGTAGTTCTAAAACAACTTCTGCTGGCCGCTTTGCTCTTCACGTCGATGAATTCATTTGAATTGGAAATACCCAGATAGTGAAGAGTGAGGAGCTCAAAATAATTCACAATAATATTTATACCCTTCTTCAAAAGTTCTGTTCTGCTGAATTTTCCAGTTTCAGTCTGTTTGTGCTTCTCAGATTTTTTGGTCTCCTTGGCTCTAGCTTGAAAACCCCCGTGAATGGAGAATCTTAATCTTTGCCTAGTATCTTCCCCAAAAAGTCACTGTTTTGGAACATTGCTCTTCACGAAACACAATTAGAGATGTCTTTAGGAGAAACCCCTTTTTGTTCGGGAGAAGCATGATTGTACCTCCTTATTCTAGATATTATGTTTCTGCTCCATCTCGTTCTCATGTAGTCCGAGCGGCATCTAAACCCCAGCGAAACCCAAAACCTGGTATGTTGTTCTGTACTTTTAAATTTTCTGTATGCTCCTTTCTCAGTATTCTAGCAAAACTTTTACTTGTCTGGATTGATTGGGTCTACTAAAGTGTTAACTGAAATTGTTCTTGATGATGGAGCAATAATTCATAGTTCTTGATGATGGAGCAATTATTCATAGTTTTATTTTGTTATATAAGCTCGATGTTGATTTGCTTCGAATTGAACTGAAACTTGCTAGTGTGCACCTCTGGTATGAGAATGGAAAGTTAGAATGGGTAGTGATCAAAGAGTGAAAGCAGACCCTTTTATCTACTGCCTTTAGAGTTGGAAGGATTAAGTTTTCCATAAATCACAGAACAAATTAAGATCTAACAAATTCTGTAAAGGTAGCTGTATGAGATGGATATAGCTGTTTAGAAGTGTATTAGATATCAGATATGTTTTAAGCATTTAGTGCCTTTTCTAAATGGACAGATTGTCATTGTCTTTTCTGTTTTCTACATTGTATCAGCAGCTATAGAGAATGCTGCTGAGGCTTGCTGATTTTGGTTCTTATACTAATTAGACCAAATGGTAATCACGCCAGAGAATTTTGACATGAATAAGCTTGGTGTGGTGCATGGTGCATTGATTTAATGTTTGTGCTCTGTCCATTTGGTGAACCCGTTATCATTTCCTCCTCTTTTCTGTGTTGAATGCAATTTGTTGTTGATGTTGGAGGAGGTAGAAGTAGGATATATCTTAATACCTTTAAACACTATGCCTAAGAAATGATGGGGATGCAGTGCAGGAGAGACTGAAAGCGGAGAATTTTGCTAGAATTTCTTCTTCAAGTAGTCAAGAAACATCATCAATTGGGGTTAACCCCCAAGTATCAGTACCACCACCGCCTTCAACTTTGTAATTATTTCCAGATTCCTGTTTCTCATTTTAATTTTCTGTTTGTTGCTATTTGGTATCTTCTCATGAAATATGCAGGGAAAAGTCCCTTTTTTGTACTTATAAATAGAGATATTCTTGATTACTCCAAGAGTACACATTCTTTGGTATTTGAGATCAATAGGAAAGGTATTTTGGTTTACTAATTGATAGATGATGGGACTCCTATGAAAAGGGTGCATACTTCGGAGTACACAATCTTTACCAGCCTATTACTGAATTTTTTTCTTTTTCTTTCTGAAAATAGAAGTCATTATCATATTTTTTCTCAAATCTCAAAATCCTTAATCTTTCACTTTATTT
The DNA here is from genome assembly GCA_020226215.1 of Sindora glabra. Lineage (NCBI taxonomy): Eukaryota > Viridiplantae > Streptophyta > Magnoliopsida > Fabales > Fabaceae > Sindora > Sindora glabra. Next base: position 88,347,075 of record CM035227.1, on the reverse strand, counting down.
CTAGTGGATCACCACTCTTTTGGATTGGCGTTGGTGTTGGGTTGTCGGCACTATTTTCATGGGTGAGAGCTACGATCACATATCTTCTATAAGAAACAAAATGAGGCCTTTCTTTGCTGCATCTTTAACAGGTTGAGTGTTTTGCAGGTATCTACAAGATTAAAGGTGAGCATCACTCCTTGGCAAGGCATGGGTACAAATTGGTGTGTTCTTTGAGTTTCATTGCGTTGATGAGCATATGAATATATGATAATTTGATGATTCTGTCTTCAAAGTTTTTAAGACTACCTATAGTGGTGAGATTTATTCTTTTTTTGAGGATATGCCCCCATTAAACATAGCAATAACATATAAAGTCTATTTGCTAAGGTTTGCATAACTGATACATTTGTTCATTTCTTTTATTAAAAGGATAGTTTGGTTCATTCTATTTTGGCCATCTTAGTTGCTCAGAGGCTTAGATCTGTGTCAATAGTTTTATGTTGGAACGCATTTTTACTTTCAAAAAGTAACTAATAGCCATGAAGGTGAGCGAGTTTGGTGGTATGTTATGTGTGAAGAGAAGGTGAACATATTTTTACTTCCTTCATATCTGTGTGCTTAAGGTTCTATTTGCTTATTGCACAGTCATCAATATTCTATGAACTCCCATGGCATCGTGAGGTATGTGCAAGTACATAGACATGTATGCCTGTGAACACATGGTTATGTACATTGCTAGAAATAGACACAAAATATGTGCAAAATTGCAGTGTTTTATGAACCTGATGAAATGCTTCTCAGCTCACTTGGCCTATATTTTAAGTTTCCTGCACATACATGTGTAATTTGGATAACCAGTCTTTTAATAGTCTAGTATAAGAAGGCAGACCTTCAAAATGGGTGCGAGGAGCTCTTTGACCTTATGTTTGGATTGGTAGAAAATGAGCAGAAAGAAAAGGGTAAGGAAAGACAATTTTAAGAATTAATTAGAAGAGAAAATGTAAGGAGGAAGGATTTTGAAATCCCAAGAAGAGGAAATAATAGCTACATATTCTACCTTCTAATTTTCTTTCCTTGTATTTTCCTTCCAAATCAAACAAGGGAAAACTTCAAATTTCAAAATATCCTTCGCACTATTTTTCTTTCCACACATTTGAACAGAGGGTAAGTTAAATGTAGGTGAATACAACACTGTCTTTTCTGATTTAAAGGTATTAGCATAGAGTGAAAGAGCTTATTATATCTCAGTTTTACACTGTGACAATTCACATTGTTAGAATATGACTGGCTAGTTTTCTTTCCACACATTCAAACATAGGGTAAGTTAAATGTAGGTGAATACCTTTTCTGATTTAAAGGTATTAGCATAGAGTGAAAGAGCTTGTTATATCTCAGCTTTACACTGTGACAATTCACATTGTTAATCATTCATTCCCCCCTGGAATATGATGGGCTATTCCCCCCCCCCTTTTCTGATGAAAAAGAAGATTTGTTGATGAGAGAGAGAGAAATAAATTATAGAAAAAAGGAGGACAAGAAGACAACAAACAAAACAAAAAACTAAAAGTTTTTATCATGATAGCTTTCCAATCTCTTTATAAATCCATAAGAGAAACTCCCTTACAGTAACCATGAGCTGACACCCATATGGAGGCAAAGAAAACAATTGTATACCATGAAAGGTAAGGTGGGAAAGGATGGATGTTTGCTAAAAATCCTGACATTTCTTCCCCACCAAAGATGCTACAAGCTAGCAAAATAATAATAATAAAATTGAATAAAAGATTTTCATTTAGTTTGAAGTTTAGTGTACCTTTGTGTAAAGATGATTTAGTTTGTGATGGGACCCTTTTGTCTGTATTTTCATATCAGTTTGCACAGTAAGGACTCTGTTTGATGCTCTTGCTTTTGGTGGATCTTGTCTGGGATATTTGTAGCATTATATGAACTAACCTTGAATTTGATATATTTTGTCCGTAACATTTATCTTTTGATCAGAACTATGCAATGCAACAAGCTTTCAAGACCATGATGGGCCAGATGAATTCACAAACTAACCAATTTAACAATGCTTCCTATTCTCCTGGATCTCCTTATCCATTTCCGATGCCTTCAGCTTCAGGGCCTGCCGCATCTGCTACTGCTACCTCTACAACTGCTTCCCAATCCCAAGCACCAGCAGGATCTGGTGGGTCTCAATCTGCTGTCACAATAGATATTTCTGCAACAAAACCGGAGGCATCCCCAGCCACAGATGTCAAAGATGAAGCAGAAGTGAAGAGTGAACCCAAAAAAATTGGTAATGGACAAACTCTTAGACTTTCGCTTTCTTTTTTGAATATCATAACCATGAATATATAAATCTTCTAGTAGATGTTTTCAGGTGTTTGGTAAACAAATAACTTTTTTGCCCAGTTAATGGATTAGGGTTTAGGAGATGACTTGTAAAGCACACATTTGAAAACTTACTTCAACAAAAACAAGGAGATAACTTTCTTATCTCTTAATCAAATTACCACTTGCCAAGTGAATTCTTGATGGTAGGCTAGCAAGTAATAGAATCTCCTTGGTTTATGGAGTTGTACGGCAGGCAAGTTATGACATTAAATTCTTGTCCTTATAAATCAATATTTACCTATGAAAAAGTGAAAGATGAGGGTGGGTAGACAGTAGCAACAATTATTCATTAGAAATATGTTTTATTTGTGAGTGTGTCCATGTTTTATTGGGTAGGTTATGACTTATGGAAAATAAACATATCTAAATCTGTTTGAGAAATGGCATATCTTTCTAAACTTACCATGTCAAAGTCAACATTTCAATTGATGAAATCCTTTCTTTTCTTCTGTTTTTCATGTTAAACATCTGTTTAGTGGCATTCAGTGGTTTAGAACTTTAGAAGATTGAGAAGCTTTGGCTTTCTGTTGAGCTGTTGGAGACAAATCTTGTAACACTCACATCCTCAACAATTTCTATTTAATTTTTTGTATTTTCTTGTGGGGCTGTATTTTTTTATTAGGCTTCTTCTGCAAGCATGTTGAATAGTCAGAAGAATGATTATTAAAGTTGTATCCAAGGTTGTTGAATTGTAAATTGAATCGTGACTTGAAAAATCAAATTTTCGAATTGTGTATTGAATCAAATCATAGATCATAAGATTCATGAGCAAGACTTCAGATAACTTAATATTATATATGTATATTTATTTATAGATAATTAGGAAGTTAGAAAAATGACTTTGAAAGAGATGTTTAATTAATATTGAAGTAATGAAGAATGCAAGTGCATAATAAAATCGTCAAATAATGCCTCCTAATCATATAAAAATATTATTATAACAGAAGAAGGGGAAATAAGGTTTCTAGAGTTGGGTTGTGTAAATTTTGACTCAAAACATCTTATAACCTAATTGAAAACCCAATAGCTAGAATCACATGAATCGTATGATTTAAGAGTAAGATTCATACAATTCTAGTCAAGATTCCATAATACAATAGATTCATGTGGATGAATTGAATTGCTAGGTGCTTGACTCAGAATCAAATCTTATGAATCGAACCGTGAATTGTAGGATTCTGATAACTACGGTTGTATCATACATGAACAGGCTATAAATATATAAAGTATTCAATGTATGGCCTTTTGCTTTGACTATTAATTTATCATTTTATACAGTCATATTGTGTCTCTGCAAGTGTAATGGTAAATGGTTTTATGGGGAAGGGTACAACTCTTTGGTGAATGCTGTTTATGCAGTCATATGGCTTATTTGATTAGAAAGAAATGCTAGAATATTCTGTGATCAGTTTGTTAACTTTTGCTTCCTGCCTCTCTTAATTGAATAACATAGTGCATTTGGCTTCTCTCCATTGGTCTGCTAAAAAATTAGTAAGGGTTTCTTTGGTGGACAGTAGAGATATTGATGAGCTCTTCTAAGTTGATGTGTTTTTGTTTCTTCCTTGTCCGGTGTTTTTTTTTTTCTTTTTTTTTTTGGGGGGGGGGGGGCGCTAAGAAGGACATTTTGGTCCTCTGGTTATGTACTCCTTTCTATGTTAATTTTTTTCCCTAAAAATGAAAATTATCATTTTTATACAAATTCATATAATTGTGATAATTTTGAGACAGCAAGGAACGTTTCTTGACTATGTTTGGTTCTATTCTTTGCACATATATTTTGTAGCAACTGATTTTTTTCCCCCAAGTACCATGGAATTCTAATCTTTTGATATTCTTTGCTTCTAAAATGGATTAATGCTCCAATTACCCAAAAAAATAAATGGATTAATACTCCAAATGAGGTAAGGTCATACGGATGCCCTAGAAAATATTTGAAAGTTGACTAGTATAGATATGCTGAACTCAAAACTGAACATTTTTGTATTCATTGAATCTCTCTAGGGGTGCTATCAACTAGTTCAGTTTGCCACAGAAGGTTTCACATTGTTTTTCTCGTGTTAGGGATATCCAAGCTTCTGTATCCCTCAAACTGGTAGTTCCTGGGATTTTTTAAAGTCTTGTACTATTTGCTGAGCCCAGCTTGCATGCTATATCTCAGCTTCCAAAACAATCTATCCTTTGGTAAATTTGAATTATGTAGTATACATTGAAGTTTATTTGCTACTGCATAAAAGTATGACAAGCTTTCATATTCGGATACTTTTACAGGTGTTAAACCTTGCATATTACAATTATTAATTAATTTTCTGTTACAGCTTTTGTAGATGTTTCTCCCGATGAAAGAACGCAGAAAAGCCCATTTGAAAGCTTTAAAGATGTTGATGAAGCAAGTTCATCGAAGGAAACTCGAGTTCCTGATGAAGTGAGTTCTTAATATATAAATTTATTCCTAAGGAGATTGAGTCGTTCTTACTATCTAAACATCATGAGCATTCTATGAAGGTTTCTCAAAATGGATCTGCCCCTAATCAAGGTTTCAGCTATTCACCTGGATCTCAACCTAACCGTAAGTATATGGTCTGCTGAAATCAATTTTTTATTTAATTTAAAACTGGTAACAATTTTGCATTCTTAGTGGCCAATGGGAGAGCCCTAAGTTCTGATTTACTTTTATATACTCAATCCTAAATAAATGCTTTGTCATGGTCTTGTAACAGTGTTATTCCTCCTCCCCTTGTGTGGATGATCTATTTTTTTTAATGATTTTGTACAGTTTTGATTAGCACATGGATGGTATTGGTTTCCCAAATTGGGGCAGTTATTTTTTTTTGGGGGGGGGGGGGAGGGGGACCAAGGGAATAAGGAATGGCTGCCTTTGTGAAATATATTGGTTTGTATTATTGAAAAGGTTTCTTCAGGTTTTGATAGTTGAAAGAGGTTTGGTATTGATTTCTATTCTTAGCCTAAAGAGTTTTTATCGGTTGATGTTGGATACTAATTCATATGGATAGTACTCAAGTGGACACCACCCACAGTAATCACAGGCTAGAGCTGCTGTATTAGTATTCTGAAATGGTGGAATCTGGATAGAAAAATGAGAAATATGAGAAAGGGGGATGCACTTGTTTCCGAAGCCTTCTGAAATATTACTGTGAACATGACTCTATTCTATATTTTCATTCTCAAACAGAAAATGTGCAATTTTGTATTTTAGATTATAATCTATGACTAACAGTTCTTACTAAACTGGGATTATCTTTAGGTTGAGGAACTAGATTCCATCTTAACAGACTAAAGACTACAGACAAATCTGAATTACATAGGCAACTGTGTATAGCAACCCAATGATCCATGATTGAAACCCAGTAAGAAAGTATGAATGCCCCTGGGCACTTAAATGTTGGTGGAAATGTTTATTAGAGAAAGAGACAAAATTCAATGTAACTAATGAATTTAGGACCAGTACTCTGATGACTAATAAGTGCACTTTCCTTTGCACTAAAAAGATGTCTTTGACAATTGACATTCAAAAAATAATAATTTCTATAAGATATGACTTCTTTCAAAGTCATTCCTTTATATGTCAATTTATCTCATTTAGTTTGGTAGTTGGTCAGAAGGAAAGAACTTCAGTAGTCCTGAGAAATGGACAACTTGAAGCATGAAGGGTCCCCCCCTTATTGATATAATTACAATCACTTGTGATATATTATGCCTAAGTGTCGTTCTTTATGTTTTTCTTGTTCTTTATGAACTAAAAATTACGCTCTTAATGATATGTGTTGTTCTCTATGTTTTTCTTATTCTTCATGAACTAAAGATTATGCTCTTAATGTTCTCTTACTTGCCATGCTGATTTTATGATATGTTGATGACTATGATTAATCATATATTGCTTCCATCTGTCCAAGGACTTTGTTCTTTTGCTAAGGTGTGTTTTTTATCAACTGTCATTTAGTTTTGGACTATGTATTACTTGTTCTTTCCCTTGAAACTGTGTCATAAATTGTATGCGGAACTAGTTACAAGAGGCAGTGTTTTTTTTTTTTGTTATTTTCAATGGTATTGTGGATCTAACTTAATTTAATCTTGTTTAACTGCAATCTCAAAGATATTTCTGTTCATGACCATTGTTCTTTCCGTGTTTGCCTTAAATGAGGTGCTTTTTGGTTACACCAAATTTCCCAAGTATGCTCTTTTTTATTTTTAACCAGGAAAATCTGTCCTATCTGTGGAAGCTTTGGAGAAGATGATGGAAGACCCAGCAGTGCAGAAGATGGTTTATCCGTAATATTGCTTCTCCCCAATTTACTAATTGAATTTGTAGTATATTTTGGTTTTGGATTTGTCAGTGTGAATAAAAGGTTGAGACATAAAAAAATGTTTCTTAAAAAGAATTGGGGTAAATGAAGCAGAATCCCATGTGTCCAGTATTCTGATTGCCTCCATAAAAATTAAGATTTTTTATGTTTGTTAATGTTATCTTTGAAATAAATTTAACTTTTTGCTACCGAAGAGAAATTTAATCTTTTTTTCCTTTGGTGATGCTGCAGCTATTTACCTGAGGAGATGAGGAATCCAGCTACCTTTAAATGTAATTTCCTCCTTAACATCCTTTTGTGGTTTTTGGTTCAACTGTTGTGTCTTTATATAATCCATGAAATTCATTTTATTGTGCAATAAGTAAGTTTCATTGTTATAGTACCTTCCTACAAGTCAATCATGTGTGACCATATGTATCTTTGCTATTACTTTCTTCACCATGGACAATATTGTGCACAGGGCATTAGATTATTTGGATGTCCTTTCTAAGGTGTCACCATTTAATGGAAGCACTTTATTTTGTCTAAAATTAATTAGTGATCCAAAATTCATGTTTATCTTCATTTACTGTTAGATATTGATCTGTACTATTTGACATCTTACTATGATTGATCGATGGTTAATTTCTATAATGTCACCCCCTTTAATAGGGATGATGCAGAATCCAATGTACCGTCAACAGCTGGAAGATATGCTGTAAGTTTTTCATGCATAATTCAATATGATTCTGTATTTGTTGGGCATTCTTATTTATGCAAGTATCAAGTAATAAAACCATTCTCCACCTTTACCCTAACAGCTTAGGCTTTTGGGATAAACTGGCACTTGACATGGTATGAAAATCCTTCAATCAAATGGTCTATGGTTCAAATAACTTTACATCCCCTAATCTGAAAAATATGCTAGTTATTCTAAGGATTCTTGGCATGCCTTTATACGGTCCATATGTAAGCCCAAATGGCTTCTGTCTGGAAGGATGTCAAAATTAATAAAACTATTCTTTGGCCATCTCTTTACTGCCTAGCCTTGTGGGATCAATGGGCACTTGAAAGCAACATTCTAATGTACTGGTGATCCATTCATTTGTTACGGAGCTTGTGAAAAAATGTTTTATCTGCGGCAAAAGAAGACATTCTCCACAATGGATAAAAATTCTGTTTTTCAATCCATATATATATATATATATATATTTCTGGCAATTAGCTAAACCTTCTCTTTCCATTCACTGTCCTAGTTGGATCATCTAGATGGTGTTTAGTTTCTACTTACTATGAGCCATCCTGCCCACATTGTCAAACACTGACAATCTGGTTTTTTAAACATCCTCTTATTATTGTATTTGTTCCATTAGAATATATATGGTCGGGGAGACGGTGTCAATTTTGTTTCACCTGGTGTGCCCTAAGTTTCCACCCAACCTTTCAGGGAAATAACCTGTTCATACCTCTATGCGTTCCAGTTTCCTAAGTGCTTTCCTTTCTCCTTTCTTTTTCTGCTGTTGCTCAATATGATATAAAGTTTAGCTTAATTCAGAATATCTACTGGTGCTCAGATCCTATATTTTGCTGTTCTGTTAAAAATAAAAATGAGGAAAAAAAAGATACTTGGAATTGTGCAAGGTGTAAGAATCTCTCGGCCATTAATGTCCTTGAAAAGAGAGAATACAAATATGTGCTATTTTACAGCTATAGATCTAAGCTAGATCCCTAAAAATTATCTATTTACAATCACTAATAATCTTCTATATCTACTCTTGATAATTACTATGTTAGGTATATAAAGTAATATCAGGTTGTCATTGTTGTCTATAATTAGGCATGTATGTATGTGTGTGTATTTATATAATTTTGATATACTACTCTTCCATTTCTTATAGGATTCCTTATTCAGCTTGTGATAGTCACACACCACCACACATACTAACACACATCACTTCTTCCATTTGCTACTTAATTTTATGAAAGTTAAAGTTTCTTGCCTTATTCATAAATGTTAGTACCACAAGTTATTTGTCATTTGTTAATTAAGTCACTATCAAATTACTATCAGACTTTAAAATAGTTACTAGCAGACCTTCAAATAGTTGCTATTAATTGAAATGTGTGTGTGGTGGTTTGTTTGATTAAGTGTGATTATCACTGCTCTTCATTATTCCCCCACCCTAGCTCTCTCTCTCTCTCTCTCTATCTTTCGCATGCATGCGGACATTTACACTCTGATTCACTCACTCCTTCATATTTGATTTTAGAAACAACATGGGTGGAAGCAGTGAATGGGACAGCCAAATGATGGAAAACTTAAAAAATTTTAACCTCAACAGTCCTGAGGTTAAGCAGCAATTTGGTAAGTGCTGATTTTTCATGCTAATTTTATTGAAACTTTTGGGAGCTGGATGAATTAAACTGCTATTTGTAACATTGTTGAGTTAGTTACCAACTACACTTTTTTCCGTTTATGTGGAAATATTTATAAATTTAGCATTCTCTTTCCTCAGTTCCATTCTGCTGGGATGACTTGTCCTAGTTAGTTAACTATACAATGTCAATGTTTAATTCATTTTTTAGCCAATAAACTGATCATGAATTTAAGATCGGCCTGCACCTGCCACTGAGCATTATCTTTAGTTGAATTATATATCTGTGATATGCTCCCATCAGACAATGGCAATGCAATTTATTATGTTGTTTGTCAGAGTGAATCTTTCTTCCCCAGTCTTCTTCATGATCTTTTCTGAAAGTTCTACTTTTACCAGATCAAATTGGACTTACACCTGAAGAGGTCATTTCTAAGATCATGGCCAATCCTGATGTCGCAATGGCATTTCAAAATCCTAGAGTTCAAGCAGCCATCATGGATGTATGTCCTTAAATTACTGTATCAATATTCTGTATCAAAACTCTGAACTTTAAAAATTTTTTGGTTGCAGTGCTCACAGAACCCGATGAACATCGCTAAATATCAAAATGATAAGGAGGTATGCTGAGTTCTCTAAAGCATCTGCTTTCTTGGATTTGGTTTTTGCAGCTAGGATTGCTTGTGGCATGTTCTACTAGCAATTCCATATGAAACTTGTGCTGTTCATTTTCCCCCTCACACTTGGTATACAAATTACTTTTCTCAACATTCCAGGTTATGGACGTTTTCAATAAAATATCAGAACTCTTTCCCGGGGCATCAGGTCCGCTTTGATTAATTTGTCTGCTGCTGCTTGCTGGTTTAATGCCGTTCATGCCTTTCCAGATGAGCAAACTGATTTTGTTACTCTCTAAACCACAAGGGACTTTGCAAAAGACTCATGCTTCTGGCCAAGCGCTGCAGATCAGCATTTAGTGCACCGCTGGCATGCACTAACATTTTAGCTTGACTGGGAGGAAATTGTTTCCGCAGTTGAAATTATGTCTATTATGTTTGGAGGAATAGTTGAAGTATTAGTCAATGTTACAGGCTTGAGTCCTCTGCATCTGCAATGTGGTTGTGGCTAGTTTTGATTAGCTATTAATGTTATTTTTTAGTCATATTTCTGGAACTGGAAAAAATAAATAATATGAATGCGATGTTTTCTTCATATATGGATGTTGACATTTTTATGAAAACGCTTCATGTCAATGGCTATGTTGTTTTGGTGACAGATTTCAGGAGCTGGAAAAAACAGCTAGAATTGTTGAATGAATCCCTGTTGTGTTTACCTGTTGAGGCAGTAATTGGCCTTAAATGATTGTATCTTAGCGAGTATTTATTTGGAATCAAGTTGTCCCTGAATGGGGATTGTCATGTTCTGTCATAGGTTCCTTCGATGAGAGGGCAATTAGTCGCCAAGAAGGTAAAATTTTTTAATTGCACAAAAATAAAGTATTGAATAAAGCAGAAATTATGTATTATCATATTCTAGAAAAATGAAATTATGGTTTAACATAAAAAAATGGTGTATTATTTTTCTAATTCCTTGTGTTGTGTTTGGAAGTTTGGAGGGAAAGAAAAGGGAAGGAAACAAGAGAGGATGGAAAGTAAGGGAATGGAGGAGGATGGATAATTAAATTATAATTTTTCCTTCCTTTATTTTAATGTTAAGAAAATCTTTCAATAGCATCCAAATTAGAGTTAAAAAAAATGTTTGTATTAAAGGATGTTAGATGATTTTAGAAATTAACCTTGATCTTCCATTCCTTCCTCTCATTCGCAAAAATTCTCAAACTTAACATTTCCTTTCCTTTATTTTTTTCTCTATTAGCCGCTCTTCTTCTTTCACAAAAATTTTCAAATAATATTTTAAAATTCAAGCTGACCATTGTTTCTGCAAAGTAGTTGAATTAAGAATTGGATTGATTCAATTAATTAAATTAGGTTAATGAATTGGTAATATATTTTTTTATATATAAAATTATATAACATATATTTGCATAAAAATATAAAAATTAAAATTTCTTAATTATTTCTCTATTTTCATTTGTCATTTTAAAGAAAATTTTTTCTCCTTGTTTATATGTTATTTTAGAAAATAAAAAATAATTTAGTATCTTGTTTTCAAATATTGCATCAGTTATCTTAAAAATGCTCAATAGTTTTATATATTAATTAATTTTAATAAAAGATAAATTAATAAATTACAACTATTTTCTTTTGACATTGAATCTAATTATTTCTCTTTTTAATTTTTGTTTATTTACTTTAACAATAAATAAAAAGAAATAATATATAAATGTGTAGCAAATAAATATTGAAGCGATGTTTATAAAAACTATATATATGTAGCATGGAAGAATAATAATAAATAATGTAATATTTAAATATAATTAATATGTAATTAAGATGTTTAAATAAATTTATTGAAACTAGGGCTCAATTCCACTTTATGCCAACATATGCATTATATATATTATATACTATACTCCATAGAAATTGGTTCAAGTCGAGTGAATTGGGTCATCGATTTATTGTGGGTTTCCACATTTATTCCGGTCTCGGATCAATCTGGGTTAATTTTTAATACAAATTGGAGGGTTGAAATGGATCATTTTTTGTCCCAGGGCCTGGCCCAATGAATTTCAAAACATTGCTCTCAAACTTAGCTTCCTTCTTCTCTTTCTCCATCCAAACATGTTGCTAATGCACATAATATTTGCGTTGAATGTAATCAAGCCTTTCTCTACTAAGAGTTAAATGTGCCAATAAATCTTTTTTGATATAATTATTTGTGGGTATATTCATTATTTATATCTACCATTAAAAAAATAAGAATAAATTAATTAATAACTTTTTATGTATATAGGATAATTTTTTTTAAATATACTTACTTTGTCTTATTATTATCCATTCTATACTAAATTGTGAAGTACTCTTTGATATTGGAAAACAATGACTATGCCAGTAACTTCACACAGGACTGAGATTTCTAAAGTACTTTTGCATTTTAGAGACATCATATTCATTAATTTTAAAATTAATGGTTCATAATATTTTAAATAAAAAAAATTAATAGTCATTAATTTTGAAATCAATGGATATAATGCCATACTTTTTCTTTTAAAGTTCCTCTGAAGTGCAAGAAACATTTTATAAGATCCTGATCCCATCACACAATTTGCTGTGGCAGTGGTAGTCATGGCGAATCATTTGAAGCATTGCATTGATTTTCACCGTAAGTTGGTTTAAACATTGTTCTCTGTTACATGTCTAAATTCGTTTCAAAAACCAACAAAGAACCAGAACCCATAGAGCCGTTACTGATTTCTTTAACCAATGCAAACATATTCCGGCGAATTTCATGTTGTACTTTTGTGTTTACTTATCCAAACAAATATAGCCGTTGGTACAAATTTAAATCGCGATAGACAAAGAAAGGACAAACTGACAACCTACAACATTGGAGTGCCCAGATTCCAGTCTTTAGTCGTCCGATTTGTATCACAAATAGTGTCCATCTTTTTTATACTAGAGGCTCTGGACATTGAAGCCAGTGGGGTCAGCTTAGTCGTCAGGCCACTTGACCCTCCAACGGATCTTTCTTTGAGCCCGCCCGTTTATCAAAATTCAAATTTCTCTCTCTCTCTCTCTCTCTCTTTCACAATAATAAATTTCTGAGATTTTAATAACAATCTTTTGAAGCTGAAATGTTTATTGGGCACTGTAACACTTTTATCCCCTTTATCTGATATTAATTCAAAAATCACTTTTTCCCTGCCATTCTTTTTCCGTCTTTGTGAGCCTCCTTCTTCCAATATTAGCTTCCATTTCTTCAACTTTCCTCTGTTAGTCGCTTTCTTCTTTCTCCATTGATTCCATGGGTACATGTTTGAGCAAGAAGAAAGCCTCCTTCTCTTCTTCTTCTTCTTCCAAGTCGCTGCAACAAAATCAGTTAGTGTTTCTACACCCCCGGTTCAAGCCCCAGCTGAGGTCAAGAATTCTAGTAACAATGGCATCACAGAAACCAATCCTGCAGTAGAGACTGGCTCAGAACTGAACATGAAGAAGGAGGATGAGAAGACGAAATTGCAGGAGAAGCAAACCCCAGTTATAGAAGATGATAACCAGATCAAAAAAGAGATTTTGATCGTCAAACACAGGAAAAGCCATGATGATAGGGACAGGAATTCAAAATTCCCAATTTCTCAGCAAAATGTGGCTCAACAATCTGAAGAAATTGTCTCGAATTGTTCTAATGAAGCAGCTGAATTGATGACTAAGAAGATTGTGCCAGAATCTGCAACTCTGAATTTGGGAGTGAGGACTTCGAGCTGTTCCAAAGAGGAAGTGGACGCGATTCTCATTCAATGTGGGAGACTCAGCAGAAACGCTTCCGGAAAAGCTGCTTCTTCCTCCGCCGCTTCCGGCGAACGCGGGAGGAGAAAGTACGCGGGTTCCAAGCGAAGTTACGATTTTGATCATTCCGAGAATGACACCATCTCCGCTGATGATTGTCAAAGAGGAGCTAAGGCCATTGAAAACAACGATCTGTGTGAGGATGACGAGAAACGCCGCCAGCACCGGGAGCGGCACCGCCAGTCTCCGAGGAAGCCATCATCACCTTCTAAGGGAAGAAGAAGAACACCGAGTAGGGAAAGAGACCAGAACCAACGATCTAGCAGTAGAGAGAGGAGAGTTAGCAGATCTCCTGGAAGAAGATCTGCGGACACTAACAATTCAACACATCCGGGTTCCGCCATTGCTGGCAACAGCAATAACAATGGCGGATCTAGGCCTGGAAAGATGGTTTCAGTTCCTGCTACAGTTTCCTCCATGGCAATGGATAAGAGCAACAATGGCGGAGAATGGGCACCAAGTGCAGGCGTCAAGAGGATTTCTGTGAAGAGAAACGTTGGCAGTGATAATGTGATGGCGGGTTCGAGGACTGCTGCTTCACCAGCGCGTTCACGATCGCCCGCAAGAGGAAATAGTGGTAAAGTTTTCAGTGAAAACAATCAACAGCAACCTTCACTTAGCAGAAACTCCTCTAGGAAGGCAGACCAATCTCCATGTAGAAGAAACCCACTGAATGAGATTGATCCTAATTCCCTTGCTTATCCACAAGCAGCCAACAACAATGGCAGCAAGATGCAAAACAGAACCAAAAAGGAGATTGAAACAGAAGCTAATCAGGTATTCACTAAAGCATTTCTCAGGTCGAATGATATGATCATAATAGTGAAAATTCATAACTTTGGAAAATTTTATATTTATATTAATGCATATACTGTTTACCCAGACATGAAAATATTGAAATTTGTATAAAAATATGAGCAGGGCTTGTTTGATATGTATATAGTTAAAACGTATGGAAAAAGCATCAAATAAGATTTTCTGATATGGATACAAGTTCATGCTTCCTGAGTTATCGTATAATAGATTTGATGACATTATGCTGCTCATACTGCAGAAACCAAATGTTGACTTGAATGACAACATAAAGAATAAAACAAACAGCAAAACTACAGTGGAGAAGGGTATGAGGGGAAATGTCAAGACGGGGGAAGAACAAGAGAGAGAAGCCAAAATTTTGTCCTCAATGACTGAAAATGTTGTTGTGAAGACAGTTGTCCCGTCTGGGGTAGACAACCTTAAGCCCCCGACATTAACCAGAAGCAGATCCTCAAGGCGATCCTCCAGAGACTTGGACCACAATCCAGAAGCCTTATTAAATCCTGGACAGTCTTACACTTCCCTTTTACTCGAAGATATCCAGAACTTCCATCAAAAGAACACACCACCACCTTCTGCTTCTCTCCCAGCTTGTGTCTCCAAAGCTTGCTCCATCCTTGAAGCCGTCGCGGATCTTAACTCCACCACAAGCTCAAATCTTTCCGCTGCACAATTCTCCGAGTACCAGTCTTTTCCGAACGAATTCAACACGAACCCTCCTTTGGCTGGCAATAATCAGTCCGGGAAAAAGGTAATTCCAGATGCCAAAGACCCATTTGTGGAATCTGAAGTAGTCGTGAATGATGATGTAATGGAGCCAAGTTTGCACAAGTATATCACAGTAACGAGGGGTGGATCTTCACACGGCGGCGCAGATATGGAGGACCAAGAATCTTCTGGAAGCAATAGTTTTACTGTCAGTGGCCAGCAGCAGAATTATGGCAACTCTTCATCTTCATGGGAGCCCAATTCGGCAGATTCGAAAGATTGCTGGACTTCAAGATTGAGCTCAAGAGAAGAGAATCATAATCAGAAAAGCAAGCTGAACGGAAGAAGGAGAGAATGTGATCATCAGCATAGCGGTGGGATAGGGCGTGGTAGGCTTGGCAATGCTAATAAAGGTATTCACGCATTGCCTGTTGTCACAGCAGCTGCATCCACATAGATTAGGTATCGTAGATTCCGGCTTCAACTTCTTGTTGTATCTTTAAACTCGGTGAGTTTGACATTTTCGGTGTTGCATGCTCGCAACCGGCTTACTTTTGATCAAGTCTGATTATTAGTTTGTAGTTCTTAAATTAATGTTTTTTCATCAATTCTCGCATGGAAACTATGGTCATTCTAGATATACTCTGTCCACTGTGGTTTCTGTTTTCTTTAGGAATTGGAATCTATGCTCAAGTTCTTCGCTTGTCTTTTGACCAAAAATGCCTTGGTGACATTCTTGTGTAACTCGCCGTGTTCCTCTATTTTTTGAAGTATCTCATTTTTGCCCAAGTGGCATTTTATTTATTTATTTTTTATTGTTGCTAGTTTAACCGGTAGTGTTGATCTAGGACTTGTAAGCTAGGGCTAGCTAAGATATTGGAAGAGGTTTAAGGTTTAGAATTTAGGCTATAGGCTAGGGCTAGCTAAGATATTGAAGAGGTTTAGGATTAAAATTTAGGTTAGGGCTAGTTAAGATATTGGAAGAGGTGAGACCATAAGTAGATAGATATATAAATTGGGGTTGGCGGTACATCCGGGTTTGCATACGTTTGAGTTTGTGCAAACTTGTTTGCATAAATTTATAAAAAATGTGAAAAAAGTTATAATACTTGGTATTTGCAGACTTTTTGGAGATAAATTGTATTATTATTATTGTTGTTATTATTATTATTAAATTACTAAATGCATGTACGCAAGAATTAAATATTGAATCCTAAATGTAGAAGAAGGTACTTTCAATGAATATTAGATTGGGTTTGATTATAAAAAATTTATTTTTTTATAAATTATAATTGGATAAATATTTTTTTATGTTTTGTGTAATGGATTAGTTGAGTAAGACAAAAAAAATTACATTAACCTATTAAATATTAAATAGAAATTAGGTTGAATTAAAAAGGTTTCTAGATGCACCTTCAATAAATATTGGATTGGGTTTAATTATAAAAAATCTAATTTTTTATAAATTAAAATTGGATAAATATTTTTTTTATGTTTTGTATAATAGGTTAGTTGAGTAAGACCAAAAAAATTATAGTTGGATAAATTGGATTGGGTTTGATTATAAAAATTGGATAAATATTTTTTTTATGTTTTGTATAATGGGTTAGTTGAGTAAGACCAAAAAAACTATATTAACCTATTAAATATTAAATAGAAATTAGGTTGAATTAAAAGAGTTTCTAAATACTTGAAGGATTGTCCAAAGTGCTTAAGCGCTTTTGTGAACAAAGAACATTCTAAGTTTGGAAGAGCATCTGGAAGATCTAATTGGATAGTTAGAGATGGTGAAAAGAAGATATTTGGTAAGTTTAAGGAAATTGATTTAAAGATAAATATTTCGAAAAGAAAAATGTGGGAAGAAGAAAGGAAAGGGAAAGAGATGCTTCATTTGTGAGAAAAAAAAAGTTTGTGAACAAAGAACATTTTTCAAGCACATCAATAACTTAAAGTTTGGAAGAGCATATGGAAGACCTAATTTAATAGTTAGAGATGGTGAAAAGAAGAGATTTGTTAAGTTTAAGAAAACTGATTCAAAGCCAAATATTTCAAAAAGAAAAAAGTGGAAAAAAAGTGGGAAGAAGAAAGGAGAGAAATACTTCATTTGTAAGAAATAAAAGGTCATTTTGCCAAAAAATGTCAATAGAAGGCAACTCATTAAAGCTTTGTTGAGTAATATTGTCAATTTGATGAAGAAGTCGAATCTCTTTATGAAGAAAAAGGCCTTGAACCATCAAAAAATTTGATTGTTTGCATTAAAGAAGAAGAATTGTCAGATTTTGAAGAACTAAGAAAAGTGTCAAAGTGGAGGCAAGATATATTGATGTGATGCAGGTAGAATGCTTTAAAGAACCCATTACTTCTAGGTAGTAGTCAACTTCCTTTCATAAAAGTCAAAATCTTCCTAAACAAATATGATAGGTCAATTGAAGTAATCACATTCCTTGACAATGCAAAAGACTTGATAATGAATCCTAAAATTCTCCTATGAGAATTCTAGAGGAAAACTCATAAAATGTATCAAATGGCCAAATTGAGAGGTTATGATAGTAACATAGGTATCTAAGCTAGTTTACCTAAAGATATTTCCCAATTACTTGATTAAGCATCAATCCAATGGTACTGAAGAATCAGGGAAAGGTATCTTGGTTGGATTTGATCTTATCTAGAAATTATTGAAAAATAAAGTTTAGTAGGAAGTAAGAGTATTAAGGAGGAAGGATTACTTTGAGCCATGGACTTCCAATTCCTAATATATTCTCAATGACAACTGAATTTGAGAACATTTTCCAAACTATCATTCAACAATCTTGTTTTAAATCTCATGCTAAGTTCTTCCAAAAGTGTGACTATCCTTTATAGTTTAATTTGCAATTTTTTATAAAGTTGCCATTTAAGAAGAATCAACATATCAATCTAACAAAGGCAAATCATTTTAGGATGCATTTGAATCAGCTTGTTTACCTAAAGATATTTCCTAATTACATGATTAAGCATCAATTCTATGGCACTAAAAGATTAGGGAAAGATATCGTGGTTAGATTTGATCTTATCTAGAAATTGCTGAAAGATAAAGTTTAGTGGGAAGCAAGAAGATTAAGGAGAAAAGACTACTTTAAGCTATGGACTTCAATTCCTAATATACTTTTAATGACAATTGAACTTAGAATATTTCCTAAACAATCATTCAACAATCTTGTTTTGAATCTTATGTTGAGTTCCTTCAAGAGTGTGATCACCTTTTATGGTTTAATTCACAATTTTTTTATAAAGTTACCATTTAAAAAGAATGAAGATATCAATCTAATGAAAGCAACTCATTTTGGGATGCATTTGGATCATTAAAAGTTAGCTAAGGAAGAATTATTCCAATTAAAAATGTAGGGGATAATAAAGGACATCTCTTCTCTATAGGCATGCTTGTCATTTTATGTCAATAAATGGGAACAACAAGTTCACAAAAAACTAAAGCTTGTTATTGACTATATGCCTTTCAATATGTTTCTAGTAGATATCAAGTTCCCTCTTTCAAGGAAAGGTGTTGCAAAAATTGCCTAATGCAAAAATCTTCTCAAATTTAATCTAAAAGCATGATTCTGGTAGTTAAGAATTTAACCAAAAGAAAGATACAAAATTGCATTTTGCATTTCAAACTTTCATTACCAATGGATAGTAATGCCTTTTAGTTTGAAAAATGCACCATTAAAATTTCAAAAGGCCATGACAAAAATACTAACTATTTTCTAAAACACTTGAAAACCATATTGCTTTCCTAAACTAATTCCATTCACTAGCCCAAAAATATAGAATAATGCTTTCTCAAAAAAAGATGAGGCTAGCTTAACCTTTTATTTATTTCCTTGGGCTAATTATTTAGAATTGCTAGATCCAATTACAGTCTCATATTGCCATTAAGATCTAAGAAATCCTTGATAGCTAGCTCATAGTTAAATAATTCCATCAATTCTTGAGCCTTGTAAACTACATGAAAGACTTTATATCCTAAAAAAAGATGAGGCTAGCTTAACCTTCTATTTATTTCCTTGGGCTAATTATTTAGAATTGCTAGATCCAATTACAGTCTCATATTGCCATTAAGATATAAGAAATCCTTGATAGCTAGCTCATAGTTAAACAATTCCATCAATTCTTGGGCCTTGTAAATTACATGAAAGACTTTATCCTAAAAATAACTTAATATAATCCATTCTAGTCTAATTGCTATAGAAAAATCTTGCCTAGTGGTCCATCACCTATGCTACAGTAGTAAAGTAGTTAAAACATTCAAAAACCTTAGAATATTACAAATTTCATCAAAAAAATGTAAAAAGATCCTACAAATAGATGCAAGTGATCAATATTAAGGAGTAGTATTACTTGATGAATCATACAATCGTGCCATATATGATTATCAAAGTAGAAAATTAAAATTGGTGAAATACACTACCATTCTACCTTTAAAGGAATCCTTATTGTTAAAAAAGCCGTTGAAAAATTCAAATTCTATTTAATTGGAAGGCATTTCTTAGTAGAGATAGACATATTTTCTTTTCTAGATATACTTAACTCCAAAAGGAACATGTAGTTAAGTATTGGTTGATGAATATTAGGGAGTAGTATTGCTTAATGAATCATACAACTGTGCCATATGTGATTATCAAAGTAGAAAATTCAAAATTAGTGAAATACACTACCATTCTACCTTTAAAGGAATCCTTCTTGTTAAAAAAGCCATTGAAAGATTCAAATTCCATTTAATTGGAAGGCATTTCTTAGTAGAGATAGATATATTTACTTTTCTAGCTATACTTAACTCCAATAGGAACATGGTTCTTCAACCACAATTAGTATGATGGAAAAACTAGTTTGAACAGTGGAACTTTAATGTTAGGTATATTAAAAAAAAAGATGTTCTTTTAGACTTCTTTTTTAAACCTATAAAATTTAAACTAAAAGCTAATTTGGAGAACCCTCAGAAACTTTCCATTCTTTCTATCCTTATATGATGGAACTAGAGTTATCTTTTTACAATCATCCTCTAGTGCCATTATTTTTTGAGCATTTGCTTAGAAAAATTCTTCAAAGAAAGAATGAAATTTGTCAATTATGTTTTCATTGTTGAAAATAGCATGATAGGAGTATTTCATCCCACCATAATCCATCTAACCATTTCTAATTCATTATCTTTGATTTGATTTAACTTTGTTCTCATTACTAAGATTGGGGTATTTCTTATTCTGATATCTAGTCCATTTATTACCATAGGATGTCTTTTTAATAGAAAAAAAGTAACCTTTGCATTTATAAACTTTACCATTGTAGGAAGACTCAAGGGGACATACCATGAATATTCATGTTAGCTCAAATGGTTGTCACTTTTTAGATCCCTTAAAGAATGGGAATAAGATTTTATGAGAATTCCTTACCAGTATATTTTGGTTACATTCCACTCTCATTAGTTTTTAAAAAATAAGGAAGATGGAATCTTTTTTAGAGAGTATTTTCATTAGTAGATAGGCCTAAGCACTACATGGAATTTTATCAAATATTCTTGCTCAAGGTATGCTTAATGGATTGAAGCCTAGGTAACTATTTGTCTTACTAACAGAGTAAATCCAAATTATTTTCTAAAAGATTTTTGGCAAATTGCTTCTTAGAATAAGTGGAATGAGATTTCCCTAAATCTTATCTTGAAGGATGTAATAAAGCATATTAAGTATAGTAGATGAATCACCTTACGAAAGTTATAAACCTTGATGATAAGGACTATCCTAACAACATCGATTTTAGTAACATTGCAAAAAGTAGAAACATTATTGATAGTGGATTGTATTATAGTCCTTAAGGCCATGCTTTATCAAAAACTTTTATTTTATAGTGTTTGTTAATCTTTATTTCTCTGCATATTTATTGTAGAGGTCACATCTATACTTAAAATAATTTGTAAAAATAAGTTGATAAGGTGTAATATAAAAACTCTAATAGAATGATACTATGTATGTAGGAAACCTTATCCTTGTGCTATGTAACCTTCTTTATGTACTCAACTTTCACTTATAAATAGAAGTATTCAATTGCATTGAAGGCAAATTGAGCCCTCAAGTAAAAAAGTGTAAAGATTCTCCCTTTGAATATTTACCCTTTTTTTTCTTTTCGCTAATTTAATTCTTTTTCTTTTTAACTTTTTCTTTCTCCTTCTTGGCTTTTTTTCTTTTTCATTATTTTATTGAATGCATGCTTTATAGTTGTAAGCAGCTAGATTATACCATTTGTGTGTCCACCATCAATAGTAGGTTCATAAATAGGATTTCCATCAGTATTAAAAGCATGGATTGGGACACTAAGGCTGACACTTTCTTCTATTATAAGCTATTTTGGTGTTTGGGTAATTGATTGTGTTTGAAGTAGGTTTGTTTTTGGGAAAGAAATCTCAATTGGATTATTATACTTTTTGGTAAAAGAAGGTTATGGTATTTGTATAGGTTATTTAGTTGACTAGGTTTTTTTCTTCCATAATGAGTTACTTAAGAGTTTACTAATATTTTTACCAATTCTTCTTTGGATAACTATTTTAGGTCAAAATAATAGGTAGGACTCTAGTTAGGATCCATTGTGATGAATAGTGATTCTTCTTTTTCTTATGGGTAGGCTAAGTTAATAAAATAGGTTTGAAGTTTGAAGGTAAATTAGGTATGAAAAGTTTCTACATAGGCTTCATGGGACATGGACACCTTATAATTTGCAATTGAATTTTTAGTACAATTGATAGAGTAGGATTAGCTAGAGGAATGTAAAAATTTAGGAAAATAATGAAAAAAATAGTCTTTATATTTAAGATGGATTGGATGGTAGCAAGGCATATTTATTGGTACTTGTTACACTTGGTATTAAGTATTACAATTTGTGAAACTATAGGTAACCTTTTTCTGCCATGAAAAGTGAGAGCTATTTTGATTGCTCCAAAATGGACATGGGTGAACTCTTGTTTTTGCCAAACTAGAGTTAATTTTGTATGAAAAATAAGAGCTATTTTGATTGCTTCAAAATAAACATGGGCGAACTCTTGTTTTTGCCAAACTAGAATTAATTCTGCATGAAACATGATAGTAAATACTTGCTCCTTTTGATTTGCTTGAACAAGATGCTAGTTAAATTTAAAGGGTTGAATGTATTCTTTGATCTTTTTAAGATGAGACTTAACTAATGCAATTATTGTCTTGTAAGCTTAAGATCATGAAGCTTTTTCAAAACTTGATATGGATTAATAAGAGGCATTTCACAAATAGGGATTTTATTTTCTTTAGCAACATAAGAGGCTTTATATAGAAATTCTTACTTTTCAGCACTAGACTTTCTAAGTGAGTGAGAAGTGGTAAAAGGTTTGGCGTGAAGAAGAAGAGGTGGGATAAAGATAGTTTGACATGGTAAGCTATTGAGTTTAAAACACTAATCTAAGTAATAAAGTTATCCTTAACTTCTTTAGTTGAGTATAACAAAGCCTTTCTTTTGGCAACAGACTCAAGATACCATATTAAGAATAACTTAATAACTAGATCTTTGAAGTAAAATTTCTTTCTAATGTGGAGGGTCCTTAGAAAAATGCATCAAAGTTAGAAAATGGATAGAATTAAAGTAGCAAAGATAAGAAAGAGGTAAATATCAGAAAGGAGAATCCTTATACTTAGTTTTACTTCAAGGTTTAGTTTGCCTTTAATGCAATTGAATGCTTCTATTTATAGGTGAAAGCTAAGTATATAGATAAGGTTACACAGCATATGGATAAGTTTTCCTACATACATGGCATTTTTCTATTGAAGTTTTTAAATTACACCTTATCAACTTATTTTTACAAATCATTTTAAGTACAAGATGTGAACTCTATAGTAAACATGGAAAGATATAAAGATCAACAAATGCAATATAAAGTAAAAGTTTTTGATAAAGCATGACTTTAAAGACTATAATATGGTCCACTATTAATAGTGTTTCCACTTTCTATAGTGTTACTAGAACTAATATTGTCAAGATAGTCCTTATCATTATCAAGTTTTGTAACTTCCTCAGGGTGATTCATTTGCTATACTTGATATGCTTTATTACATCTTTTAAGATAAATGAAGGAAAATCTCATTCCACTTATTCCAAGAAGCAATCTACCAAAAATATTTTGGAAGATCATTTAGATTTACTCTATTACCAAACTCAATAGTTACCCAAGCTTCATTCTATTAAGGCAAACCTTCTCATAATTCCAAGTAAGGCTTGGTAAAAAATCCTTGTAAATGACAAATATGTATATTTATATATATATAATTAAGCTAAATATTTTTTATATTTTTAACGTATTCAAATTTTTTAGAAGTCCTCTAGAGTTCTTTGGCATCAAACTCTAGGGAGAAGTAAGGATGATAAATTGAATTTATCATATTTACTTTGTGAACTTTATATTAGTATAAGTATGAATGAAGTTCTGAAAAATTGATAAGACATAGCTAGTAACATGATATCTAAATTGCAAATAAAATATATCATATTATATCTGTTCTACTTAGTAATATGAATATTCAAATTGTGAACAATAAAAATAGTACTAGGATTACAAGCCCTTAAAGGAATCTTTTTTTATGTATATTTAATTTAATTTGAAATATAATATTTAAAATTTGATATAAAAATATTAATAAAGTTTAAATAAATTTAATTTTAATTTTAAAATAATTTTATTAATGGGTTATGCTATTTGTACCAAAAAAATCTATGAAATATGGAGTCAAATTATTTGCAGACCTTGGATTCACATTACAATGGAACTTATATAGTAAATCAATGGATAACAAATGCATCCTAAATTTTTAGAACTCATTTTGAAAATGTTCTCAAGGCATTTGAGATTTTCCTTTATTAATAAATAAAATATTAATTAACTAGTTCAATCAATATATTTTATATTAAACTATTAATTTACTTGAATTAATTTTATAATAAAAAATTATATTTTTATCATAATAATTTAATATAAAAATAATAATATTACAATTATTATAATATTATAAAATTTTTTATAGTTATATAATTAAAAAATAATAAGCATCCATACAAAGGCATGGGACCAACATTAGTTCATCCTATACTCTTAATCATAAAGCCTTTGAGCATTTGAATTGCTAACAAAAGATTAGCCATAGGCATGCTCGTTATAATGAATTCTTACAAGCTTACTTGTTCCTTCTCAAGCATAAGTTAGGAATCTAAAATTGCATTGCTAATACACTTAGTCAACATCATACCTTGCCATCCACCCTATAGCTAAAGGTTGTTGGATTTGAAGCTATCAAAGATGTGCATCAAAATGACCCTAACTTCAGTAGTATCTAGAATTCTATGGAGAATCAAGCTTTCCAACATTATTTGTTAGAATTTTATGTGGGCTACCATTAATCATAGGTATTCTATTTTTTAATAAAACTAGTTGAAAAATTATTCAAGAAATTTTTATTTTTTGAGGCCTAATTTGTTAAAATAATCTATCATATGAGCTTATAGATACTTGATTTTGAATTAATGTATTTGACGACTAAAGTATAGGCCTATACCATTTTTAGGCCTGTAATAGGGGGCTTAATAGGATTTTATTTATATTGACTAAGTCCCCTCTTCACTTCTAACTTGATTTAATCATTGGCTTATCCTATTAAGAGTTGCATACTTTAAGAGAAGGGGAAGGAGATCTATACCTATAATGTTTGTTTGAATACTATTTAATCTAGGAGAATTAAATTGATAATAGAGGTACGCTTCTGCAATCATTTTATTATCTAGTGTCCTAAATTCTATGTAAGATTAAAATTTAAATTTTTACAGTGGTATCAAAGTTATCTTGCATAAATTTAGAACTTCAAAACATGGATTCTAAAATATTAAAATATTTTATGTGTTGTTTATTTTATTCTTCCATATAAAAATAGTAAATTTTTTTAATCATTTTCATACATGGTGCTTATGTTTATAAATATTTTTATTTTATGATGGGTCTTATGTGGAACAAGTAAGATATATTATTGAATTATGTTAATATTATTTTAAATATTTTTATTTTAATTTTTTTATAAAAGTTAATTTATGTTTTAAAAAAAGACATGTTTAAGGAATCTGGTTAAAATTATAAATTTATCCTTATATTGATCTTGATTTAATTATAGCTATAATTTTTTAAAATAAATCTATATTTTGAATCTCATTGTATTTTTGAATTGCACATATTTAAAATATATTTATGTGCAAAATGATTAAAATTGAGGTAATTTAGGATGTAATAATATTTTAATTTTTTGATCATTTATTATTAGAACAAATCACATCTTATTTGTGCTTAAAAGATCATTATTTTGGATAATTTTTTATATCTCCAACCTTTTCAAAAGTTTATAATTTATTGTGGATAATTATCAACAAAATGAAATTATTCATATTAATCATAAAGACTTTGAGTTATATTATATACATGATTGATTTATGATTATTATATGTAACTACTTTCTTAAAGGGGTTTGTTGTATATTTTAATTAAAGATATTTTACGAAATATATAAATTTCTAAAGTTTCTTTTATTTTAATAATATATTTGTCCAAAGAGGACATGTTTTTAATACTAAAGTATTCTCTTAGTTGACTTTATGATTAGGAGAGTCTTTTATATGCTACATTTTTTACTTATAGGAAAATTGTAGTAATATATATTACAGCTTTGTTTATGAACTAAAAATTACATTCTTACTTTACAATATTATTTCTTAAATGCAACTACTTGCCCAAAGGGGTTTGTTGTATATTTTAATTAGAGATATTTTATGAAGTATATAAATTTCTAGAGTTTCTTTTATTTTAACAATATGTCTGCCTAAAGAGAACATGTTTTTAATACTAAGGTATTCTCTTAGTTGGTTTTGTGATTAGGAGAGTGTTTTATATGCTACATTTTTTATTTAAAGGGAAATTAATATATATTATTTCTCTATCCATGAACTAAAAGTTACATTCTTACTTCTAATATTGTTTCTTTCACTCTTATGGTAAAACTACCATCTTTTTTGTTAATTATTTTTTTAAGGCATAATTAAAATATGTTATTTTACATTGATTATAAAGCTAAATTAGTGTAGAAGTTCTACCTACTCAAAGAAAATAGTTTTTTTTTTAATATCATATTATCTTCTATGTAACTGAATTAATATATTGAAGAAAAACTTAATACATACTATGGCTTCGTTTGTTTCGTCGAAAAATACTTTTCACAAAATATAGTTATAAAAATGATAATATGAAAGGAAATTATTTTACTTATTTAATGTTAAATATAAAGAGTTTGAGGAAAGTAACTTCTCCAATTTCAAAAAGAAATTTGCTTTCCTCCATTTTCAAGTTTTTAGGTATCTTTTTTTTAAGTTATCAATATAAATGGTATATCATCCTTTTATTAGTTTATATACAAATAATATTTTCCTACGGAAAATACTTTCTGACGAAACAAATAGAGCCTATATGAGCTGCCCAAAGGAGAATTTATAATTATGTATTAGAAACTCTTATGTACAACTTGTTAATATATAAGAAATTGTCCTTTTATTTATTATATGATGTTAGATGATTTGTGCAACTAAATTTAATTTTCTTATATTATAAAGAGTTATTAAATGAATCTATTTTGAGAATAACATATATTATTATGTAACTTTAGTTACAAGGTAATAAATTAAATTTTATATTATTTATAGTATTATGACACATTAGTTATCAAATATAATTTTTTTCTTCCTGCTTTATGGTGAAATTATATATAAATTTCTTTAAAAATTATATTTAATAAATAAATTATTAATCAATTAGTGCAAATAATTATATTTTGAAATAGGTATTTTTTGGGAATTGTACTAAATCTTCGCATTATTAGGAGTTTAATTTAATATTATGAAATTTTACTTGTATTACAAAATGTGATACTTACATTCAAGAGCTTATTTTAATTAAAAATTATTTGATGATATTTGAAATTATTTACTTTATAAAAGTGCATTTAAATATTAAAATTTATTTATATATTATTCCATATATTTGTTTGTCAGAAAATCTGTATGATAAAGAGGTAGAAATTCATCAAATCTTATTTTTTAGATATATAATATTTGAATTTTGAAGTAATTTTTATTAACCATATTTTGCTAATAGTAATGAATTTAACATATAAGTTATTGTATATTTCTTTACGTACAGTCTAAAGCAACTTATAAAGTTCTTAACATATGCATTGTGAATCTTTTTTTCCTCAAAAAATTATGAGATGCCTTTTTCTAGTTAATAGTATATGTTGCTATTATAAGAAATTTTCAAATAATTTAAGTCAAATTTAAATTTTTTATTCATACTTTGTTCAAATAATCTTTAGAAATATATTTTAAAAAATTCTCTTATTACATTAGCTTAGTATTAATTTTTGTATTTAATTTTAATAATCATGCAAACTACTTGTTTGAGGCACATCAAAGTTAATTATATAATTAATTTATTTTAACTATTGATTTGTTTTATTATATCAAGTTAATGATTTGAGAAATTATAATTTTTTATATATTGCTAAAATATGTATATGGAATTTAAACATATTTCTCTTAAACCAAAGTTCTTTGTTTATAGGATGTTTAGAGGCTTGTTGAGATGTGGGCATCCAATTTTATTTTCCTATAATATGCTTGGCTAGTGAAAGTTCTATATTATATAGAATATTTCATCTCAATTAATAATTATAATATATTTGTTGGTACACAAGATGCATATGTCATATATTATTACACAATTTACTAATTTTATCATATTTGCTTTTAATCATATTGGTACATTATTATGCATTTATATATCCAATTTACCTATTCTTTATCAATATGTGTATATCTATATTGTGAAATGTACCAATTATTATAATTATGAGGACTAAGATTTGGTACCAGTTATTAGCTTATGAGCTTATATATATGGTTTTTATGCACACCACATTGGAATAATGAAAATTACTTTGATAAAGGTTAGGTATTAGGTGTAATATATTATTTTATATGATACTTTAAAAAGATTAAGATTTGTTATTTATTGATTAGTTCTTGATATATATCTTTGTGTCTTAGTTGACACTAATTTTAAACTTTGAGGCATTATAATAATAGATTTATCAAGACTAGGATTTAGTGTTGATCAATAGTTCTTAAGTTATATATTTATCTCTTAGTTGATATCATTTTGAAACCTAAAAACATTTTGGTTAATAGATTTATAAGGATTAGGACTTAGTATTAGTTACTAGCTTCTGTGTTTGATATTTGTCTCTTAATTAACACTATTTTGAAAATTTTGAGATAATTAAATTTATTGTTGACAAAAGATTTCTTTATTTTATTATTGAATTTGTTATAAAAAAATCATTGAGAATTGACTTGAAAAATAATATATTTTTATTAATCACACATTTAATACTATTTTTCTTAGTACACTTTCACATTAATGATTCATATTTAAGTGATTAATATAATATATATAACCATGGAAGGTCTTGGGTTGATAATAATACAAGTACTACCATGGTTTGATATTATTAGTTGCTTAAGTATGATTCATGTTTCAGGTATCATCTATTGGATAGTGTGTTTTCAAAATCACATGTTCAAAATTTTGTGTTCAAATTAAAAGTCATTTTCATGTAAAATATTTTAAAATAAATTCTTTATAATTAATGTTGCTCAAGTAGGAGAATGCTAGACTTTTTATATGAGCTACCATTAATCATAAGTATTCTCTTTTTTGATAAAACTAGCTAAATAATGATTTAAGATATTTTTATTTTTTGAAACTCAATTTGTTAAAGTGATATATTATATGGGTTTATAAATACCTGATTTTGAATTAATGTGTTTAGTAGATAAAGTGTAGGCTTATACCTTTATTGGCTTGTAATAGGATGGTTTTATAGGATTTTATTTATATTAATTAGGTTCCCCTTTCTGCTTTTAACCTAATTTAATTATTAGCTTGTTCCACTAAGAGCCGCATACTTTAGGAGAAAGGGAGGAAGATCTATGCATTTAGTATTCATTTGGATATTATCTTGTTTAAGAGAATTAAATCTACAATAGAGAATTCACGATAGAGGTACATTTCCACACTCATTTTATTATTTGGTGTCCTAAATTCTATGCAAGATTAAAATTTAAAATTTTACATTATCACCATTAACAAGGATTCTTATTCAAGGACTATATGAAATATTTCCTTTAATGTTCCTTGTAAGATGCAATCATTTAGGAAGCATATGATTGAAGATTAGTTGGTCATTTTAGATGAGATAAGACTGTAACATTGATAAAAGAAAATTTCTATTAGCCAAAGCTTGAGTGGGATATCATTTGACATATCCAACAATGTGGTACTTGTCATATAGCCAAGACTACAAGTCAAAACATAAGATTAAACCTACCTTTGCCAATTCTAATTGTTCTTTGGGAAGACATTATTGTGAATTTTGTTCTTGGACTACCTCATACATAATAGCAAAAGGATCTGCCTTGATAGTTGTGGACAGATATTCCAAAATGGCATACTTCATCCTATATTAGAAACCAATGATGTAGTTCATATTGCTAAGTTATACTTCAAAGAAATCATTTGATTTCATGGCATTTTAAAGACCATCACCTTGAATAGATACATTAAGTTCTCAAGCCACTTTTGGAAAACTCTATGGAAGAAAATGGAAACTAAACTTCAATTTAGCACTACTAATAACCCTCAAATTGATGGTTAAACTGAGTTTATCAATAGGATTATGGGGAATCTCCTATGAAGTCTTGTTGTGAAGAGTTTTCTTTAATGGAATCTTACATTTGTGCAAGTTGAGTTTGCTTATAATAACTCCACAAAGCAAGCTATTGGAAGATGTCCCTTTGATGTGGTATATAGGACATGGCCTTTTAGTCTTCTAGATATTTCCCTTATTTCATCATATCAGTAGTTTAGCACTGAAGTATAGCAACAAGCCAACAAGATTAAGAAACTTTATAAGCAATTATGAAAACAAATTCAAAGGCAAAACTCAATGTCTAAGGCTTAATGTGACAAAAACAAGAGATAAGTTTCATTTAAAAAAGGAGACTTAGTATGGATTCATCTAAGAAAGGAAGAATTTCCTAATTAACCAAATGTTAAGCTCTTTCCAAAAGTTGATAAACCTTTTTGTTAACAAGATTAAGAAACTTTATAAGCAAGTATGAAAACAAATTCAAAGGCAAAACTCAATGTCTAAGGCTTAATGTGACAAAAACAAGAGATAAGTTTCATTTAAAAAAGGAGACTTAGTATGGATTCATTTAAGAAAGGAAGAATTTCCTAATTAACCAAATGTTAAGCTCTTTCCAAAAGTTGATAAACCTTTTTGAGTAATAGAAAAAAGAAACGACAATGCTTACAAGATTGAGCTACCAGACATATATAGCATATCTATTAATTTCGATGTTATTGATTTATTGCTTCACCATGAAGAAGATATCTAGATGTAAGGGCGAGTTGTTTCCTAACCTGGGGAGAATGGCTATAGCCCAATACTCTAAACCTAGATATAGAGTTTCTTCATATGGTAGCATAACAAAAAAGATTTTTTTTTCACAATGGAACTATTTAAAGCTTCAACAATGGAAACTTTTTACAATTAGACTTGTCAGAAGATTTTTTACTAACTTGTGTATTGCCCAAGTATATCTATAATATTTTAGTATTTCCCAAAACTTATATATACCTTTGTAAATTTCATTCAAAGACAAATTGAAATGAGAATTCCATCATTAGTATAAATTAACTCTTCTTAGGCTTCTAAGCCAAACTAAGTATGTACTTATCTTTTTTTACTTTTTAATAAGAACACATATTGATCATCTTATAAACATTATATCATATTAGGATTGCATTAGAGCTACTGATGGAATAGATATAGCAGTAATTGTTCCCGAGGAGGATCAATTACGATATAAAGGAAGAAAAGGAATAACAATCACAAATATATTGACAACATATGATTTTAGTTTACTATTTACTTACATTTTAATTGGATGGGAAGGATCAAGACAAGATGCATATATTTTTCTTGATACAATTAGTAATTTAAGTCTATATTTTTCCAAAAACATCATTATGTAATTTTTAAAATTTTTAATGATTTAATTCTTATGAGACTTATAGATTTAGAACTGCATTTCATTCCAATTATATGACTTTTATATACATTTAGAAAAATATTACTTGGTGGACAAAGGCTATTATACCCAAAGATAAGATATCATTAATTAGAATTCCATAGTACAAATCTAAAAGGATCTCAAGAAGACTTCAATCAACTTTATTCATCCTCGAGAAGTTATATTGAGAGGGCTTTTGGTGTTCTTATAACTTGATGAAGGATATTATAAAAAAATATCTAAATATTTAATAATAGATTAAAATAAAATTACTTGTTTAGTTTTTGCATTGCATAATTATATTAGAAAAAGCAAACTTGATGTCCCGATTTTTAGAATCATAGATCAAAATCTTGAATTTTATACCTATTAAGATCTTTTTTGATGTTGTGGCTAATTCTACACAAGAAGGTGTTGAAGAATTAAGAATCGAAGAGGTGACAATTATTTGAAATAAAATTGCTTCTAATTTCATGATAGCTAGATCAACTAGATAACAGTTTTAGGGATATTATAAGCATTTGTATTAAATGATGTTAACTTTGGTTATAGATGAGATTTATTATTCAAACTTTATTTTGATTGGTACCATTTTATGTTGTAATATATATTAGATGAGATTGTTATTAAAATTTTATTTCAGTTGATACTTTTATTGATGTAATGTATTTTATAATTAATAAATCATCTTCCAATTGATTCATATGCGTAAATTATACTAATTGATCATTCTTCCTATTTCTCCCACTATCAACCTACAAAAAGTATAATATTTATTTTTATATAAAAATTAAATAATTATAATAAATTATAATATAATTATTTATTCTTAAAAAGAAATTTAATTATTATAAAAATTATATTAATTTAATTTTAAAAAAATTTAATATATAATAAATTATAATGATATATTATTTACAAAAATTTTAATTTATTAAATAATATATAGAATTTAAAATATTAAAATAATATTAAATTAAAAAATACTCAAATAACTTATAAAATATATTCATATCTTTATATATTATTTTATATATAAATAATAATCATAAATAAATAATTTTATCAAATATTATTATTTAATGGTTAATAGTAATTGGTTAGTCAAATTAATTAATATTAGTTATTAATTAATAATTAATTAAATCAATTATCCATTAATATAATCGACTAATTAGTTATGCGGATCTTCCTTTCTCTCTCATTGGCTCTTCTTTTGTCACCTCTCGTTCTCATTTTCAATTAGAATTTTATCTTTTGATTGATTTTGTAACTAACCGGGATTGCAAAGTCGATGACCTATTATTCTTCTTCGGTTTTGCTAATCTCTAAATGTACCAAAAGAAAAAAACACGTGGAAAACACAACTAATACTTGTGGCATCTGCGGCACCACTTCTTTCTTCCGTCATAAAATCCGATTCTTCCTATTTTGTTTTTCCTCTTCTCCTTCTTTTCCTTTGTGTCCCTCACGATCGATTCTCTCCCTCTTTTTTTCTTGGTATTGTGCAACATAATATTATCTTATTTAGTTGAATACGTGCATTAATTAATTCTTTATTAATAAAGGTTACAATTATTAATTATTTTTTAAATTTTATAATTTTATAATTAATACTATTGTTATAATTAATATATTTTATGATATAATGAATGATTAAATTATTATATATATATATATATATATATATATATATATATATATATATATATATATATATATATATATATATATATATATATATGAGGAATTGAGTTTTGATACAAAGAAAGATACTAAACCAACAATAGATGTTATTTTAATAAAAAAAATTCTTGATTGTTATAATTATTTATTTTTTATTTACTTATTATATTAAAATAAATAAAAATATTACACTTCTTTAAATGCATACTTTTTTATTATATGCTTTTTATCACTTATTTTAATATTATAAATACATTTTTATTATTTATTTTAATATTATGAATGAATGAATAGATAAATAATTATAATGAAAATAAAAATAAAATACTAAAAATAATACTATTTATAAATTTTTAACTGATATAATATTCACCACATTCGCAGATGAAGAATGTGTTTTTATTCAATTACGACACAATGATTCCCCTTGACTTTGCAACAATTTATTGATAAATAACAAAGGAAACCTGAAAAATCTGATAACCTTAATCGACCAATAGATTTGTTCCACGTGTGCGTTCGAGTTTTGTCTTTGATCATCTTATTTTCTTACCCTTGCGCAACTCGTGACGACTTTAACACCCCGCGGAAATAAACGCTTCAAACAAATAGAGACAACAAACTTTATATATGAAGACACGGGTTTGTTGGCATTGCCGTTCACCTGCTCCATTTTAATCAAAGTCAAAATGAAAAAAGAGGATTACTGAGGTCTTTGAGTACGACTTGGCCTCTTGCACAATACGTTTGAGAATAGAAGATTCTAAAGGCGTTTGATTTTCGAAATATTTTTAATATTTTAGAAATATTTTAAAGGAATATTATATTTTTATATTTAATTCAAGATTTAAAAAAAAATATTCGAAAATATGACATTTCTGAGAATCTTTTTATCCCAACATTCCCTCAAAATATTCTCATGGGAAGAGGTGAGTATCTCAAATTCTAATAAAATGAGAATGTGATATTAAAACATTCTTAGAAAAATTTATAGTGAGCAAAATATAGGAATATTATATTCCTATTAATTAAATTCTCAGAAATTACATTTTCAAGAATGTATACTTTTTTGTAAAAATGTATACTTTTTTTAGAATGTAATATCCCGTGAACCAAACGTCACCTTAAATCTTAACCAAAATGAAAAAAAAAAAATGTTCTAATTAACATCAATAACATTAATACTTACAAGGGAAGCATATATCTTTAATCGTTTTCAAAGAGAGCAGCCCACATTATTCACATTTAGTAATTCGATCTCTTATTATATATAATAAGAATACTTAAGTTATTAAATTTAAACACATAAGAATTGAAATGAAGATAGAATGTAATAGAGATTAATTTTTTTAAGAGGTATCCAATCTTACCTAAATCAAACATTTTCTACCAACTTAAATAGTTTAACCGTAATAAATTAAGAGAATGCTTCTTCACATCTTTCATATAATTCAACTTTATTCTTATATGAATAAATAATAAAATAATTATTATAAATTTTTTGATACTCTTATTATAAATATTTTTCAATAATTATAATCATTATTTTCAAATTTGATCCGCCCCGACCAATGGAACCGATTGAAACCCTAAATCAGAACTGATAAATGCTAAAATCCGATTGTTGTAAAAGCCTACTTCAAAATTTGCTCTCTCCTAAATATCATAAGTGTCTTGCGGACAAGGACCTAGGCTCTAAACCGAAATGGGTAAATGCACTCCCGAAAAATGACTTGTAAGAAATTATATTCTGTTGAACTCGAGCTTGGTACCTCCTTGAGAGAACAGATGGCCTATCCACTAGGCCATATTTCATTGTCTATCACTGTGAGATTTAATAATAATGCATAAGTAATTGAGATTTAATAATAACATATAAGTAATTGAAAGTAATGTAGTTAACACATATTAATTATGGAATTGTGAAAATAGTTTCACTTAGTCGATAGTATATATTATTCTGACTTAATTTATATTCGTGTCATTGTGAAAATTTTAATAATAGTATTGAAAACATATATTTTCTATTATTATAACAAAAATGTTTCAATACATATATACTTTTTAGAAGTTATTCAAATTATTCATCGCCAAGTCTAAAAAATATTTTAAAAAGTTTAAATTGAGAAATTATGAGAAATATTTAGATTTTTTAATACATTTTTTTTTACTTGGTGGAATTTTTGTATACTGTCTCTAGTATTAAGATAGCATTAATTACAATATGTCTTTTATAAGGAAGTTTATTGTGCATAAATTAATATAAACATAACATCAATATTTTATTTTAAGAACATATATTTACTAGCTAGATTTATTTTTACATACTTTTATACATATATAATATATAATTATATGTGCATGTAAAATATATTAATCAATTCAATCATCTGATTTGACCGGTCCATCTTTGATTTGCTTATTTTATCAGGTTAATGGCTAGATTGAAATTTAAAACATTAATTATAATAATAAAATAATAAGAACGATATTTTTTTATTATTTATAAAATAAATATTATTTACTATAAATATCATTCAATACGAAATAAAAATTAGTGAATCATAATTTTTTTTTGCTATGAGTACAAAAAATATATTATTAATTATAATACTGACGATAGAATTTAAAATATGATGCTTTTAGTTACTTATTTTGTAAATATTTTATTATATTAAATTATTTGATAAAATATTTAACTTATATTTTTAAATTGAATAAATATTTTTTATTTTATCATAAAAATAATTTTGGCATTGATTACTGTTTTACCATTCGATTATTGTATTATTTTGCTTCACCAAACATAAAAAATTGAGTGGCATAATTATTCTATGTATTCCTAACTATATTAATGGAATGTTCATTTCATTGTCTTCAATCAAACAAGCTGAAAGTATATTCTAATGATAAGAGATTTATATAGTAGTTTGCAAAAAAATAGTTTATTGGAAATTTAAATTTCCATGTCATCATTATATAAAAATGGTAATTTGAATTTAATGAACTCACATCGGTCGGTGGTGAATTTTATTCACAAGACTTCGCGTAACTAGAATTTAAATATTTTGGCACCAAAAACAATTAAATATTATTTTAATTAATAACATCAAGTGGTGGAATTGAAGTCTATTTGAGAACGAGAAGAATTTTTATTTCATAATTATTTATAGCCTGAAAGGTTTTAGAGATTAATAATTATTTCAAATCTAGCAATTTTCTTTTGTGACCTTTTTTCGTTTGAAACAACAAAGCACCTTGTGTGCACGCTACTCTTTTTTCAATGCTTATAAATTCGGGTTTCTTTTTGATAACAACAGCGTGCGTTTTCAAATGAATCCTTTGACTATTTTATTATGTGTCGTCTTACATCTGAACATGCCGTTTTCTGGACACGCGTGGTTGGAAAACTTTCTTGCATATAAAGATATGGAAATAAATTTAGGAAAATTCATTGATAAATTTCAGATAAAGATGGATATAAATTTTTTTACTTGAAATTATAAATTTAAATGAAAAAAGTAGTAGGATCAAAATAAAATTATATTTTTATTTCTCTAAATATAATAAAAAATAATATAAGAAAAATGAAAATATTCCAATGATAACGATATAGATATACTGACGAGTGAGCATAAAAGCTCTAGAATTTAGTGAGAATTGAAGCAAATTAAGTAGAAGTTCTAGAGACAACAATACAATATCACGTTAACAACTTGGAGCTTCGGCCGCCCTTAAATAGAAAGCTTAAAACATAATTTTCTTACGTTCATAAGAAAATTTCTTAATTTTTTGGATAAATTTCACTCATTTTGCCATAATTTTAGCATAATTATACTTTTACTAAAATTTTCATTATTTTCGATCAATTTTTTTCGTTGAAAATAATGAGATATCCATCGGAAATCTAGATTTTCTATGAAAACACATGATCAGAAATATGTTCGTTGAATTTTTTTTTTAATAAAAAAACCCATCAAAAAAGTATTTAAAAAAAATTAGGTGGTAAGAAAATTCAGCTCCCTCAAAGTTTTTCACCAAGAATCTGTTGGAAAAATAAAAAAATTTATTAAAAATAGTGATTTTTTTTAAAAATAGCCTATAATAAAATTTGTAAATAAAACATATGAATTTAAGATTAATAAATAATTCAAAATTATTATTTAAAATTTGAAATTATAGAGACACAAAATATCACATAAATAAATTATAAAATTATTAAAATTCAAATATGATGTGTCCAATAAAAAATATAAATACAAAATAAAAAAATCTCTCCAAGCCTAGTTGATTAAAATTTTTAGTATGAGTGTTCTCACTATCTATGCTAAATTGGGTTAGAGAAGTCTAAGGATAGGAAAGCCCTCTTGACTATTTACCAAGTGCTTGTTTTGTGTACATTAGTGGTAGGCACACTGGTGGAGGCGGGTGGGGCTGTTGTTGCTATTACATCTGATTGGCTTGGATCTCAATAACCTGTAGTGTAAATAAGGTAATCTTTTTCACTAGGCAAGACACTTGAGATGTGGGAATGTATTTAGAGTATGTTGCAATGGTGGAGGATGCCATCCCCATTGTAGGAGCCTCTAACCCTAATTGATATACACTTGACCTTTTTTTGAACCCTTGACTATCTCTGTCTGCAAGTCAAGGTTAAAAGGGTCGATCATCTAATCCCTAACAAATGATTACCCTTTATTCACCCCCCATATCTGAACCTAAGTGAGCTCCTTCTTCTTCTTCATAAAGGTTTCCTATATATAGTTGAACAATTAACTAATTACTTAGAATTGAAAAAAATTAAATTAAATAAAATGTCAATTTACTTGCATAAGATTGTGTAGCTCTCGATGACAACCACTTTTGATTCCTTTTTATAAGATGGGTGTGATAGAAAATTCCATCCATAGAAGGATCAACCCCAATCTTAACAATCCACATGTACAATAATGGAGGAAGTTAAAACAATTTTTATGATATTTAAAAC
The DNA here is from genome assembly GCA_020226215.1 of Sindora glabra. Classification (NCBI taxonomy): domain Eukaryota; kingdom Viridiplantae; phylum Streptophyta; class Magnoliopsida; order Fabales; family Fabaceae; genus Sindora; species Sindora glabra. The sequence goes on along the minus strand of CM035227.1, from coordinate 88,309,094 downwards.
TATATAAATTAACTAAAAATACAAATAATAAAAGTTAAGACTTACATACCATGTGAAACTAATGCTCCGCTATTAGAATAGAACCTTCATTGTGTAGGGATGACCCCTGCCTAACTATATTCAAAGCCCTATTCCTCTTATTTTGTTGGGGCTTTTAAGCAAACTTGAGATCGTCCTAGCATTTGCAAAGTCCCTTATACTCTATATCCTTAATCCAATCTGATTGAGTAAGTCTCTTTTTTCTTACCTCATCCATGATGTCCTTAAGTTTTGTGAAACATTTACAGTTGAAAATTTTTCACATTTGTTACTTGCAAATAAGGTTCCATGTGTAATCTTCTACAATTTCAAGAAAAAAATATTAAGAATTGTTAGTTAGTGAAAAAAATTATAATAAATTTGTTAGCTAGTGAAAAAAATTATAGTAAATTAAGTGTGGTAGTGGTTAAAAATATAAACTAATATGTTTCATAAACTCATCAAATAGAATCCTTTATGAAGGTTTTAGAATCACTAGCCAAATGGGTTATACACTATCATATTTGCTCTTTATGATGTGAGTAAGTGATTTGATGGGCTTCTTATGGGGAAGAAGCAAATACAAAAATTAATAATAAAATTAATTACCATATGTTCTACTTCAGAGAAAAAATTTAAATAAATAAAATATATTAAAAATGATTATATATCTATTCCTATAGAGCACAAGACTCTCCATAGGACTACGAAAGAGTCAATCAAGAAGTTGTGGGATACTACATGCTACAAAAGAAGGTTATAGCATTAGGGTAGACCTTATAGTCATAGGAGATTGCTATTACATAGCTTCTCTTAATAAAAGTTGCAATTATGGTAACTAGATTAGTCTTCTACTAGCACAAGGTGTGGGCACAAATATGAATAGGTAGTGATCACCTATTACTAGGACTAGGGCTACCTCATATTGATCGGCCTCTATCACATCTTCATCAAGTCGTTTGCCATTAATAAATAAATTAATCGAACATTTAAAAATTTCTAATTAATCACTAGATAATTAACTAAATAAAATTAAGTGAGCATGTAAAATTAATTATTCAAATTAACTAAATTAAATGAACTAAATATTTAAAATCACCTATTCTAATTAATTAATAAATTAAGTAGTTAGCTAATTGAACATTTCTAATTAATCATTAAATAAATAAGCTAATTAATAAAATTAAATATTCTAATTAAGTAAATAAATAAAGTGAGCAATGAAGTAAATAAATTCACTAAATGTTTCTAATTAATGGTACTAAATAATTAACTAAATTATATAACCTAAACATATAAAATTAATTATATTAGTTAAATAAATAAATTAATTAAGCATCAAATTATTCTAATCAGCTTAACTTTTCTAATTAACTAAAAATTTAAAATTATTAAAAGAACTAACAAGCCTTTGTATTTAAAATATTAATGAAATTAATAAGGCTTTGGAATTAACTAAATAAACTAAACATTTATAAATAAAAAAATAAACTAACTATGGAGAAAGGGAAAGAAATGGTTTTGATAATATCAAGGTCAAAATTGCACAAAATATTAAAAAAAGTTAAAAATTAATCAGTACAATTAATAAATAGAAATAATTTAGTTGGTTTACAATTTACAAATTTACCTCAAAAATGTAAAATTGAAGCTCAACAAATTCAAGGATTCGAATGCACGCAAAGGGAATTTGAAAAAAGTGAGGCAGAAGAGATTTTGTGTTATTTCATACTATTCGAACTCTTCCGTGGAGATCCATCGGAAATAAGTGAGAATATGAACATAAAAAGCCACACCGTGTTTTTTAAAATTTTTTTATGGATTGCCATTGAAATTAAATGTGTCCAAAACGTCAAGACTTTCAAATTTGGTCGCGTCAATAGACTTCCGACAAACAGTTTCCGTCAGAATTCTGTAATTTCTAGTAGTGAAAATCACATTCTTTTTAATTTAAAAAGTATATAATGACTTTCACTTTTTATACATTATATATACTATTAAGAATCTGTAATCCAAATAACATTTAATATTTCTTGAAATTTTAATTTTATATCTTTTTTTACATCCAAAATTCAATCGCTAATATTTGTGTATGTGCATTTATTTAGTGATTTAATCACTTTTGCTAGTAACAAAAAAATAATATGATAAATATATAGTTTTAAAATAATTTTTTTATATATAATTAGATTAAATGTCAAATAAAGTGACTATAATCTATCCTTTTTTAAAGAGTGAATGTACATATATGTATATACATGAGTGGAATTTTATGATAAAAAATTAATTAGTCCTTTAATCCTTTTTTTTTTTTTACATATGCAAATAAATTTTCAAGATTTTTATTTTCATAATTTTAAATTGCGATAATATTATCTACAATATTGTTGTACTTATTTTACAATATCAACTTTTTTAAATTTTGCTATGTAATAATTGCTTATTTTAATTTTCATTTGTGCACAATTTTACTGATCGTAACCTAATCATAAATACAGTTTCCAATTGTTCTTCCCTCTAGTATCAAAAGACAGGACTTTATTATTCTCTACAGATAAACCTAGCCGTTTGCAACAATTTCGAAGTATAAAATTTTGTCATTTTATGAATTGCATGTTGAAACTATCGACTAATCAAGATGATGGCTTTCCTGACTACCACAATAAACAAGAGAAAATCAATTCAAAAGTTGCTGCAACAATGCATTTCCAAGCAGACAAAAACATATATTACCATTAAAATTTTATATTGTACGATATTAACTGGGGATAAAAGGTCCAGAAAGCAGAACAACGCTACCTAGAACTTTCTTCACGCGCCCGAAACACTCTTCTGAGAAACTTTGGCCGCATTTACATTACAATAATAGACTTTACCCGACATCCGCGACATGTACTATTTTGAATCAAAGATTATAGATTTAATGTTAGGGGATTTTAATTTTGTGATCAAAGAATGAGTGAAAAATATTTTTGGAATCATTAATATTTTAGTAAAATTGTAATGATCAATTCATTATTTAAATAATAGTTATAGTTTAAAATCGAATATTTTATAATAAAAGGAACTTTTATAGCGACATTTAAGGATGATGGTTAACGTGGATTACTTTAGTTTGAAGGGAAAAGGAAAAAAAATCACACACCAACTTGTTTGAAGACGTGACATTTAAATTTTCCTACATTTGATTGAGAAATCCTTTTTTTTTTCTTTTGATAAGTATATAAATATATTGGTGAGTGGTTGAGCATATAAGCTCTAGAATTTAGAGAGAATTGTAGAAAATTGAATAGAAGTTCTAGAGACAACAGTACAATCAACTTGGATCTTCGGTCGCCGTTGAATAGAAAGTATAAAACTTAATTTTTTTCTTATGTTCATAAGAAAATTTCTTAATTTTTTTTTTGATCAATTTCACTCTCTTTTCCATAATTTTAGTATAATTACACTACTGCCAAAAATCTCATTATTTCCAACGGATTTTTTTTTTTGAAAATAACAAGAAATCTAGATTTCCGATGAAAACTGTGATCCAAAATATGTTCATTGAAAATTTTTTGTATAGAAAAATCCATCCGAATAACATTTCCGACAAAAATCAGGTGGCTAGAACATTCAGTCCCCTCAAAAATTTTCGTCAAGAATCTGTCGGAAAAATAAAAAATATTTCTGTTGAAATCGATTTTTTTAAAATATAGCCTATTATAAAAAATGTAACTAAAATATATAAATTTAAAATTAATAAATAATTCAAAACTATTATTTGAAAATTGAAATTATAGAGGTACAAAATATTAGATAAATAACTTAAAAATTATTAAAATTAAAATACAATATGTCCAATAAAAAATACAAATGCACATTAAAAAGAAAAATCAATCCAAGCCTAATTGGTTGAAATTCTCAATATGAGTATTCTTGCTATCTATGTCTAGTTGAGATAGAAAAATTTGAGGGAGGAGGGGCCTTTCAACCATCAACTAGGCGCATGCTATGTGTGCATTAGTGGTGGGCGCATTGGTAAAAGTGAGGACATATACTAGTAATACTTGAATAAAGACTAGTAGGGCTATTGTTGCTATTGTGTTTGAATGGTTCAAATTTCAGCAACCATCTACTTAAGTAAGGTGACCTCTTCCGTTAGGTGAGATATTTAAAGTGTAGGAATGTACTTAGAGTGTGTTGTAGTAGTGGGAGATGCCATCCTTACCATAGAATCCTCTAACCTTAACCCATATACTTGATCCTTCTTGAACCTTCGATTGTCTCCATTCACAAGTTGAGGTAAAAAGGCTAACCATTTGATTTCCAATGGATAATCCCTCTTCATCCACCCCTTGCATCCTAACTTGAGTGAGTTTTCCTTCTTTATAAAGGCCCCTTGCACATAATTGGATAGTTAATTAATTATGTAGAATTGAAAGAAAAATTAAGTTAAATGAAATGTCAATTTACTTACACAAGACTATGTAAGTCTTAATAACAACCATTGTTGATCCTTCTTTGTGAGATGAGTGTGATTGAAAAATTCATCCATAAAGCAATCAACTTTGGTCTTAGCAATCTATGTGCACAAGAATGAAAAAAGTTAAAGCAATTTTTATGATACTTAAAACTATATAAATTAACTAAAAATACAAATAATAAAAGTTAAGGATGACTTACATACCATGTGGAGCCAATGCTCTGTTATTGGAATAGAACCTCCATTGTGTAAGGATAACCACTACCTAGCTATATTTGAAGCCCTATTGCTTTTACTTTGTTAAGATTTTTAGATGAACTTGGGGTTCTCCCGATATTTGCACAGTTCCTCCCATTCTACATCCCTAGTCCAATTAGGCTAAGATGGTTTCTTCTTCTTTAACTCATCCATGATGTCATTGATTTTTAGGGAACCCTTGTGGTTGAAAAAATTTCCACATTTATTACTCATAAGCAAGGTTTCATGTGTAATACTTCTACAATTTTTTAAAAAAATAGAATTATTAGCTAATGAGGAAAAAATTATAACAAATACAATAATTGCTAAAAAAATAAATTAATATGTACCATAAACTCATCAAACAAAATCCTCTGAGAGGACTTCAAAATTGATAATAAACTGGGTTATACACCTTCTTAATAACTCTTTATGATATGAGTAAGTTATTTGATAGGTTTCTTGGTGGGAAAGAATCTAATACAAAAATCAATAATAAAGTTAGTTACCACATTATTCTACTTTAAAGATGAAATTCAAATAAACAAAATATATTAAAAATGATTGCATACTCATCCCTTTAGGGCATGATACTTTTCTTAGAACTAAGAACTGGTTGGTTAGAAAGTGAGGGGACACCAAATGCCTTAGAAGACAACTGCAATATTAGGGTGAAACATGTAGCCATAGGGGACTATTGTTGCATAGCCCTACTTGGCAAAAGTTACGATAATGGTGGTTAGGTCAATCCTACACTAGCACTAGGTGTAAGCACAAATGTCTATCTAGGAAGAGTGTGAGTCAGTGGTGATGTCTTAGTACCAAGAGTAGGATTGCCTTATCTTGATTGAACATTTAAAAGTTTCTAAATAATCACTAAATAATTAACTTAATAAAATTAATTGAGCATTTAAAATTAACTATTGTAATTAACCAAGTTAGTTTAATTAAATATTTAAAATTATCTATTCTAATTAAACAAATTAATTAAATAATTAGCTAATTAAACATTTGTAATTAATCATTAAATAAATAAGTAAATTAATTAATAAAATTAAATATTATAATTAAGCAAATAAATTAACCGAGTAATTAACTAATAAATGAATTAATTAGATGTTTCTATAATTCCCTAATAAAAAAATTTAAATTTCTAAAATTAACTATTCTAATTAAATAAATTAATTAATTGAGTAATTAAGTAATAAATTAACTAATTAAATATTTTCTAATAAATCATTAAATAATACACTAAATAAAAAACTAAAATTAAGTATTAACTATTCTAATTAAATGAGTAAATAAAGTGAGCAATTAAGTGAATAAATTCAGTAAATATTTCTAATTAATGGTATTAAATAATTAATAAATTATATAACCCTAACCACATGAAATTAACTATTTTAGTTAAGTAAATAAATTAACTTAGCATCAAATTATTCTAATTAGCTTAGCCTTTCTAATTAACTAAATATTTAAAATTATTAAAACTAACAAGCTTTATGCTTAAAATATTAATGAAACTAATAAGATTTTTGAATTAATTAAATAAACTTTGTAAGTAAATAAAAGGAATAAACTACTAGCCTCCATTCATGCATGGAGAAAGAGAAAGAAAAGGTTCTTATAGCACTGAAAGTTATAATTGCACAAAATACTAAAAAAAAATGTTAACATTAATTAGTACAATTAGTAAATAAAGTAATAGAAACAATTTAGTCAATTTAGAATTTATAATTTTACCTCTAAAATGCAAGATTAAAGCTCTACAAACTTTAAAAACTCTAAGCCAAGAGAATTTGAAAAAGTAAGGGCGAAGATTACGTACTATTTCATAGTGTTTGAACTTTTCCAATGGAGATTTGTTGGAAACAGTGATAATATGAACATAAAAAAATCATGTCATGTTTCTAACAGGTTTCCCATGGATTGCTGATAAAAATGAATTCATAAGAAGCATCAAGACTTTCAAATTTGGCTGCGCCAATGGATTTTTGACGGACCATTTCCATCGGGAATCCTGTCATTTTTAATAGTGATAATCACATTCTTTTTAATTTAAAAAAACATATATTAGCTTTCATTTTTTTTATACATTCACTTCCATTTTGTTTTATTCAAATATATAATATCAAGAATCTACCTCCATTTTCGTTTATTTGAATATACATTACCAATTACCAAAAACCTTAAGTGATATTTGATATTTCTAGATTTAATTTTATATCTTTCTGTGTGCACATTTAAATAAATGTTTAATCATTCCTATCATATTAAATGTATGCTTTTAAAAAATGAAAAATTTTAAGAGTGAGTGTACATTTACGCATATACGTGAGTGGAATTTTATGATTAAAAAAAATTAAATAGTCTTTTAATCGTTTCTTACATATGCAAATAAATTTTCAAGATTTTTATCTTCATAATTTTAAATTACGATAATATTATGTACAATGTTGATTACAATCTCCACTTTTTTAAAATTTTGCTATGTAATAATTGCTTATTTTAATTTTCGTTTGTGCTCAATTTTACTGATCGTAACCTAATCATAAATAGAATTCCAATTGTGCTTCCCTTTAGTATCAAAAGACCAAGACTCTTTACTATTCTTTACAGGTAAGCCTAGCCGTCTGTAACAATTTTGAAGTATTAAATTTTGTCATTTTATGTGTTGCAAGTTGAAACTCTCGACTAATTAAGATGATGGCTCTTTTAACTACCACAATAAACAAGAGAAAATCCATTAAGACTTGCTGCGCCAAATGCATTACCTAGAAGACAAAAACATATATTACCATTAAAATTTAATATTGTACAATATTAACTGGGGACGAAAGGTCTAGAAAGCCGAACAAAACTACCTGGAACTTTCTTCACGCGCCCCAAACACTCTTCCAAGAAACTTTGGCCGCATTTACATTACAATAATAGACTTCACCTAACATCCGCAACTTATACTATTTTGAACTGGTTAAATAAGTGGATTATTTCATTTTAAAGAATAGAGATTTAATGTAAGGGGATTTTAATTTTGTAATCAAAGAATGAGAGGAAATTTTTTGAGAGCCCTTAATATTTTAATAGGATTATAATGATCAATCGGTTGCTTAAACAATAACTATAATTTAAAGTCCAACATTTTATAATAAAAAATATTTTTATATTAATATTTTAGGATGATAGTTAAAATTGATTACTTTACTTTGAGGGAAAAGAAAAAATTATACACCGGCTTGTTTGAAGACGTAGCATTGAAATTTTCTTGCATTTGATTGAGAAAACTTTAATATAAATCTGCATTGATGTGGACACTCAGCCATTAAAGTCAAGAAAAGGAAGCTTTAAAGTTTCTACAATTCTTATATTATCCTTGACTTCCTCAAATGTAATCATCGCCTTTTCAAACCATTTTTTCACTGTTATTTATAGCAGAGAAACCAAAAGGGATTGAGGACAATTGAAGATCAGAATCCACAGAACTTGTTCAGAAATTCTAATTCTGAACCAAAATGGCAACAGATCATCAAAGAATCCACCCAGCCCATGATGTGGAATCTCCTGCAGCTACACCTACAGCTCCCTTGGTCCCGAGAAGCATGTCGAAATCCGACAAGGCCGAGCCGGAGGCACCTGCCGCCTCTCCTCCCCCGCCGCAGCGGACCTTGCCAGTGAGGCATTCCAAGCCACCAAAGAGAAGAAGCTGCTGCTGCAAATTCCTCTGCTGGATAATATCCCTACTATTGATCCTCATCGTCGCCATCGGCATCACAATCGGAATTCTGTACCTCGTTTTCCGGCCAAAGTTCCCGAAATACTCCGTCAACAGCCTCGACATAAGCCAGTTCAGTCTCTCCAACAACAATGAACTCTCTGCAACATTTAACGTGTCGATCACTGCAAGAAATCCTAACAAGAAGATCGGAATATACTACCAAGGAGGAAGCCGCATAAGTTCATATTACGAGGATACGGAGTTATGTGAAGGCTCGATGCCAGTATTCTATCAAGGTCACAAGAACACTACAGTTCTTAGTCTGTTTCTTTCTGGGAAAACTGAGAATGCAACTGGCTTGATTACTACACTTGAGCAGCGACAGCAGCAGAGTGGGAATATTCCTCTGGATCTTCTTGTCAAACAGCCTGTTAGGGTTAAGCTTGGGAAGTTGAAATTGTTTCAAGTGAAGTTTAAGATCAGATGCAGATTGGTGGTGGATAGTCTTTCTGCAAATAATCAAATCAGCATTCAGAGCAGTAGTTGTAAGTTCAAGCGCCTTACGCTGTGAATTTACAACATATATTTATTTGGATTATATATATGAAATTTGCATCATCTACCTTTTTCATTTAATCATATTTCGATTTCGCTGAGGTGGTCGAGATGCACAAAATTTTTATGACAGTGAGATTCAGAATCTCATGGTTTCTTTTATATACAATGGGACCTGGAAAAATTTTTGTGTCTGTTTTTCTTCGACATTATAGAAGTATGATCAACGAAAGAGAGGATGATGCAAATTCATATGAATGTCATGGCTAGATTGCTATTTTTTATTTTTTTATTTGATTTCTATTTGGGATTTTGAATAAAAGATGGAGGATGTTACATTTAGGTTTTTTTTCCTTTTTTTTATTATAAATCCTCCATCAACACTTGATATACGGTTTTTGTAATTTGGTTTCTTCTTTCAGCTACTTTGACTACTACTTATATGGCATTATCATTATCATTATATATTTATATTCCTTAGTTATCAATTTTTGCGCCATCCGTTTCCTTAATAGACAAAAATCTTAGTTATATACACACACGCAAAACGTATAGAAATAGCTTGAATAATAATGCTGTTCAATCGATTAAGTAAAAAATTGTATATAATAAAAATAATGCTTTCGGCAGGTATTCAAAGTACGTTTTATTGGTAAAGATTCTTATGATTTTTACGCCAATAATATATAAATAGAAAATTATGGGATCTAAAATTAAATTTCAAATATAAATCAAGAGTTATCATTAAATATATAATAAAGTAAATTTATAAAATTTAATTTAATAAATATAAAAAATTTAAAATTCAAATTTAAATCTTGTTTTCACTTACTTGTAGTATTTTTATAATTTTTGTTAGAAAAATATTTGGGTTTTATATGCCTCACGTGATGGCGTGAGGCAGCAAATACATTATAACGGAGTTACAAAAAACTTTCAAACTTAATTGTCCATTATCCAAATTATTGATTTACTAACATTAACAAAAAATTTAAACGAATTTTCACAAATTTTATTTTATTTTTTATAATATATAAAATCCATGTGGTAAAAAATATTAAAAATACAAACACGAAATTTTAGGACAAATGTTTTTTATTAGTATTAATGGTAGATGATGCTATTTATAGACAGTTTTTTTTTAATATTTACCTATAGCATAAATTAAATAAAATTGGCCACACATATTTAAAATATATTGTAACAATGAATTTGTTTAAATAACACACTGTAAAATCCCCTAAAAAATATTTTTTTAAGAATTATCTTATAAGAATAAATCTTGTAATTAGAATGAAGATTAAAAATTACTTTTACTCACCACAAGTTAATAATTCTTTCTTGAGTAGATACAATATTTAATCTCTCATTTATAATAATAATCATGACTATTATATCTTTCAAATTTTATAACTAGTATTATTAATCCTTTATTTTTACTTTTATTATGATTATTCATCAATCTCTTCATATGTAACACTAAAATCAATGATAAAAAGAAGTAATAATAAAAAATAAACATGTATTTAATATTAGTAAGGTAAGATTTAATAATCAATTTTAATAATTTTCATCTACTTAACGTTGCAAGCAAATGAAGAGATAAATAATTATAATAAAAGCAAAAAAGAGGCCAATAGTGCTAGTTATGAAATTTGAGGAATATAATAGTTACTATTTTTATAAACGAGGGATTTAATATTTTGTTTACTCTACTTATTTCTAACAAAAACTAAGATTATATCATGTGCTTAAATGTGAGATATAGTATGAGTGTAATATATTTACAAGCAACATTTTAAAAGAAAAAAAATACTTACAATAAGAAGATTTAGTATTAGCTGATTAATTAGTACAATTTATACACATTAATAAATGTATTAATGTTCATTCAAAACTAATAATAATATTTGTTCAAAACAAATAGTATAATTTTTATGGTAAAAAACTAATAATACGATAAATTGATATTTACTTAAAAGCAATAATAATGAAATTCAACCTAAATAAAAAATTGAATTTAATAGAAAATTAAAAGAAAAATTAACGGATAGATGAATTTTAAAATTAATGACGTATTACGAAAACCTTTAAATTAATTTGAGTGCAAGCTATATGTCCACATCAATAGGTTTTATTGCTCTACAATTCCGATAAAAAAATTTTTAGTAATGAATTTATATATACTTTTTAATAAAGGTGATGTTGGGCGATAACTTCTAAAAAGAATACATAAATCATTATCATGTTATTAAAATGAAGGACGAAAACAATAATTTGATTCCTTATTTATAAATGTGGTGATTATTATATTCTTTAAATTTTATAATTATCATTATTAATTTTTATTTTTATTATAATTATAATTATTTATCCCTGCTTTACATGAATATTAAAATAAATAATGAAAAAGTAATATAATAAAAAGTTGTCACGACGTGTTAGATTGTAATTGATGTGGAACCGGTTTCTAGTTGTCACAAGCCTAACTAAATTTATCATTGGTTTCATCTTGCAATTTGGAGCAATAAACATATTTTATTACTTTCAAAGAAACCACATATGGGGTTTTGTATAAAAGATCACTCATATGTAGGTTCTAACTACTACTATGTACATTCTACTATAATTAATTATGATTGCATTTCATTAAGTGTAAAGGAGCCTCTTAATCTTGGTTTGCTGATAGAGGTGAAGAAGCTTCTCCAAATGCATCTATTAAGAGGTAAACAAACAAAAATTTGAGGCATGCGACTTAATAAGCAAATAATCTACTTAATTCTAATAAACTCACAATCACTAATGCATATACAATTTCAAAAGTAATTATATTACAACATTCAATATTTACTCACATTCAATCGAATCAACTTCATAATCCAACTATCATTTAAAAAATAAAATAAACATAAGTAAATCCTTTTTATATCTCTCGGCCATTCTTATCCATTAACAAATCTAACCTTATCTCTCCACACCAGTCTTATTTAATCACAAACATTTTTGTACTAGATCCGGATTAAACATTCCTTCATCACATCAATATCCCCCAATCCACATTTATGTCATCATATTTCAAGTCATCATATTTGCATTCACACATATCAGATGAATGTCATCATCATCTATGTTGTAATAATATAGCTTAAATAAATACATCACAAAACATTAGAAAGTGTTATGAATATAAATTCCAATATGCTTTTTATGTAAAGGAATAGTTAAGTATGACATTTGATTATAGCTTTATTAAGGCATACCTCAAGGTTATATTCGAGTATCATACCTTTCTGGGTTTTCCAAAATTTTCATGATTTTTTTATGCAAATGGCCAAATTCCTTTTTTATATTTGAATAAATTCAACCAAACTCAATTTAATCATGAACTAAACATTTACTACATACAACCAGTAATAATCCATTACTATTTCAACATATTATTATTACACAATCTAATAATCAATTAGCAACTTTGGACACTTTAAGATAAAAATCACCAAATGGTACCAAATTAATTACATTAAGTAGATTATCTACTTACTTGGTGTTATAGGGCAGAAGAAATCAAAATATATATTGATTGGTCTCTATCAACATCCAAGCAACAAGAATTAACCAAAAATCCTAATTCCTTCCCATTTCTAACTATAATGTTATCAATCCACAAGTTTGAACTTTAGAAGTTTGAGATTTACCTTGTATGTTGTGGTGTTGACACTAAATGTTGAAAGAATTAGCTTGATTCTAGTTAAATGATTGGTAAGAAAGTGTGAAATTAGATAGAAGATGAAAAAATGTCTAGAAGGATAATTTGGTAATTTTAAAAAGGTTCGAGCTAAAATGGAGAAAAAAGCTTCTTAAATCTCCTCTGTACACCTCTATTTAAATCTATGATAAGAATTTATAATGGATCATCCTAAAATTTAGCAAACCAAAATGAAGATAGAACGATAATCACACTACACTTCAAAAAAAGCTAGAAAGGAAGTGATAAGTGATGAATTTGATGCTATAAAGGATGAATCATTTGATAAGTCATAAAGTTCTTTCAAGGACTTTAGAGAGAAAGCTCATAAAAGAGACCTAATTTAATTGTCAAAACTCAAATCTCAAATCTAAAATCCTTTTATAAAGAACAATCCTCTTTAAATAACCTTAGAGAAAAACTAGAGTAATTAGGGTCTAAGTATATTTTATTTAAGTCTAAAGCAAACACAAATGAACTTACTTAAACCCAAAGCAAACACACTAATAAAAGTTAACATATATTTTTAAAGTAATAAAATAATTAACTTAAGATAAAAAGGTAAACTAATAAGCTATAAAACTCTAATTCATGAAAAAGCCTAAATATTTTCAAACATAATAAAAATAAGAATAAAATACAAGCTAAGGCTTATAATGGCTAAAATAGCATTAACTAGCCTAAATGACCTAAATTATCTTCAAAATAATTTACATAAGCTTTAAGTTTGCTCCTTAAATTACATCGTTGATCCTCTTAGATTTGCTATTTGAGATTGCCCTTCTTAGGATCACATCACTAGTGCCCAACCACTTGGGTGGACTTTTGATTAGTGGGGTATGTTGACCCTTCTTGCAATCAGCAAAGAGGATGTGCCAAAACCTAAAGCATTGGCCACCACAACAGAAGAAATTCTAAAGATTGTACCTAAAATAAGTGTCACACTTAATCTTAAAGCTTTATCATATATGTTTATGCATGAATTAAATTTCTTAGCTAGGGGTTTATATTACACAGGGCAAAGCCAAATGTGCTATGATAGTGGTAAGATCACTACAATGAAAGGTTACAAATAGGTAGATTTCGGTAAGCTATTAACTATACCATCGAACATTGCCTAATAATCAAGTCAAGGTAGTTGTGAACAAGTCTTTGGTCTACAAGGTTAAGATGTCGATGGCAAATAATGTGATCTAGATAGTAGATAAAGCTTATAAGACCTTTATCATATGGCTAACGACCCTCATTCAATATTAACTAGATGTATCAATATGTATTCTCCTATCAATAAAATTTTTATATATTTTTTAAAGTTATTTTAGTATTATTGTATGAGATTATTAACTGTTGTCATTATGTTTTAACAACCTCCTCATCGTACTGAGAAAAAACTATAACTTTTCGATCTTGCTTGGAGTGAGCTTCAATGATACCTTGATAGGTCTTAGGGCAAGGAGTTTTAGGTCATGCTCTCAATTGGGGTTGATATGGTGAGACTAGAAAATTTAATTTTTATTGAAAAATCTTCCATTAAGTAATTGCTAAAGTTTGAGGAGCTCGATGTGACTTGTATCTAGCTTTAGATTTGGTAAATTTATGCTATTTTCTTTGATAAAATATAAATTAATTAAACCATTATCTAAATATAAGTTTAGCTTATTTCAATCCTTTTGTAAGCATTACTTTGACATGTTGCCATTGATGAATATTGCATATAGATTCCTAGATCCATATTAACTTGACACGTAATCTGTATTAGAAGAAGATAAAAGGTAGGACTACATTATAAAGGCTTTATTGCAATAACTTAGGAAAAACTCTTATTTCATGCCATACAACAAGAGGTAAGTCTCACTTATGCTTCATTTATGATTTTTTAAAACAAATTTTAATAATTATATTATATTGTAGTGGCTAATGAATGCTTGCTTTGGTAATGTTAAGGAGCAGGCTTATCTATTGGATAGATTCTTTGTTAGGAGAAGTGTAATCCACCTTGAAGAATTTCTTGTAAAGAGTTTTAACTACAGCTTCCAAGAAAAGCTTAAAATTAGGGCTAGGCAGATCTTTTAAATGGAAAAAATATAAGTATGTTGTTAATAATAAGATTGTATCATATTTGACCAAGAAGATTGTATATTAATAGGATCAAACTGACTTCTTATTTTATTATAGTGCCTAAAATAGCCTAAAAATATGAAGTATGGCTACTGTCTAATGTGTCACATGCTTAATTTGTTGTCTACTTGTAAATACGTTACTAAGATAATCACTTACTTATTTACAATTCTTCATATACTAGATTAATTAACTAAATTGGTCTTAATAATAACATATTAATTATGTATAATTCATAGTATTTCAAGGATAAGCCTCAACCATGCACTAGAGTACAATTTAATGAGGTTAGAGAATGTTAGATAAGATATTTTATCTTGACCAAAGTTGAACCATAATGAATGGTTTTGGGTGTTCCCAAATATTACTATTGTTTATAATTAAATAAGTTATTATAAATTAGTTTTTTATAGTTAGCTTTGTTGTAAATGACTTATTGTAACTTGTATTTTGATATGTAAATGAGAGTTTGGACACTTTGTATGAAAGTTCCTACAATTGATTGTCTATTATTAATTTTTATCTCAGTTTGTTATTGTTGTTGTGTAACGTTTTTATAGGTGGTAATTAGTTGGATCTTATATGTTAATTTGTTCCATGCATTTAAAAAAAATATAAGTGCATAAAAAATGTTGATATTCTACTTATAACTGATGTTTTTTAATATACAACATCAGTTGTTGTATAAACAATTGATATTTATTATTTGTTAGTGGCACAATGTCATCGTTTACACATGAGTTTTTTATAAATAACTAACATCTAAACCTAAGACACTAACATGATTTAAAAACAAAAGGAATGAAGTAATGACATTATTTATAAATTTCATCTTAAGCCTTTTCTAATCTTAAATTGATTTTCTCTTTGATGAGATATGCTTTTTTTCCAACCTTAAAATAATTCTCTTTAATTTTATATTTTTGCTCAGTAAGTTCTTTTTGTAAGAATAAATCTTTGTTAACTCATTGCTAGACTTATAAGATTGTGTGTTCATTAGAAAAATTAAGAATTTATTCTTGCAATTTAGTTTTTAGTTTTATAACCTACCATATCTTATTGCCTTTCATTGTGGTGCAACTTTTATAGGTTTGTATAGACAAGAAATTTGATTTTATCCATCTTTTTTAGCTTTCAGTCATGTTATTTACTATCTATTTATATAAAAATATATACCATCATTTTTGTAAAATTTAATGAATGTTCTTTGCATTTGTAAAGATTGAATTCAACTGTGCTTTTCTAAGGAATGCTAATTTTACATGTTAAGCAGTAGGTATTAAGACAATATTTAGCACATCACTTGTCTATGATTAAGATTTCAATATAAGCTCTCACACTTTTTAAACTTTTGTTACAAGATTTATTATTGAAAATTGTTATCATTTGAATTTTGTTGTTTCATATGAGATATTATCAATAGTTTCATATGGATATTATTTTTTATTTTTGAGTGCAATATTTTAGAAGGCTAAATATAGGAAAAATATGGAGGATTTAGGAAAAATTACTAATAAAAGAGGTTAAGGTTTGGACGAATGAACTTGGGTAAGAGGAGTGGGGTTGATTAGATGAGGGTAGAATATACTATATCAATTATTAATATAAATTAAGATATAATCCGTTATGATAATCAAATACAAGCCACTAGGGAGCTTTTCTAAAGATATAATCCTTTATGATAAGTGAAGGTAAGCCTCTAAGGTGTTACTCCTGAGGCATAATCCTTATTGATAAGAAAATACAACTTGGGTTTTTTCCTAGATTTGCCTACAAATTCATTATTCATATTATATTGTAATGTTAATAAATCATCATATACTAGTCAAGCCTAAAAATAGTTCTGATATCATCGTTCACAACATAAATCAACCAACTTTTGCAAGAAAATTATGCTATAACAAGTATTCATATGCATTAAACATAAAATTATTAACTTTCATCATTTTAAGCTTAACACACTAAATTATGTAAAACCATCATCATATTAACAATTTGTTTGATTACCTAATTATAAATGGTTTGCCCTAATTAATAAAACTTCAAAGAATTAAGGTTGAATCACCCAAATCCCTAATCTCTTTTTCAACCATGAAAACTGGGCAAATGATCACCAATAATTTTAGTATGAGATACTTACCTCAATTTAGCGAGGATTTGCTAATGATTTAATAAAGCTAGTGGCTTGATTCTTGTTAAGCTTAATTGGTGAAGATGAAGAAAGGCAAAAAAAGAAGATGCATAAGTAAAATGGGTTCTTAGGTTAGCTTAAGGAGTTATAAGGAATTTTACACCTTAGGGGTATTTTAGAAATTTAAAGGAAACTTAGGGGTATAATTGAATATAATTATCCTAAATTTCTTTCATACATGTTTACTTAATTCTAACCATACCTTGACCCATACATAATCTATTTCCTCTATTCTTCACTAATTTACTTTATATTTAACCTTAAAATTTTATCATTTTCTACAAAATTCTTATTCTAAAAAAAAAATCAATTAACAAGTTAAATTATTATTTTTTATACACAACAATATCCTATTTATTCCTAGTTTCTTGAGGGGTGTGACAGAACAACTTCCTACTATTTGATTCAAAATGGTCTACAATCATTCAAAAAACCTCAATTGCAAGGTTCTAGGCATATGTAAAGCTTGTTAAATATAAGGAACAATTCAGGTGATCTTTTCTTAACAAAAAGCTCAATTAAAGACTTAAGGCTAGTCCATAACAATTTTATGCCATAATCACTCAATTTAGCATATTGGTCTTTTTCTAAACATTCTATAGCTTGTTTAGCCTTTCTCAAAGCCTTGATAATGAGATATCAAGTACCGCAACACCATATGTTACTTTAATATGATTATACACCTATAAATGATCCATGCTTGGTTGTTCTCTAATTTTAGGAGTTAACCTATTAACTATCCATTCATGATTAGCAAGCTTGTTTCTAACCTATCTTAGGCATGTATGCACATAGTTAAATGTTTAATTCAATAACTTTATGATTGGTTACTAAATGAACATAAACACACTTATTTGCAACTTTCCACTAAATAGATTGCTCTACACCTAATTGAGTTATTTTTTGAGAATGAAGTAGGTCTCTTTAAGCATATATTAAAATCTCTAACCACATATTTAGATGTGTCTAAATTAGTAAATTTCATACCTAATCCAAATGTTAAATGTCTAAATTATGCTTTCTTTTTATGTTGTGGATAGTTCTCATGATCATTAGTTTCATCATCAAAACCATCCCAATTAATAAGCTTATTAAAAAGGTATTTATCGGTATCTTTAAAGGTATCAATAAACTCCTTTCCTCCATTGTGTTAATCTTATATATGCATCATTTACCATTTCATTATCAACATAGTAGGAAAAGTAATGGTAAAAGATTGCAAGTTATAAAAATTCATGCAATACTCTAATTTTAAAAAAATGTACTAATTCGTCATTAGTTAAAGCTACTTATGATCAATGGTAAGATGAAGTAGGCCATATATGGTTTAGAAGGATTGAAATAGATAAATACATTATATTCATAAAAGTTCATGTGTAAGAATCAAGTTCACTACTTCACTTGTAAGTTGATAATGTTAATGTATATATAAAAAACACCCTGGAACAAAAAACCTAATAGGATAAAACAGAAAAGCCTAATGGAAAGCTTAGTCCAAAATATAATCTAGTCCAAAATAAAAAAAAAAGTATTTTAGAACTCTCTAGGCTAGGGTAGAAAGTGGATATTTCTAAAGAAATCTTATATTTTTAATAGGGAAATATTTTTTCATTAATAGGGAGATTTTTTTAGGATGAGTCTACCTTTGTAACGATTATAAATACCCTAAAAGAATTGTAGTTTGGTATCATCAAGTGAATAAGAAATCTTTTCTCCAATTGAAGAGTTTTCTTTCTTCTTCTTTTCCAATTTGGCTTCCGAGTCATTTTGACATTAGAGCCGATTTTTCTAGTTTCCTATGCAAATGTTTCAATTGGAGGTGGTTGGAATTCTTATTGATTTCATGGTTTTACAATTGCCAACCTTGAAACCCTTTTTTTCAGTCACTTTCTCAACAAAACAACATTGCAAATAGGTTTAAAGTGGCTTAAAATGCCTAAAAAGTCATGATAATTGGAGTATCCACATGCCATCACACATATTCACCAGAGTTCCATGTGTCAACCACTCGCGCCACATGCCATACGCGCCTGATTAAGGTAGAAGACAATCATGTAAGTGCCATATCATCCACTACATAAGTGACATGTGTCAAAAGGCACCACGTTAGCATATCCAATCAGCTCATCTAATGTCAGCTGAGGAGTTAAAGATCTAGTGCACATTTAGTGCCATGTTAGCCACTATAGTTGCGCTTTATATCTTATAGGCCACATCAATAACCTTTTTAGCATAATTTTTCATATTTCATAATTACCCCTATACTTCCTCTTATTTCCACTTTAACCCCTATTTTTTCTTAAAATCACAAAAAATGCCTAATTTTTTCATAAATTTCATTTTGACGCAACACTTTTCCAAAAATTCCTTTAAACCTATATTTTTCTTGAATTTGTAAAAACACCCCAAACCTTGCTAAAATTCAATTTTAATCTTAAACTTTGCTTGATTATTACTAATAACACCAAAGCTTTCTAAAAACTTTACTTTAACCCTATAACCCACCATAAATTATCAAAAGGCCACTAAAAAGAAAAAATAAAAGAAACACCTAAGAGATTAAGATGAAAGACATGCGAAGGCATATTCAACAATTGTAAAAAAATATTAATGCCCAGCAAGCCTTGTTGAATCACCAAAGAAATTCAGAACATGATTCCAATAGTAGCTCCTTTTCATCAATAACAAGCTATTGACCTCGAAGGCAGTCAACCCAAGGGAACAATATTAAACTAAACATTTCAAATTTTAAGGGAAGGCTCCATTCAGATGAATTTGTAGACTAGCTTCAATTAGTTTAAAGGGTGTTCAAGTTGAAAGACATATTGGATGAGCAGAAAGTCAAAATTGTTGCTGTTAAGTTGAAGAAACATGCTTTCATTTATTTAAAGAAGAAACAAGAATGCAAAAAACAAAATAAGATCAGGACATGGGAGAAAATATGGCAAGAACTTATACATAAGTCTATACTTGATCATTATTATCAAGTAACTTTATTCAATTGCAAATTTTTTGCCAGAAATCCCTATCTGTGAAAGAATACACTAGAGAATTTGAGAAATTCATAATGAAGTGTGATATCTAAGAGAAAGAAAAGTAGACTATTGCCTACTACCTCGGAGGTATAAACTTTAAGATTGCCCAACTAGTCTAGCTTCAACAATACTGGACCCTAAATGATATCATTTAACCTGCCATTCAAATTAAGGAATAACTATCCAAAAAGTCCATATTCCAACCTTTCTCCTCAAGAAACCCTACCTACACCAATAAAACTTAAGCCCTATAACCTAGTACCTCAAATAAAACCTCACTTGAGCCCATTAAAGAAGCTAACCTTAAACTACCTAAATGCTTTAAATGTCAAGGATTTGATCACATTGCATCAGATTTCCTAAATCAAAAAATCATCACTATTATGGAGGGAGAAATTCAAGAAGTATTGGAAGAATAAGAGCTTGAGTAGCCACAAGATGAACCCATTGAATCACCTGTGTTTGATAAAAAACTTATCCTTACCGATCATGGAGAATCATTGGTGATTATACAAAGCTTACACACCATAGCTAAGAAGGATGGACTATGGCTAAGATATAACATTTTTCACACTTGATGCATAGTCCAAGGCAAAGTTTGTAATATCATCATAAACAGTGGAAGCTACGAGAATGTTATATTGAGATATATGGTAGAAAAGTTCAAACTACCTACCTAGAAGCATCCATACTTTTACGAGTTGCAGTGGCTTAATAAAGATAATGAGGTAAAATTTACAAAATATTATCTTATTACCTTTTCCATAGGTAAAAAGTATTAAAATGAAGCATGGTATAACATCATCCCTATGGAAGCTTGTCATATTCTTTTAGGAAGACCTTGATAATATGAATGTCATGTTATATATGATGGTTATACAAATGTCTATTCTTTTGAAAAAGATGGAATAAAGATCAAGTTAGCCCTATTACCATATAAAAAATTCAATTAATCTAGAAGTGAAGCTAAGCCACTAATTTCCTTAACATCCAAGGCCAGAAGTCTAAACATTGTAGTAGATACTCTCAATAGAAAATACACTTTACTTTCCATTAGAAGATGCCCATTCAAAGTAGTGTATGGTACTCATCCTTTTAGCCTACTTGATTTAACATCATCTCCTCCCGATTGTTAGTACAATGCAAATTAAAGTAAAAAGCAAAGAAGCTTCATGAATAAGTCTGTGCAAGAATTTAGAAATAGAATTCAAAATATAAGGCCCAACGAGATGAATATCGATGGCAGCATACTTTCAAAGAATGAGACTTGGCATGATATACTTGCGA
Organism: Sindora glabra; assembly: GCA_020226215.1. Taxonomy (NCBI): domain Eukaryota; kingdom Viridiplantae; phylum Streptophyta; class Magnoliopsida; order Fabales; family Fabaceae; genus Sindora; species Sindora glabra. Next base: position 88,287,728 of record CM035227.1, on the reverse strand, counting down.
AAAGAGATGTTCCCAAATTAACCTAATGCTAAGTTATCTCTAAGGGCAAATGGACTATTCTGAGTCATTCAGAAGATCAATAACAATGCCTACAAGATAGAGCTATTAGGCTCCTATGGTGTCTTTACTACTTTTAACATTGCTAATCTTTCACCATATTATGAAGATGATAACTAGACTCGAAGGTGAGTCTCATCCAACCTAAGGAAAATGGAACAGAAAATCTAATGGGATAGAACAAAAAAGCCCAATAGAGAACCCAATCTAAAATACAGTCTAGTCTAGAGTCAGAAGAGTATTTTAGAACTCTCTAAGCTATAGTAGAAAGTGGATATTTCTAGAGAAATCTTATATTTTTAATAAGGAGATATTTTTTAGGATGAGTCTACCCTTGTAAATAGCTATAAATATCGTAAAGGAATTGTAGTTTGGCATCATAAGTGAATAAGAAATCATTTCTCTAATTGAAGAATTTTCTCTCTTCTTCTTTTCCAATTTGGCTTCTAAACCACACCTAAGAAGAAATTTGATAATATCATTTTAAACAATAATTATTATCTTATACTTATTATATCATTTTTATAATTTGAATAGAGTACAAGTTTTAATCTTGTCACCAATAAAGGATTAACCTTATAGATTGAAAATATCATATTAACTATTGAAAACTACATAAACATTTAAGCATATTTGTGCATTGGTGACAAAAAGTACAGGAAAAGATATAAGAAAACTTGAGAATGGACTTCACATGCTGTTTGGAACTCCTAGTCAAATTTATAACCTGATCCAAAAGAGAACATTATGCATTAAAGCTATCAAGTTATTAGTTCTCACGAGTCTATGACTTTTGCCTTTCATTACTCATTTGGATTTAATCTTTTCCAAGTACCATTTCTATTTGTTAAATGATGTTTATAATAATTTTTTTTCGTGATTATTCAATAGGAATAATTTGTTAAAATGCTCAATAAGGTTTAAAGATCAAATTTATGATTTGATCTACATACTTTCTAATAAAATCATAATTTGCAAAGATGCTAATGGGATCCAAAATCAATTTTAAGAGCCATTATTAGGCCATTTTTAGAACTCACATATTTTTCTTAACTAGATAGATGAATGCCATAACTAAAATAAAGGACTTTTAGATTACAAATCCATTAGGCTTTCCATTGGAATTAATAATAAGATAAAAACATAAAACTTTTCCATGTCTATCATATTACAAAAGAAATTAAGAGAAAGAATGAAAAATGATTAAACATTTTATTGTAATCTTAGAAAATTGATACATAAAGTCACAAAGAGTGAGCAAAAAATAATTACTTGATCATAGATGAGAAAGCAATAGAGCCACTAAGCAATCTTTATTGAATTCTTAAAACTTAAGGAAAGCATGGTAAAAGAAGGAAACAACATAATTGAAGAAAACAAAGCCACCATGTTTCACTTCTAATGTGGATGAAGATATGAATTTGTTAATAACTGCATGCTAACATGGATTCTCAATCTACCAGAGTGAATATTCATGGTGGAGCTAGATGATCCAAGAAGCATTTTCCATCCATTTTAATCATATGAGATAATAAAAGGACTAATAATTATATCAAATGAAAAATTCAAAGACCATTAATTATGGTTATAAAAATTAAGTAATGAAATAGTCTCATACTTTGTAAATTAAGGACTAATCGATGCATTTACTTAATGTAGCGACAAAATGATAAATTATAAGCCAATGTTTGTTAATCCAATTGAATATAAAGGTACAAATAAGATCACTTTAACTTCTCTTGGTTAATGGTTAAAATCCCCCTTAATTCACCCTATCTGGCAAATAACTTTTTCTAATATAGGGTCCTTGACACTTAAGAGTTAGTTAAATAACTATATTTTAAACGTGATTAAACTTGTGATAGGCCAAATTTTAAGTAGGCTTAATCTTTATGGGTAGAATTTTACTTTTAAGTTAGCTAGATTTTCTAAGTAAGCCTAGTAGTTAATAGTTAACACATTTATGTTTCTTTTTGTTTTAACTTGTGTATGTGGAGAAATAGTATTAAGTTATTCTCCTTTCTCCCTTATGCCAATTCTTTTGCTTATGGTTGTTTTGTTTGTTTTCAATATTACTAATTGATAAGAACATTTTTATCAATTGGTATTAAACTCTACTTCAAATTGTCACCTTTTATGTAAATATGTGAATGTTGATAAGAAATTAGAAGCAACTAAGAAAAAGATGATGGAAGCAATGGATTCCAAGTTAAAATAATTGGTAGAAGGAATGGATGCTAAATTTGAAGCACTTTATGCATTATTAATGGAAGAACCTACCCCATCTACTAGGAGTGAGTTAGGCCAATTGAAGGATTTAGAAAACTTACCATAACTTTAACTCTTTAATAGATTTCCTAGATTTAATGGCCATGAGTTTTAGACTTAGTGAAATAAATATGAGTAGTTCTATGCTTTAGAGGAGTTTACTATAGGTAGAAGGTTGAAGCTCATTTTATAAAGTATGGAAGGTTGAGCATTTCAATGAAAAAAGCATTATCTACTAGATAAAGGTAATTTATCCATTAAGAAGCTTTGATGTTTGATATGGCTAAATGGTTTGATGGATTTTTTTATGATCCTTTATTTGAATTAACCAATCTTAAATAAATTAGCACCTTTGAAGTGTACATGGAATCATTTAATGGTTTAGTTGCGATGGCTAGGTTGTCTGAGACATGAAATTTGAGTTATTTTCTAAAAGAATTAAAAAGGAACACTAGAAAAGGTTATGAGGTTATTGAAACCTCAAGATATTGGAAAGACCATGCATTTGGCTAAGCTATAGGAGGATTTCTTGCTAGACATCAGTACTAACCCCACTTATAATTATGTTCTTAAAACTATTCCAAGTTGTAAGAACCAGCTTTCTTCCTAATAAAACACCCAAGAGCCAAACCTAATAAACATTCTTCTAACCAAAACTAACAAATTTAGCCACCTATTGTGCTTAATGCTTACTTTGAACCTAACTTCTATAAACATTATAATCCATCAAACCCATGGAACCATTACCTACCACCCCACAAACAAAATAATTAACTTTAATTGACTAAAAAACTAAGCTAAAGTAAAATGAATAAGTGAAGAGCAAAAGGATATTGCATGTATTGTTAGGAGTAATATATGCCTAACCATAGGTGTAAAAATTTAAGATTGTATGCTTTGGTGATAGAACTTGAGGAATATGGTTAAGTGAAAAGTAACAAAAAAAAAGAGGAACTGTTTAAAACTTCTTAAAAGGATGATGTTGCTTCAAAAAATTAACCTACTTAGGAAGAAATTTTAATCTCTATACATGTTTTATATGGCAACAAAGGATTTAATACATTAAAAGTGAAGTGAATTGTTAAGAAGAAAAAATCTCAATTCTCATTAACACTGTAGTATCTGTAACTCCCTTACTTATTAACACCTTATTCCTCAATTACTAGATGATTATTACACACTCATTCGCCATCTACCTGAAGCAAATACGGAAAATCTCAAATTTCTGTACTTTATACACATGAGCAAAAGTCATATAATTATACAAAAATTCAATTTACAAAATATACATCCGTCACATACAATATCACCAACTATATAAATGTTTACAACTTCAAAAATATCATTGTCCTTTATCATGAGGGCCTTTGGAAGCATCACCTGGAATGGTTAATAACAATATAGAAAAATATAAGAAACAAAGTTTCCCAGTAGCTAGCTATTTCCATAAAAACCTTTCAAACCATTCCAGATCCTTAAGCAAATAAAACATACGTTTCGAAATCAATTAATCGATTATCATCATATTCAATACCATACCATTGTAGGAAATATGCATTTCACACAGCAATCATCAATTCCATTCAAGGATTTATCTCAATATCTAGATGGCCATCACAATTAATCATACCTAGGCCTCACACAGCATCACGCTGTCTTCCCGGGGTTCCCGAGCCAAAAGGCCTAACACAGTATCACACTGTCTTCCCGAGGTCCTTGGCCATAGGTACCACACACAACAAATGCACTATTATCCCCGAGGATCCCGAGCCATAGGCCAAACACAGTATTCTACTGTCTTCTCGGGTTGTGCCACAACAATTCCATACACATTCCATATAATGGCATAAAATACAGAAAATCATGTAAATAGAAAACAGCTTAAGGATAAAGCTAACTACCTTTCACAAGCTTCCAATGTGATGTTCCCTTTGCTCTCACTTAAAAAATCCTTTATACTTCCTCTTGCCTTTGCAAGTTGGCAAGTTGTTACTCTTTAGTCTATACAAATACACATCATAGCTTATATTAGAACATTATCACTTTCCCTAATCCTCATGTATTCTTTACTTTCTTCGCTTAAATAAATGCATACTTAGATGCTCTATACTTTGATTTCAAGCCTTGAAATGACACATATGAACATTAGAAAAGGATCCAGGGGTAAAGCCATGCAAATCCTGAAGAAATCAAACCAAAATGTTCACTCAGCAAAGAACACGGGGTTGAACATGGGACGTGTTCTACCCCGTGTTCAGAACATGGGGTACAACATGGGCCATGTTCTGCCCCATGTACATTACTGATCAGCCTTCGTAAAAGAACACGGGGTTCAACATGGGCCGTGTTCTACCCCGTGTACAGAACATGGGGTACAACATGGGCCGTGTTCTACCCCGTGTACATTACTGATCTTCCAAAAACACAATTTTACATGGCTAAACCTCCTTCTCCCCTTGACTTCTCAAAAGGGAAGTTTCATACACACATTCATAACTCAAAATTCATCTTCCATAAGCTTCATAACTCATAAGAATCATCCTAATTTCATCAATTTAACCAAATTCCAAACAAATCATGCCAATACTACACATGCACCATTATGCCTCTAAAACCCAAGTGTGTACATCATGGTTTCTTGCTATTTTTACACCAAACCAAAGCCATAGATCAACATAACAACATCTAAAACACCATTAAACATGTTCAAATCATCCTAAACTCTATGTTCAATCACCCTTGACCATTCCAACATCAAAATCTCAAGAAACTAAAAAGAGCACAATAAAGAGCTTTTAGAGGAGAACAATTTTACCTCTTGCAACAACTTGAAAATCCTTACTTAGAGCTCCCCAAACTTGATCAAACTTGAGCTTTTCTTTAATCTAAACACACCAATGGATAGAGCTTGATGAGAAGAGCAACTTTCCCTTCTACCACTAAGCTTAAATCTCACTATTTTTAGGTGAAAAACTCAAAAGAAACTTTCTCTCTCTTTCTCTCTCTCTCCTGCACGTTTTAAGCTTGCTCCCATGGAAATTTCTGCAGCTTTTAGGAGAAATGGAGAAGAAGGAGCTTTCATGAAGCTTCAAGGGCATTCTTGCCATTTTCTTCTAATAAGGACACTTGTCCATAAGTCCATTGGCCACACTTGCCATGTGTCTATTGGCCACACTTGTCATGTGTCTATTGGCCACACTAAATAAAATCACATATTACACCCCAAACTCTTAGTTATTCATATTAGATCCCAAATCCTTAATTATTTACACTTTAACCACACCCGATTCTGCACTTTTGCAAAATAGTCCATAGGGTTTCTGTCTATTTAAAATTCCTTACACTATCAGACTTAGACAACCTCCCCTTTTAGGGTTTTCTAACCTCCTCTGATCATCTATACTGTTTAGGAGAATTAATTCTTTTCCCACTATCCTTTTTCCTTCAAAATTCCGTTTACCTTTACACTTAAATCCTTTCAACTTAAGATTCACCCACTAAGCTAACTCAAACGTGCTCTTCGTTTCTACGACCTTAGAATTAGAGATTCAAATAATAGAATTGAAAATTCAGGATATTACAGTATCCATAACTTCATCGATGAAAGCTACGATAAGAGTTATAAGTGCAAACTAAAACACATACGTAAATGTTAGGTGTTAGTTGCTAATGGTACATAAATGGAAGTTATGTAGAATTGTGAGAACCTAAAGGTGTCAATTTAAGGGCAGAATTTATAACTAACTTATTAGTGTTGCCAATGCATGGATATGGAATCATTCTAGTTATTCAATGGCTTGCAACCCTAAATATTGTACAATGGAACTTTAAAACTATTACAATGTAATTCAACAATAAATGCTAGTAAGTGTGTTTGAAAAGTGAAGCAAAGGGCTATGTGCTTTCTGGAAACTTAAGGCTATTAAAAAAGAGTTGTCAAATGCTATGGCATATTGGTTAACTATTTAAAGTATTTCAGAACAAGAAAGGAAACTTCTTTCTTTCAATTTTAGCACTAAAACATGGATAAAAATTGGTCCATGGTAAGTTTTCAAACTAAATTGAATCAAGTATTAGATAAATTTCAAGACTTGTTTAAAGTCCCTACCTAGTTACACCCAAGCAAATCTCGTAATTATAAAATACTTTTAGTGGAAGATAGTTCACTTGTCATTGTCTAGCCTTACAAAAATGCTCTTATGCTAAAGTAAGTTATGGTGCAAGAAATGATAAAGTCTAGAATAATTCGATCAAGTACTAGTCTTTTTGCTTCCCTAACGATACTAGTTAAAAAGAAATATAGGGATTGGAGGTTTTATGTTGATTATAGGAAATTAAATGTCATGACTAAAAAAATAAGTTGATTAGTGAAGTCATTGATGAATTGGATGAAGCTAAGTATTTCACTAACTTGGATTTAAAGGTCAGATATCACTAAATCATCATGTACCTAAAGGACATCTATAAGATAGTATTCAAAATGCATTTAAGTCATTATGAGTGGTTAGTTATGCCCTTCAACTTGACCAATGCCTCGGCTAGATTCCAATCTCCAATGAATAATATCATTAGGCTATATTTGAGAAAATTCCTTTTAATATTTTTTTTCAATATAATGATCTAGGAACACCTAATGTATCTTAAAGTCACTTTAAAATTACTAAGGAAAAATTAGCTACCTATTAAAAAGGAAAAAATGTATTTAGTTATAATAAAGTGAAGTATTTAGGCTATGTTATATTTGAAAAGGGTACGGAATTGGATCCAGAAAAGGTATAAGCTATGTTGTAGTAGCCTACTCCTAAAACTTTGAAGACACTAAAAGGGTTATTATGATTAAAAAGATACTACAAGAAATTTATGAAAATTTATGGCAAGTTAGTTAAACCATTGACTGATTTTCTAAAAAGGGATTCTTTCTAATGATCTAGCTAAGCTTAAGAAACTTTTGAATCTTTTATGCTGGCTATGTCCACAGCACTAATTCACAATATACCTAACTTTAACAAATCTTTTGCATTAAAGATTAATTCCTCTAAGTTAGGAATTAGGGCTATATTGAAGTAAGGAGGTAAGTTTATTGCTTACATAAGCAAGGGCATGAAGCTAAGTACTGATCCATGTTTGCCTATGAGAAGGAGTTATTTGCCTTAGTCTTTGTAATTAAAAAATAGAGCTCTTATCTTATTAGGAATCATTTTATCTTAAGATTGATCATCAGGCCTCAAAGCTTTTATTTGAGTAGCAAATAAACATACCAATGCAATAGTGATGGCCGAAGAAACTTATAGGATATGATTATAAAACTAAATACAAACAAAGGCATAAAAACATGATGGCAAATGTATTATCAAGGCAATTTATTGAAACTAACTTGTAAATAATAATAGTCTTTATAATCAGTTTTGATATTCTTAAACAAGTTTAGTTAAGTCAGACTTCAAATGCTAAACTATAAGAGAGACCCTGACTTTACAAAACAATCCACAAGCTTTTCCAAATTATTTGTGATGAGATGGAGTGCTTAAGAAAAGGGGAAAATTAATAATAAGAGCAAATTAATAATTAAGAAATCAATTGCTAACTCACTATCACAATTCTTTAAAAGGAGTCATTATGAGGCTAAGGTTAAAGGGTATGCAAAAAAAAGGTTAAGGAGTATGTTAGATAATGTGAAACCTGCTAAAGGTTTAAACTTGAATTGCCGACTTCTATTAGAATTTTATAACATTTTTCCATACTCGAAAAAGTTTGGAAATCCACCTTTATGCATTTTATAACTTATTTACCTATGGCTATACTATTGTGTTGGTGGTAGTCAATAGGCTGACCAAATACAACCACTTCATTGCACTTTCCTACCCTTATTGTTACTAGTTTAACCTAACTGTGATTAGCGGAGAATTCATTATCTAGTTTTTACTAGCCTAATTTAAGTTAATCATCATAATTCTAGTTAATTAACTAAGACATATAGTTAAAAAAAAGGCTTTCAAGTAGTCTATCTATAGATATCTTGTATTATCAAAACTAAATTGGAAAGTACACTTCCTATCCAAGCCTTAACGATGTAGTGGTAGAGACTCAACTTGGGTATCTACAAAATAAATCGTGAAGGAATGAATTTAGGGTTTAATAAGTAAATACTTTATAAAAACAAACATGTTAATATAATATTCTTATCCATTAGATTTCCTTTCTATAAAAATAGCATATTTAAACATCCATAAATATCAATTTGTACATCAAATAGCCAAAAGGGCTCATTCATAACCATATCATCACATACATTCCTAAATAACATCAAAAGGTTTAATCATAACCACATTATTATGATTATATCACAAAAAAATGATTAATGTCAATAAAATTTCATTTCGTCATACATTCAATAATAATTCTGCATAAAAATGTATACATCTACCTCATGACTCCTAATCCCACCTTATACCCTACCTTTCTTTTTATCCTTATTCCTTTTGTACCAACTTATACCCTACTCTTCTTTCTATTAGCATTTAATCAGTCAAAGTACATATCGTCCCCATCATATTTATCAAATAAAATATTTACTCAATGCTTTCATTTATCATATCATGGCATAAGCTATTTTCATTACATCAATCAAGCAATACCATACCTCTATATATGGTTACATAATTCTATTACATTAACAACATCATAAGTATATGCATATCATGTTTTGTAGCATTACTATGCCTTAAATGCATGACCCCATAATACATTCTATTTTAAGATTAATGTAACAAGTTCATTACAACACATATCATATGGCATGGCCTCATTTCATGAATCACCATTTCATGTATTCATCTCATAAATATCATAAACTATCTTATTCTAATGTTTAGGAACTATATGCCTTACATTAGACCATTAAACATCAACATAGTACATTATAAATTCAGTGTAATCAACTTTATAATCATTTTAATTTTAACCTTTGAATGAAGTTTTATGAGTAACTCAAAAATTATAAGTCTATCATCTATGAAACTTATTTCATATAAAAATAGATACAATTAGTTTTTCATGGATTACTATTTTACTTAAAATAGTTAGGGTTTGAAATAGTAATGTCCTTTATAAGTTAAAAGTAAAAATTTAATTTTTTGAAATATTGAACTTATGATCTTTGTCCACTATTTTATTGATATTCTGAAATCTATATGAGATATTAGTCTAAAGCTAGTTTCATTTGGAAGTAGACTGAATTACTTTTCCAATGAAATCAAATATAAGATGAAGGAATTATAACTTTTCTCAATTGAACCTAGAATCTTGAAAAAAAAATAGTTAGCCACTCTACGACAAATGGTAATAATTTTGCTTTAGACTTAACCTTGTCCAAAATCCCAAAACAATGACTGGCCATCCTTAACAAAGGGTGGCCATTCTGATTTGATTTTGCAGGGTTCTAGCACAAAAAAGTATTGTTCAATTAACATTTCATTAGCCAAATGCATTTTTCATGCCAAATCACAAATATACCTTGAACTTATGCTATTAATGCTATTCCCATAATTAAATCAAACTTAAACCACCATTTAACACATCAATCAACCATTACATTCATATTTTCATAAAAATCTAAAATATAACATTCAAGCTGAATCTTTGAAATGTAACAAGGAAAGGTAGGCCATCTACTTACCTAATATGGAAGAAGATGCTAGGAAGCTAGATTTAAAGCTCTTTGACCTTAATCAAACCAAAATCAAAGGTTTCTTATCTTAAAGTTCTAATTTTCTATTGGAATTAGAACTCACAAAATTCTTCTAAACCCAAAAGAAGATGAGGAAGAATTCTAATAATGGAAAGATTTTTATCTTGATTAGACGAAGAATTTGAAAAAGATTAACCTTTTCTTTCACTAGATTGAAAGGAGGATAAGAAGCTAAAAGAGTTTTGGGAATGAAATTTGAGAGATTTAAGAAGGGGAGGCTAATTTTAGGCCTTAAAAATGAGGAATAATTCCAATGGAAGCTTTCAAAAATGTTCTTTAAATATTTTCCATACTCAATTATTTAGTCATAATAACTTAAAATCTCATACTTTAATTCTCTATTAAACTTTTGCTCACTTATATCCTATAAAACCATTATCTTAAAATTTACTAAGACATCATCTTTTATTTTGCACCATAACTCATTTATATATATATATATATTCATCAAAATTTTTCATGTGTACATACCATTACTCTTTTGACTTAAAAGCATACAAAATATTCTAATTATTCATTTCACAAAGTAAAATTAAAATTATTTTATTTTAGGAAAGGTGTAACACCTATATATTCTACTACTTAGGTGGCTTAAGCTTTGTTAAACAAAGTAAGGAAATTGCAAGGGCTCCTTACATCTATTGTAAGTGATAGGGATCCTATTTTCTTAAGTAATTTATGGTAAGAATTGTTTAAATTCCAAGGAGTGCGACTCCTAAAATCCATATCTTACCACCCTTTAATTGATGGCCAAACAGAGGTCCTCAATAGAAGTTTCGAAGGTTATCTCAAAGGTATGATTACAGGTAATCTAAAGGTTTGGCATAACTGGTTATCACTTGCTAAACTTTGGTATAACACTAGTTGCCAATTAGTTATAAATGACCATTTTCAAAGCCTTATATAGCTACCTCCTACTCCATTTAACACCTATTTAGCAAATGGTTCTGTGGTGGTTAGTGTGGATCCTAAATCAAGGTCAAGAGACCATATTTTAAATTGTTAAAGCTAAATTTGCTTGAAGCTCAGAATCCTATGAAGATGCGGCCAATAAGCATAAGACAGAGAGAAGTTTTTGCCAAAGGTGACTAGGTCTACCTCAAGTTGCAATGCTATAAAGATTTGCCTATTTCCAACAAGTCTTTTTATAAACTCGAAGCCCTTTACTATGACCCATACAACATGTTACAATGGATTAGGAAGGTGGCATATAAATTAGACCTTCCTTTTGAGTCTAAAATCCACCTCATTTTTCATGTTCCTCTATTTAAAAGACATCATGACAATCAATCAATCTATTTTACTCTGCCACTTATTGTTGAGGGTGAATGTGCCCCTACTAATTCTAATGACTATTGTTAACCTAAAAAAATGAAGAAAAAAGGAATCATGCTATCATTGAGGCGCTAGTTCAATAGGCTAAAATGTCATGCAAGACGCAACTTACCTTTTGTTTGGCAAGATTAAAAACAAGATTTCATTTCATTTCATTTTCAAATGATTTTGTTTTAAAATGGTGTTTGGCTTTAAATAAAAAAGGATTTCATTTCATTTCTAATTCTTATTTTAATTACATTTGTACCATTATGAAATCCGTCCAATTTAGCAAGGATTTCACTAGAATTCATTTTATTTGGCTAAAAAATATTTTATATAAAAGTTTTACCCTCTTTGTAGTATTATATTTATAATAATACTATCAAAATTTACTTTTTAATTGAATTTCATATATTTTTCAATGCATTTCAAATAAAATAATTGATTTAAAATAAATTGAAATTATTATTTTTGATAAAGTTGCCAAACAATAAAGTTTATTTGTAAATGAATTGAAATCATTTCTATTGAAATGAAATGAAATGAAATTAATTCTAAAAAAATTACATGCCAAACAAGTAACAAGAGGAATACTGTAAACTAAAACAACAGTTTCCCACTTTTTGTCACATCTTTGAGGTCAAAGATGCTTCTATGGAATGGGATAATAGGCTATATTTTTGGGTGGGTTTGATTTTTATGGGTTGAATTTTATTTTCTTATCAACTGTATTTTTTTAGGTAGGCCTGTCGGTTATTAGTTAACACATTTTCCTTTCGTATTGTTTTAACTTGTGTATGTAGAGAGATAGTATTAGCTTATTCCCCTTTTTGTTAGATCACAATTTCTCCATATGTAAGCCTTAAGCTGCCATAGAAAGAGAGATAATTTTGAAAAAGATAATCAGAAAATATACTTCAGTGAGAAACTCACAGAGCTTCCCTTATTCCAATTCTTTTCCATGTGGTTGTTCTATTTGTTTTCAATATTACTAACAGATAGGAACATTCCTATCAACTTCTTTGAAGAATGGCGTTCTTGTAAAAAAAATGATAAATTATTAGTTTTTACACATTACCTCTTAAGCAAATTCCAAATATTTTATGGATTAGACATCAAATATATTATAATTTTTGAAAGTTGACCCTTGACATTAAAAATTGGCAAAGAAATTAATATTTGAGGCCACTAATCCGCCTGGTGATCATGTCTGATCAATATTGCAGTGACCTTTAACATTGACTTAATTATTTGTTAGATGTTTTTATAGATGTGTGACCAAAAGTATAAATTGGCTTTTAACATTGATTTAATTATAGGAACTGATTTAATTATAATTTTGAAGTCCGTTAATTTGATTGATAAAAGCATTTTTTCAATTGGCTCAAATGATGAAAATATTCGTGATCTATAAGTTTAAAATTACTCATCTTTAACATTAGTTATCAACAACTAATTATCTTTGGGCTGGAATACAAATACCAAAGCATATTCTAAAACCATTTTAATTGTATATTAATTACTGTTCATGAAAGTGCACTATAAATCTTCAAATTACTCCCTTTATTAACTATTGTAGTTAACCAATTTCAGATATATTAAGAAAATAGTTTAATTTATTTCCAAGACTACCATTTATCTACAAAATTTAAGATAATTAAAAATAAGAAGAGAAATGTGATGAAATAAATACAAGTAAATTGAGAGTATAGAATAATAAAGTATTTATTAATGAAAAGAAGGATAAAATTAAAAAATATTTAATGATTCATTACAATTTTAAAATGATAAATAAAATGGAATAATTTTTTGAAATACAATAAATAAAAAGTTATGGAAGGAGAATTTGGTGCACTTACTATAAAGGGTTAAAAGAAGCAAGGAGGTGAGATGTAAGAGAGAAAAAACTAGCTGTGAAATTAACATTCATTTCATACACATTGACTAAATGTTTGAACTATAATACATGTATTTAATCTTATTTAATAAATAAGGGGTAATTCTTAAATTTTATAATTTTTATTGTTTTGAAATTAAAAAAATCAAATCATATTTTTAAGACATAATATTTCACAAAAATGTTGAGTGAATAATATAATTAATAATTATTCTTCATTAGTTTATTATATGAGACTAAAAATAAGTGTTAAAGTATTTAATAATTTCTTCCTTGATTAATACACTATTACTCATCAAATAAATCAATAATGATTGTGTGAGTCGTTAAACTTAGTCACAGGCTTAATTAGTTATGGTGAGTATCAATTATCATTCAAAAGGCTTCTAATATAAAATTTTCGTGAGGAGGCTGATCCGGCCCCTTAGCTATTATAGGTTCCGTCCCATTTGATTATAATATTTTTTAATTTAATAATTTAATCATTTCTATTTAAAAAAAAATAGTAGCATGAATAATAAATATGATAATAATATGCTATTGACTCGATTCATGATATGAATGTGAAGATTAGAGCAACATGAATGATGAGTTAAAGCCCAAGGCTATTGATGGCACTTACTTAACCCATTCCACCGTTTGTCATGCGTTATGAGAAATGAAAAATCCATTTTAATCCACTTTAATCCTATCAAGTTGATGGTCGTTGGGCATATGTAACGGCAAATTAAGCATTAAGCATTTCGAGAAGGATAATATTAATTATATGATTCTAGTTCTTTTAAAGTGCAAGATACATTGTAAAAGATAATGTGAAATATTACAATTTTAATAAAAAAATTAAAGTTTAGATTTAAATAAATAATAATCAATTAAGAAAAGAATTTTTAAATTTATAATTATTTACACTATTAATTTTCTCATAAAATATTATGATATTTTACTTTATCTTTTAGAATATATTTTATACTTTAAAATAATCCTATTCATTAACCATTACAATGATTAAGGTGTAGTTATTAGCCATTATTTAATAACAGAAAAAATTGCAGTTTATTTGCCCATACTTTTATTAGATTTTTACTTTATTCACTTATGTTTTCAAGTATTATAATTTGTCTACTTGTACTTTTAATATTAACACTTTATCCATCTTAGCTATTTTTTTCATCTATTTTTTAATGGAATATTCTATAACCAATGAATTAAGTAAATTCAGAAAAATTTATATAAAAGTTTTTTCCATCTAATTTTTAAGGAAAAATTTATAATAAATGAGTTAAGTGAAATTGGATGAAATCATAGATGAAAAAAAATACAATTTTCATATATTTATGTAAATTAGTATCGAGAATTTTCAATAAGGACCCAAATATATTAATCTTGTATAACATATAAATATAACATATAATTTGTAGATTTAAATTAAAATTAGACTAATTTATTTTTTTAGTCTCAGTTAAAAATATTAAACTTATATTAATAATAAAAAATATGAATGAATAAATTATAATATTTAAAAATATAGATGAGTTAAGTGAAAATAATAATAATAATAATAATAATAATAATAATAATAATAATAATAATAATAATAATAATAATAATAATAATAATAAAGAAGTTAATATTCGAATCATATTTAACGAAGAATCTACTTTGACCCTTTCAAACCGATGGCCGTTGGGATGTAACTGCAAATTAATAATTGCACATTTTCAGAATGAGGTCAAAGCGACATATAGTAACTGATATAACTATTAAAATATTCCAGCAGTTTTCTTCAAAATGTTATATTGTGTTTGGGACATGAAATGAAATAGAAATAAGCATGAAAGTGGATAGAAAGTTCACTTAGTAGCCACTATAAAATGAAATGGAAATGACCATTTATTAAGTAATGATTATCTCAAATGATAAAATTTTCATTTTATTGCAAAAGTAATGAAATTGATTAGTCCATTTTTTATAAAATAATCATTTATACTCTCATCTCTCACACTTTTTATATTTTAATAATATTTTTATTAATAAATAATAAAATAATATTAAAATTTTAATATATTTAATTTTAAAATAAAATTTGATATTTATATTTAAATAATAAAATTTAAAATATGATATTTTTATATTATTTATTAAAATTTAATAAATAAAATTCTTATGCTTTTTATAGCATATAAAAATTTTAATTAATTATAACTTTGATAATAAAATTTAAAACATAGTAATTTTTTATTATTAATCAGATAATGTATATATGTTATATTAAATATTAATTATTAATAGCATATTTATTATTTTATTATAAAAATATTATTATTAATTACTTCTCTATTCCTTTTTTAAATTATTTTGATTGATAAAATACAAAAAATTAATAGGATAGAATGTCTATTATATTTCTAATTATAACAAATATAATTATAAATAACTATTCCAATCTCTCTCATTCTATATATATGTGTGTGTATCTATGTGGCTCTGAATCTTACGGTGAGACCTCAGAAATGAAGTAAAAAATAGGAAAATAATATTGATTTGGATCAAAATGTTTTCAATTTTTAATATTTTTTTTAAAATACCTCACTTTTAAAGATTATAAAAGTGATCTCGTTGGAAAAGATCATTTATGCCAACATTGAGTATTGACAGAATCTCTTCATCGAAAAATGAGAATTAATGCTCTGACCATTAATGTTCCAATAAAAATAATTGCATGGATAAAAAACCCAGGCTCAAACGGTTAAATGCATGAAAAAGGGACACATTTTAATGGATGGTGCTGCCACTGTTGGTTGCAGATTCACTTAAAAAAAAATGTAATAGCTTATATGCTACGTGAAGATTACAATTCTGATAGGACTGTGCTCGCCAGCAAACACCTGGTCTATCAAGATATTTATTAAAAAAAAAATTACCAGTCCAACTCTAAAATCGACATTATTATGATTTTGACCATAATTTATATAATTAACTAACTTTTAAAGAATTAATTATAGATGAATTTATTTTTTAGTTGACAATATATTTTACTCAAGTATAATTAATTAGTGCATAAGAACCTTAAATTGACTCTTTCGAGCTTTTGATTCTATCTTATTTTTAAGGAATAATATTAAATAACCCGAATAATTTGCACCCAACAAAAACCATGTACTATAGACAAATTCAGTTTCTAATGAATTCCACATCATAGAATTTTAAATTATCCACTGTCCTATTGCCACATTGTTTCGATGCACTGATCCGTACAAATTATACTACTAGATAGTATCACCCGATTTTAAGAGCACGAAAGATTATGGAATTATAGATTTTAAATAAAAAATGTTACAGTGCATTATAAATGAAATTTAAAATTAAATTTTAAATTTTTTATATTCATTAAAATTGAATTTTATAAATTTATTCCATTATTTTATATTTAATAATAATATTTAATTTACATTTAAAATTTAATTTTAAATTTTATTTTTAATACCTATATTATTATTTTTAAATACTTAAGCAAACTTGCTAAAACAATCACAAAATTAGTCACGAGAACTGATATTTTCATATCCTTGTATCAAACAAGCACTTATCTTTAGGAATGTTATATGTTTTGAAATTAAAATTCTAAATTGAGTTATAAATATAAATTAAGGGCTATTAATTAAATATAGAATGATAAGATAAATTTATAAAATTTAATTTAATAAATATAAAAGATTTGAAATTCAAATTGGAATTAGTATTTTTATTTTACTATTTTTTTGTTTGTAATAATCGACCACTAAGCAGATTTACATTTTGAATTTAAAGTTTAAAATCTTTCGAAAGTTACTGGAAAAACACCACTGCCGTCCAAGGCCACAAAATTTACGGATAGATCTTCATTCAAAGCCCCAAGAGGAGAACACTTTGGCTGGCAAGTAGGACAAGTTTGCAAAGGGCACCACCCAAAGTGGTAACTTCCATTGTTCTTGTCAATCCTAAAATACCCATTTGGCCCCTTCTGCTTATCTTCCTGCCACAAGAGAATCAACCTCCTTCCACTCTTCGGCTCTGTCGCATTCACCTTCCAAAATGATGAGTACTTCTGACAGGGATTTAAGTTTGAATTGAAATAAATATGAAAATCACTGCCTTCCCTAACCACCGTCTCATCCTCCGCGAACGGCTCGAAGACGACCGGAAATCCTGGATCTACCGGATTCTTGATATAAAGTTGAACAAAAAGAGGACAAGGGCTGACTCGAGGATGCAGTGTATCGTAAGTGAGAGAGCGGATTTGGCCGGATTTGACACGATATGGCACGCCACGGACGAGCGGCTGGCCATTAACGTCGAGAACCGGAGGTTTTGGATTTGAATCATTGGATGGTGGTGCTGCAGATGATATGGAGATGAAGAGACACGTAAAGCTTAGGGTTTCAAATGCCTTCATCAACATGGTGATACACTTCAACTCAAGGCTCGACAAAACTAGGTGTTTTATGAATCAATATATATATATATATATATATATATATATATATATATATATACAGAGAGAGAGAGAGGGAGAGAAATTGTAGCATATTAAATTGGATTTTTAATACATGTCGTGGGCTTTCATAAAATTGACAAGGGATTTGAAGATATATAACAAGTTGGCTTTTATTTATTGGTTAGAAATAAGGACACATAAATAATGTTAATTTCATGCTTATATACATACTGCTGCACACATCAAATTTTAATCGATAATAACTTCTTTAAAGTTTGCTAGTAACAATTTTAAAATCTAATGTTATATTAAAGTAACTTTTTATTTAATTCTTAAAAAAAAATAATTTTTCATAAATCAAGTAGTAGAGACTGAGAGTAGTATATGTAGTAGTGTGTGTGATGACATGTGTGATTATTTATAGGAATGACGAATCGGTCTAAAGTTGGAGACGACGCGGGGTTGGGAGATGGGAGATTTTCTGTGCGGTGAGAATGGGAATGAGGCAAAAGTTTTCCATGTCCCAAATATTGGAGATGAGACAAAAATTATAATTACCCTGTTTTGCCTTGAAATTTTAAGAATGTTGTTTTATCTTTATTTTGTAATATAAAATGCAATTTAAATCAAAATACTTAAGTATTTTAATTATAAATTTATTATATTTCATATGCATTCAATATTATAAATAATTACATATATAAAGGACAATCATCTCAATTTGAACTAAAAAATTTAAAATGATTATTTATTAATGTGAATTTTAAATTTTATTATATATTTGTGTTTAATATTAATTAATAATTATGTATAAATTTATAACATCTAATTTTTATATTTTGTGTTTTAATTTTTACAGTTCTTTTCTTTTTTTACAGGTTTTCGTGAAGTTCTATTGTCTTATCTTATGGACATGAAAATGAAGCAAATTTTATCTGTGGTTTTAAGACGTTGGGCAAGTCATCAATATTTAATTTCTAAAAGTGGAATATGAACCAAGAGAAGACTAATTTATTATCCTCCTACCCTGTTTCCAATCCCTTGTGACTATCACTATAGGGACACGTATTGCAGTTGAAACCTGTAAAAATTTCTACGTACAATTACTCCATTTAATGACAACATACTCCTTGAGAAAAAAAAAGGGGGGGGGGGGGGAGTTACTCCATTTACTCTTCTGCCGATGGACACATTTCATTACCTATTTCCCTATATTCGTCCCATTTCTTTCAATCCGGAAATCACGTGTAGCTGTTTTTTTTTTTAAATATCTGCACTTCTCAATTCTTGCCGGTATAATAATAGGCCAAAGTGAAATTTGATATCCGACACTTGCCACTAATTTCATTCATATCTTTTGAGATTTTTTCTTTTTTCTTTTTCTAAAATTTATTCCATAACTTTTATAAAGCACTTAAAATCTCTTATAACTCTTAACTCTAACCCTATTTGTACTTCTTGAAAGTAAGGGGTAAGTTGGTTAAAAAAATTAGTAAGCAATAAGAAAAAAAAAGGCTAGAATAGTTTTTAAAGAGAGATTTTGGTGTATCATTTGCATCGGTACTACTAGTTTAAGTCATTAGGTTTCATTCATTCATTTATCTTGTGTAGTATTGCATGAATGAATGAAATTCAATGGTTTAAACTGGTGGTATATTGATGTAACTGGTGTGCCATGATCATTACTTAATTTGTGTTTAAATGCAAAATCCTGGATTTTAACTTTCAATCATGGCATGAGAAAAATGAAGATTAAAAACACAAATATATGTTAAAGAGGAATTAAGTTATTAAATACTTGAACTATGAAGTTTTAAATCTCTAGCTAGTACCTTAAATTCATCAATTAGCCCTCTTTTCATCTCCAATTTCACCTTCATTAAGATTCCTAAAAAATACCAAAAGAATTTTATTATGAGATTCAATCTCCCTCTATCATAACTTGCCACATGCTCTCTCTCTTTTGAGAAACTATGTCTACACATTGATGGGATAGTGAAATTAGAGTTAGTTACTAAAGACAGTAGTCCTTACTAAAACAATTAAATTAAGTCATGAATCTTATCTTTCATAGAATCCATATCCAACTAACACATGTTTGAACTATAATACCATATAAGGCCCATAGACAAATAGTCACTAACATTTTAAGCCCATATAAATAGTATTAATATTAATTGTTATTTATAAATTAAAATAAGAATCACATAAAATTCCTAACAAAGAACTGATATGAAAATTAAAGAATCAAATTTCCATTTTAACTTTAATAATATTGTTATTTAATTTTAGCCTATTTAACTTTACTAAGATCTGAAATTGAGTAGCATTTATAGCATAGATTGAAAATTTCCTATAAGATAGATTAAGAAGTTATTTAAAACATTTGCAACAAATTAATGATATTTTTCTTTTCTCTTTTTTGGTATGGTAAAGTAGTCAAGCTACTAGATACACACATGCAAGATCTTGGGATCAAATCCAAGATGCAAAAGTTGAGACCCTTTAGCTTAAATGACATCCAATATTCCTTGAAAGTGTTATGCCTTCCTTTGTAGCCAAGTTTCAATTCATGATCCTTATATGTGTATCTAATGATTTAATCACTTTTACCATTATCTAAAAAATAAAAATCTAGGATGTGGAAAAAGGTAAAGTTTTCAAATAACATCATATGCTACTTGAGCTAAATGGTACTTTTAAATTTTGTTTTAAATATCTCTTGATTCTATATTAATTATGATATAATATAGTAAAAAATGTAAAATGTCCCCTTTAACTTTAAGGTGATTGGATTTAATCTCCTTCAACTTTAGAAACTTAGATATTACCTTTTTAAACTATATAAAACTTAGAATTAACACACATCATAAACTTAATTTCTCATTTTACCAAATTACATTT
Organism: Sindora glabra; assembly: GCA_020226215.1. Lineage (NCBI taxonomy): Eukaryota > Viridiplantae > Streptophyta > Magnoliopsida > Fabales > Fabaceae > Sindora > Sindora glabra. The sequence continues at coordinate 88,267,064 of CM035227.1, read as the reverse complement.
TTTCATGGACTTTTTAAGTAAGAATTAGTATTTCAAATTGCGGCCAAGTCATAACATGCATTGCAATCATAATATTGCAATTGCAATAGCCATCACAACTACATTAAACTGCAACTATGATTTAAAAAAAATTATTGGCATAGCAGTGATGAACGTGGAGAATTGCCAAAGATTTTGAATTAGAAATGATGGGCTAAGGTGACTTTAGTTTTCAAATGACAAACATCAATCCCATGCATCAATCTTATTATGAATCTTATAAATACATCTCATCCATTCTATGAAAGCACTAAAGACTCTGGAGAATGGATGGGATGCTTTAATAAGATACCCAATAATAAATATCATTAGAGACTAGAAAATCCTTATCCTTGTTAAAGAAAGCTATGTTACTTATCAATTCTTCCTACACATTTAGAATGTTAGAGATCATATTGTATCCATTCCATTCATTCTCTAATGTTGCAAGGAATGAGTCAAATTGCCCTACAAGATTCATAACATTTCTAAATGTGTAGCTAGAATATTGGAAATTGAAAGGAATAAATTGAATAATAATTTTAAATAATAAATTAAATAACAAAAATTTTAAAATGATAAAAGGTTATATCTAATACCTCAATCAGATATGGGTAATTGGCTAAACTATCTTAATACTTGTTATTCAATATATGAAGTTTATGCTCTCTAAAAAGCACTTTTTAATTCAATAATTACAAATGCAATGGTCATTCATTAAAGTTTGATATATAATAGTACATATTTCATATAAATAAATAGTAAGTAATACCATTGAATGTAAAAAAAAGATGAATAAAATTAATTTTTTTTACCTATATAAACCTATAAAGTTGCATCAAAATGATAGACAATAAAATATAGTTAATTATAAAATTAAAAATTAAATTACAAAAATAAATTAAAAAATTAAATAAATCCTCACATTTATATTCTATATTTTTCTATGAAGTATTAAAACTTATATATTTAGTGATAAGCTAATAGAGTTTTAGTCCTATAAAATAATTAGTGAGAATAAAAACAAAATCACAAAGAATCATCTTAAGGTTAGAAGATGAGCATACTTGTTAGATAAAAAATTATTTTAATTAAAAGAGCTTTAGGATGAAGTTTACAAATGATGCTAGTGCTTGACTTTTTTTATTTTCAACTCACGTCATACTTTAATTTTTTTGTTTTCAAGTTGTGCTAAAGGGTAGAAGTTTCCATGTCAATTACTAAAAAACATTGGTGTGTTAAGGTAACCGTTTAATAGGGCAATGTCATCCTATTAAATAATTTTCAACATAGATTATTAAATAAAAATTCACATTATAATACTTTAATATTAATTAATAAAAAATCAATATCTTTTGTTTGGTAATAATTTTAAAAATTTAATATAAAATTCATAAAACTAATATTATTTATTGAACTAATGATTTTTTTTCAATTCAACTTACTATAAGTGAAATTGATAATAATAAATTATTCTTTGCATTATAATATTTTTTCTTATATAATTAAGCAAATAGTAATGAATTAAATATAAATATTAAAAAAATAAGAAAGGAGATAATTTATTATGAAATATATTCTGTAATTTTATTTATTTTTATATCATTACAATGACATATACATCCGAAATACTATAATTTATAATGAACAACAAATTTATTATTTACATTAAACATACACTAAAAAGGGATAATATATATTTGTAATTATCTTCTACTTATAATTCCTTTGTTCCTTACATACATTTGTGTCATCCCTAATGAAGAACTATAGTTTTTTTTTTCATATTACTTAAGGGCTTTTAAGTTAAAGGATGTAGATCATCATATTCAACATTATCAAGTATAAGCAATACATTTACCTTTATTACTAATGCAAGAGTTTAGGCTAAATATGATGATAGCTCCCCTATCATCTTACCTTGGCACATTTGTTGGTCTAGGCAATACATTTGCCTTTATTACTAACTCAAGAGTCTCGGTGGAATACCAAGATAACTCTCATTCCATCTCAATAAGTACATTTAAAGATGTTGTTGCCAAAGGATTTGCCTCTTTTGATATCTCTACTTTCACATTTTGATAAGTCTCATATTTAGAAGGATTCTTGTCAAAGGATTTGCCATTTTGTGAAACCAAAGATATCAAAGAAAATAAATACTTCGCTAAGATTCATGACATCCCTAAATATATTGTTTGAGATGGAAAATGAGTTATCTTAATATTCAACCTAAACTCTCGAATTAGATAATGGAAACTAAGGCATGGACAAGATGTTTCAAATTAGCAAGGAAAGGAAAATTTATAAGCTATATCTAAAATCTTACATATCAATTATTAAAAAAAAATTAACATCTTAGGTTTGATTATATCTTAAGAAAGTGGCTGTTGTTATACCTCAATATATCAATTAAGTACTTAACTGATGTAAAAACTTTTGATATGAATTGTAAGGATGTTCACAAAATAAACATCTTAAGTTTTTGCAATTTCCCTTTAAACTAGAAAATGAATTCTATTCAAACATCAATTAAGTTTAAAACCAACATCTTAAATTTTTATGGTTTCCCCATAAACTTAAAAATGTTATCCATTTAGATGTCAGTTAAGCTCAAAATCGATATGTTAAAGTGTATCTTTTCTTCAATAAAAATATTTGAAATTTCTTTCAACATCTATTTTATAAGCAATCAACATTATAAGGTGTTTAAATGTTAGTCATTTAAAGAAACTAACAACATATTCTACATTAAAATTAGGAATATAAAGAGAAATTTATTTTTTAACTACTTTAAACAAAATGTTATTTATGTTTTGATATTTTCTATTTAGTAAACTTTGTAATCTAAATGCCAATCATACAAATTTAGCATGAAATTTAATCATAATTGACTAGTTTATTATGAAAATACAAAAAGACAATTAAAGAATAAATAATTCTATAAATTCAGAGCAAAATTTTATTTCTTTCTAAGTCTCATTACATATATATTATTTAATTGTCATTTGTAACTTTTTGAAAGTATGGACTGTTAACAAAGGAGGCAAATAATTCTAAAAATTTATTTTAACATCTTATTACTTTCCATGCCTCATTATGTATATATCAAGACAATAAAATATTCAAAAAAACTTTGCTAAAACTACAACATACTAATAAAATCAATGTGTTTTACAATATAAAATATAAAATTAAATTTACAAATATTTGTATCTAAATCCTTAAGGCAAATTCTCATGTTAAATAAAGCTTTGTTTCATTACACATTCAACAAACCTTTCAAAGATATCCATAGTACATTAACTTGTATTACTAACTATAAAGTTTGGATAGAATTTGAGGATAGTTCATCCATTTGTGTAACACACTTTAAAGGGTTGTTAGTTCACTTCAACCATTTCATCCATTCTTTGATATCGGAGAATGGATAGGATGATTGAAGTAGACTGATAATACTTCAAATATGCCACAAGAATGGGTGACCCATTCCATTCTTCCACCCGAACTCTTAATATACATAATAAAGGTAAAGGTATTGCAAGGATATCTAAAATGGAAAGTGAAAATGAAATTTATAAACAAACTAGAAAACCCTAAATGTTAGTTATTCTAAGAAAAGTGATATATAAACTTTCTACAATGAATCTCTTGAAATGCCTTTAGACTTATGAAATATCTTTAGTTGTTAGGTATGTATAAAATCAATGACTTAGGTTTTTGCATAATCCAAATTACCTTAAATGTCATACTTTTGGACATTGATTATCCTTATAACCAAATAGTATGAAAACACAATCAAATGAGAAAAGAAACAAACAATTCTATAAATTTATTTTAGCATTTCTTTCCAAATCATTACATCTAGATGTATTTTATAAAATGATCTACACAAAACTACACTAAATCATCAATACATGTTTGCAACATAATCACTACGTATCTAAATTTACACCCCCAAATTAAAATACTTTTGCAAATTCTTGTGTGTTGACAAAAGATGATTTGTTTTTCTAATGTTAAAATGCTTCACAAGATTTTATAAATATTAGCCATTCATTTCGTGTTCTAAAGTAACAAGTAGAATATAAAGATAATACATCCATCATTGCTACACATTTAGAAATGCTTTAAATTTTATAGAAGCATCTCATCCAATCATAACTATCTTCTCTTATAGATAATCATGATTGGATGGGATACTCCTACAAGATTCAAAACATTTCTAAATGTGAAACAAGAATAAGTGAGTTATCTTTTTATGCCACCTAAATATAAAATGAAGTAAGAGAGAAATTTATAAGCAGTATAAAAAATTATAAACATTAGTTATTAACAAAAAATTAACATTCTATATGTCACCCTTTTAAAAGTAAGATAGCAAGTATCATACTTTTAAATGTCGATGTTATCCAAAACAAACATGCAAATATTTTACATCTTATAGCAAGATACTTCAAATGGATTTTGGGTGATAATTATATAAAAAAATTAACATTTTAAATTTTTACAATTCAACTTTAGGCATCCATTAAGTTAAAAACCAATGTTGAAAGCTTCCCACTAATTTTTAAAAATGTTACCAGATCCGAATGAACATTGATAATAAAGAGAATCAATATCTATCCACTAACATCTATTAACAATTCTATAGTAATGAATAATAAGTTAAAATGTAAATTTGATGTCCTAATTTTTATCTTAATTTCATTATTGTTCTCTTAAAGCTCTCTCTATTATAGAAATACAAATATACATCATTAGATATTAAAATAAACTATACAATTTTCAACTGATATTTAAGTAAGCATTATTATATATTAGTTTTGATGTTGATTATATAATTGATATAAAAAAATGGTTACCAAAGTCTTTTTTTTTTCTAAAAGACCAACATCCTTTTTTTATTTTTTTTTATTTTTTACATTTCACATCAATTTTTTACAAAGCATGTCAATTTTTTTGTTAAAAAAATTAACATATTTTCTTTTGAAATTTTTTTTTTACTATTTCATGTTGATTTTCAATAAAAAAATCAAAATAAAATGTTTACATAATATTTTTTAATGTTAGTTTTTGGCATCCTAATTAAAATACATATAGTAAAAATTGAATAAACTTAGCATCTCTTAAAAAAGTGTATATTAAGTTAAAAATTTTTAAAGGTCATAATTTCACACTTGCTTGTCCATTTAGAACAATTTTTTTAATTTCATGAAACCTTTTGAGATTTATCCATCTATAAATTGTGAAAGGTTGTTTTCCTTTTTAGAATTATGAAAGAAAAAGGACTATTTTAATGAATTTTTTACAAATTTTCTCCAACCTATCGTTGTTCATTAACCAACTTTGAACTTTGTTGTATTATTTTATTAAACATATAATAAGCATATAAAATTCAAATACAATCTTAAAAATTATAAGTTTTACAAAGAAATCACAAAAAAAATTTAAAAAAACCTGTACAAAAGATTAAAGAAATGAAATAGGTAAAGACCTGAGAATTAAAAAATAGAAGCAAAAAATATAGCTCTTATGTTTTTGAACCATTAGCCTGGAATAAGATATATACTTCATGCCCAATGTTAATCAAAGGAGTATTAGTAACTCATTGACTTATGGTGGAGGACAAAATGAAATCTAAGGTTTTATAGTTGGATGAAAATAGATATTAAACTTAGAAATAGAGAAAAAAAAAGGGGGAAGAGTGAGTGTTAACATGGAAAAAATAATGTTTTCTTTATTTATAAAACAAAAATATCATTACTTTTATAACTTTAAATATTAGTTCCAATGTTAGTTATTTTAGGAACTAATATCTAAAGTCTCACCAAAAGAAAACACATTAATTTTTTTTAAGAATTAGCATATAAAGTTTTCTCATATTTATAAAAATGTCATTGCTCTCATTACATTAAATGTTAATTATTTTAGGAACCGACATTTAAGATTTCATGAAAAGAAAACATAATTTTTTTAAAAAAAAAAGTTGACATCTAAAGTTTCCTTGTATTTTCAAAAATATCACCACTTTCATGACTTTAAAATTGATTATTTTAGGAATTAATGTCTAAAGTCTAGCAAGAAGAAAATATGTCATTTTTCTAAGAACTGACATATGAATATATATATTACTGTTCTCATGACTTTATGTATTAGTCATTTAGGAATCAACATTTTAAGTCTCATAGCAAGATTACACATTGTTTTTTTTTTCCTTTAAGAATGGATGTCTAAAATTTCTTCATATTTTAAAAAAAGCCACTACTCCTATGACTTTAATATCAATTATTTTAGGAAGCAACTTTAGAGTCTCATAGAAGCAAAATGCATTGCTTTTTTTAAGAACAAGAGTTTAAAGTTTCTTCATATCTTCAAAAATATCACTACTACTATGAATTTAAAAATTGGTCATTTTAGAAACTAATGGTTGAAGTTTCGTAGGAAGAAAACACATCAGTTTTTTTATATGAATCAACATCTAAAATTTCTTCATATTTTTAAAAATTCCACCATTCTTATAACTTTAGATACTGATTATTTTAAATATTGATATCTAAAATCTCATAGCAAAAAAAAATCAATTTAAAAAAATTAATGTCTAATATTTCTTTATATTTTCAAAAATATTATTGCTTTCATATTTGCATTGGTGTTCCTTTTAACTAACATGTATCAGATGACATGTACTTATATTTCTGTAGTAGTGTCTTTTGAACAAATTTTCCTATTAAATTTCTACTAACCTATAAAAAAGCATGCATGCTCACAACCCTAACTCTTCATACTTTTTAAAAGCTAAAGGAAGTTTGATAAAAAAAATTTAAAGGATAATTACATAATTAGTGTGAAAGTTAAAGGATCAAATTTACATCTTAACCTTAATAAAAACCATACTAATTAATAAGGAAGTATTTGATTATATATGGAATTTTATTTTTTTAATAAAAATTACACCTTTAAATTTTATATAAGATTATGTTGCATTAATAGAGTATTTTATTTTGTAATGTAAACATTCCTAGCCAAAGGTTGACTCATTATAAGTCAACCATTTGGTAGTAAATGTTTTCTTTGAAAAATAAATTTCAAAAAATAAACAAAAATACTATATGGAAAATATAATTTCAAAATAAGGGAGAAATTCTAATTTACTTGAGTAAATGTTGCTTATATAAGTATAAATTTAAAAGTAGAAAATATATAGATTATATAAAGCTTTTTATATTTACTTGAGAAATTTTCTTTCTATCATTTTCCCTTTTCTTTTCTCCAATTACACGTTCCCCTGTTGATAATAGTAGATACCTCGACAAAGAAATCCCTAAAGCAAAGATGGCTCTCTCCAAAAATCTAGGTAAACAAAAAAATGTAGAAAATATATAGATTCTATGAAGCTTTTTATATTTTTTATGTCTATTTTTAATTTGGTAGAATATATGAAAAGAAATATTTTACTTAGAAAATTTGATAAAATATCTATAAAATGACATGATATTAAAAAAATGTTTTTGACATAACATTATGCTAGTCAAAAAGTTGTAATGCAACAAGAATACACTTCGAACACTTAAATTTTTTAATCCAATTGATGCGCATTATTTCACACCAAAATTAAATATCAAATTTACTCAAAAATCATAATAAGTTGCAAGTCCTAGTCATACCCAAAAAAATAAAAGCTAATAATAAAAAATAGAATGTAAATAAGGGGTTTTAAAAGTAGATTTAAAAACACAATGAAAGCATGATCAAAATAAAGTGAAACATAATAAAAACTCATTTCAAGAAATTTCACACTCTAAATATAGATTTATCATTGATATCAATAAGATTTCTCTTAATTCAACTACTTAGCTACATAATTACTTGGACACCTTACAGTAATCTCAATTAATATTGCAAAATTAATTACCCAATACTAATTAACTCAAGAATGATGTCAATCCCTAATTAATTAGCAAGAGCAATTGATTTGCCAATAACCAAGACTAAATCATCAATCTTATATGCTAGAAATTACTAATTTATTCTCCAATTCTCCTGTGTGATTATAATTTTACACATGAAAATTAAGTACCTAATTGCTACTAATTATGACTAAAAAAAATTAACTTATAACAAGAATTAATTGCAATCAATCATATAGCTACATATTATTCAAAGTAATCAACTAATAGGCCTAATTAGCTAATCACCCAAAATAATCATAAAAGAAGAGTAAAACAAAGAAGCAAGAGATAGATAAATCAAAAGTAATATGAATTAAATCAAAGTCTCAAAATGAAATTAAGGTTGGAGTGCTTAAACCCTTGAACTGATGTAGAAGAATTAGTTACTTATGGTGGAGTATAAGGAAAACTATAGAAAAGAAGAGTCACTATCTAAAGTATGTTCTTGCCGTTGGAGACACAAAACCCTTAAATCTAATTTTCCTAAGCTAGAAAATCTAATGGGCTAAGTAAATATCTATTAAGATTATAAAGAATGGGGTCTTACTTAATTTGAAAACCCATAACCTAATTTATAATTTCATCTATAAATAATATCTTACTGCAATAATTTTCATCACTCAACTTGTAGCTCAAGTTTGACAACCAAAACAATATACTTTTGCCAAACTCAAAACTTAAAATTATTTCTTTAGGTTTTACTTAACTTTGGCACTGATATCACTTCAATTGAATCTCTGGAGCTTTAGATAAAGCCTAAAAACTAAGACTAGTCCAGCATGAACAAAAATAAAACATCAAATTCATAATTATTTTTGACTTGCCAAACATTGAAACTGAACTTTGGTCAAAATATAAAAGTTTTATAATTTCTTAACTTTCTAACAATGTAAAAATCAATCAATTTTGATATTTAGAACTCAAGTTATAGTAAAAAACCTAAAATAATACAAATATCCAATATTAACCAAATAATTTGAAAATATTGAAAAACCACCACCCAATTATATAATAAGGTCAATTCCCTAAAAATTAAGTATATATACACACTAAAAGATAAGAGAAAATAATATAAATAATATTTTGCACATCAACAATTTATGTATTAGATTCTATGATTTTGAAGAATGATAGCCACATTTTAGTTACAATTCCTTTTTTGTACACAATTGGTTATATGCACTTGAATTATATTTTTAATGTCAAACTAACCATTAATTTTGAAATCCTATCACTTAATTAACACCCTAGAATTTTAACTCAAAGGAAAGTGCCAGTACAAGTGGTAGTTATGACAGAATCATTGGAAGTTTGAATTCTTTTTGTACAACTTAATGCTTGGATTTCATATTACTAGAGTCATTTGGATTTCATATTATTAAAGTCATTAACTCTTACAGCCTTCTATCAATTGCAACAACATAAACAATTTGTTCTTTAAGGGAAATTACGGTGTAAATCGAGAAAAAATTTGGGGGAATCCTGCCTTTTCTAAATGGTGTAATTCTTCAATAAATTCACTGAAATAATGAAACAGTAATTTGAAATATAATGCCATGGCTTCATCTAAACTAGCTGATATTGTCTCCAACATTCATATTAAGTGGTATTCTTTTAAGTTTTTTCATGGTTTTAATTTCATGAATTTTTTTTAAACTTCTTTTTCCTTTGTTTTAAATAAGACAATTGCAGTTCATATGTATTATTGAAATAACCAAAAATTATTCATCGCTTGGATATTTGTTGAATAGATGAAGTTGTGTTTACCATGTGCTTACAGTGTTGATGATAACGCATTAATCTTTAATAAAGTAACCATTAAGCTTTGTTTCTAAAATTGAATAAACGGAGAAAGTAGGGCAGAGCAAAATTGTCCATTCATACTTTATGGTTTGCTCTTAACAAAAAATTAGAGGTTTAATGTGTTTCAAAAATTTTATAGGTTAAAAATGGATGACATTTATTTAAAAAATATTGGTTAAGAATGGATACATTTTAAGAAATCATTTAAGGGTGTCAAATAGGTTTAAACTTGTGAATTGATCTGTGTCAATTATGAGTTTTGACCCTAAAAAATTAAACTTATTTTAAATACAAACAATATATTTTAAATACAAACAATATAGATTGGTTCATATCTGTCCAATCTGTAAATTTACAATTAAAATCCATGGATCGATTTGCGCTAGTTATGGGTTTTAAAAGATTTGATATCCAAAAATTAAACTTATTTTAAACATAAATAATACAAATCAGTCTATCATGAATTATTCCATACTTACACAAAAAAACTCATTTGACGGGCCTAAAATCATTAAGCTTTGTTAATTATACTTAATCGATAATATTAAATTTTTCTAGAAGAATAAAGACTATGAAAAATATTATTTTTTTATGAATTTTTATGTTGATTTAAACTTTATCCTATATAAGTTGTTATCTTTTTTTTTTAATCCTCTTATTCTATTAAGATATTATATAAATTGTTTTCTTTTACTTTTTTTAATGTCATTCTTATAAAAAAAATTATAATTCTATTCACATATCAAATTTAGAAAATAAATTGGGCAAAAAAATTATTATTTTAGCATAAAATTTTGTCTTTATTATTTTTCTAATTTTTTTAATGTAAGAAATTTTTTGATAAAAATAGTTACCCATGAATAACTATTTTTAACCCAAATAATCAATATTCGCAACTAAGAGTGGGTTGGGTGATTAAATAGTTAGAAATGAATTGAATTTTTAAAAAAATTGGATAAGAGAGTTCGGATTAAAAAAATCTTTAACGAATTTTATGCTCACTCCTTAGAAAAAGTAAGAAAATAAACAAATTTTGGACAGGAACAATTGAAATGGAAGAGGAAAGGACCCCAGTCATTGTTCCTTAGAATTTCAATAATGTTCCGCAACATAAATAAGGAAAGACGATGGAAAAACATAAAGTCTTGGTAAGATTAACATTTGATTGATGATTTCATTTAAGTTGAAATTTTAAGGAATCAAGCATCGAATTATAGAGTTAAGACAGTAAATTAACAATTATTAGGGTATGGTTTATTTTATACCTTTATAATTGTCGGAAATTAAAGAAAATATGTCGTCCAAAAAAGTTGTGACCGACCAAAGATATTCGCCATGTATTTAATCTCCAATTTTACAAAGAATATATAAGATTATACTACGTTTACATTGTCTGTAATTAAAAAAAAAAGGCTAAGTGAAGCATTCAATTGGTCTTAAAAAGGATTCATTTGAAATCCAAATTTTCTAGAATTAATTTTATTTTATTTCAATACAAATAGTTTCAATTCATTTAGAAAAAAAAATTTTGTTTGAAAATTATGTCAAAAATAATGATTTCAAATTATTTCCAAATTAATTCTTTTATTGGAATAAATTGAAAAATGTGTGAAATTCAATTAAAAAATAAATTTTAATAGTATTATAATAAATACAATATTAAAAAGAAGATAAATTTTTTATATAATTTGTGTTTTAGTCCAAATGAAATTACTAGTGAAATTTTTGCTGAATTTGATAGATTTTATAATAATACAAATGTAATTAAAATAATAGTTGTAAATATGACACTACAAAAAAATTTGCATTGAGTGATGGAATTTTAGCAACAAATTTAAAGACATATTTTTTGTTGATAAAAGGAATTCTAAGTGTCATATTTGTTTTGTAATTTTAGCAATAGGTTTAGTGATAGATTTTTCAACTTGTCACTATTTTCATTATTAATTTTGTTAAATTTTTAGAACTTTCTCATTTAAAGCTTTATCTATTATTAATTCCATTAATACAATTTATCAATTTTTTTTAAAAAATAAATCAACAAATTTAACAATGGCTTTTTGCACAAAAATTTAAAAAAACTCCTTTTTTTCTACATGAGTCAAACCCTTCCCCAAATCGGTTGATAAAGGACACTCGTAGCGGGAGAGTACCCTTTATTACATTACATGGACCTTTTTATCAGGCACTAAAATGATTTTTTAAAAAAAAGTATCAATGAATATTCATAAATTCATTGCTAAATTCATTAGTAATTTAAACACACCATTTCATTAATAATTATTTAGTGATAGATATATCTATTACTAAATTAGATTATATATCAATCTTTGGTATGAGATCTCATTTTTCCCCTTCCTTTTCTCCTTCCCTCCTCCTTTATCACTATAGTGCCTCCAACTATTGTGTCACCTTTGTCACCATTATTTGCTACCATTATTGCATTCTTTTTGCCCTAATAAGTATTTTAATTAATGAGTTTTCTTCATTTTATCTTAGTTTGTTAATTTGTCAACTTTTTTAGTATTTAATTTTGTGATTTGTAATGAATTGATGTATTATAGTGATTCTGCTTCATTGTTGAATATTTTAGTGATTGATTGTTGTATTGGTAATTATTTTGTTAAAAAAATTAAACTTTTAGAGAGTTTTTAAATTTTTTATTTTTTGAGATTTAATTTTGTGATTTATAATAAATTAATGTATTATAGTGATATTTGTTTCATTATTAAATATTTTGATGATTGATAATTGTTGTATTCGTGATTATTTTGTTATAAAATAAAAAATTCAAAGTTTTCAATTTTTTTTAGTTTTGTGGTTTATGATGAGTTGATGTGTTATAGTAATATTTATTTCATTGTTAAATATTTTGGTAATTGATTATTATATTGATAGTTATTTTGTAAAAAAAAAATTAACCGTTTAGGGAGTCTTCAATTTTTTTTAATTTTTGGGATTTAGTTTTGTAACTTGTAATGAGTTAATATATTATAGTGATATTTATTTCATTGTTAATTATTTTTATGATTGATTGTTTGTATTGATGATTTCATTTTGTAGTAGTAGCAGTAGTAGCAGTAGTAGCAGTAGTAGCAGTAGTAGTAGTAGTAGTAGTAGTAATAATAATAATAATAATAATAATAATAATAATAATAATAATAAATTTTAGGTATTTTTTCATTTTTTTTAAATTTAGCTTAATGATTTGTAAATGAGTTAATATATTGTAGTGATATTTGTTTCACTATTAAATATTTTGATGATTAATTGTTATATTGATGATTATTTTATTAAAAAATAACTTTTATTTTTTTTATTTTTTAGAATTTAATTTTATAATTTGTGAATAATTTGCAATTATGTAGTACTATTTTTTGTGAAGTTGAATATTTCTAACTTACTTAAAGATGGACTCAATTTTTTTTTTTATAATTTTTGCTTTAGCTATGACTATATTGGTAGGTTGCAAGGTTGAGATAAATCATTCTAATGCAATGGTTAAAGTAATTTATTCTCACTATTCCTTCATTCTTGATTAGTTGTTGATAAAATACTTTTATTCTAATGCAAGTTGTACTATGATGAATATATATATTGCACAATTAAGGAAAATATAGGCAATTGCATTGTTAAATAAATTAACACTTTCACAGTTCGATTGAAAATGATATATGTAGCTAGTATATGTCATAATTCAATTGAAAAATGATATATGTAGCTAGTATATGTCAAAAATTATGTAAAATTGGATTTCAACTAGCTATATATATCATTTTCAAAATATAATCCTAAATTTAAAGATTAAATGCAAAAAATATAACCCATTAATTGTGGGCCAATAATTCCTTAAGATAAAACATATAACAAATTTCTTATTTTTATCTACATTTAGTTTTTGCATCAATTTATTTATCATCAACTAAATGTAATGAATATAATACTAGTACCATTAGGAATAAAGAGTCCATATTTCAACTAGGTTCGCTAGTAAGGACTTTATTTCAATTCATTCACTTCTAATTAAATGGAATGAATTTTAGAGTATCATTTGGTAAAATAAGTAAGTATTTCTATAAAAAATTGCTAATAATAATTTTAAGGATTAAAATAATTATCATAAATGTAAGATTAAGGAAGTATTTTAAAGATACCATAGTGTGGAGAATTTTTATTATTGGTCATTTCCTCCATTTTGTAACCACCTCGAATACCCTGTTATCTTACACATTTTCTTCAAAATCATGAGATCTATGCAAACTTCCCTGGTTACCTGTACTACAAGTATGTAGAAATGGCTTCTCATCTCACAATTAGGTCACCATTAAAAAGTCATAGTAAAAAAAATTAAAAATATTACTAAAATTGTAAAAAAAAATGTTATCCATAACTTGCATATAGTGGAAAAAACCTTTGACATGTAGAATACTTCTAATCCACAAAAGCACCATTTCCTTTTTTTCAACTTAAATATGTTATTCCACATCAAGCAATAAGTTACCTTCTTCACCGTTACTTCTCTTACTTCTTGCTTTTTGTTTAGAGAAATCATCCCATTAGATGAAGTTGGCTTGTAAGAAAAAAATTAAGTGAAAGTGAATATGAGAGAGAATGAAGTTTCATGTAGGAAGGCTTAAAAATAACTATTTTTATTTCTAATTCAAATTTGACTCCTTCTCTCTCTCTCTCTCTCTCTCTCTCCTAATATCAATTTCAATTAAAATTTCTTTTGCAAGTTTCCATTATCTAAGAAACATAGATGTGGACACTTTGATAAGTATGAAGGGCATGGTGTACCTATGAATGCTATCACTTTATTTAAATGAGTTGGCAAAGCAAAAATGACCGCTCTATCTTTTAAAACAATTTCTGTAAATATACGCTTTCTTGTGATGTAAAAGACCTCTGACTTGTAGAAGCTCTCTAATCCACAAAAGCATTACTTCCTTTTTTTTTCAACTTAAATATGTTATTCCATATCAAGCAATAAGTTACCTTCTTCATTATTACTTCTCTCACTTCTTGCTTTCTGTTTAGAGAAATCATCCCACTAGATAAAGTTGGCTTGTAAGAAAAAAATTAAGTGAGAATGAGTATGAGAGAGAATGAAGTTTCATGTAGAAAGACTTAAAAATAACTATTTTTATTTCTAATGCAAATTTGACTCCTTCTCTCTCTCTCTCTCTCTCTCTCTTTTATAATATCAATTTCAATTAAAATTTCTTTTACAAGTTTCCATTATCTAGGAAACATAGATCTAGATAGTTTGATAAATATGAAAGGTGTAGTGTACTTATGAATACCATTACTTTATTTAAATGAGTCAGCAAAGCAAAAATGACCACTCTATCTTTTAAAACAATTTCTGTAAATATACTATTCCCTATGATGTAAAAAAACCTCTAATGTGTAAAAGATCTCTAATCCACAAAAGCATCACTTCCTTTTTTTTCAACTTAAATATGTTATTCCATATCAAGTAATAAGTTACTTTCTTCACTATTACTTTTTTCACTTCTTGCTTTCTGTTTAGAGAAATCATCTCACTAGATAAAGTTGGCTTGTAAGAAAAAGGTTAAGTGAGTGAGTATGAGAGAGAATGAAGTTTCATGTAGGAAGACTTAAAATAACTATTTTTATTTCTAATTTAAATTTGACTCCTTCTTTCTTTCTCTCTCCCTCTCTTTCTCTCTCTCTCTCTCTCTCTCTCTCTTTCTATCATAATATCAATTTCAATTAAAATTTCTTTTGCAAGTTTCCATTATCTAAGAAACATAAATGTGGACACTTTGATAAATATGAAAGGCATAGTGTACCTATAAATGCCATTACTTTATTTAAATGAGTTAGTAAAGCAAAGATGACTACTCTATCTTTTAAAATAATTTTGCTAAATATACATTCTTTTAGGGTACTTGTATGCATTTTATATTTGTTCATTTATCTTAAAAAATAAATATGTGAAAATACTAAGAAGTACATAACTATTAAATATAATTATTTAATAATTTTCTAATTATGAGAGATAATCACATTTTTACATACCCATAACACAAGCAATCAAGGAATTTAATATGAATCTTATGGCTTTAAATACTAGGTGGATATAACTGGATATTCAAAGGTTGCCATCCAATAGAGGAAATTAACAATGATAAAATTTTCCTATATTACAACATCCTTGAAGCAATTCCTTTTCTCATATCTATAACAACAATTTTAATCTTTAAGATCGATCTCATATTCTTGAGAAATTCTTAATCCTTAATCCTTAATTCTTTTCTCATATCTATAGCAACAGTTTTAATCCTTAAGGTTGATCTCGTGTATCCATTGAAAACTCCCCTCTCATCTAATATAGAGTACAGTTTGAGTTTACTTCTATCCATTGATGATAACTCTCTCATCAATATAGAGTACAAGTTGAGTCGAAATCTCCCCAACATATATTCTAAAATAACCATAAATACAGGTGGCAAGTCAAAAGTAGATCATCTCAACAGTCCCATTTTTTGCCTGGTTCAACCAAAAATCTTCAAACGCTTTGTATAATCTTCAACTTTAAGACTGCATGAAACAGGTATTTGAGTCAGCATGTCAGCTGCAAATTTTTTTAATGCATAACATTATAGTATTTGTGTAGATACATAATCTTCAAGAATACGGGCGAGAAGAGTAGAACTTTATTAGTCAAAAAGGGACATAGAGATGGAGAGGAAGACATCCTTCTCAAACAAAGGACACAATGGTAAAGGAATTGTACTCAATGTTCCTTTGAAGGCTTTGCCTTGCGTGTGAGTTTACTTGTTCCATCACTTCTATCATTGCCTAAAAATGAAGAAACAATAACACTATTCTATCACTACATATTAGGTAATGAATAGATATATCGTGCATTGTAACGTATTGTGAAATATGCAAGAATGGTTTCACTATATCTCTAATAGTCCCCCTCGTAGGATGACTCATTGGCCCTGAAATGTGAACATAGCATAAGCCCACCTTAACTTATGTTAAATTTTAATTTTAATTGGATGCCATAACAGGGTTTAAACCCTTAACTTCTTGGTGGAAGAGGCTTTGATACCATATTCGAAAAGCTTAAGCTATTAAAAGGCCAGAGAATGGTTTTCTTATATATTTAACACAAATTAATATAGTATTTGGATTACTTGGATGCAACAAGAAGATTTGCACTAATTTAATTTTTCATCAGTAACTTAGGTTGTACGAAATAAGATAAGCAGTTTTGGAAGAGATTTACCTTCAGGAGATAAAAATGCCACGAAGAGAACCAGCAGTGCCACGTCTTCTCCCTTATATTAGAAGATGTAAAGAAGTGAGGGTTTAAGGTGTATGCACAATCCAACCAAGCCAAAATATGAGACTGACCTTCTCATTATTAAATAAGTCCTCTGCAATAGCTTCCATTTGCTTTCGTTTCTTCTCCTTCTTAATAGGCTTATCCATCTCCTCATTCTCATAATCAGAGTCTCTGGGCAAAGCAACAAAAGTAAATATAAATAGCCTATTACCAGGAGAAATGAAACTAAAAGTAATTAGCCAGATAATTTTTCATAATATACAGATAGAAGACTTAATGTTGGTCTTACTTATATGGATATTTTGAGAATGGAACAAGATTGTTGAAACTTTCCCCAGAATGGGTTTGCACCTGCAGTTCCATATCAAGGAAAACTGGATGAATTACACACTTATATACATTGCTACAAAGTTGTAAAATCTGCAATATATATTAAATATAAAGTTGTTTGATGCAATGAGTTTCCTAGAGTTAAGAGGCAGCCAATCATCAAAACCAATTCAACAATACTCATCTGCATAAGTTTCCCACAAATATTTAGAACTAGCTTTTAACCCGTGCAATGTAGGAATTTAATTAAATTTAATTTAATCAATACTAATTTATAATATAAATTTAATTTTTAAAATTTTAAACTATAATTTATTTAAACAATTAATTTAAAATTTATTACTATATTTATATTATCTAAATAATTATAAAATTTATATAATTATATTTAATTTAAATAATTAGAAATATTATATTTTTTGTCATTATCAATGGATAGAATTGTTGTAATACTGTAATGTTACATTAATCAAGTATCGTTATCATATTTAGGCAAATTTATATATGATAAAATATTAGAATAAAAGAATTTTAAAAAATATATAAAAAATAACATTATTCCAACAGCTAATTTTTTTAATTTTTTCTATTCATCAATTAAAGCTAATTTCATATTTTTCTCATCTATTAATAAAATGATTTGGCATTCACAGTACAAAATTAAAATTTGAAGAATTTATTAATTAAAGTAATTTTTTTTAAATTTATTCTCTTCTTTTATTTATTGTACAATCTTTTTACATTTATGTTGTGACAACAAATAAAATTAGTTAGAATTTTGTATTAGAATGAGAAAATGGCATTAAAATTATAAAGATTTTATGAGGAAGTAGATAGTTAAGGTAGATAAATACATAAACTCCAATGAACAATTTACATATTTAAGAAATAATAATTTGACTATAAATTTCAACTTACGATTAATTTGAATTAATAATTTAGAAAAATAAATAAATTATTCATGTAATTTTATAGAATTACATTCAAGGTGGAAAATATTTCCTGAAAATTAAAAAATATTTATAATTAATGGATAGCAATAATTATGAATACTTCTATTTTGTATAATTATACAGCGAGGAAGACAATTTAATTAACATATTTCATATGTTTATGAAGAAGAAATTGAATAAGGTATTTAATATAATTAGAAAGGAAATTTTGTTTGAATATAATTTAATTTTAAGTATAAATTACAAAATAAAATAATCTTGACTCCCTAAACTAATATGAATTAAATTTTAAATTTATAATTTATTCAATATTTTATTTTTAAAATTAGTAATGATAATTGATCAAATATTTATCATTGAAACTCAAAATTGAAACCAAATTTGATGTAAATAAGCATATAATTGATTAAATTATTAATTCTAAAAATTTGAATTTAAATTCAACATCAATTTTTTAATTATTAAGTACAATGTGTACATTAATTTTATTATATACTGTTTTGAAGTTTAGAACAAACAAAAAGAAATTTCAAGGCATATGTGGAAAAATTAAAAAATGAGGCAACTCTTCATTATTCCTGTCTATTCTCAAAGCGACAGATTACCAAATTGGGAATTGAATACGATTCCGAGCAAGATTGCTTTTCAGGATTGGCGCTGCTCTACACAAAATTGTACTGAAAGAGCATGCGGTCTATCTTGACGAGTGAAGAGCAACGCGCCATTAGGGAATACTGGGCCAATTGAATCAGGCGGCCCAAAATCACGGCTAATATAATATTAAGTAGATTCAACCACCCAAGGTCAACTAGACTAAGAGATAAATTCTTCAGAGGTATGGGAGATGCCAAAACCACACCTTTCTAAGGCGTTTGAAATTTGGAACACTTCTGTTTGGTGCAGTGCTGATGGTAGAGAGTGTGTTACTCTCTACATCCCGTACAACTAACGACTGGCTGTAAATAATATCAAGGTTTTCATTCTCAGAATCATCAACTCTGTCTTTCTTCACTGTCATACTACCACTACCTTGCATGAAACTGGTAGTATGGGTATCTAAACTAGCGCAGAAACAACATCCAAGGATGTTCCTAATCTCGTGCGTTTTTTGCCATCTGAAGCATTATCCGCGGTTTCCACCCTTGAATGTTCTATGCTGTCCAATCTAACAGAAGCATCATCTCATGACGGGTCAATTCTCTCATTTTTTATCTTATCTAATCTAGAAGAAGCATCGTCCAATTGCATTCCTGCATTTGCATGTTTCATGCTATCTCTATTGCTTGTATCATTTGCATGGGCTGATGTAGCTGTTTCAGCTTCAGTTTCAGAATCTTCAACTACTGTCTCATCTGTGGAGCAAGAAGATGAAAAAAGCACGGCAACAATAAATATAGCTTGTTATTAAAACACAGTACAGATGAGGCACCACCATAAAGGAAAAATGTAATTTCAAATTCCTTCAAAGAAAAAAAAATTAGGGAAATTTTTTTTAAAATAAAAATCTCTGCTTTCAACCTTGACTTTTAGCATAACTGTGCTATTAATTAGAGGCTTGAACCAATGTATCCTCTAAGCCATGCTTATCTTAGAAATATCCCCTTCTCTCAGCATTCTGTTCAATCACAAACAGAACAAGGATGCACCACAAGGGGCCATAAACAGATTGGTTGCTACGAGCCTATGAAATACTCAAGGAAGATGCCACAGCAGAATCAGGCCTTATATAATAAGACAGCAGCCCAATATAGCATTGCCATGTGTTAGGACAATGAGAGCTTCCTGGACCGGAAACTGGGACAGTTTCTCAAAAACTTGTTGAACCTGTATCGCTGCTAACATTGTAATTATGAATCTCAAAAATTATTTCATATGATTCAAAATAATCTGTGGGATTACCTCTACTGACAGTCCGACACTGTCAATCCTCATTATAATGACATGATAAAATAACTGGAAGTAACCTGATGTCAAGCATTGAGGCCATAATACACATAAAGCAGGCAACAGACATTTTAACTAATGTCAATATAAAAGGGCCAGCATTATTGCATAAACCTCCTTTTTAAGCAACAATCCCAGCATTTTCCTCAACTCTGGTCCTATTCCAAGCAATTTCAAGCAGGACTCAAACCTCTCAGCCACAAAAACTCCATGTAATTATAAAATATTTTTGCTCCAGCTGGTTAATGAGATGGCCACTTAAATGGCACCTAAGCCTCCTTTAATAATCTATTCCAACTATTTTGGAATAGCCAACACAGGCTATCTACTTGAATAAAATGGTTTAGGGGGATAATTGCTTGAACCAATAACACAGCAATGTTTGTGAAAACAAACTTGAGTTGAAAGTGGTCTATAAATAATTTACAAAAATATTATCATAAGTAGCCCAACAAAGAAAGGGATAGCTTTTAGGTTCTCAGTGAAAAAGGACAAAAAGGCTAAACATATTACTTGAGAGAGTAAGAATACCTACCACACGGTGATATCAATTTAGAAGGATCTAGCTGTCCACTCAGAGCAGCAACTATCACATCCATCTCATTCGCTCTAGACAAGGAACTTAATTTATTGAAACGATCATAATTGCATGTTGATCCTCCGGGGATGACACAAACTACACGATCATCATCTCCATTAGTTGTGCCCTACAGAAAATACTGAGGATTACCACACACAAGAGGTTTCTGTTTATCCTTACAGGCAGGAAACCTCAAATAATATAGAGAACTAGACAGAGGACTTATAAGAAACCCAATTCACTATCTTCAGGTATCCGCCATTCCTGTCCATTTATGGGCATGCTCTTGGAAGATGTCAGATGGGCAAGATACAGAATAAAGAATGCACAGGCCCATTTTCTCTCTCTCTCTCTCTTTTTTTTTTTTTTTTTTTTTTGGGGGGGGGGGGGGTAATAACAGAAAGGCATAATATAATTCCTACTTCCTTATATTTCATTCTCTCAGCTGCACCCAAATTTTTGTCAGACAATATTAAAATTTGATTTATGTAACAAAAACAAGTATAACATAGTTGATGTATTTTTGCAAAAAGAAAAAGGTAACTAATCAGCAAGGTTTAAATACTTGGAAAGGTACTGATCAGTCGAATTGCCAACAATTTCATTTCATTTTAGAGCGTATGAGATAATGTATTGTATAGGTAACCCAAATTTCAAGGGGAAAATAGATTGAATTAACCAAATAAAAAAACATGTTTATCCATCAAATCAAGACCCCATAGAATAAAACAACTATGATAATAATTGGCAGTAATGACAAAGATTTACAAAAGCATGATTCAACGTGCTCCCTACTTCCCATGAACCAGTAGAAAAACTTGTTGAGTAGGATCAGATTATACCAATGAGAGATCAATTCTTGAGTTTATATATATCTAATAAAATTGCTTTTCTCCAATGTTTCTGGATAAATCCCTTTTAAAGCTCAAGGAAGCAAACCATATCCAACCAACAATAATCAAAGCTACCTCAACTTCTTTAAAAGTTTTAACAGAGAATATTCATATGGCTACTATGAATTCCAATTAAGTCCAAACTGCTAAAAGGATTTTCTTCTCTACAAGTTTGATGGATGAAGAGGCCCTATTGTACATCCACGGTTTACCCAAATGAGTTGATGTCAATAAATTAAGTAAACAGATCAAAACAATTTTTGTTAAAGAAAAAGAAATATTATTAAAGGAAGAAGTAGAGTACAGAAATGGACAAGAAATCTGCAATCGGAAAGAGGAAAGCTAAAAGATACCAAAAAATAAAAAAGAGAGCCATTGAAGCCATTTAATTAACAATCTAAGATAGGCTTCCAATTCTTTTGCAAATCTATCAAACTTATTCCTCAAAATAAACTATGAGCTTTAAGCCCAAGCAAAGTAACAAACAAAATTTTATCCCACACTGAGACCATTGGTTGATATTGTTGTCTAAAAATTCTAGCATTCCTTTCCAACCATAAAACAACAACCCTTGCAACTTCCTATAGAGCTCTTTTGTCCTTGTTCCTCCCAAAACCACAAAGAGGTGAAAATTGGGAGTGACAATAACAATTTATCAATTAGCTTGAAAAGTAGAACGTTGTGTCATGAAAATGTACCAAAAGTGGCCCCCATGTGTCAAAACCAGTGTTTTAAAATTTGGACTGAACCAGCTGATTCAATCAGTCCAACCGAGAATCAGATCTTGATCCGGTTCAAGTTCCACCACAAACTCAGGTAATCAATTTGAACTTGCTATACCCGGTCTTTGCTTGGAAACCCATTGAACCAGTGCAACCTGGTTCAAGTGGGTCAACTCCCTTTTCAATTAAAAAAATTTTGAAGTTGCACTGCAGTGACCTCGAACCAACATTCATCAAGCCAAAACACTGCCTTGTCGCCACTCAAAAGAAAGGCTTCTTTGGTATTAGATGGACAAACTTTATATATAATGTATACATTTTCTGTTTTTCATATATAACTTCATCTAAATTTTTTATAAATAATATATATTATATAATTAAACTATTTTTATTTAGCTAATATTTAGTTTAAAATTTTCATTAGATTGAAATGAAATATAATTTTAATATTATAAAATAATATTAAAATTGTAATAAATATTTGTAATTAAAATAAGATTAATATTTATTATTTTATATTTTATAAATATATTTGTACAAATTAAATTAATTTAATCTTTTTATGTGTATATATATATATATATATATATATATATATATTAACCGATCCAACCATCCAGTTCAATCAATTGAATCAATCTGACTTTCACCCGCTTACCTTTCCAGGTCAATGACCAATTCGAGTTTGAAAACATTGGTCAAAACACAAAAGTGACTATAGAATATGTAAAATAAACAACAATGCCTTAACTCATCAAATAGGCATGTCAGCATACAAGGTTGAAACATTGTCAAGCCAAGACTAACATTAAGGTCTCCAAGCTTGACTCAAATATCAACTACTCGGTCTTGAGTTTGAACTTGACTCAAGATTAAAGTACTGACTTTGAAGCTCAACTTAATTGTAGTTATTTATAACAAGTTAAAATATAATTATGGAAAATAGTATATATGTAATTGTAAAGGCTTATGCTATTTTAAAGCTCAACTTAATTGTAGTTATTTATAACAAGTTAAAATATAATTATGGAAAATAGTATATATGTAATTGTAAAGGCTTATGTTATTTTAAAAACAATATATTAATCAAGCTCAAGCTAAACTTCACATGCCAAATATTTCAAAAGTCAAGCTTGGCTCTTATACTAAACTATATATATATATATATTCCAACTGATTACAAATCGATTATTAAGTTGAATCGAGCAAACATTATAAAGTTAATCTCGAGTAACTCGAATTGAGTGTCAACCCTAGCTACATGGATCATTTGGCAGCATTATGCCCAAACAAAGAACATACCTTCCATGAAATCAACTATAATAACAATGAAACCTTATCCCATTAAACGGCGTAAACTAAAATTTGGACCATTTCTCCATTTGTGCATGTTGTCCATACACATGTACCATGCTAATCTTCTTTAAATCATTCCAATTTTATCAAATGTCCTAAATGGACCCAACTATAAAAAATTTTATTGGTTTAAATGTTTAAAACGCATATAATAGTATGTACAGCACAAGTTAAAATATTACAGTTGTTTAATGGTCAACCACCAATCTGTGTCAATTAAAATGTAAAAAATGTATACCTTGCAATCAAAAGAACTAATATCTAGAGGTAGGAGGAGGAAGCAAATTACATACTTGGCTATTTGAATAAAATTCATAAATGGGACTACGACAAAGTTTTACGTTGACTATTGAAGGTCTAACATAACTCAGAGGGAGAGAAATGCCCCACTTGGATTACAAGCTAGCGTTATCCAAGTAGGCAACAAAAAAAGAAGAAGAAGAAGAAAGATAGAAAGAAGGAAAGAAAGAAATATGTCTGATCCATCATACTGTTCTCTATACACTATCAGTCCAGAGAAACTTGGCAGCACACTACTCTCTGCACACTGTCAGCCGACCTAACTTAGTAGGATAAAGTTATGTTGTTGTTGCTATTTGAATAAAATTAATCAACAGAAACAACTTTTGCACCACCCACTTCCAATAAACACTTTAACTGATCCCCAAACTTATACTGCAAGCAAGATGGATTAATGTTCAGCCTTATATGACAGACCCCAATTTTTCTCAGAGATGAGCTATTCTCCAAAAAGTATCAATATATTTTCATGACATACTTTCAGAAGTTTACTCCTAAAAATTCAACATGTTTCCAGCAGTGCACTAGACAATTTATACTAGTTATTTCTATATAAATGGAAACTTGAATGACATCAAAGCAAACTACAAAATTGGAACCGTTACATCCTATTTCATACATTGAAGCAACTATTGGAAAATACTTACTAAGGGTGCAGATTCCAACGACAAAATATATCCTTTCAAACAATTTTCCCGGGTTTTAGGATCAACAATTTTGATGGCTGTTCCTTCCACTAACACTGTCGGAGTGTAACTGTTTAAGAAGAAGAAAGAGAACAAAAAATGCCCAAAAAAAAAAAAAAAGAAAGAAACACTGATAAAGGAAGCATCATTAGTGAGTTTAACTTGCTAGTGCCATGTAAAAGGAAAATTCTATCAATAATGTACCAGTATACCACAAGATTTAACAATTGATATATCATTGTGTAATGTGCGAAACTTGACTTTATAAAAAAGTAAATCTGATATATAATCAGATCTGGTAGTGTACCAAAGTCTCTTCCCATGTAAAATAAAGCTAATTCAACCCAAAGCCATAGTCAAAGCAACACTCACAAAGTATAGCCAGGAATTTCAGTGCCAATGCTCTTTTCCGCAACAAACTGTACATTGAACAGGATATCATGAACTTAGAATTCCAAAGTTGATACCCCAATCTTTTCTTTTGTTGATAAAAAGAGAATTCATGAAGGGAAGAGGGAAAAAAAGAAAAGAAAAGGAGGAATAGAAGTTTTCCTGGAAACAGACAAAACAGAATCAAGGAGAATTTAGAAGAGAAAAACAAATAGCTGAAATGAGCCTTCAATCCCTCAGTAGATTTTTAAGAGACTAGTAGAAACTGAGAGCAAAGCCAAGGACAAATTTTTCCCATAAAAAGTTAAGATTATCAAGTCACCTTGTTAAAGGTACACAAGCCTATCATCACATCAACTACCTATTATAAATAATAAATACAAATATGTATTAATTGACAAACATGTCATCAAACTAATTTTTTATTTTTACAAAAGTAGGGCTATCAAACAGGTCGCAACCCACAAACCAACTTGCAACCCGCAATCCGCAACCTGTTTTTACGAATATAAACCTTTAAAATTAAACCCATTTTTTAATATAGGTAATACTGACCGGCTCGTCACGGACTCGATCCGCAACGGATCAATCCGTATTCGCGAAGTCTACGGATTTTCAATTAAAACCCACAGACTGGCCTATATCCGCTTGGGTTTTGTGCGGGTTTGTACCCCTAAAATTGAACTCATTTTTTAACATGGATAATACAGACCGGCTCATCATGGACCGGCCCATTTTACAGCCCTATACAAAAGTTCTCAAACTAAGATTTCCAAGCATCTTCATAAAGGTGACCATTTGACAACAAACTAGCAATACCATGTAATCCCAAGCTAGGCATTAGATAATGTAAAATTGTTAATGCATTTGTACCTCAAGCCACGTTTTGAGAACACAAAGCTTTTTGGCTACAACAGCATCAACAAGATCCTTTTTCAATGGCATGAGTTGGTCCACCAGCACGTGTGTGCAATCTTGACCTAAGGTGGGAGTGATCCGAGCACCTATAAAGAAAGTATAAGTTGGCCATTATTTGCATAATGTTAATGAAAGAGGAAAAAAATGAAATATTAATAGGTTTGGTAATTCACAAGACAAGAACACAAAGCTGCGTCAAGCAAACTAGAAAAAATGTTTAAGGTACCTTTTTTTCCTGAGAAAAGGAAAGCAAGAAATGCAATTTCTGACAGGCTTCAACTACATTGATAATATTGCTCATGATAATTTATGATTTATTATGCGTTTATAGTCCATATAGGCTTCATAGAACACAAACTGAGTGGCCACAGGTGTTAATAAACATGATATAAATTTAAAATAAATTATTAAAAATAACTATCATATCATCATCAAAGATAACAATTAGTGAACTCTACTTTGTTAACAAAAGTTTTAATCTTTTACCAATTTTTTTTTCTAATTAAAAAGGACAGGCCCAGTGAACGAGGCTTCCACCTAGTGGGTCTTGGGGTTAAAAAGGGAATTACCATTTGTTAACCAACTGCAATGCAATATCAAAATTGCACTAGTAAAGGATGATAGGAAGCAAACAAATGGCCTTTCAAACCCTATAATTGCTTATCAAACTGCAAATCCTGTTTCTGGCTTAACCTTTTGTCAACTAAACGTTTTTTCTACTCTATTAAATTTAGGCAATGCGAGATACAGATATACATTATCGGAAGAACCGAAGAACAGCTACAGGGTTTTACTACTCACCAATCAGTGAAATCTTGTCTTCAAGAGATTGGTCAACTTTATTCGAACAACAGATGAAGAAAATGAGTGGGATGTGGCAAAACCTGTCAAATTATATAGGGCAAAAAAAAAAAAAAATATCTAAGCAAACACAATTTGAGGAAACCTCCAGGCTTCATAAGATAGAGTTTTTCTTAATAAAGCACAATGATAAACATTAGCACCACAATAACACACTATTAAAAGTAGAAGTCACGGAACACAAGAAGCAACAAAATTCCATGGTAGTCAGTTCAATGGCATACCTATAGGTTGCACTACCAGTACCAAAAGAAACGAGGTCCCTCTAGCACTGTTTCTTTGTTAGTTAGCTCATGAACCTTTTTCCTGGGCCATACATTCTTGCTGATGAATGTTCCATACTTTGAGCAATCTTTAATCCTGACTCTCGCTGACATTGATTCATTTGGTAAAGGGTTGAATGGGTTCATTGCATCAACATTGATTTCTGCGTGGACTCGGGAAACCCCTTTGTCGTTAGGGATAATCACATCACAACCTGTAAGCAGCAAGCAACTTAAGAAGCTCTTATCATTAAAAATAAAATTAAATATAACAAGTGGGAAGGAAGCATGAATTAAAAAAGTACCTTTCCGACCAATTTTATAAATTCCTGTTCTGAATATGTAGTATTTATAACTTCAATAACAAAAGTAAGCAAGGGGCCATGATGTTCAAGATCGATTTAGAAAAAGCATATGACAGAGTGAATTGGAATTTTCTTGAATGGACCTTACGGAAATTTGGTTTTCCTGAGCGAATCATTATGCTAATTATGAACTGTGCGGCTGGATCAGCTTTCAGCATTCTTTGGAATGGTGAGCGTCTGGAATCTTTTTCTCCTAAGAGAGGTATCAGACAGGGAGACCCATTATCTCCCTACCTTTTCGTTCTCTGTATGGAAGTTCTGTCACAGATTATAGAAAAGAAAGTTCGAAGGCAGGAATGGAAACCAACCTCTATATCCAGAGGAGGTCCAGCCATAGCTCATCTTTTATTTGCTGATGATGTTCTCCTGTTCTCCAAAGGCTCAATTGATCAAGCTAGAGTAATCAAGGCATCTTTAATGGAATTCTGCAATTTCCCTGGCATGAAGATTAATCTTCAAAAATCTAAGATTTTTATGTCTCCAAAGATGCATAGAAGAATAATTTCCTCAATAGAGCTCATTAGCAATATTACTTCAACTGAAGACATCGGTAAATATCTGGGTATTCCTCTTTATAGACGAAGGGCTAGTAAGACTCATTTTCAATTCATCATCCAGAAATTGGAATCAAAGCTTTCGGCTTGGAAAAGTAGCCTGTTAAATCTTGCTGGGAGAATAACTTTAGCTCAATCAGTTCTAAATGCTTTACCGGTTTATTATATGCAGTCTGCTCTTTTACCTATGGGAATTTGTGATAAAATTGATCAAGTAGTCCGAAGCTTCATTTGGAGATCCCACCAAGCTAGGCGTGGGCTTCATCTAGTTAACTGGGAAACAATTACTCTCCCAAAAATATATGGTGGCCTTGGCATTCGAAAAGCTAGGGAATCAAATTTGGCCCTTATGGGAAAGTTGAGCTGGAGTTTTCTTCAAGAGGAAAACAAACCTTGGGTCAAGGTAATGCATCACAAATACTCTTGCAGAGAATCACAAGTCCTAAATTTTCAATATTCAGCGAACTCATCTCCTATATGGAAGGATATTGTTAAAAGTATGCAAACTTTTAAGGAAGGGTACCATTTTTGTGTTGAAACAGGCAGGAACATCAGATTCTGGTTGGACAGATGGATTGATGATATTAAACTGGAGGATATTGTCCCCTTAACAGCCCGGGAAAATAGTATTATGACTGTACATGAAATGATTACTGCTGGAAAATGGAATATAGACGCTCTGCCTAATACTATACCAGATAATATCAGATCGAGAATCCAAGCCATCCCAATCCCTCTGTCCCCGGCATCTAATGACAGAATCATTTGGGGACACTCAAAGGATGGAATATATTCAGCCAAATCAGCTTATAATTGGCTAGTTACAGGGAATAGAAACCTGACGAGTCCTACTTACAGCCAAGTCTGGACCCTGAAGATTCCATTAAAAGTTTGCACTTTTGCCTGGCTTTGCTCCCAAGATAAAGTAGCTACTAATCTTCTGAGATGGAGGAGGAATTTAACTGCTTCCCCTCATTGCAAGCTCTGCCCGGGAGAACCAGAATCTCTTCTCCACCTTCTGCAAGATTGTCCTAAAGCCCGATTCACATGGCAAAGTTTCAATGCTTCCTCATTCGTCCCTGATTTCTTCTCCATGGAAATTGGAGACTGGTTGCTGAGCAACATCTTTCCAGAGAACCAGAATGTGAAGGAGATCTGGAGCTCCATCTTCCTGATCACAGCATGGTGCATATGGATAGACAGAAATAGCATGGTCTTCAGAAATGATAACATCCCTCACTGGAGGACTACTCAAAAAGCACTGAGCATGACAAGGGAATGTAAAGAAGCTTTCCAATCAAAGCACAAAGACCAGAATCAAAAGTCTGAAAGACTAGTGCAATGGAATCCTCCTCCAACTGGTTTTATTAAACGGAATGTAGATGGAAGCTCTTTGGGAAACCCTGGAAATGCTGGTTTTGGCGGCCTGGCTAGAGATGAAAATGGGCGTTGGTTGTTTGGATTTTCCCATTTCCAAGGCTGGACTACAAATCTTCAAAGTAGAGCTTTTAGCTATCAGATTTGCTCTGGGGACCGCAAAAGACAAAGAAATAAAAGATGTTATTGTAGAATCTGATTCAATGGATGCCATTCGTTTGTGCCATCAAGGAACCAGCCAATTTCATCCTCTTTGGGGAGTGGTTCAAGATATTGATCAACTTTCTCAGTTCTTCAACAATATCTTCTTTTCCCATACCTTAAGAGAAGGTAACCAACCTGCAGATATTCTAGCCAAATGGGGAGCCAAACACCAGAACCAAGAGAAGATCTGGTCTCAACCTCCTCAGGAAGTTTCTCTAGCTCTTTTAGCGGATTTTCTCGGGTGTTGCTTTATTCGTTAGCTGCTGTATTCCTTCTGTTTTTAGTTTTTCTTCTGTTCCTGCTGTTTTTGGTTTCTCTGTAATTCCTTATCTACCAAAAAAAAAAATCTTCGCCTCTCGTATAATTGTACAATGATGTTTCATTAACTCTGCTATCTCTCCAAAGAATTCCAGCAAAGGAAGTAGAAAAAGGAAACAAACCTGAAAGAGGGTCGACGGGTAAGAGACCCCACACCATAGTTGAACCAGTACTCGCTGAGCGAGAATGGCTTCAGTCTTCAGTTGATTCTCAGAGGGAAGACGACGAAGAAGAATATGAGTACGCTGAACGACGCCGTTTGATGCGATTAACAAACCTCAGGGAGCCAATGTCATCGAAATAAAACGACTTGTCGTTTATTTGAAAATATACAACAAGCCCGTAACCCCGTTTTGCACACAAAAATTCAATCTCTTCTTTTGCCGGCAAAAATACCGATATATGATTATTTTGTAAAATTTTTTTCGTTTTACCATCTTTTTAAAATAATTTACCAAAATACGCAGGGTGCCATTTTGAATGATGCGCGTGAAACACGGAAGTGCCACACTGTTTGGCGCCTTGATAGTAGGAAAAACCTAAGGAGCGCCAGTTTGAACGGCGCCTTCACCTTGGAGGCTCCAACCAAGATGGCGCTCCATTGCGGAGGTGCTATTTCAAGTGGCATCCCTAATTGCAATTTGAATTTGGAGGCACCATTTCAAGTGGCGCCATTGCATTCAAATTCCTTGGAAGTGCCAAATGAAATGGTGCCTCCTTGCCCATATATATCTCCCCCCCCCCCGCTCCCTTCGCAACCACAATACAAACCTTACCTCGCAGCCTCGCAACACCTCTTCCCTTCTCTCTTCAAAGCCGTTCGCACCAGTTTCCATTTTTTCATTCACAAATCTTCATCCTTTCTTACTTTTGTATATTTCATCCAGCAATATTTTCTTTTTTAGAGCAAATCTAATCTTCTTTCAGCTCTTCCTTAGTTAGTATTTTTATAATTTTTATATTTATATTATAATTTTTATTAGTTATTATGAGAATATATTTTATAGTGATAGGAAAATTTCTATTCTATGTTGATTATTATGATTTATGATATGAAATTATGATCCAAGATTTAGAAAAAAATTGTAAAAATTTATATGATCTGTGATAATTTATAATTTTTATTGATTAATTTTTTTATAATTTTTATATTTATATTATAATTTTTATTAGTTATTATAAGAATATATTTTACAGTGGGAGAAGAATTTTTATTTTATGTTGATTATTATGATTTATGATGTGAAATTATGATCTAGAATTTAGGAAAAATTTATACAAATTTATATGATCTGTGATAGTTTGTGATTTTTACTGGTTATTATTTTTTATAATTTTTATATTTATGTTATAATTTTTATTAGTTATTATAAGAATATATTCTACAGTTGGAGAAGAATTTTTATTTTATATTGATTATTATGATTTATAATATGAAATTATGATATAGGATTTAGGAAAAATTTGTAAAAATTTATATGATCTGTGATAGTTTGTGATTTTAAAAGAAGAACAAAGGGGATAAAGAAAAGTGTCTTAAAATAAAATTTACGATTTAGGTAAAAATTATGTTTAGATATTTTTAAAATATAAAATTTTTTAGGATATAGGATATGATAAAAATAAGATTATTTTTATTATATGTTGATTATTACGAGAATATATTATTCTATTGATCAATATTTTTAGGTTAATTTTAGAGGAATATATGTCAAAATAAGTAAATATTAATTGAGGATATTTTGTAAAGACTTGATATTTTATGTATAATTTCTATTTATTTTATTATTTTTATTGTACATTTTTGTTATTCTTTTTTATTAACTCATGGTAGTTAAACCATATATACATATATACTAATATTTTTTAACAGTAAGATATATCAATTTTTTTATTATAAATGTATTCTATATAAATTATATAATTCATTTAATTAATTAATTTATTATACAATTAATTTTTTATTACTTTATACCGTACGTATTGTTTATTTCCTATTTACTCTACTGTAATCTTTTTATATCTACTCGTATTGTTTATGGTTTAAAACATCAACATCATTAATTAATATAAATATAATAAGTTATAATTTTTTAACTTATTATAATATTTTAAGCAAATTAAAGCTTTAATATATATTTTATTAATAAAAATAATTAATTTCATATTATATTTTTTAAAGAAATAGTTAGTAATTAAATTAAATTTTATTTACATAAATTATTTCAAATTTTTGTTGATATCGTCCAGCATTTGATCTACATACTCAGGATCAGGGATCAGCCCTTAGTGGTATGATGACAGATGACTCAGTACTTGTAGATAGAAGTAGAGGTGGAGGCAGAACGGGAATCAGAGATAGAGGCAGAGCAGGGGCTGGAGGTAGAGGAGCCACAGATACCAAAGATGTGACTCCCGAGTTTGCGCAGAGAGTTAGTAGATATGGCCGCCACATTACTGATCCTGAATGTGGGACTGGACATCACTTACGTAGGTATTGACTTTCTTTTTCATATTTATTGTATATTTATGTCTATCTATCTTATTACTTTATTGTCAAACATCAACATTTAGGATGGTTTTGATTATTACAACATTTTTATCTTCTTGCGTAGGTACTTATATCGATTTTAATTACCAATTCTTCTCACAAATACACAATCAATTCAATTCTCATATAATGCATCAAATATGTGCAATTTTTTCTAATAACATCTTTCTAACTAGAGTTTTATTCTCTCTTCTGATATTTTATTTTCATAACTTTAATTATTATAAATTATTAACAAACATAAATTAATTACAAATTTTTTAAAACAATGTCTATTTATTTTTTCTAATGATAAGGATTATTCCATGTTCTACATCTCGTTGGACAAAAGTATTGAATTACTATTTTTTTAGAAACTATTTTTCGTTTTACCAATCTTTCATAATATTTTATCAAAATACGTACAGCGGCGGAGAGACGCCAAACCAAATGGCGCCTCTGAGGACGGTCGAGGCACATCTCCTAAATTTTAAGTTAATATATAAATAATAGAAAATAATAAACTTTAAAATAATTAAAATATTTTTTTATAAAAGTAATGATAATGACATCTCCCAAAATTATTAACTAACATTATTAATTTTTTATTTTTATAATTGTTATAATTATCTATTCTTTTATTTATTTACCATGTTAAAATAAATAAATAATATTAAAATAAATTAATAAATTTTATCTTCATAATATGAAATATGTAATTATCTTTTAATTAAATTTTTTCTCATTATTTATTTTAATATTATTAGTGAAGAAATGAATAAATAATTATAATAAATATAAAAAAATTAATAATATTAATTATAATATTTGAAGGATAAATAACCATTATCCTTGTAAATGATATTAAATATTATGTTTATTCAATACGTTATGAGTTGAGTCCACTAAATATTAACGTTAAACCACGTAGCATAATTATCAATGTAGATGGGGATGCTGGCCATATACAATACCAAAATCCAAGTCTTTTGGATCTACAGTACACATGGTCATCGGCTAATTAACTTAGAAATGAAGAGCGAGGGGGCCGTAAGCCAAAGGCACCATATCACCTACTGTCCCTTCCCTCGAGCACCAACGGCGCCATTTCGTCTAGCGTCCCTCGACATGCCATTTGGCGTCTCTCCGCCACTGTACGTATTTTGATAAAATATTTCGAAGGAACGGTAAAACGAATATTAGTTTCTAAAAAAATAATAAATCGATATTTTTGCCTCTCATTGCCAAAATATTTTATTATTGTGACAAAATAAAAAGGAATTAATTTATGTTATAATCTTAATTTCATTATAAAATGAAAAGATTATTGCAACGAAATAATCACATTTTTTTTAATTTTCAACTATCTTCAACTTCGTCATTTCGTATTTATTTTGTTACAAAATAAAAATAATTTTATTAAAATAAATACAAAGTAGCAAGAATATTATTGGAATAAAACAAAATACAAAGAAACATTTATTTCGTCATATTTCTTTTCATTTTTAACAATCTTCAATTTCATATATAAAGAATATTATCGAATAATTCAATAAATTTGCTTATGTGTAATAATTTATTAAATAATTACTTGTAATAATATAATTCCGAACGGTGGAAGTATATAATTCTGAAAAATGATAAATATTAAGTATTATGGGATCAAATTTTGAGAGACATTAATATAAATAACGTAATTATTATTTATTAATCTTACATTTTATTTTAATAATATTCAATTATTTACTAAATATTTATTATTTTTATTAAATATATTATTATTATTAACTACTTTCTTATTTAATTCCTATAATAAATTTATGTATTAAATATCAAAGTGGAATAAAATATTTTTTATGATATCAAATATAATTATGAAATTAGTCATTTATTTTTAAAAATTTATTTTGAGTCACAATCACACATTATTTATTTTTAAAATTTTTATTTTAAAATAGCATCAAAATTAATTATTTTCAAAAGAAAATTGTACAGTGAGGGCGCCTTTTTGAATAGCGCCCTCAAGGCCCACCAGGGGCACCACCCAAAGTGGCACTTGCTCCCCGCGAATGTCATCAACCCTGGCGCCTCTGCCCTTCACACATATTTTGATAATATATTTTCAAATAATAGTAAAACGGAAATAAGTTTCCAAAAAACAGTAATATGGTACTTTTACCTCTTTTGCCGGGGCATACTCCAATTGTATATTATGGAGGGTTCTCAGCTATTGTTTTTGTGTGATTCTCACTGATATGTATGATCATACAGCAAATAAATTTTTTATTTCGGCGCCAATTCTATGTTAATTATCTTCCTTTTGTCCTGCTCGACCTGATGTTCCGTTGACGATGATCGACATCTGTTCTTCTAATATTGATCTTCTTGTGTTCGAGGAAATGACTAACTGAAACCAAGTATATCCAAGAACGGATGATGTTGAAAGTGCCTTAGAAAGGAATGCGTACCTACATTTTGAAATTTCTGAGTAAATATCCTATTCGCGTTTCTATTTCTGTTCGATCAAAAACAACCTCTGCCCAGTATGTAGCATTAAGAGCCAGAGATCCAACATTTGAGAAGCTCATGGACAAGTACAAAAACCTCCTTAAGGTCATTTCTGTTCAAGACCTTATCTTAGCCAATCCGAAGAAACAGTCAGTCTCTGTTGATTTCCTCTCTAGGCCCTCCCAGAAGCTCCATCTTAACCGTGGTGCCACTGCTTTTCTCCGGAAGTACCCTCATATTTTCCACATTTATTGTGAAGCCTCTAAGTCACAGCCCTTTTGCAGGTTAACTGAAGCTGCCCTGGCGATTACCCATCAGGAAGGCAGGGCCATTAATTCTTCCTTGCCGATTGTTGTTAATAAATTGGTCCAGATATTGTCAATGACTGAATCCAAAATGGTGCCTCTTCGTGCCATTTTTAAAGTTTGGAGGGAACTTGGGCTTCCTGATGACTTTGAGGAGTCGGTGATATTTAGGAATTCTCATCTTTTTCAATTCTCATGAACCTAATTCTCATTTCCCTAAACTAATTGATGTGCCTCCCAGCACTCATCTTATAGCTTCTGTTGAAAATTGGAGGTTTATTGAGTGCTGTAAGGAAGATGGCAGTGTTGATAGGACGACGTTGCAGTTTAGTTTTAAACATGGCTATCTTCCAGGGATGAGGCTGAGCAAGAATTTTAAGGCCAAGGTGAAGGAATGGCAGAGTTTGCCCTATGTGGGGCCGTATGAGATGGTGGGCGAGAAGGAGAAATCTAAGGCTGCAATGATGGCATTAGAGCAAAGGGCAGTCTCTATTGTTCATGAATTCCTGAGTTTGACAGTGGAGAAGATGGTGGAAGTAGAGAAGATCAGCCATTTTAGAAAATGGTTTGGAATTGACTTAAACATAAGGGATTTGTTCCTGAATCACCCGGGAATATTTTACTTGTCAACTAAGGGAAAACAGCATACTGTTTTTCTGAGGGAAGCTTATGAGAGGGGGTGTTTAATTGAACCGAATCCCACATATGATGCAAGGAGAAGGCTTCTTGATCTTGTTCTTCTAGGACGTCGTGGACTACCTTCTGTTAATTCAAAGCTGCAAGATGCAAGCAGTATCAATGAAATTGTAGAAAATGACAAACAGCAAGGGGATGACTTGTTATCAAATTGACAGGAGTATTAAAGCTTCTATCAATCGTTTGCTCTGCTCCATTACATGCAGGGTAACGTCATATCTCGAGTGTTGTGGCTTGCATATTATCACCAGAAAATGTCAAGGCATAAACTTTTATTTCAACAGTTTCAGAGAAGCAAATGATAAATGTACTGTATAGATCAGTATCATATATTGGAACAATAACAACAATGAAGTTTTACCTTATTAAGTGAGGTTGATTATATGAATCGCATGATATCATTAACTTTTATCCGAGTCCAAATTTTCAAGAAAGTATCATATATTGGAAGGCACAAAAAAAATTTAATGGGAGGCTCATTCCTCTACTATATTAGCCAGTTTTAGTAGATTAAAATTGGGAATAAATTCTACATAGATAAGACGATATCCTTGAATTCTATCTGAAATCAGATTTTCAAAAAAGCATCATGTATTGAAAGGCATAAAAAGGAAAATTAATGGGAGGCTCATTCCTCTACTATCCTAACCAATTTTAGTAGATTAAAATTGGGAATAAGTTAATTTCATTATTATGTGGCTGACATGTTGTTTATGACAATGAAAGGTTGCCAAAATATGAATCCCTACTTTGTTCATAACTTTTGTTTCCAAGACAATGGAAGGTTGACAATGATGTTCTTTACAAACTATTTTCACTTCTTGGATTATTTTTCCTTTTAACATCTTGCATTTTACTTATTTGAATTCCTTCATGTTGGGAGAAGGCTAAGTTGAAGAATGGCAGAAGCTAATTCTTTTCTCTTTTTGCATGATTTAAAATAGGTAAAAAAAATAAATAGATAATAGATAAATATAAATACGCAATTTTTAACATGAAAAACCTTCCAAATTAAAGGATAAAAAATCATTGAATTTTAATATGATAAAATCTTCCACTATAGCAAGAGTAGGATTATAATTTCTCTTTCTTGTACTTACTAGAGACTATTCATAATATTTTACCTAAATAAGATGAAATACTTATTTAAGTTTGAGAGATTAATAAACTCTCAAGTTCTCACTTTTTAGTAACTCACTCACCTATGAAGTAATTGATTGATTACAACCTTTTATAAAACTCTTATTTATAGGTCTCACAAAAAGCTTTTAACTAATTTCATTAAATGTACAATTTATTTATTTCTATCTTTCACATTATTTACATATCATTAGTTCTTATCGTGACATCACTTCATCTTTTTACAATATTTTAAATGATTTTTAAGATTAACATGAGATGAGTTATTTATTCAAAATTCAAAATATCAGTGCCAATTAAAATTTAAAAAGACAACCCAATACTTCAAGTAACTCACAAATGGCTACACTTACTAAAGGTTGAGGAGAAATTTCGTCTTTTAAATACAAGTTAATCAAATCTCTCACTTTCGTTATTATTTTGAAACCATTATATATGAGCTTCTTCAAACATAATTTATTGATATTGATACGATGATTCTTATAGGACATCGTATGATTTTGAGGGGGTAGCAACGGGAATGCGAGTTGCTTGGAGAAACTCACACAAACAGGGTGTGAATGCCCAATAAAATAGCAAACCCAAAAACCAACTTGATTCTTGGAAATAGTTGGAAGGAATATTAGTTTATGAAGATGTTTGCATAATAACGTTATTAGAAGGAAAAGGCATTGGAAGATGTTAGTAGAGTCATGGAAGCTGCATTTGGTTCTTTATATTGCGAGCGCGAAGAACTAACCGGAAAACTCTTCTTGCGGTGCAAGCACACGAGTGACTTTCAACTGTTTTTCATTCGTATACTTGGACTCCTAAGCTGTGTCAGAACTTTCCCCCGCCCAAGAATGGCAAGCCTTCCGGGGGAACTTGGAAATTTTATAAGTTTTTATATAATATATAAAATTGCAACTTTGTATATTAAATATTGGGTGTAAACTCGTGCATTGCACAGATGAATATTTATTTTAATAATATAATATTATAATTATATACTAATTATTTATAAAAAAGAATTAGATAAATATTGTATTAATATATAGCTAACAATTCTAAGAGAAAAATCATTTTTCTATTAATTTTGCTGTAGGTAACTAACTTTGAATTTAAATACAGCATTAATTAAATATTATTTTTTAGTATAATTATTATTATTAATATTAATATTTAATAACATCATTTATTATGAAAATATATTTTTAAATGATAATATATTTTTAATTTACCACCTTAGAGCATAAAATAAATTTTTGAAAATAATAATTTTATGTTACACATGAATATTTATTTTGATAATATAATGTTATAATTACACATGAATTATTTATAAAGAAGATTAGATGAATAATTGATTAATATATAACTAACAATTCTGAGAAAAAAAAGTTATCTCTTCACTCATTTTGCTCCACATTCAATTAAATAATTGATTTTGAATTTATTTTACCAAAAAAATAATTTTAAATTTAAACACTACATTAATTAGATACTATTTTAAGATAATTATTATCATTAATATTAATATTTAATAACATGATTTATGACAAGAATAATTCTTTTATAATAACAATATAATATATTTTTTATTTACCATATTATAGCATAAAATAAAATTTTAAAAATAAATATTTGAAAGTAATAATTTTATATTACAAATAATTTATTAAAATTCATAAATTATGATATATATATTGACTAAAATTTGATATTTTAATATCAAATGTTCTATATTTTTTAATTCACATGAAAGAGAGGAATAATTTTTAATTGAAAAATATCAATGATCGACTTACATTTAGTATCTTTTAAAAAGTATATTATAATAAAGTTCCTATCTCAAAATATAATTAAAAATATAAAATAATAAACAAATAAAAATTGTGCAGTAGATTTCGAAATGATAATTTTGAAGTAACTAAAAGTGAAGAAAGAAAGTAAAACATAAATGTAATATGAGAAGATTTTTATGAAAATAAAATAAATAGGTAGTTATAAATTCTAGTGATAGATAGAGATTCAAATCCAAATTTTTATTGGGAATTACTTTAATATTGTAAGGATAAATATTGTAAAGAATAAATTTTTTATAAGAATAAAATAAATAGTTAGTTATAATAGAGATTCAAAATTAAATTTTTATTGGGAATTGATTTAATATTTTAAAGGTAAATATTTTTTATTTCATAATTTATCTTTTAGGTGAAAAATAAATGATAAATTAAATTTTATTTAAAAATAATAAATTAACATATGTCAAATTATAAGAATAATATTTATCATAATAAAAGATAAAAATATCACAACTAATATATAATATATAAATAATAATTTCTTCACAAAAATTTACATTTTTATACAGATTTGGTGTTTAATAAGTGCATAAAGAATTTAAATTTGATTTATTATGTTAATTTAAAATGTTTTACATTATTAATAAACGAGACAAAGACATTCATTAAAAAATAATAATTAAAATTTTTTATTGATATAATAATATATACATAGGTAATAATATAAAATTAATTTATATTAATAATAAATTAAATTTAAATCCTTATGTAAAAATTACAATTACATAGATGGTTGTCTAATTTTATTTTATTTTTAACAAAAGCTTCAATTTATAATGAAAAAATTATAAAAAGTATTTTTTTTACAAAAGTAATAATAGTAAATATGTGTAGAAAATTTTCAAATATTTACCATTCTTAATCCCCTCTACCAAAAAAAAAAGTCAAACCTCTCAATTATGGTTATCAAAAGTTGTCCAAAGCAACTTCTTTTTTGAAATTTCTCTGAAGTTCTTCTTTCACATTGATGATGCAGAAGTACCACTAAATAGCTTTCTTAAGTTTTCAAAACGAGTTCTAGGGTGCTGGGGGGGTTTGGAACTCCGAACGACATGGATGAATATCAATCATACGATTTTCGATTTATCATCATAACTATTCTAATAAAGAATGTATTTTATTGTTATTAGAAAATTCTAAAAGAGGACATTTTGTTTTAGAAATGACAGATCAACCTAAAATAAAAATTTGTGTTGCGTGACTCATGCTAATAGGGAAATGACATGACAAATGTCCAAGCCTTTCATCAATCACAAATGGGTATTTGAACATGAATAATATCAATCTTAAAGAGAAAAAAAGCCATGGTTGTTTAAGCAAGAATTCAAGAAAGGGTAACGTCTAACCAAGGCATAACAACTAGGGTCTTTATACCTTAAAAATTTGCCCATTCAATCAAACAAGCGAAGTCTGAAAAGCATTAGAGGCAATATAATTAAATGTCTAAGTTTAACAAACTATAAGTCCTATCTTTTGGACTGAGTTATAGCAATTCTCAGACCTTGTTTTTGGAATACATATCCATAGATTGAACTATAAACCGATATGAATTCTACCTATTTATATAAAAGGATTTACCATATAAGAAAAATTGACTCATTTCTCTTCACAAAAGACAATTGCAATTCTCCTTCAAAGCTCAACCTCAAGCTTCTAAATGATATGTAAAAGACAATTACACACCACAAAACTGAGAATATGATAAAACAAACCATTTTCAATTGTCATTTTCTATGTACAATACAAGATTTCAAGTTAAAGTAAGCAAAATTTAATAAATGATAAAGTTTTTCGGATGCTCACTAACTTTACGATCAAAAGCTTCAAACTTTAATAAGCCCAGATAAAGTTATTATGCTCAATTGACATATTCATATACAAATCAATGAATGTGGTTGTTTCAGACATAGCAAAATAAAATTAGAAGATATAAATCATATTAAAGATTATGACACCAGATAGTCAAATTAGACAACAAAAATACAAAAATTAGAAATGTAATTTTTTCATAAATAAGTTTGCTATCAAGATTTGACATATGATATAGTGAATAAATTTGATTTTTCCATTTATTGAATTAGGCAAGTTCTGCAGTGATACTAGAAATACTATCAATAATAATCCAATAAATCCAAATTTAAATCTCTCATTGTTGAAAGGGTTCGAGTCAAAATCCTTTCAAATTTATTCCTTTAATTGCAATACTTTAAAAAAGGAAGGCACTATCAATTGCAAGGTGACAAAAACATGAATTGGCGAAAACAACTTAATCCATCCTTCTTCAATTTTCAAAAGTTGAACCATTCTTGAAATTTTTTCAAGTGATATTAATAACTATGATATATTTTCTTACTGCCTCACTTGACAATGGCATAACAGTAAATTATCACATATCCAGGTTCCAAAACCCAAACACTCTCAAAGATACTGTAACTTTTACCTTCATTTAAAATTAAAATTTTCAATAGCTCAAACTCCTTAAGTATACTATTCTAAGGTGAAGACTATGGTGCACCAATGTAAATAGTTATTGTTTGATAACTTTATTTTCATTAATCTAATTTTTAATATAATAAATATGAACAATTGAATTTATATCACATAGCAAATTTATTTTCATAAAATTTCAACTTTTTGTGCATCGTAAAAAAAATGTGGTTATAATAGTTTAGCATTTTCTAAACATATGCTTTTATGAATTTTATGGTACATAAAAGAGTTGAAATTTTATGAAAATTTAATGTGTTGAAGCTCATAAAAATCACAGTTTTTATGCATAATTTTATAACTTTTTGGTAAAAATTTTTAAATGTGTCTAAATTCTGCATGTGATAAATAAATAGCTATAACTCTATTATTAAAAAATTAAAAAAATTAAATGGCATGAAAATTTATAACATTTAATAAATTATTAGAAAATTTTTGATAAAAATTGTAAGTTTTAATTTTTAAAAAAATTGTAAAAGGATACAAATTTTTTGGATGACTTACATATTATTTGTTGCAAAGAAAATAAAAAAAGGAAAAAAATTGATAGGAGAAAATAGAATAAAAATCATGACTTTCTCATGTTTGGATAACACAAGAACCGGGCAGAAATTGTTGGTGACACCCATGGAAAGTTTAATCTCTACTCTGATGAAGAGAAGAGAGGGAGAAATGAGAATTTAGGTTGCACACAAAGTATATTTTCTATTGTACCCTTTATATTTACATTAAAAATTATTGGTTTTGCCATTTTTTCTTTGTTGTGTTGATGAATACAATTTATAAGCATCACAAAGTTGTCAGCTTTATCAACCGGGAAAAAATTATTATTATTATTTTTATAATAAATATCACATATTTTATTAAATTTATTAATTTAATAATATTTATTATAATTTTTGTAATTGTTTTATGAAAAGAATTTCATGAATCCACTTAGGATGTCATAGAATTGATAAATTATGGCTTTGTGAACCAGATAAAAAATAATTATTATTATTCATTTTTATAATAAAAGACATTATTGTATTGAATTTATTAATTTTAATAATAACTATTACTTGCATTCTTATTAATGGCCTAAATTTATTCTATTAATTTAGGCAATTTTGGTAAATATGTGTGACTTATTTTATTGATTTAATTGTACCTAATAATTATTCTTAATAATATTTATAACAGGGTGGTTAGCAGCATTATAATATTTACCACATTTGTTTACTTGATATTTTTTTTGATAAAAAAATGTTAACCATTATTTATAATTCTAAAGTAATGGATTAATATTAGACATTAGTTTTGTTTCACGTAGTAAGTAAGTTAATTTACAATCTATTGATCTAATTAATAAGTCATAAGTTAGTCTCTATAGGTATTTTTTACACTAATTTATTAAAAAAGGTTCTAATTTAATAAGTTACGTGGAATATCTTATAACTTATAAGTTATTATTTATAACTTATACTTGATTTTTTTTATATAAAAATGTTGACCATTATTTATAACTGTAAAGTAATGAATTAATACTAGACATTAGCTCCATTTTGCGTAATAAGTAAGTTAACTTATAATCTATTAATCTAATTAATAAATCATAAGTTAATTTTTATAGATTTTTTTCACACTAATTTATTAAATAAAATAAGTTTTGATTTAATAAGTTACTTAGAATATCTTATAACTTATAAGCTATTGTCTTTTCAAATTTTTTCAAATTTATCCTTATTCTTTTTATTAATTTATAACTCATGTCTTTTACAATATAAATCTAAATATTTTTTCATAAAATATAATTAATTTAATTTTAATATAATTATATTCTAATTTTAAATTATAAATATATAAAAATATGTATGTAAATAAATAATATCATAAAATATAATTAATTACATTTTAAGTAATTATAATTTTATTATAAATAATAATAAAATAAAAATCATGTAAGTAAATAAATATATAAGTTTATAAAATATAGTTAATTAAATATTAAATATTATATTTTTAATTTAAACTTGTTAATTACTTTAATATAATTTGATTTTTATATAAATATTAATTATTTAATTATATATCTATTTCTATTAATATATCTTTTTATATTATTTTGTAATTTCAATTAACTCAAGAGTTAATTTTACAAAACACTTCTTATTTAAGTTTAATATTGTGGCATTATTGTCATTTCAATTTAACTTTTTTTCACATTTTTATTCAACTAAATAAAGAAAAATAGTTTCTTTTTTATTTTCCTTCTTTTCAAATTTCTCTTTAATCAAACGTAAGAAAAAAATATTTTTCTCTATCTTTTTTTCATCATTTTTTCTCTCCATTTTATACTCCGTATTCAAAGCCATAATTAGAACTATATTTTTCTAATGCCTAGCTCAAATTGTTCCATTCTCATTTTAGTGATGATTACCCCCTAATATACCCAAACGGTAACTGCTATCGACCTTTTCCCATGGCATGGATCTTGATCACACGCAAAAGATCAATCTCATCATGTCATACGTATCAATTAATTAGCATTTACTGTTTAGGGTATTTGATTTACAAAATCTTATATTTAAAAAAAATATAATTTTTAGGTATATAATTTTTTGAAATATAATATTCCTATATTATATTTTGTTTAATATATAAATTCTTGAAAATATTTTTTCAAATTTCTAAATATATCATATTTCCATGATTGGTTCATAATTTATATTCCTAAGAATCTTATTACTTTAAAAAAAAAATATCCTTTTTAATTTTTTTGTTATAAATTATAAATTTGATTAAAAATATGTAAATGAAGAATTTTGAAAACCTAATAAATTAATAATTTGAATTCTCTCCAATTAAAATATAATAAATAATTTAATATGTAAAATATTAAAAATTTTAAGAATTTAAATTTAAATTTTTTATATAATTAATTATATAAGCAAATTAAAAGTCATCTCTAATATCAAGATATTAATTTCAAATGACTCATACATTTAAATTTTTATATTTTTAATTTTAAAGGCATTAAAAATTATAAAAAATAGTATAAATTTTAATTATAATTTTTGTGTAAACGAGAAAATTTAAAAAACATGTATTGCATGTAAGCATGTAATATTGATCAATATAAT
The DNA here is from genome assembly GCA_020226215.1 of Sindora glabra. Lineage (NCBI taxonomy): Eukaryota > Viridiplantae > Streptophyta > Magnoliopsida > Fabales > Fabaceae > Sindora > Sindora glabra. The sequence continues at coordinate 88,222,324 of CM035227.1, read as the reverse complement.
CATATAAATTAAATTTACTCTATGAATATTTTTTAATATGTTATGAGATTGCATATAAATTAATAGGATTGAAATTTCAAAATTGCTTATTTTTTTTACTTATTTAATGTAATTACGCTTATTATCATGAAATACATGATATAATTAGAGTATATAAAAAATTTACTTATTTTTTAATATTTATGAAATACATGATATAATTAGAGTATATAAAAAAAATTTCAATTCTACAAATTATAAACTCATTCTTTATGCAATAACTATGGCTTAAGACAAACATTTTATAGTAGAAAATACTATTATAGTAATGCTAATGCCCAATAAAAATACCATGACCTCCCTTGTAGTTTAATGGAATTATAAATATATCTTCTCTACTTTTAAAATTTACATGTATATCTCTTGAAATAAAAGAAAAATATAATATTTAAATTCAAATCTGCATCTTTCTTTCTTTTTCATCAAATTTGAATCTAGCATTATTATAAAAATTTAAATTTAATTCATTATTAGTATAAATTAATTTTATACTATTATTTACTTATATATTATTACATTAAAAATGGTTAAAAAAAATTTAGTATTGAAGAAATTATTAATTTTTTAATAATATGCATATTTTTATTATTGATAGTGTAAAAAATTTTATATTAATAATAAATTAAAGTTAAACTCAATAAATACTTTAATTAAGTTCAAATAACTAAGAAAGCATTATATTTATATCAAAATTTGACTTTTCACTAACCATATTTTAACTATTTAAATTAAATTAATACATATTTTTTAACACTTGAAATATTTCATTATTATATCAGAGCTTTATAATTATTTTTTCTTATTATATTTTATAACAAAAATTTTAAATTTAAATTTGAATATAATATTTTTTTTGTATTTCAAGATAGGAGTAGTATTTTTATTTTTTTTAAGTTTTATTTGAGTTAAAAGTATTGGAGAAAAAAAATCTCTACTTTGACGATGGGTATTACAATATCCCCGATTGATTTGTTTCTCCGTGACTGCCGTCTATAGCCTGCATTAACTCTACTTTTTTTCTCACATTTGTTACATTATTTCTTCTAATATAGAATTAAAAATAATTAAATTCTTATTAATACCAATTATTATTGTAGCTTAAAATAAGAGAGAATTCATTAATTACCCAATTGTTGATTATCCACGTTATATGATAAATTAAGATTGAAATTCTTTCTTAAACATATGCATTTTTTTTGGGGTAGAGATGGAAATCTGAACATTTATTTTATGTATGTATGTTGCGCATAGCACGTGGCGTGTTGATGAGGAATTTCGGCCGACGAAAATCTCGACTGATGGTTTTTTGGGGGCTCGTATGATATCAATGTGGCACATACCTTTAATCGGTGAGATTCACCGTATCATTTTTGGGAGAAACCAATGGTTAGTGGAGCATTTTTTTGGAGCCATTTGCACATGAATTCCAAAATTACCGCCCATAACCATTTACGTTATTTTTGTAACCGAAAAAGGATGTGTCTATAAATATTTATATTTCAACAAACAAGAGATTCTATTTTGCCGATTGAACACCCAAATATAAAATTTCATGCACTCCGCGTTTTAGTACTTTGCTAACATTTCAAATTTTGCAGTTATCAACGCCCCCTTTTGAATGATTTCAAAACATTTTTTTGGTAAAACAATCCCAAAACATTTGTGCATTATTTGGTAGGAGGAAAAGAAATTAGAGGAAGAAGAAGTTTTTAATTTTTTTTCTCTTATTTGAATCAAGAGAAAAAAGAGAAGAAAGAAATGGTATATGCCAAATTTGTGGTTATTATTTTCTAATTAATTCAATTTTTTTTTTAAATTTTTCTCTCATTTTATTTTTCAATTCAAATTTAAAATTTTTGTCTTCTTTCTCCTCTTATTCCTTTTGTTCCAAACAGGTTGATCTTTAAGTTCATCCATTTAATAAATAGACTAACAAAGTTAAGAAAGTTTTTAATCAAAGTTGATGTATTCCTGCTTATTAGAAGATTTGCCACAGTGATGGAATTTGGATAGATAATTTAAGTTAAATTATTTTTCTTCTTTTATATCCTCTAGGCAAATTTTATAAATTACTTGTAAATATGTTATTGTGAACCATATTTGTTATTGATTTAACAGTGTTATAGCATATTTTTACTTGGTATTCCACTATTATATTATGTATATGAATATGTAATTTTAAAATTAATATTTTTTATTTAGTAATTTTACAGAATATTATATTTTAGAAATGACAAGTGTATCAAATAAATCCACGGTGGTCTAATTAGATTCATTTCTAAAATAAGAGCATCAATATATTGGAAAAATAAAAAATTATTAGGCTTTTATTATTTGAATTTTGAACTAATCAAAATCGGGTCGCTTTGAAACCTGGCATTTGATTGCGCGTGCTTCATCATCTCGGGGGGAGTGTTTGGCTTTTGGAAATTAGATGCGCCTGGTTTTAGTCTTTTATCATCTTGTCACATTTAGGATTTTTTTTTTTTTTGGCCTTACATTTAGGATTATTGAATTGTCCGCTTAGGTGAAATTTTATCTTTTGATTTAGGATGGATAATTCCACCGAAAGTTGATTTTTTAGGAAATTAATAGTATATTTGAATATGTTTTATTTTTATATTTTTAAAAATTATTTTTAAATTAAAAGATGATAAATGTTAGAGGATAGTCAGTGTTACAAATAAAAAGATATTTTAAATAATTATAAAATTTATATAAAAAATAAGAAAATAAATTAAAATTTTAAAATTATTTTTATTTCTTTTTTTAAATTATGTATTTAAAAAATAATCTTTAAAAATATATTTTAAAAATAAATTTTCAAATAGATTCTTCTATTTTTTTTAAAAAAATTATTTTTAAAAAATAGTAAATAAACATGCCTGAAGTGTTTTAGTTATCAAGTTTTTTTTTAATTTTAAAAGAATGAATCAAATAAAAATATAAACACTAATGTACAAAAATATTCCAATAATAAAAATTCTCAAAATCAAAGTTTCGTAAATTTTAGTGTATTTTATAATCTTGCGACATTTTGTGCTTTATCATTAAGGATGTAAATAGGTTAAGGTAAGTTAGACTTTACCTTAAATAAACTAAACTTACTTTCTAAATCATTAGCCTTAGCCTTAGCCTAACTTATTAACTTATATAAGGCCAAAATTTAAGTTTAGTATGACCTATTCAAGAAGTCTGACTTAATCTATTAGCCTATTTTAGAAATATTAATGTATAAAAAAATATTCCAATAAATATTAATGCTTAAAAAATATTTATATTTAAAAATATATATATTAATGTATAAAAATTATTCCAATAATAAAAATCCTTAAAATCAAAGTTCTAGTAAATTTTGGTGTATTTTATATTAAGCATGTAAATAGGCTGAGTCAAGTTGAACTTTATCCTAAATAGGCTAAACCTATTTCCTAAAACAATAGTATGAACCTGGCTTATTAACCTATATAAAATCAAAATTTAGATTCAGCTTAACCTATTAAAGAAGTCTAACTTACCTACTAACCTATTTAAAAACTTTATTCTATATATAAGTTTTTAAATTTGCTAATAAATTAAAGTTTTCTTAAGAATCAAAATTGTCTAATGGTTGGGCCTATGTACACACATATATATATATATATATATATATATATATATATATATATATATATATATATTAAAATATTTATATTATTTGTATGTATAATATATATTATATTATATTATTTATAAACATATTTATAATTAAATAGGTTAGCCTGATATATTTATAAAAAAATCAGCCTAAAAAAAAAGCTTAACCTATTTATTTAAATAAGCTAATTTATTAGTCTAAACTTAACTTATTTAGATAAATAGGTCAAGTTAGATTAAGCCACTTAACCTACTTATAGCTCTATTTATCATAAAAATTTGAAGTTTCTTTTATTTTTTAATTTTTTAATTTTTGTTTTTATCCACACTTTTGGTAGCATAGATGGGAGGGATTCTGGCTTGAAAATATCCTAACGTATTATTAATTTATTTACTTTATTAGAAAATATTTTTATTTTAAAATTAGATTTATTAATATTAAGGTAAAAAACTTTTTTTTTGTTGTACTCAAAATGTTTCCACACTTTCTTTTATTCAAAGTAGGAGTAATACATGATAAAATTATTTTAATAAAAATACTTTCAATAGACAAAATTCAAAATCCTTTATTCTTTTGGGATGTCTAATGACTTAATTTGCTTTCATTTAATTAATGAATTATTAATAATTACTAAATGTTGTTTTCAATCACATATATTATTCAATAATTATGAGATTTTCTATAATGTTGATTTTTTGTAATTATAAATATAAATAAGTAATATTATTGTTTGTACATTTTTTGATATAATACTAATAAATAAAATGGATGATTTTGTAAAATGGATAATCAATCTTTCCAAAGTTGCCAAAAGAAAGAGAATTGAGATGAAGCCAATAAAGCTTCCATAGTCCATTATTTTTTATCATTAGATTTTCCTTTGAAAGGAAAATGTGTTAAAAACTCATAAAACAAGCAATATACAACAATAAAGTTTTATTATAAATAAAATGCAATATTAAAACTAGAAATTTTTTTCACTAAAAGTAATTACCATTGTTTTGTCCTTGTTTTAGCATTTATTTTATCATAAGGGTTTGGAAGTTCATATACCCTTATCTTTAAGGCCCAAATCTATAAATAAATCAGTCAAGCCCTTAAGAAACATTAAATAAGAGGCTCCATTTGTATTACACCTATGAAATTATAAATTTATTTATTTAATTATTTGATAATTTTTACAAATATATCAATAATTAATAAAATATTATGAAACTTAGGATAAGTATTTAATATTATAAGGTGAAATTTAAATATGGAAATGACTAAAACTAAGTTAATAATAAATTTGTGTAAAATTGGAATTAAAATAAAATGTATGGAAGAGATTTTGGTGATTTATTTCCCAAACTGCCCTTAATAATCCTTTAAATTACAAAATATCCTATTTTCCACTATTAAGCCTAAAATGTAGTCACACTTTTCTCATTTTTTCTCTACTACTCCCTTTCTCACTTTCTAAACCACATTTTCATCAAACATAAGTGGAATCTTCAAGTGAGATTAGTTAATTCTCAAGGATTTATCTTTAATTATTCTTTAATGAAGCTATGAGTCTATAAATTGAGAGTTTTTAAAAGATAAATTTTTGTCAATTTTGAAGATAAGAATAAAGAGTTAGAGATTCTAAATAGTGGATGGATGTTTATAGGTTATAGGGCTAGATTTTCCATCAATTGTTAAACTTTCATCTTTTTCAACATATTATAAAGCAAGTAAATAATTTACTTTCTTAATAATTGTGTAAAACTTATATGTAATTTTGTGAGATGATTCTTAAGAACTTAATGTTTACAGTAAAATGTTGTTATTGAGTTGAATATGCGTTGTTATGAGTAGAAATTATTAATGATAATTGCATAAAATGGGATATATTTATGAATTGTTGCTGTATGATGCAATTAGAAGTGTATTAAAATAAGTTTCTAAATTTTTGAGTGAATTTTTGGAAATTCTAGAGTAGATATTTGAATATAACCCTTCAAAGGTTAGTACTCGAATACCATATTTAAGAATTAAGAGAACTTTTACTCTTTGCCTTCCAATAGCTAAGTATGATACTTGATTACTAGCCTCATTGACTTAAAGTCTAATATTCAAGTACCGTACTTGAATATTAAGTTGGCCTTATGTTTCTGACTTCTTATACTTGAGTATGGTGTTCGAGTATGACCCTATTTAAAGCTATACTTGAGTCTTATACTCAAGTAATCTTTATGCCTTATACTAAATTGAACTTATGAAAAATGGAAATGCTAAGTTATGAAATTAAGATGATGCTATGAAATAATGAATTTTGATAATGGAAATATGATGAAATGTGAAATTGCGTTGATAAGAAACATGATGGAATGTCAAATTAGGGTAGTACAAAATATATGATGAATTGTGAAAGGATGAAACACTATGCTAAAATGTAATGTTAATGAGAATATGATTTAGAGATTGTGCTGATGAAATGTTAATTTGAAATATTACCTTAGATTTGAATTACCTAATTATGACTAATAAATATTGGGAGAAATAAGGTTTGGTTTGTGAATAAATAAGATCGATTGGAAAACACAAGGTAGGTTGATTATTATTTAATATATATACATATGTGTTTGAAATTGTAAATAATATGATTGATTAATGATAATAATTTGAAATATTGAAATTGTTGTTGTGTAGCTCAAAGTGAATAATTAAACTAGTATTTTCTATTTATCTCATTTAAGTGAATTATTTACTTACTGGCACGTTTATCTTATTATTTTCCCTTAAACTATTTTATAGATGGTTAAGTCTAAGTTACATAACTACCATTAGTATTTTAGGATTAGAATACTACAAAGAGAAGCTATAATTACTTGATAGAAAGTTAGACTAGAAGAAAGTAAATACTTTATAGTTAATTTGTAAATATTTTGAAAACCAAATAATATTAGTAGTATATAAATATTTCCTTGCTAAAAAAAGTAAGGTAAAGAGAATTAATTATTTGTTATTTATCATGCAATAATACCAAATTAGGATTAGATAGATATATGGAAAATGGCAACGGGATGTACACTGATTATAACTAGGTAAGTCATGATAAAGTTAGTATTAGAGCATGATCTAGGAAATTACATGCGAAAAAAGACTTAGGAAAGGATAAATATGATATAATTATGGGTTTTTATTTAGGTGTTAGTTAAAATTGCATCAGTGGTATGTGTACATCTTAAAACATATACCATAAATGCCATTTTAGCGACCCTAAGATTGTGTAATAATGGTGGTGAAGCTTTTGCAGGATAACTATTTATAAGAATATCTTATTATGAACAAAACATTTGAAATCCCCATTGAAATAGGCTACGGTTAAAGGAGAGTCATCCAAATGGTTCCAAGCTCATTGTGGTAGATATAGAGGAAATAATGATCAAAATATTCCTCCATGGATTATAAACTAATATAGCTCAAGTTCTTTACTAAAAAAAAAAGAACATGAACAACATTAGGATCAGGAAGATCAAGCTTCCAAGTCACAAAAAAGAAAAAGAACGAATCTTGCCTATAAAAATTCTTGCTAGCAAGCTTTCTATCATCCATGAATTTAAATAAGTTAAAATCTCCTTGTTTCATTAAAGTAGATCCTAATATTGACCTTCACTAGTTTCTTGCTCAAATCGAGTGATAAAGTAAAATGCTATTTTATTCTTATTCCATGTTGATTAAACTTGTTGTCTATAGATTAGAAAATGTTGCTTATTTTTGGTTTGCTAGCATAATTGAGAGCAAAAACTCTTTTTTTCACCCTTGACATAGTTTACCTTTCAACAACTATTTATTAATCAATTTTCGCCTTCTAATGTCTGTGAATGTCTAAAATAAGGCCCTATGTTTGTTAATGAATATATCTCTTAATTTATTTACCTATCTTGCTATGTGAGATATTTTGGACCTATTAAAAGAGCGAAAATTTTAAGGTTTGCTTATGGCCGTTACGATCATTTCTTTAATATCACTTGTGTCATAAAAGATATTACTTTCCAAGATATCATTGATTAAATGTTAGAAGTAGAATATAGAATTAAAAATCATAAAGAAAGAAGGGCACATTCCGGTAGAAAGCATAATAGGTCTAAGAAGCCTAGTCATTTAGTTAATATTGGAGTGATACCTCCATCATATATTTTTCATAATGATAAAAGTCAATCTATTCTAACTTCTTATCCTAAAAGTGTTTTTAGTATATCTCCTAGAGGGAAAGGTCACACTAATCCATCATCATATTCATTTTATGTTAGTGCTTTTGCTAACTTTGGTGGAGGAATGTCTCAAAACAAAAATAATTTTTGCAAATGACCACCTTATTGTGTTCAATATGGTAACAAACATTCTTGATCCTATAATAAAGTAAATATTATCTACTTTTAGCATAGTCAGTTGGGCCACAAAAAAAGAGATTGTTTTGGTAATCCTTTGAGTTACAGTATGAATTATCTTATTCTTTAACAAAATTTTTCTATAGCTTAACTAGTAACTTATAGACCTTAAATATCATAAGGTCCTTATTGTAGTAATAACATTAAAAGGAGAAACTAGCTAAGAAACTAAGTAAGAGTTTTCACTTTAACCCATTAGAAGGCATAGGCTTTAATTTTATTATCATAGGTACAGTTCCTATTGAAAATATGCTAGCTTATTTTTATTAGATCTAAAAGCTACACACTATTTTCTTTCTATCAAATCTACTTCATAGATAAACAAACCATTTAGGAAATTACCAAACCCTTTGTTTATATTGACACAAATAGATAGAACTTTAGTTGATACACAGTTTGTAAATATTTGTCCTATTCATATCCATGATCAAATTTTGCTCATAATCTAATTCTTTTTTAAATGGTAGATTATGACATCATTCTAAGTATCGATTAGTAATCTAAATATTGAGTTAAAATGGATTATTTTAATAAAATAGTCACTTTTGTTATAGAAAGAGTCCGTCTTATTATTTTTCAAAGAGAAAGGAATTTTTGAATCATTGGAATCATCTTTAGCATTAAATCTTAAAAGCTTAACCACAATAAGTGTTTTGAATATCTTGTTGTTATCCAAGATCTTAATTATCCTTCTCCTAAAATAAAAAATGTTCTTGATATTTTATGAACTTTTGGATGTGTTTTTGAATGATTTATTGGGTTTAACTCTAAATCGTGAAATTAAATTCAACATTGAAGTTGCTCTTAATATAGTTCTAATTTTTATTCCTCTTTATCAAATAGTTGTGGCTGAATTGAAAGAATGAAAGAAGTAATTGCAATAATTAATTAATAAAAGATTTTATCTATCTTAGTTCATTTTTATAGGGTGCTTTAGTTTTGTTTGTAAAGAAGAAAGATGGAACCTTACATCTTTATATCAATTGCTGTTAACTGAATAAAGTCATAATAAAAAATAAATACAATTTGCCTTGAATTGATAACTTTTTAATCAACTATAAGGTGTAAAGTGCTTTTCTAATATTAATAGGTGTTTTGACTCCCACTAATTGAAAATTAAAAAAAAAACATTTGTAAAACAACTTTCAAAACTTAGTACGATCATTACAAATTCCTTATCATGTCTTTTGGACTTACTAATACTTTAACAACCTTAATGGATCTTATGAACAAATTTTTCAAACCTTTCTTTGATAAATTTTTTATTATATTTATTGATGATATTCTCATCTATTCTAAGGATGAACAAAAACATCCCTAGCATCTTTGTATTATCTTGTAAATTCTTTAAGATCATTAACTTTTTTTGAAATTCTCTAAATATAAATTTTAGCTTATAAGTGTGAAGTTCTTAGGGCATGTGATTTCCTAAGATAACATCCAAGTTAAGTCATAGAAATGTGAAGTAATTCAAACTTAGCCTAGACCTTCTATTGTATCTAAGATCCAAAGCTTCATTGACATGATCGATTATTATCATTGGTTTATGAAAGGCTTTTATATAATAATATCTCTATTGATAAAGCTTACTTAGAAACAAGTGAAATTTAAATGGTCTAATAAATGTGAGAATAATTTCTAATAATTGAAAACTTGTTTAACTTTCACTCTATTTTTTGCACTTCCTTTAAGATTTGCTGAATTCTTTATTTATTGTGATGCTTTTTAAATTGGATTTGCTTTAGGCTAATGCAAAATAGGAGGGTAATTACATACACATTTCGATAATTGAAGAAACACGAAGTGAACTATCTGATGCATGATCTTAAAACGACTATAATTATGTTCGTATTGAAAATTTAGCACTATTATCTATATGGAGAAACTTAAAAAATATATACTAATCATAAAAGCCTAAAATACATCTTTAATTATAAATATTTGAATTTAAAAGAGTATAGATGGATGAAGTTAGTGAAAGATTACAATTGCATTATCCATTATATTTGGGTAAGCTAAATATTGTAATTGATTCTTTAAGTAGAAAATCATTGGGAATCTTAGTTAAAATGCAAGAAAAAGATCAAGTGGTGATAATTGCTCAAGTAGTAGTTGAATTTCTATTAATAAAAAGAATTAAAGAATCACAAAAGCAAGATTCTCAATATTTAACATTAAAAGAAGAAACGATAGCCATTTAGAATACAAATTTGATAATTGATGAATAAGGAATAATTTAGTTTCAATAATTACTTTGGGTTCTTGTATAAAAGTGAAATGAATTGCTTTACTAAGCTTATTATTCTTTTGATACCATGCATCTGAGTGTATCTAAAATGTACCATGATTTACAATAAAATTTCTAATGGAAATGAATAAAAAGAAACATACTTGATTTCATATTGAAATGTCTTACTTGTCAATAAGTTAAAGCCAAGCATTAAAAGCCTTCCAATCTACATTAACTCTTTCAAATAGAAAAGTATGACTATAGATTTCCTTATTGCTCTTTTTACAACTCAGAAAGGATTTGATTTGATATAGGTGATGATAAATAGATTGATCAAGACAGCTTATCTTCTTTTAGTTAAAACTAGTTATTTCACAATTTAATATGCCTAATTATATTTTGATAAGATAGTTCTTTGCATGAAATTTCTTTTACCACTATCTCAAACTATGGCACTCAATATATAACTTATTTTTAGCAATTCTTTTAGCAAGCTCTCAAGACAAAATTGCACTTTAGCATTATTTTTATCCTCAAATAGATGGCCAATATAAACATACTAATTAGATTCTAGAAGATATGTTATGTGCATGTATTCTTAAGTTTGAAGGTAGTTGGAAGAAATACTTGCCATTGATTGAATTAGCATATAATAACAATTACCAATCTTTCATAAAGATGATTTTGTATGATGCTTTGTATGGTAAAAGATATAGATTCCTAGTAGGATAGTTCGAACTAGGTGAAGCCAAACTCTTCAACCTTAATCTTATTTTTGATGCACTTGAAAGAGCGAAGATCATTTGGAAAAAGATTGAAAACTACTTAAAATTGTTAGAAATCATATGTAGATAAGAGAAAAAAAAAGAACTAGAGTTTCAAGAAAGGGGTATTATGTTTTTAGAGGTCTCTTTTATAAAATGAGTGATGTGATTTGGCAAAACTTATGCCATGTTATATTGGTCCATTTCTAATTATTTAGCAAATTGGATTTGTTACTTACTAGCTTGAATTACCAAATGAGTTTCAAGTTATTCATTTAGTGTTCTATATTTTGATGCTTCAAAAATATTAGCCTAACATTTCATATGTTATTCTATATGAACCATTTTAGCTAGATCCAAAACTTTCATTTAAGGAATGACTAGTCGAAATTTTAGACCTCCAAATTTGCAAGTTAAGATTCAAGGTGATTTTATTAGTGATAGTCTAATGGAAAAAGCATAAGATTGAAGAAGATACTTAGGGATCTATAAGTGAAATGGGGAAGAATTATCCGTATCTTTTCAATAGGTCTCAAATTTAAATTGTTTTGAATTTTTAAATAATGAATACCTAAGAATTCAAGGATAAATTCTTTAAAGAAAGAAGAACTATTATAATCCTAGAATTATAAAATTTATTTTATTTAATTTTCTAGTAATTCTTGTAAACATATAATTAATTAGTAAAATGTTGTAGACAAGCCTAGGATAAGTATTTAATATTACAAAATAAAATTTAAACATGGAAATGAGTTAAACTAAGTAAATAATAAAGTCATGTAAATTTAGAATTAAAATAAGATGTATAAAGGAGATTTAGGATTATTCTAAACTACCTTTGATAGTGCTATAAATTATAAAACTACTTCTTTCCACTTTTAAACCTAAAACATAGCCACACTATTCCCATTTTTTTTTACTACTATCATTAACACTTTTTCTTCATTCTTTAAATCATATTTTCATCAAATGCAAGTGGAATCTTTAAGTGAAATTAGCTAATTCTCAATAATTGTCTTTAAATATTCTTTAATCAAGATATGACTCTATATATTAAGAGTTATAAAGCTAGACTTTTGTCAATTTTGAAGATAGGAATAAAAAGTTAAGGATTTTAGATGGTAGATGGATGTTTATAGGTTAGAAGCCTGGATCTTCCTTTAATTATTCAATCTTTCATCCTCTTCAACATATTAGAAGGTAAATAGATTATCTATTTACTCAATAGTTGTGTGAAATTTATATGTTTTGGTTAATTTTGTGAGATGATTCCTAAAAACTTAATGATTAGAGTAAAATATTGTTGCTAAGCTAAATATGTGTTGTTTTATGTTGAAATTATTGATAATAATTGCATAGAATGGGATACATTAATTAATTGCTGCTACATGATAAGGTTGGAAGTAAATTGAATTAAGTTTCTACATTTTTGAGTGAATTTCTAGAAATTCTAGAATGGGTACTCAAATATATAGTTTATGATTTTATTAAGTCATTAATTCATTTAATTATTGGATATTTTAATATTAACAAAAACCCTTATTACAAAAATAAACAAAGGTAAGAAAATTATGCATCAAATACTTTAAACTCAAATTCTTTATGTCTAAGTTATATGAAAATATTGGATTTTTTTTTGACAAGTTTTCTACTTATATTATCACTTGTGTAATTATTATGCAATGTTCAAATATCATGATTTGCTTATTATATATATTTGAATAGAATGTGATCTATGTTTGTGGTTTAATTTATTTGTATAAAAAAATCTTAGATCTTTTTTTATTATTATTTGTTAAAAAAATCATACAATATACCAAAGTTTGTTTAAACTTGATTAAGTTTGTTTATTAGTCAAGCTCAAATTCTGAAAGCTCAAAGAGCTTGAGATCAAGCTTAAACTTATTTAATTTGCTAAAACTCAAGCTTGAACAAGTATAAGTTTGGCTTTTTTACACCCTTAATTAGATTTATGTGTTAAAAGGATAGTAAATAGGAAAAACTAATTGATAAGGAAAATTAAAAAATATTCCCATCAATTTTGATGTGATTAAATTTTGTCCCTTTTAATTTTAGAAATTTACATATCACTCTTGTGAACCATACAAAACTTAGAATTAATATTCTTTATTAACTTAATTTTTTATTTTATTAAATTACATAATTTTTTCATAAATTTTTTACACAAGAATTGTACTAATATATTATGTTGGCTTCTCTCATCATTTTTTCGATACATAATTTTTATATCTTATAACTAACAGAAATTAAATTAGATATATAAAATTTGAATTAAATACTTAAAGAAAACACAAAATTATGAGTGAAAAATAACGAAACAAACTAATGGTTTATAATATTGTGATTCCTATTTAAATTTTTTATAAAGAATATTTAATTTGATAAAATGAAAAATGAAATTAATAATAGATGTTAATTTCAAATTTTATATAATTTAAGGAAAGTATTATCCAAGTTTTTAAAATTAAAGGGGTAAAATCTAACCACACTAAAATTAAATGGAGTATTTTACATTTTTTTCATTGATAATAAATACTAATTGTATGGTTTAGTTTTGTGAATGGCACTCTGCGACCTGAACAGCAAGATTTGTGTTTTTCTATGAATTTATTCTTTAGTTTTGGTTGTGGTTTTACATTCCTTTAGTTGAGTTTTATTTTGCTTTTCTATGATGGAGTTTTGAGTTCTCTAGTATTTTTATCCTAAGTATCTCTCATAAATGAAGATGAATACAAAGGCTTCCTAAACCTTAGCCGTGTTTGGTGTGGAGTTTGATGTTGCTTAATTCAATGATGGTTAGAGAATCTTAGCTCACTTAGTAACTCTCATCTAGTAATATGTTATATCATAGTTTTAAATTATGTAAGAAGTTATAATCATGGTTTTTCTATAATTAGTGAGAAATCATAGGCAAATATGGAAAAATGCAACCATTACAATGCAAAATTATGGAATACTGCAATTATGATATAGTTAACAATAGTAATATTGCATGCAAGATTGTGATTACAATCCTAATTTAAATCTATATTATATGTAGGGAATGTCACTACTACATAATTGTGATATAACATCACTATATTGACATTGGTTAAAGTGAAAATTAACATATATAATGATCTGATGACATTTTTCAAAATACAGCTACTTATCACATCAATTTTAATTAAAAATTATAATATGAAATTATAATATATTTTTTGTGTTAGTTAAAAAGTGAATCCACATTTAAGGGTAGATGAATGATTAATTCAAATAATGGGGATACCTTTACCATGTCAATTTTTTACATAACATACATTTAAAGTAATGACACACTATTCCATTTTTATATAATACAATCATTCAATCATTGTTCATTTTAAATTGTAAATTTGTAACATAATGTTTTATTGTGATTTATGATAATATTTTATTATTTGGTGTGTAAGATAAGAACCATTGATTGTAACAACACTTAGGTAAGGCATTTTTTCAAAATAGAAAATTATAGTTTTATTGTAATATAATACAATGATTTGATATTTATTGCATTTTAAATTGTAATTTTGTGATATAAAATTTTATTGTGATATATAATATTATTTTACTATTCAACGTATAAAAAGGTAATCGTTGATTATAATAACACTTGAAAAATCCATTTTATTTTTTTAAAAGAAAAATTATTGCTTTCCACAATGATTTTTATTGTTGTTTAATGAAAAAATTTATGGTTAGAAAATTATGACTTATTGTATCATTTATTAGAAATTCGATGTTAAAAATGAAGATGAACCCTTAGATTTAAAGATCAGTTAAACATTAGATATAGGTTCCTATATATAGTAAAAGTTGAAAGTTCACACCAAGTGGCATTTTTATAATTATGTGTCAAGCATTAGAGTCAATTTTATTAATAATCAATGTGAGAGAGTTTAGAAATCAATCGCTACCATCAACATATGCTTATCCTTATTTCTCATATCATAGACAAACTTCATTTGTACGATGATTTAGTTTTCAATTGTGTATTCTTTCTATTCTATTTTCTTATGTATTTGTTCAACAATTTTGTGATGTCAATGTTCTACTATCTTTAAACAGTTACTCCAAATTATTTGAGATATTTTTCTTGATTCATTATGCTTTGTAAGCATTTTAAGGACATTTAGTTTGCAAAATATTTTTTATTTTCTCAAGAATATTTCATGGGAATATTACATTCCCATATTTGGTTAAAAATTTTATAAAATTTACTTAAGAATATAATATTTCTAAAAATATCTTTAACTTAACTTTCCCTATAAAATGTTTCCATGTGGGGAAGTAGGTATCCTAATTTCCTATAAGTAGGAATATTAGTGCTAAAACAAAAAGATAATTTTACTATTATTTTTTATTGTACCTTAATTTTTTCTTCTTGTTCATAATCACATCCTTCATTTATTTTTCCATATTTTTTTACTAGAGTTTGCATGCCATTATTTGCCACCATTAGTCAATAAAGTAGGTTGTGATTCTTATTTTCAAAAGATTTAGTTAAAAAACTTTCTCGTGTATCACCTTATTTAATTTTAGTTTGTTAATTATGGGATACAATTTTTTTGCTATTCATTTTATTTCTCTATTTTGCAGAATCTTAACATCATGATTTGCTTCATCTTTTATCAAGAGGTTTTCACTTCATCTTATTGCTACTAGTAAAGCTTGCTATAGAAAAGTTTTCTAGGTCCTTTTATTTTATTATGGTGTAGAAGTATACACATTTCCTTTTCTTTATAGGTTTACTTTCTTAATTTTTGATTATTTCCTAATCCTGCATTGTACTAAAGAGTGATTTGGGTAAGAAACAAAATGTGTTTTACTTAGTAAAATGTTTGAAAAATAACCTATTTTGATCAATGATTTAAATTTTTGAAAAAAATTATTTATCTGAAAGGTGATCCATTTTGAATAGTGATTCAAATTTAAAAAAAAAATGTTTAGATCTATGAAAGGTCGCCTATCTTAAGTCTAACTTTGAAGATATTATGCAATAAATGCCCATCACTTTATTTTTTCTAGTTCTTTCTAAAAGTGTTTTTACTGCTTGCTTTCCATAACTAAATAACATAAGAATGGTGTCTAAATACAAAACTTGAATGAAACTGCAAAATCCTAAATATAATCATTAAAGGGAATGGAAGTTTCAACTAATATTCTTCAAGGATTGTTTACATGCCTAAAACTATCTTTTTTGGATGGTAAGTTTGGTGCAGTAGGTTCCTTAATAGTCATTGTTAAAGAAATAGATGGCAACACTCTTGTTAGCCTTCATGGTGGCTTAAATTCTCCAAATGCTTAATACATTAGTTCTAATGTATGACTTGTCATGCATTATGTCACTTTATTGCATGGTGGAATTTAGTGGTGTCTTAATCTTTAAACCAGATGTAGACATATAGTTTCAAATGTTGATTTAAAATTCTTTAAACTTAGATTTTTCAAACTTAAAGTATAGTTAATCATTAGTAGATACAAACACCAGTTCTCTAGCAACAGTAAGCATCTGCAAGCCATTCTAATTGTATCTTTATAAACTTAGAAAGCGGAAGAGAAAACTAGTATAATTAGAATTTATATAGGTATTGTTTCTTCATGGTCAGGAATTTTAGAGTATGAAAGAAATCGACCATAATTTATTGGATTTGTTGCTACAAGCCAAGGTTCTGCAATTGCAAGTAATGTTGTTAGTCATAAAGTGATAAGACTAAAAATTACATATGACAATATTCATGCCAAACTAGATAATGGGTTAGTAAGAGAATAATGTAATGTTGCTAGAAAATAATTTGAATATCAAGGGCAGCTATGATATTTAAGTCATGCACTCATAGTTAATGAGATACTCTACACTTGAATAGATTATATAAGTACAAGCATTTAAGGTAAATATCATATGCAACAAAATTAAAATTTATTCTTGAAAGAGTCGAAGTCCATACAGAGGTAAGGAGCAGTGCAATGTAGCCTCACAAAAGGTACATCATCTAATTGGAGCCATGAGCAATCCATAACAACCAATCCTTTTTTTTCTATCAAAGAGCAATCTTCTTTTGAGATACATTGCTTTCCAAGTTTCCAACAAGATTGTCAAAATAAAAGTATAAAAGATGAGAAATGAAGAGAAAAATTTTAACAAATAGCTACTTGATTGTCACATGAAAAGCTTTGTAATTTAGCAGCTTCTAACTTCATTTCATAATTTAAAAAGTTTACTTATTTATGGAATAGACCAACCAGTGCCATAAGTGTAATAGTAATAGTACAAAAGGCATGCATGTGCACTAAATACATACATTAAATCATTTATTATGTTTTAAGCAAAGAAAATTTAAATTGTTAATTTATTATGTATTTAAAAATTTTTATTTATATTTTTTTAATTAAAATTATGATTTATTATAATTAATAATAAAAAATAATATGGATATTTTTGAAAAATTAATATATTCTTAGGAATATAAAATGTAAATCAAATATGGGAATATAAATATATGTGCAATTCTAAAAAAAAATATTCTTAGGAATATTTATATTAAACTAAACATAGAAATGTTACATTTCAAAGTATTAAGTTCCTAGGAATCATATTCCCTAAAATGTACTATTTTTGGAAATGCCTGATTCCACGAATAAAACACCCTTCTTAAGGTTTAGGCTATGGTTTTTAGTGTTAAATAGGTAACATTATCATTTATTATTAAAAAGCTTTCATTTTTGTACTTTGAGATTACTTTTCAATGGTTATGAACATGATTTAGGCTCATTATTTAACACAATGAGTTGTGTACCCAAATACATATCCTATTTTATGTTCTTACTTTTGAAAATATCATTTTTGTTTGGATACTATATTTTTGGAATAACTTTGTATGTTCATGTAACTTTGTTAGGAACTAATTTTAATTTATTGTGGATAAAATTTTGTTTTAGGATCAAATCAAATGTTATAAAATGATTTCTAATTATTTTTTATTATTTAATTTATTGAATGTATGTGCTTAGAAACATATAAAATGTCGCTTGGCAAATGTTTTTGTTACTTTTGTTATAACTCTTTAAACACTAGTAACATGGATTCTAGTTGTAGTGAAGGTGGTAATAAAATGAAGGACATTAGAATTCTTACAATTATTAAAAACATGATCATCAAGAGTGCCAAAGAAGAAAGGTTAAGAGTAAATTTCAATAATAAAGGCTAGGCATGTAGGCTTAGTGCAAAAAATTTCAATAACTATATTAGGTTGTTAGCACACATGCACCAAGGTCATTAGGAAATGGCAACAAGTGCCAGAAAACATTAAGGAGAGCATCTAGTAGGATATATTAGTAAGGAATCTTAATATTCATCTTTATTTCATTTTTTTTTACATATGTATAACAATATTTTTAGATTATATATGCATAAGTGTCATTCATGTATACATTGCCTTACAAATACTTTTAGTATGCTTAAAGGGAAAAAATAACATACTTTGCAAGTGGTGAGAAAGAGGTGGAAATACTTTAAATATAATTTGGCTAAGGAGTACATCTTTGAAAAAATGAAAGGCGATGAAAGTCCTTTTGAAAAATATTAGTGGATTGATCTTAAAACATGGCAGACTTTGGGGAGATAAGCAAGAGGGAGAAATTTTGGGTAAATATGGCCATCTTATTGTTGTCTTTATTTCATTATTAATAGTGAGTCGATCTTTTTATCACTTGTTTTGTGTTTTTGGCAACAAGCCCAAAGTGCAAACAATAAAGGATATCAAGTTAAAAACACCTATAAACATAGGTTGTGTTAAGGCAGGTATAAGAAGCTCAAGAAGGATCTTATAAAGGAAAGGACTTAAGTTGCTATTGAGGTTATTAATTAGCTTATTGATCAAGCATCTACTTTTATTCCCCTTATACTATGCCATGAGTTGTGGGTGAGAGCCATTAATTATCAAGGTGAATACATAACTAAAGAAAGTTAAGAGGTTATTGAGCAAATGATAAGTAATGTTATTATTTTATTTATTAAATATAAAGTTTATTGTTTAATTATTAGCACATGAATAATCATGTTTAATTACATTATACTAAAATAAGCTCATGTATTAGGCTTCATTAGGAAAGCTTTAAGAAAAAGAGAGATAAATATATTGATTATTGCTTTGGGAACTTGAGAACATCTTAAACATGTTAAGAGTGTTAGAAGATTAGTAGGCATTAAGACCCACTTTGGGAGAGCTTTAAAACTACCTGACATTGGAAAACTATTAGATAAAGATATCAAGGAATTAAAAGCACAAATCATTACTAAGGTGGCAAAAAGAGTAATAAAAAGTTATAAAGGACATGAAGGCCATGTTTAGGAAAAGAAGCATGAAATTAGTAACTGCCTTATGAGAAAAGGATAAGATATAGATGGTGACCTTTATAACATCATAAGGTAATTATTGGCCTGCTGACCCTGACCCTTTTGCCTAACTACCATAAATAAATGTTCGTCACCCTTCTGTTTGTTGCAAGGTACTTTCAATAATGTTTTAATTTTCTATTTACCAATTAATTAGTTTATTTATCCTTATAAGGTGGATATAGATGTCTATTTATAGTTAGTACTAATGACATGATTTCCCTAGATAGTATGCTCCATACCCTTATATTGTTGGAAAACCAATGTAAAGTTGTGATAAACGTCATTAAGAAGGAAATAGTTAAAGTGCCATTGCTGATTAATGAAGTGACAATGGTAACCTAAGTGGTTAGCATCTAACAAGCTCAACTAAAAACTTTGATTACATTATACATAAAGGTAAGGATTTTTATCACTTGAAGTTCTTTGTTTTTAGTCAAATACAAATTATCTATGTTATTTAATTTTTATACTTTTTCATAATTTATTTTAAGTATCTTAACTAAAAGAAACAAGTAAAAAATCATTGACTTAGGATAAAGACGACGATGACAAGTATAAAGAACTAAAGAATTTGATATCTTATTTTTAGTAAAACCTTGAGAAGGGAAAATCTTAATGGAAACTCTAATTCAATGTAGATGGGATGCATAGAATAAATATTATAATACTATATATAATAAAAGAGATTATGGGATAAAAATATAACATTAGCCTGTCTAAAAAGTTCATCCTATAACTTTTGAACATAGAAGAGATAGATGTTACTTGCATGGAGATTCAGATTAGGTGTGTTAATCTTTACCCTTCAAATTGTTCCTCTTTATATATATATTAGATATTATCAACTTGAGCTCATGCAATATCAAAATGATAGGTACTTTCATTATGTTAATGAGGATATGGATTTAGGTTCCTATTTTGGTTTCTTAAATCCATATTTCACTCAACAAGTAGGGAACCTGCTTGAAGAATGCTCTAAGTACATAAATGCAGCCATGTTAGTGCACAAGAAGTGAGAATGCTATATGACACCATATCATGAAGGGTATAAGGGTGTAAAGATGATTACTTCATCTTTGATTATATTTTTTTCATCTATTTTCTTACTTTGATATTAATAATGTTATAAGTGCCATCAAATGCTCATTATATTCTATCCGAAAGACAAGATAACGTAATGGCTTGACTTGTTGGGGAAGGCTTATAATGGGAGATATTTTATATCACCATTCAAAAAATTTACAACCAAGTAAATAGATTAAACTTTTCCAAGAAGGAAAGTTAAACTTATTTACTTACTCTAGTAACTAAAGGCTAAGCAAATTTAACTAACATCTAACACATAAACATTTTTACAATTTCTAGCTTAAAATCACATTGCAAACTCCTAGGAAAGTATTTTTTATTTACAAACAAAATATCTGTTGTAGCAACCTTGAATTGAAATATCTTAGGGAAAATTTACTCCTATGGTGCTAATAATGAAGGAGCTCTTACTACAATGTCTGTAAAAGTAAATAATTAAAAGAGTGAGTTTAAAATTTAATAAGTAAACAATCTACTTACTATTAGATGTATAGGGTATTACAATAACCTTTCTATTTAGATAACTCCTTATTCATATATGAATACTTATATTCAACAATATATATAACATAAATGAATAAATTAAATGGAAAGTGTTAAATCTTCTTATACCTCTTAATCAGTCTTATCCCCTTACAAACACATATTTGTCCCTCTAGAATCTATCTTATTCCTTCACAAATATTTTCTCGAATCCAATTTATATCACAATTCACATATATCATCCCTTTTTTTACATTTTATTTCATAATCACATCCCATTTTAGGATTCTAGTATCAAAAATCAAATACAGTAGCATTTACATGTTCAATATGCAATTATAAGGTCCATACATGATTATAATATTATAAAGTTTATAAAATATGTAAAACTAGAGATAACATGATGATATTTATTTACATAGTTAACTATAGGGGTCTAGAGGCAAAATTAGCCTTCATAGTTTACTATATTCATCAAAAGAGTAACTTTAGAAGCTATATTTGATTGTATAGTTAACTATAAGCATCTAAAAAGCAATCCTTTTTGGAAAGTCAACTATTTATTTAACTACAAGCCCTCCGAGAAAAACTTTCAAAGCTACAATTCACTATAGGCTCGAAATCTACAAAATTTTTACGCTTCATTGTTCATTTGGTTAAATTTCATCAGTTTATCATCATACACATCAAAATCCAAAATTCATCATAAATTAAACCTCTGTACTTATTTTTAAACCATAAACAACAAGAGACATATACCATACTAAAGTTTATACCATTTAATCATCAACTTCCTAAATTCATCATTCTAACGTCTTTTATCATCAAATTGCACAAAACCAAACTAGTTTAAGTAAATTGTTCATTTACTTAAATATGAAGGAGATGGAAGAAGACTATAATGATAATTGATTCACTTTATTCATCCAAATTCAAAAAGTTATCCCCTTTAACCAAAATCTTTTAATTCCTTCATTCAAAACAAAATTTAAGAAAACCATCACCTAAAAGCTTTAATTGAAGAATATCTACCTTGATTTTGATAAGAATTGTCAATCATTAGCTAAAGTTGATTACTTATGTTGTTGGAATTTGTTAAAGAAGTTGAATTTAGAAGTAAAGTTAAGTGACAAAAATGGCGATGACAAAAAAATGTAATGTAAAAAGGTTATAGGAAAAGTTTAAAAAGGATAAAAGTAAATCAATTATTAAAGGGTTAAACTAAGGGCAATAATGGAAAATCATATTTCAAATCTCCTTTATACACCTTTACTTAATTATAATTATATTTTAGACTTTATATAGTTTAAATCCTTCTATTTGTAACACCCTAAAAGTCTATTAGGCATAAATCATGGTATGTTAGATGCAATAGCCTATAAATATTAAGGTATAACAAGGTTAAAAAGAGAAGACACAAGGATTAAGTGAATCCAAGTAGAAGAAAATGAGAGACTTTAGCAAAAGTAACTATGTATGTACTAGATTATTGAATATTTAAAATATTTTATGAAAACTTCAAGAAAAAAGAATTTGGAAATATGAGAATCTAAATCTTATGTACAGTAGAATATGATTGTGTTAGGATGTCATAACCCACCTCACCATGATCGATATAGATCTTATTACTGGTAATCATAAGCTTTACTATCTATATAGTATCATCATATAAAGATAATTAAAGATTCATTTATTTAAACCACCACATTTCATTTATTCAAAATAATTTATAATAAAGATCAGTTATCATGCATTCATATATCTAAGGATTTCCTCAGTTATCATGCTAATGCTGCTTTTGAATTTCTAATGGTGGTTATGGAGCTTTACTCTAATCACCAAAAAATATTTTTAAAGAAAAAAAATAACAAGACTCAAAGTCCCAGTAAGCATATAATTTACATATACATATATAAAAGTAAAACATAATTACAAAGCAACCTCGTGCCTCTCGAAATATTAGTCACAATTCTAACCTTATCCCTTCAAGTCTTTTATTAGTCATAATTCCAACCTTATCCTTCTTGGTATTGCACTAATCTTAAATTAGTTATCTAGATTTAGCATGATTTAAATCATTAATTCAATTTTGCATTTAATCACACTAAGGTCACATTCATTCAACCATACAAACCAACATAAACTATGCATTAGTTCATACTAATCAATAAATAATTATTCATAATCACATTATTTCTAGATCATATAATTATGGTTCAAGCATGTCTTTGATTTAATGCTTTCACATTGCATTTTGAGGTATGCATCATAGGAACTTAAGCATAGGACTCAAATACCATGAAGCAATAACATAAGGGCATATACAAGTACTTGAGTATAAGACTTGAATACAAAGCCTTAACACATGCTTGTATTTGAATATTATACTCGAATCTTAGGAAATAAAGAGCACGAATATTTCTAATAGTCAAGTAGGGTATTTGAATTGAGTTCATACTCAAGGCAATACTTATACTTAAGTGTTATTTAGGATTTTCCAGAAGATCAACTTGAAATTACAAGGAACCTACCAAAATTCCACCTAAACGCAATAGAGTAGTTTCAATTCCCAGCATATCACACTTTATATAGAAAGTTTCTAGCTTTTATATTTCCATTCTAATATAACAAGTCTTACATAACTAAAGCCATTAAGAGTAAAAGCAGTACATTACTAGTTAGAACCAAAAATAACATTTACATGCAATTTCTAGAAGAGTAAACTATTTAGTTACCTTCTATTATGCAGATGAAGATTTATGGGGAAAAAATTGAAGAATCCTAAGCCTATTTTATATGAACATAAATCATTAATCCAACAATCCTTAATTTTATTAAAAATATCCTAAAGGCTTAAAGAAAATTGATCTAAGAGGGTTATCTTATTTTGACAACAGTGTAAATAATCCTTGGAAATTTCTTGAACAATTTTTGTAAAGAGTTTAAATAAAGGTGGAGAGTTAAGGATTAAGAGGGTCGAAACTTGTTGTAGTAGAGAAGAAATGAGAAAATTTTGGCCTTAAGTGGCCTTTTTTACTATTAAGAGTAATTTTTTCATTATATCATCTAAGTAAAGGTATTTCTAAAAAATGCATCCTTTAATCTCCTTTACTCATTCTATTTCAATTCTAACTTTACATAATACTATAATTAATCTAATTATACTTATCTTTATATTTAGATTTTATTTTCTATCGCTAAATATTTACCTTAATTGTTTCCATAACTTTTTTAATTATTAGTATATTTATCATATTACCATTGTAGAAATTAAAATAAAATTTTACAAATTTAAGGTGTAACATAGGCAAAAATTAGAGTTATTGAATGAAGAATAAAATAAAGGAATTAGGAAGGAATTTGGGATTTGGTATGCTATATAGAATGTCTACACACCTAATAGTATTTTACTTATAACTCAGGATCAAAAGTTTAATTGATAAACTATAAAAATATATGGAAAGATAACATCTAAGACTTCAACATGTTTGAATTTTGTGATTTAACTCTCATTCAATTAATACCAAAAATTTTTTAAAGTTAGGAAAATTCCAAATGGCATAACACTAACCCATTTTTAGCATTTTAGATATAATTTTAGGGACATTCGAATTAATGTAACACTAGTGCTATTAGTTAAGGGAAGCGTAAGGATATTTTGTGTCAAATTTCCATGTAAAAACTCTAAGTGATTAGTTAGATATGATTTTTCTCCTAAGAATGACATGAATTAGGCCCTAAACAAAAAGTATTTAAAGAATTAATGTATATATCTTGGAAAATGGCCTAAATAAGGAAGGTAAATGTACAAGGATATGTCTTAATTATTGCTTATGAGAATTTAGTTGATAGGAAAATAAGATGGATTAAAGGAAACCATTAAAGACTTGTGGAACCTAAAGAGAGATAAGTAAGGGTATGGCTTATTATGCTAAATGGGTGACAAATTGTGTGCAACAAAAAGGCCAAAGAAGGACCTAACCAGCCTATAAGAGAAAGTAAAATTGGTTAGTCCACAAAAGCCCTCAAATGGAACTTAAAATTTTCTTCAATTAGATTTGTATTTGGAAAACAAGTCTAAACTAGCATGATAACCTCAAAAAGCTTGTTTGACCAATGCATGATTAAGGCAATTTAAAAATTGCTTTAAACTATTATCACATGATAATAAGAAGACGAATGGGAATGGGATAGAGGATTACCACCTAATAAGTGGCAAGATTTATTTTTAGAATTTATTTTAAGTTATCCTCATATTATCACTCAATAGCTAATGGAAGGATGATAAAAAATTTTAGGCCAATAGGTGAAAGATTGATTGAAGGGTGAATGGACATGCTTGTTAAGATAATTTTCTTTAGGATTAATTAACTAAAATAAGAGACACAAACTCCTCCTTTCATAAAGCATGAATGACACTTTATGCCTAAAAAGCCAAAGAGCTACTATCTTTCTCTCTTTCTTCCTAATGAAATTGAAAACAAACCCACCCATACACATCAATCATCATCTCTATTCCTCTTTCTTGTCATGAGGCCACCACTAAAACCAAAAGGAAAGTGATTAACTATAAAAGAATATAAAGCTTTATTTCAAGTTAAGAAAAAAGAAAAGTCAAAGCAAGTAAGGTCATTTGATTTTTAGAAATTTTCTTTTTAAGGTTTCTTCTAGAAATTTTACTAAATTTTGTGTCATTCTTAAGAAGGAAGCCAAAGAAGATCCTATGGAGGAAAGTCCACCAAGTTCGCTATTTAAGGATGTAAGTATTCTCTCTCTACTTATATGTTAGATTTTTTTTCTTTTTTACCATATCACCCTTTAAAAATCTTAATAAGAAATTTCATGTAAATATGAAGTATGAGAAATAATTATTATTATTATTTCCTTTAAAGTATGATGAAAAGTTTGATAAGATAAAAAATCATATGATTGGGTATGTTAAGTGTAAGGTTGGAAATGAGATATGCATGATTTTATGTTAAAGTGATTGATTTAATCACTTTTAAAAGTGATTTATGTGGATTTGACCCTATTAAAAGGAATCTTGATTAAGTTTATTAATTCATGAAATTTTCAAGTGAATGATCTTGGGATGTGATATGATATTGAGTCAATGAAGGATATATAAAAAATCTCTTCATTTTTATTTACAATCATGGAGTAAAATAAATTAAATTTTATGTTACAAACTAAAATGGTTTCAGTTACCTAAGAAATTAAAGTGTTGAAGATATTGTTTGACTTTAAAATTTAAGTAATTATGTTTATGTGAAAGGAAAAAAAATATAAAAGCTTATGTATGATAAGCACGAAAAATTTAAAGGTAAAAAAAATTGGGAATGCATAGGTAAGGGTTTGATATCCCCATATTTATTACTTAATATATTTTAAAAATTACATCAAGTGTTTAGTATTAATCCTAAAATAGTAATCAAGCAAATTAAGTTGAAAAGAAAACGGAAAATTTTTAAGAAACACTTAGGGTATGTTTCAGTCTTAGAATATAATAAAGGTGGAAGACCTTATTTCTTATAATAAAATATAAGAATAAAGATGTACATGTGAATAAATAAATAATTAAAGAAAAGAAATTTGGAGAAAGAGTCTATGTATGTTCAAAGTTATTTGAGTAAAAATAAATATAAAAATATAAGCATGTACATTACTGTTTTTATTAAATGAAAATATTATTTATGTTTTTGATTGATTATATGAGAATAATACATACGTATATTACTGTTTTATTTAATACAAAATGTTACATGTGTACGTGTTTGATTTTGGAGAAATAATACACATGAATGTTACCGTTTTATTAATATAAAATATTATACACATATATGGTTGGCTTTATAAAAAATATAAAAAGCATACACTACAATTTTTATTAATATGAAATATCACATATGAACATGATTGATTTTATGGAGATATTATACATATATATTATTGTTTTTATTATAAAAATATTATATATATGATCAATTTTATAAGAATAATATCTACATACTTACTGTTTTTATCTATATAAAAGATTATATGCGTTTGTAAATGGTTTTAAGGAAATATTATATATGTGCATCACCATTTTTGTTGACTAAAATATTATTTATGTATGTGATTAGTTTTATTAAAATAATATACATGTACAATACTATTTTTATGGAAATAAAATATTATATACATACATAATAGAGTTTATGAAAATATTAAAAGCATACAACTGTTTTATTAAATAAAAATGTTATTTACGTACATAATTGATTTTTAAATATTATATATGTAAATATATTCATGTATGTGATTGTTTTTATAAAAATATTATATATATATATATATATATATATATATATGATTAATTTATAAATATTATATATTCACATATGTGATTGATTCTATAAAAATATTATTTATGCATGTAGTTGGTTCATAAATTATAAATATAGATATGCATGAATGTTTTCACAAAAAAGATTATATACATGCATGATTGGGTTATAAAATAATATATGCATATATACAATTATTTTATAAAATTAATATATATGTATATGGCTATTTTATTGAGAAAAGGATAAGGATAAATGTATGTATGAGATTGCTAAAATAAAGAGAAAAATAATATATGTATTTCACTACTTTAGAAAAAGAAAAAATATAATAAATTAAGATACATACATGATTATGGATAGTAATATAGAGATGAAAAGTAAATGTGTGTATGTAACCATAAATATTAATATAAGGGCAACAATATGAATAAATACATAGTTGCAAATATGGTTAGTAGGATACACACACACCCAAAAAAAAACATAAAATGGTAAGTGCCAAGTATTTTTTTATGCATACACACTTGCATGAATATACAAATATGATAAGGGTGAAAGTTCAAGATAAGTACATATTTAGAGATATGATGTGAAAGATAAGTACTTGGTAACTCATGATATATTGTATAAACCATACATGGATTAGGAATGAAAGTGCCATGTGCTAATTAGGATAAGTTGTCTATGGACGTGGTAAAAGTATGTACATGTGTACCACGTATTGATGGCATTGATGCATTGAGGATTTTCATATCTTATGAGATATTGCATAAGTGATGAGTATGTGAATGAGATATAACATGATGAATTATAATAAATGTGCATATATAAGTTTTTGTGTTCTATATACATATATACTTGTGGATCATGAAAGGTGATATTAAATCTAATCACTTATGAATGCATTATTGAGCATTTTGAAATGAAAATTTATGATATGACATGATAGTTAAATATGGCAAATATTGTGACATGATATGTAAGCCATTTATAACAAGAATAATGACATGATACAATATGATTACATAAATATAGTAAAATATTTTGGTTGTTAGTGAATAGAAGCTAACATTGTGGTTAAAAGAATGAAATTTGATATGATATTTTAGTTTCCAACAAATAGAGACTAATGATATGGTTAAAAAGATGATATTTATTATGATATTATAGTTATCAATGAGTAGAGATTGATCATATGGTTATAAGGATGAAATATATGACATTATACTGCAAAGTTCACATTGCATGCTTAATTATGATAAATGCACACAAATTATACATGATCATAATTATATCCTATACATTTATTAGTTGATATTATGTTTATATGTTATATGTTTATAAGTTATATTATGGTTATGGTTTATTCTTTATTATTAGTGAGGTGATATGAATGTCTTGACATTTCTATTTTGATTTGGTATGTGAAATATGAAAATTAACATAAGATTTGTAACAAAAGTTAAAATCACATGATAGGTTGAAATCACAATCCAAAATAGAAATGTAATTGTTATGCAAAATGATCATGTTTAATGAAATATTTGATTGCTAAAAAGGTAATGCAAGTTGCAAAAGCAGCACTAAAAGTAATAATATTTCATTTGGCAAGTGTGATATTCATACGTGAACAAAGAAATCTCTTTAGGAAAGGGTATGGGTGACATAGATTAATATTACAAAATGATTAAGGCTCATGAAAATGATTAATACATAATTGGTGTGAAAATAATAAAAGAATAAGAAAAAGAGAGACCTTAACTAAGTAAAAACCCTAGGATAGGTTGTATAAAGTCTCACTTACTAACTCTTTATGACCTATTCTATTATTGTTTATTTTTAGGTATCGATTATGGCAATTAAAAGATGCTTATGTAAGCAGGATACTTAAGCTATTGTAGTAGAGTAATTAAAAAAATGTAATTCATAATTAATTGTAATATATGTATGAATGAGATAGAAAAAAATTTTAGCCTTCGATTTTTGAATCGAGATGTTACACTACCCTTATATATTTATCTCATATTTTGCTATAAAACCTCCTTATTCTCGATTAAGTTCTCATTCTAAAAATAATCATAACAATTAAATAATCATTTTCATGAATAGAAATATTCTAATTATTCTTAATTCTTAAAAGGCCTGCACCTTTTATGATAAATTTTTTTCCTTCAATTAATAGAAAGAAATACAAAAATAATCTTTTAAACAATTGTAGCAATAATATATAAAATTAGTGTATATAATAAATGTAATTTTTTTCTTTGTGGGGTCATTTACCTTCAAATCATATGAATAAATCTACCTTGAGGAAGTATGCATATTCATGATTTTGGAATAAAATAATGGTATAATTTGGTTATAATACTACAAAATTGTGATATAATGTCACCATATTAAAGTTAGTTAAAGTGAAAATTGACTACATAATGGTGGAGTAGTACTTTTGCAAATATATGCAACTTATCACATCAACTCCATTTAAAATTTGACATGAGAAGTTAGTATGGTGGCATTTTTTATAAGATGAGCAGCCTATCATGTTGGTTAATATAAAAAACTAACATTGAAAGAAAGGTTAGGACATTAGTTTTTTATAACCATCATTTAAAAGGAATTCAAAATATCTTGTTAGGAGCTATTTAATGTTTTTATATCATTAATGTCTATAATTTTTTATAAATTTCTTTTTCACTCTATTTTTTATTTAACTAATATAAAAAGACAATACACCTATCCTTGTTGCATATTTAAAAATGTTTCTAGTCTAATGATCATGAGCATCCTATCAAAATATAATTATTTTTTGTTAGGATAGGATATTTATGATTATAAGATATCCATAGTTTGATAGGAAGCTCATGATGAGATGATTTGAAATATTTTTAATTGTATAATATTGATGGTATGTGTTATCCTTATATTCCATTTGTTACTACAAGGAATGGATAACTAATGTTTATAAAATTTGGTGAAGAACTTCAACATAATGAAAACAAATAAGATATCTTTAATACATAAGAATTTGTAACAAGAGTTTTAATCTTTTCAACATAAAGAATAAATGGCTATGCTGTAAACTAAACTTATGATGCATTTTAGTTTTTATGTAGGTTATTATTTTATGAAAAACTTATAGTGTAATGATTTATAAATTTTATTAAATGATTAATTGATCATTTATTTTAAAAAATTATTTGTAAATAGTATTAATTATTTGAAAAATGTCAAAGGTCGTAGAAAATTAATAATGTTATTTGAGAAAAATGGTATCCATTGTTAGAAAAATACTAGGATATAAAAGTTATATTAAAAAAATAAAAAAATGTAAACTATATCGATTATCCATTAAAAAATTGATGTGATTTGGAAAAATTAGGAAAGAAAGATAAAGAGTTGGATTAAAAAATTCAGATGCAGTTACTATATTGATTTTTTGACCTATCTTACATCTAAAGTTATAGTATCACCCACTTAACATGTAATATATGGTAGGCATTTATCAAGGATAGAATTTACGATGTATTAGGAAACTATCAAAACTTATGTTTTCTAAATGTAAATAATAAGCATTTATCAAATATGACAGTAAACATTTACTAAGAATGATATTTACAAGGTATTAGAGAATTGCTAAAACTTATGCTTTCTAAAGGCATATCAATAATCTATGTATGGAAATAAAGCATATGTAAGACATGAATTTTGATTAACAAGCAACATCTATTATTTTGGTACTATATCAACAGTCTATAATTGCAAAATATTGAGAAACCACTAAAATTCACGACTAAAAGTATATCAATAATAGTTAACCAATAAAATAAAGCATATGTAAGATATTAATTTTTATTAACTATCTTTGTCTAATGTTCTACATGTTGCCTATACATTTCACTATCATCATTTATTTAAAATATCTAGGTGAAGCCCCAGCCTTCATTGTTAAGATAAATCACCTTCTATCAAAAAAAGGACTTTTAAGTTCAAGGGTATAGGTTGTCATATTTGACATTATTAAGGATATTAAAAGGTTATAGAATTGATTAAAATTTCTTCTAGGGACTTGTTCCTACATTTTGGCTAGAAATACATAAATTTTGCAAATTATTTTGTAGGACTTTAGACAATAATCCTACGAAATGCTTTGTAGAATGTTCATATTCATTACTAAAGTGTAAGTACAAGTCCCTGGAAAAAACTTTGATAGATTCTAACATTTTCTCAATAGCTCTAGTAATAATGAATACTATGATTTGCACATTTCATCTTAAAATCCTTCTTTATTGATGAATTCTAAAAGTTATTAATATATAACCTCTATCTTAATCTTAAAAGCCATCTCAGTTAAGTTTAATATGAAGATATTTCATGTTCCATCTTAAGAAGCATATCCAGAGACATTGAGTAAATAAATGGGTTGCAATTTTGATATTAAATTATGGTAAAAAGAAGTAACATATCCATTATTATGTTAATAGTTTTATAGTGCATGAATAATGATATTGCTTTTTTTGCTATAATTTATCATCAGATTGTAATCATTTACATCATCTAACTCATAAGCTTTCAAGCAATATAAAGAAATTATAACAAAAATATATCTATTTTTCCTTTTATTTAAAGTTTATTATTCATATTTTTCAATATATACATCCATGTACTAATATAAGAATAAATAAAATGGTAGAACACCATTTTCATAATAGATTATCAGATTCCCATTATTTTTATTACATTTAATTTGTTGCTATTTGTATTTATTTAATTATATAAGAAAAATATTGTAACGTAAAAAAAGAATTTTAATTTTATTAATTTCACTTAAAGTAATTTGATTAATTAAAACAAAATTCATTAGTTTATCAAATGATGTGTAATGTTCTTACAAGATTTATACTAGAATTATAAAATTATTGTTTAAAAGATTATGGAAAAAGTTGGCCAAATTAACAAAAGATTTCAATGTCATTAATGACTGTTATGAAATTAATTTTTATTTAATAACCGACGTCTAAAATTATATAGTAAAACTTAATCTAACAAGTAGATAGGATAAGTTTAAGTTAAACTTAAAGGAATAGATGTTTATTGGTAAAAACAAAGTGTCAAATAAGGGGTTTGCAAAATTAATTTAAATGAAAAATAAAATTAAAGAAAATATAAAATAGAATATGAAAGCCTAGTTTAAGGAATGTCATATTCCAATTATCAAATTTATCATAGACTTTTAATAGATTTCATAATTAATTTAACTACTTAAAAAAATTATTCTAACATTGGTAGTAATCATTAAAAATTCCTAATGATGATTAATCTAAAATAAGCACCTAAATTAATCTCCCGTTATTGATTTCAATTCAAGATATGTGCCTAAATCTAATTGGTAATAGCATTAAACATCAAGAACAAAGTTAAATTTGAATTAAAAATTTGTATGCAAAAATTGTTAATTCATCTTATATTTTTCTTAAAAGACTAATGACTCACCTATGCATGAAATAACTAAAGCCTAATTGTTAGTTATTTCAATCAATCATAACTGACTTATAAGTGAAAATTAATTGTAACTAATCATTTAATTATAAATTACAACAAATAATTAACTAACCAATCATAATTAGCAAACTATCTAAATAATCATTCACAATATAAATAGGAAGATAAAAGATAATTAAATCAAATGTAAAATTAAGAGAAAGGTTTAAAAATTAAACTAAATTGGGGAGTAATTACCCATAGTAGTTTACTAAAGAAACTTAGAGAAAAGGGGAAAGTTGGAAGCACAAACTTTTTTATAAATGAATTCCTAAGCTAGAAAACCTACTAGACCAAGGAAATATACCTTTGCAATAATTTTTGTAATTCATATTGTAGCTCAAATTTGACTACCAAAATGGTGTACTTTCACTAAACTCAAAACTTGAAATTTGTTAAAATGGGTGTTAGCTTACTTTGGGTACTAGTTTCATTTCAAAATGACCTTTGAGCTCTATTTATAGTCCAAAAATCGAAACTAGTTCAGTTAAGATAAAAATAGGGTATCAATTTCATAGCCATTTTTAACCTTTCAAATACCTAAATTAGGCTTCAACAAAAACATAAAATTTTAAGGCATCCTTTTCACTTTCCAATAATATAAAGATCCTAAAATTTTAATATCCAAAACTCAAATTAAGTAAAAAATTTGAAATAATATTAAATTCTTAAAATTATTCATTATTTTTTTAATTCAAAACTCATAATTTATATCAAAATAAGTCTAAATCCACTAAAATAAGTATAATGGCACCCTAAAAGACATAAATATAAGGAGAAATCAATATAAAATAATGTGTATATCAAATTTTCTCATACTTAGCAATATACATCAAACATACTTTATTTAAAGCTAATAACTTAACAAAAATTAACTTATCAATGATTACAAGAATGCAAGAACAAAAGTAAGGAAACAATCAAACTTTCAATAAACATAATATGTCATGAATTAATCAATCTTGACAACTTAAACATTAATTAATATCACAATTTCATTCAAAAAGATGGGACCAAATTATAGACCTGTATAAGATACATAAACTATTTAACTTTCCTAAAAAGATATATCAGCTATTGAAGTCTTAGTGTTTATTATAGGTTATTTACTCAAATTCAATCCAAGAAAAAAGCACAATTATAGGCTTGCTTATTATCTTATCTCTTTTACTCAAAATTATATGCACAATGCAAATCCAAAGGACTTTATTCACAATTGTAATAAGGTTAGGGAAAAGGGAAGGAAAAATGAAGATATAAAGATTAAAAATTAAAAAAAAAATAGAGTACTTGAAACATAAATATATGAGCAAATTATGAATAATTACAACTTAATACAATGACATAATTTATAATTTCAGATACTCATTAATTTCTTTCCCTTTTCTTTCTTTCAAAATTTTCTTTGTCTTATTTTTTACTTTTTCTTTTTTTCATTTTTTTCATTTTCATATATTTTATTTCTTTTTTTTCATTTTTTTCTTCAACCAGACATTAAAATTGAAGTTAATGATTTTTTCATAACCCATATACACCCTCATACTTATTTAATAACCTATCTCTTAAAGATTTTAAACACTCAACTAATTTGAGACTAGATAAAGACACTTCTTCTTTATTACAAAACATTTTAATGGGCTAAATATCAAAGAAAAAGTAATTAGGTTGAAGGGGGCTCATCAAAGACAAATTTTAAGGTTAGTTATTTAACTCTAGTTTAAACAAAGAATTATTTTTATTATTTTTATGCATGCATATACAAATATAATCTCAAAAAGAATTAAAACAAGTTCTAAAGTAAACAATCATGAATAAAAATCACATAAGAAAAAAATGAATGAATAGAATAATTTTTAATATTAAGGCTTAGAAACTCACAAGGTTCAATGTCTACCAAAATTAATTTATCAATTTGAATTCTATCATCATACTAATAAGTGTTCAAGAAATAAGATAATTCAATCAATTATGTTATGCACTATGAAGTTTAATTCAATCCTTACTCATGGAAAGAACAAAATCTTTATCATTGAAAAGCAACTAGCATGACACAAAAGACTTGTAAAAACATAAAGAAAATAATTTTTAAAATTTTTTATTTTTTTTAAAGCATTAAAGGAACTACACAAAATATAAAGGGAATCTTAAAAGTCTCTCCTCTTGCTTAGATTTTATATTATCTTTAATGTAAAGCCTAATATCACAAAAGAGATAATAGACAAGTAATATAAAAGGTAAAAGGAAAAATAAAAATCTAAGGTGGTTAGTGAACCATACTTAAGTTGCCTCCTAAGAACTACCTTTCTTTAACATCCTTAGCTAAACTTAGCTATAACTTCTTTAATTAGGCTTCAATTCATAAACTATTGCCTTAAATGATTTTATTAAGCACATTTTAAGTGGACATATAGTGTTTCTACTTTGAAAATTGGTGCATTCATTAATCCTTTACTAAGTGTTAACCTTCGGTCATTCTTTCTTTATAAATCAAAGTCATCATGTATTATAACATTAGTTAAATTAATAGAAAAAATATAATGAACTTCAAAGCGATCTTGCATAACCTTGGAAATATTGGATTTGTTTATCACTCGATGATGCATATCAATTTGTTCTTCTTCTTGTTCTTCTCTATTAATCTTCTTTAAAGTATATTTACTTCTACCTTGCTAAAAGTCTCTAACATATTTTCTTCTTCTTCTTTCTTTCTTGGCATTTCTAAAGCTATTAGGCAAAGAAGGAAGAACTAAGGAATCAACATAAAGAATGAAATTTGATGTAAATTGTATCCCAATATCAAAATTTATGGTCTTTTTTTCTTCTAGCGATTCACTTGCTAGGTAAGAGGTGGAAAGCAAGCTTGTATATTGGCTCTCCAACTTGCTAATAGATTATACAAGTTAGCTCACTTAAGCCTTTGAATTTTTTATCTCTACCATTATTTCTTGCCAGAATTGTCTTCTCTCTTATTAAAACTGCATAGTATTTTATTGAAATTGTACTAAAAATTCTTCAAGTTTTATCCTTGAAGTTCGAGATTTATATATTGATCGATATTCTTCAATAGGAGGTTGATATTGATTATGATTCACTTAGTTGCTATAGCTAAAAATGTAATAAAATTGCTAACCTATGTTGTAAAGATTGGAATATGGAAGATGACAACATTTGGGTGAGCCTACAAATCTTTCCACTAAATGAAATGGATGGAATGGTTCAAATCTTTAAAATTTTGGGCAATATTAAAAGATGTTCAGCCATATAACACAAATCACATATTTAAGTCATTTGCATCTGCATTACAACTAATTAACTAAAAAGAGAGGTTAGCTTGGAAAGTTATTGCTGAATTCTAAATATAGATACCTTATTAAAGCCATTATAAGAAGCTATATATATTTAATTTTAATTTCTTAATTTATGAATGTTCTTTGCACTTTTAAGATTAAAATTTAAGTTGAAATCATTTGAGGAATAATTCATATACTAAAAGGAATAGGAATTGAATAAAAAAAGAAAATTTTAAAAAATAAAAAAATAGAAAAAAATTTAAAAATCAGTACCAAACATTGTTTTTTTGGCTAAAAATGTTAAGGTCAAAGGTTTTTACCCTTGATCTTGCTTAGAAAGTTGAAAAATGTTAGATTGGAAAGTTTTATCCAAAAATTCCATAATGAATTTTATTATGCAATACCACTAACAAGCTTAAAAAGCAATAAAAATTGAACATAAAAGAGTTACAAATAAAGAAAAAAATTTGTAAATTGGCTAGTCTATTCCCTAACAGCGGTGCCAAAATTTTGATGTGCATTATTTTGCATCAAAAATAAATATTGAACCTATTCTAATATGTTGATAGGGTGAGTTCAGGTCAAACCTAAGGGAATAAAAGTTAAATAGTAAAAATAAAATGTAAAATATGAGGTTTTTTAAAGTAATTTAAATGAAATAAGAAAAATAATTTTTTTGTAAAATAAAATAGAATATGAAAACTCAATTCAGGGAATATCACACTCTAGTTCTTAAATTTATATTAGATCTTTAATAGAATTTATAATTAATTTAACTATTTAACTAAAGATTATCTCGATGTTGGTGATAATCATGAAAAGTTCCTAATGATGATTAATATAGAACAAGTGTCTAAATTAATCTCCCATTACTTATTTCAACTTAACACACATGCTTAAATTTAATCAATGATAACATTAAATATTTAAAATTTAGTTAAGACCAAATCAATAACTTTACACATGAAAATTATCAATTCGTCCTCTATTTTTCATAAGTAACTAATGATTCTCCCATATATCAAATCACTAAAGCCTGATTACTACTAATTTCAATCTATCATAATTAGTTTATGAGTAAGAATTAATTACAACTAATCATTTTGCTATAAATTACAATAGATAATTAACTAATAGATTGTAATTAACAAATTATCTAAGTAATCATTCACAACAAAAGTTAAAAAATAAAAAATAATTAAATTAAATGAAAAATTAAGAAAGAAGTTTTAAAATTAAACCAAACTAAAGTGCTAATCCCTTCATTAATGTAGAAAATTAGCCATCCATGTGGTTTACAAAAAAAAAAATGAAGAAGAGAAAGCTATATTAAATGTGTGTCCTTCTTTTTGGAAGAACAAATCCTTTTATATCTAAATTCCTAAGCTATAAAACCTATTAAGTTTGAGTAAATCTACCTTTGAGGGTTATAAAGAATGGAATCTTGTCTAATTTAGAAGCCTATAGCCTAATTTATAAATTTACTCTAGTAATTTTCATAATTTAGCTTGCAACTCAAGTTTGACAACCAAAATGGCATAGTTTTGCTAAGTTCAAAA
This sequence comes from Sindora glabra, assembly GCA_020226215.1. Taxonomy (NCBI): domain Eukaryota; kingdom Viridiplantae; phylum Streptophyta; class Magnoliopsida; order Fabales; family Fabaceae; genus Sindora; species Sindora glabra. The sequence continues at coordinate 88,184,514 of CM035227.1, read as the reverse complement.
CTTAAAAATTATTAGGCTAGGTTTGAGCTAACTTTAGGCACTAGTTTTCCCTCAAAATAACCTATAAAGCTCCATTTATAATCTAAAAACTAAGACTAGTTTAGTTATGATAGAAATAAAACATGAGCTTCACAACTATTTTTTACCCTTTAAATGTCTAAACTAGGCTTCAATCAAAATAGGAAAATTTTAGGGCTTCCTCTTAGATTTCCAATGATGTAAAGATCTCTCAATTTCATAATCTAGAACTCAAGTTATTACTAAAAATTTGAAATAATGTCAATTTTTCAAAATTAGGCATTGTCTTTCATTTAACCTAAAACTTATGATTTATTCCAAAATATGCCTAAACCTATGAAGATAAATACAATGAATCCCCAAAAATTCATAAATTTATGAAAAAAATAAGTATAAAGTATTGTGTATATCACATGCGTTGATTTGTATATTGTTCACTAAGTTCTTCTCTTTGGAATCCATAGTCTCCATTTTGTTTTTCAAGAATATTTTTATCATGTTTATGATTAGATCTTTTGTGTTGGAATCTTGTATTTATGTAAAGCTAAAGATTTCTTTTCATGCCAATTTTTATTTTTTTTTCTTTTAGTTGCCTAATTTGCTTTTGTTGTAAGGTTCTTTTTGTTGTTATTATCAAGAACATCAATTTAGTTTTGGTTATGCTACAAAGGATTTGTAACTCGCCTTATGGTTGAATGTGGTATTGGTTTTTAGGATATTATATCATTAAATGACCTATTATAGGTTTGGTATAGGTTTAACACAATATTTTCTTTTCTATTATTTTTTGTTGCTAGAATATATTGTTTATTTAACTTACAACAAAATTTAGGTGCCTAAATTAATATTTAGTTATAATATAATAAATTACCTTTGGTGTTTTGGCTAAAAAAAATTTGGTATTTTATTTAGAAAGGAAAAATACATTTTATCTCCTTAAAGTTTAATTATATTAGTACATGAACTTTAAAATGTGACATTTCACCTTCTTGATGTTTGAGTTACAACGAAATTTTAACTTTTATATGCCCTCTAAATTAAAGTTTTTTTCTTTTATCTCATTCCTTGTAAATAGGATGGACTTAAAGGAAATTAACATCAATTAAAATAAAATATCAAACTTACTTTAAAAAATGCACAAACTAAATATATTGAGATTAACCACTAATGTTTTTTATGATTTATTTTTGTTGAAAGGAATGAAATTGTTATAACACTAGCAAGTAATGAAAAAATATGTGCTAAAAGCTTGTAATGAAGAATTATCATTCAAATGATTGAAGTAAAAGAATAAAACTCTAGGAGTATGGTGCTTATAATTTCAATAGAAATCTTTTATGAATTAATAATTTATGAATATTTCTTAAACTCTCAAATATATTTGATGAAGTACCATTTTGCACCCATAATTATATTGTAGAGTGAAGATTTAGTTTGTGTTTTCTTTAATTTTACTTGGATAATTTATTTTGATTACTTCTAATTTTAATTAAGTTTTATCTTATTCATATTGATTTTGTCAAATATTGAAAAAATAGAGGAAGAAATTCTAACTTTATGGACATGTGATTGTCATCTGTGCTAATACTATTGAAATTAATAGTTTCAACATAATCCAAAGATTAAAAGGGGTAAAGCTGAGCATTTTAAAGTTCATGTATCAATTATTTCATTTGATAAAACTTTAAGGTGGTAATACGTATTTACTCTTATTTAAAATTCGATAGAGAATAGTGTTCCACATAGTTCATATTCTAAATTATAACTATCCTTATTAATTAACACTTTGTTTATAGTGGTTAATTTAAGTTTTTTTTTATGGCTTAATATTTTAAGGCCTTTTATTTTAGGAATTATGTTGGATTTTATTTTTTTCAGCTTTCATGTATGCATGTTGGAAAAGCATTTCCATGAAAAATGCTTTTCGTTGTATTTTTAAACCCTTCTGCTTATTACTTCCTTCATTCTTTGTCTGCTATTAGGAGAAGTCATCTTATCATTATCTAGTATTTTTACATTTAGCGATACAAGTTCCTTTCAATTTAATTCTTTTAAAAAAGAGGTTATATCTTTATCAATTTTAATGGTGATATGGAGAAAAGATAACTTAAGATCTTTTTTGATCCATTTATGGATTGTATTTAGTTTTCAATGATAGAAAGCTTGTGCTGTTAATTACATATTATATCAGGAGTTTTACCCTCTTCTTAATATTTTATTTATCATGATACTATGAAATTTTACTTTTTAATTAAATTGCATGTATTTTTCAATGCATTCTAAACAAAAGAGTTCATTTGCAAATAAATTGAAATTATTATTTTAATATAATTTTCAAATGATAAAATTTATTTGTTAATAAATTGAAATCATTTCTATTAAATTACATTCCAAATGAACCCTAGAGCCCAATCTATTATTAATATCAAATTTTATACTTTAAGTTTCTTATGAAATATAAAATCATGTTCATCTCTATCAAAGTTTATGAACCTTACAAATAAGCCATTTCCTTTTTCAAATATGACAATAAACTTTCTTATTTGTCAAAATTATTCCTAAATCCCCTCTTAATTATTACTAGTTAAATTAAACTTTAAATTCCCATAGTTTGTTTCCATTTTATAATTTCTTTCTTCTGCTTTCTTTCCAATAATTTAGGAATCAAATTGGCTAATTCAACCAGAAAAATCATGAACCAATCATATAATTAGTTCAATCAATTTCTAAAATTGATTTTCAAAAAATTAATGAATTGATGACAAATCAATTAAATTGTGCAAATCGATGATGATTTTTGCAATTCAATTGGTTGATCATTTTCTTAAAATTATAATTATTTATAAAAATAATATTATTTTTATTTAATATTATATAGATATTTAAAGTTTAAAATCTCAAGTAATTAAAAATTACTTTATCTTTATAAATAAAAGTTAGAAAACAAGAAGATTAAGTTTAATATTTATTTTTTATGATAATTTGAATTATAAACTTATAAAATTATGAAATTATTTGATAATGTTTAAAATATTTTCATATTTTTTTATAATTATTAATTTCGATAATGTTTAAAATATTTTCATATTTTTTTATAATTATTTTTAATTATTATATATTAAAATTTTTAGTTTATATTATAAATCTAATTCAACTATGGTTAAATTATTAAAACTTGAATCGCTTTTATTTTTAATTTAATGACCATTCTGATTTTTAAAATATTATTTTTCTCTTACAATTGATAAATCCTTAAATTTTATTCTTATTTGTAATTACTTTCTTATACTTGTTAACCTAGAGGTTTTCTTCCACAATTTTCTAATATATATGAGTAACACTTAGGAACTTACAAAGATATACAGTGATGTAATAATAAATTAAGAGTCCTTGATAGAAATAACAAGTTGCTGCAGTTTAATTGAGAAAAATATTTAAATATTTAGATGAAATCGTATCCGTTAGAATTGAAATCATATACGGATCTTTATTTTTTTTAATAGTTTCTGTCACTAGATTTTCCTTTCGATTTTCTTAATAACTTTTGTCTCTATTCATTTTGCTTTATCATACTAGACAATTGCAGGAAAAAATCTCAAAATTAATTATGATAAACAATTTATTACAAATGAAAAGAAATTATATAAAGACCTATAATCATATAGACAAAAAAAAAAGGGACAGAATTAAAAATTAAAATAAATTATAAGAATTAACAATTTAAGTAAACCCTTACTATTTTATTCTTCGATCAAGCATGTGATCGGTTTCCGAAGTGTAAGCCGCTTCAAACCTATTTCATTCAGTTCTTTTTGTATTCAGAGATGATCAAATTCTAACAGGAAGACAAAAATTTAGTTAAGCCTAAGAAATTGTTTTTCCTTTAAAAGATAGACAAAAATTAAAATGTAAAACTTATAATTATCTTTAAACACAAGGGTCGTATATTTCCTCCTTAAATTTTAAGTTTAAATATAATTTTAGTCTCTTAAAAATATAAATTATGTAATTTTAATTTTTAATTTAAAATAATTTATTTTAATCCCTTTAAATATATAATTATTGCTTTTATAATGAAAATTAGGTACAAATTGGCTTCTTTCACCATAAGAACTATTAGAGAGAAGTATTCCTCCAACACTGGTTCAATGACTCCGTCTTTCTAGCCAATTGCATTTTCTACCAAATTATACCATTTTTTGCTCTCAATCTTTTATTCTATGCTCTACTTCTAGCACTTGATTGATGATATCTTGGAATATGGTATCTTTGGTAACATGAGTAACATTGAAGAAATAATGTTGGAGACTAAAAGCAAATCGCCAAACTTTCACTTATTCCATAAGCATTAGATATCTCACAAAGCAAGATAAGCAGATGAATTGAGAAACATTTTCATTAATAAACATTAACCCATGTTTTAAATGCTCAAATTCATAGATTTTAGCTTCATGAACATTGGAAGGTAGGAACTAATCAATAACGATTTATTATAAAGCTAACCATGTGAAGGATGGCAAGAAGGAATCTCTATTTTTTATAGTGCTAGTAAACCGAAAGTGAATAATATCTTCTAGTCTATAATTGACAAGTTCAATTAACATTGAATTAAAATAAAAAAAAAACATTTTGTCATTTTGTCACATTGCTTGATTTGAGCAAGAAACTAATAAGAATCAATATTGGGATTTGTTCCAATGAAACAAAGAGATTTTAACTTGTCTAATTGATGGATGATAAAGAATTTATCAGCAAGATTTTCTTTAGGTGAGTTTAGATCTTTTTCCTTTTTGTGATTAGAGGTTTGTTTCTCCTTATCCTAATGTTGTTCTTACTCTTTTTCTTGGTGAGGAACCTAGGCTACATTAAATAACAATTGTCATTAGAAAGTGACAACATTTGTAAGAATATTTTGATCATCATTTTCCTTATAAGTACCACTGGGAGCCTATGACCATTTAGATGATTCTCTATTCTCCAAATTGCTAACTCTACAATAGCAAGATTTTTCCATAGCCTAATTCATGAAAGATTTAAAATATTTAGTTCATATTCAAGTATTTAAACAATTATCCTAATGGTTACTCTACAAAAGCTTCACCACTATCATTATACACTTTAGGGTCTACCAAAATAATATTCATGTTCCAAGATGTGAATATACCACTGATATAATTTTAACCAATATCTCAATAAGTAACTAAAATCATATCCTATTTGTCCTACCTTAAGCCCTTTTTTTCTACTTAATTCCTATATTATGCTCTAATACTAACTTTGTTATAACCCATATGACCATGATTGGCATAGATCTCATTACTGGTAACCATAAACTTATCTAACCTAATTTGGTATCATCACATAATTTCAAATTAACTAATTTAGTTTAATTATTTCATTTACATTAATATAGAAAATATTTACAATAGGTTGTATTCTCATATATTCAATATATTTGCAAATAACTACAAAACCCATTGTCATTCCTTTTAACTATTGGTCTCTTTTACAAACCATGGTTACTTGAAACATGTAGGAGAATAAACTTTACTCTTGTACAGCAAGCGGTGGCTATGGAGCTTCTGCTTGAACATTTGCAAAATAATTTTAAAGAAAATTAATAAAACAAAAGTTTCAGTAAGCAGATAATTTACTTGACTAATCATTACTAATTAATATTTTAACCATTTATCTTGCATCTCAAATTATCACAAATAACTAACATTATCGTACATAATCCAAATTTACACATATTAAATAATAATAATAATAATAATAATAATAATAAATGAATAAGCAAACAAATGGATTAATAATAAACAAATAAATAACCTATTTTTATGCCTCCGATCACCTTTATCTATTTATAAACCTAACTTTGTCTCTCTAAATGGTCATCAATTCATAAATAAGTAACATGGATTTGGTGTAATATTTCAATTTCAATATTTCATCATTAACATTCAATATCATCACATTTCATCATCTTATTGCATTTCATCACTTTACAATATATCACATTTCATTATCACATCTCATCATTATTTGAATTTCCTATATTATTTTTGTCTAACAATTCATTAATCACTCCATAATTCATCTTTCTTTTAAATACAATAATTTAGTCAAGAGGACAATAATCATTATTTGATCTTAGAAGTAAATAAAATTCAATGCATAAGTATTATCATAACATTTAATTTCGCCAATAATTTTAAGATGCAGCTTTAAAACACCTGAGTATGAGACTTAAGATAGTTTTCTTTAATAGGGCCATATTCAAGTACCATACTTGAGTATACAAAGGCAGAAATAAGGGGCTACCTTGGCATTTAAGGGTATAAAATATACCAAAGACCACAAACTAATTCGTGAACTTTATAAGCTTTGGCAAACTGAAGTTCACATGGATTGGGCAAATACAGACTAATCTACATACTTGTAATTAAAATTTGTGAACTCATAAATATAGATTGGATTTAAATTCCTTAAAATTTAGCCTTTTTTTTCTTAGGTAATACAAATTAGTCCATTTAGGACCAATCTATCATGGACTGATTTATATTTATTCTAGTTTGCCAGTTTTACACCTCTATTGATATTTAAGTATATTACTTGAATACAATGCCTTAAATTAACAAAATTAGTATTTAAGTTTCATACTTGCCTACTCAAAGATAGAAAGCAAAGGCTCTTTCAATATTTGAGTATAATAATGAGTACTTACCTTTGATATATACTACTTTTAAGTATCAATTCTAGAATTTCTAGAATATGTTCAATAATATAAAAAATCAACTAAATTTTCTTCTTACTCATCATGTGACATTATTTAACCATTAAACCTTATCTTTTAGGATAACTACTTTAATTCTAAGCATGAAACAATATAATTTGAACTTAATGACATCATTTAAGCTTCAAATAATTAATTCCATAAAAATGAACTAATCACTAACTATTTCTACTAAATGTACTCATAATTAACTAAGTAGATTATCTACTTACTTTTTAGTGTGTATTGGAGGAGATGGAATAAACATAATGAGGTACCAATCTTAGCCTAAGTAAAGTTAATTCAAGAAAATTAATCCTTTTTCCTAAATCCCTACCTTTATGCTATGGAAGTACCAATTCAAAAACCATTCTAAACGGAATACCTACATCACAAGAGGATTTGATTGTAACTTGGAAGGCATAAACTTGGTCTTTACGAATTTAACTTAAGATTGAAGTAGAAAATTCAAGAAAAAGAAGAAAAGCAGGAAAAGGTGAATTATAATGCTAGGAAAAGAAAATTGAAATAGGTATTTAGGGATCTTTAGGTGTTTATAAACTTCAAGGGCACTTTTGTAATTTGATAAGTTGTAAAGGCATTTTTTAAAATTATTTTCTCTAAATCTCCTTTATATACCTTATTCCAATTCTAATTTCACATAGCTTTATAATTATTTTTTTATACTTGTTTTCATTTTAAAACTTTATTGTCTAATTATAATTGTCTTTTTTAAACCTATACATAACATTTCCTAATTATTGATACATACGTAAAAATTATTGAATAAATAAATAAATAAATAAAATTATACAATTTTAGTAGTGTAACACTCATAAAGTTTTTATTGAAGTTATTTTTCAATTAGAGGCTTTTTAGTGATTCTGTACTTCTAGTGGATTTTGGAGATCGAGAATATAGGAAGGTTATTTGCAAAGCTTGATAACCAACCATCATTTTCTATTACCATTCATGCTCCTAAGGTTACTAGTGCATGTGCCTCCTTATTTCCTCCTCTTTAGGCATGCAAAAAAGTAAACTTTTTGAACTTTGCCATAATGGCTTATACTATCTCTTTGTACTCTATTAAATATGGCTTTTTAACCATGAATTCTCCTATTACTTGATCAATAATTAACTTTCAATCTCTTCTCACTATTAAATCCTTTATTTTTCATCTTTTACTACTATAAGCCCTAAAATGAATGCTTCATATTTTATTTCATTATAGGTACACACAAAGTCTACTATGTATGCCATAACATACATTCCACCATTAGTATATTTTAGAACAACCTTCGTCCATTCTGTTAAATTAAATGATGAATTCTTAAAGTATAGTTCTTATGGTTGCAGTACTTCACATAATAGTCATTTGTTTATAGAGTATATTTACTGCTTTAGGTAGGCCTTTAGGAACTTTTTCTAATATAGGCTCATAATTTGTGGCTAAGAATTTTGTCAATAAATCAATCAAAGCCTAACTTTTTAGTGCTTTGGGATTGAATACTTAAGTATCAAACTCACTTATCATCAACATCCATTTCACCATTTTCCCTGTTAATGCTAATCACTATAAAAGGAATTTAATTAGGCTAGATTATATTATTAATTGAACCTGATGCACTAAAAAGTAATGGAAAAACTTTTTAGTTATGTAAATAAAGGCTAGCTGTCATCTATCCATAAGAGAATACCGCTCTTCAGGTCCTTTAAGCAAGCAACTAAAATGATAAACAAACTTTTCAAGCCCTTCAACCTCTTGGACTAAGAGCATAGCAATGAACTTTTTAGTAAATATAAGATAAAGAGTGAAAAAGGTCCCACACTAAAGAGTGGCCATAAAATATATGGAACCAACATGCTTCATTTTCTCGAATACTTCTTGGTGCTTTTCTTTCCAATAGAAATTAGCATTCTCCCTTAGAAAAGGTTTAAAGAGATAGATTAGCTTTGCTAGTGCTAAAATAAGTCTTCTAACATAGAATATTTTCCTTATTAAAAATCTAAGCATTTTAAGGTCTATTGGTATTGGCATCTTCCTTATTGCTTTGATTTTATCTATATTTGCCTCAATTCTTTCCTTATGCACTTTGTAGCTTATAAACTTTCTTGATGAAACTCTAAAAGCACATTTTTTAAGATAAAGCTTAAAATGGTATTTCCTACATCTTTTAAAGAATCTTCTCAAGTTGTTAACATGGTTTTCTTTCCCTTTGGATTTAATTACTAGATCATCTACATAGTCTTCATTGAACTTATGCAATATATCATGAAATATAGCACTCATCACCCTTTGATATGTCACTTCCACGTTTTTAAAACCAAAAGGCATAATTGTGTAGTAGATTTTACCCAAATACATCCTCTAAAGGCAATTTTCATAGCATTTAATGAATGCATTAGGATTTAGTTATACCCACTAAAACAGTCCATGAAAGAGAATCTCTCTGACTTATTGTGGAGTTAATTAAAGCATCAACATGAGGTAAGGAAAAGTCATCATTTAGGCAAGCTTTGTTAAGATCTCTGAAGTCTACACAAACTTAGATTTACCTTTTCTCATTTTTCTTTTAACCAACATAATATTTGACAACCAAGGAAAGTGTTTGATAGGTTTTATAAAACTAAAATTAAAAGGCTTTTCCACTTATGCCTTTATCTAGGTTTCCATGTCAAGATGGAATTGTCTTAGATGCTGCTTTACTAACATTATTGCTAGCTTTATCACTAAATGATAGGATACCAAGTTGGGCTCAATCTTGGCATTTCATGGTAATCCTAAGTGAAAACATCATAAAATTCCTTTAATAATGCTATTAACTATTCTTTTTTAAGCAAGCTTAGATTAGCCTTGATTCATTTACGCCTGTTCTTTTTTTCGTTATCTAGTTTAATAGATAGAAATTCTTTATTCATTTTGATATGTCTTGCAAAGTCTTTAGGGCTTCCTTCAACTCTATTAACAAAAAAAGCTTTTATTTGTCAAACTTATCGGGACTTAAAAAGTGATTAAAACAATCTATTTCTTTCGAACCCTTTTCCCCCAAAGCCATTTGTCAACAATAATAAACAATCATGCCTTCCACATTTTTAAAGTGTAAGATATTTAACAGTTGAATGTCCCTTATATCAATTTTGGCATTCTTTACAGGTAGTTGGAAATTCCCCTTTTCTTATTTCTCAACCTTTTTTTTATGATTCATTTTCCTTTCTTTTATCCTTTGGCTATTTTATTATAGGAAACTCAAATGGCCATATTATGACATTCTTTCCATTTTGGGCTAACTCATCAAAATTAATGGCTTTAGTGAAGTGACTTTCATCTTCATCAAATAGGATCTTCAAGCTAAACAACTCAATATCCTTGCCTTGAAAGTTAGGTTCAATATATTCGTCTAATGTTGAAAAAACATAATTATGAGCATGTAACCATGACTACCCTAGTAAAATGTGATAATGTGGTGATCCCTTAATAAAAGAGAATTTATTTGAAGTCTTGCTATGACTAACTCCCAAGTTAATTTAAACATGCCCTATTATCTAAATAAGGGACCTTTAAGTATTACCAAGGATCACTAAATCCATTCTTTAAGAAAATTAATGGCTCTTAACAACACCATAGGAATAATGTTAATTGCTTACCCATTATCAACTAGAGCAGGATGAATTTTTTCTTCCTTCTATGGTTGCTTCTAAATACAATGATATGTTAAAACCCACATAAAAGACTTGTTTATTTAGTCCTCTAAGAATGATGGATAAAGAATGAGCCTTAATAACTTTTTACAAGTTATTGCTTATAATATAGCAGTTTCCACATTTCTTTTCAGAGATTTCAACTATAATAATAGATGCTATATACTTTTCCTTTTCATCAAAGATAATCATGTTGAAGAAGTTGCCAAAATTTAGTGATTTAACTAGAACTTTAGCTATGGCTACATTTTTCACCTCAATAATTGGTATATATGTATATACTTTTTCGGGTAGGTCAGTAGCTAGGTTATCAAAGCAAGAAATGACATTTTCATCATGGTGGTATAGGTGAGAGATTATTGGTAGTGGCAAAAGTGTGGTGCTTTCTTTTAAGTTTTCATTAAGTTAGTTTTTGGCTATGGTAACTTGATCATATCATCTTCTACCAAAGTAGAAACAATGGTTAGGACTTTCTCTATTAAGCAAAAAAAAGGTGAAGAAAGCTTAGCTTTCTATACAAAGGGCTTTAGCTTTAAACTTTAGAGCTCATAGTTCCCCAATAATGGGATTACATCATACTCTTTCTCTAACATAAAATTGAAGCTAAACTTAGTGTTCTTCTTAGGTGGTCCTATAGTGGCCACTTCAAAGCTTTTAATTTTAGACATCCTATTATTAGCATAATGAAATAAATATTCTCTGAATCTGCATTATCAATTCTTAAAAGGTATGAATATCCCTATAATGTAGACACAGAGTGATAAGATCCTCTATATTATTAACACAATTTTATACTAGTATGGACTTTGAAATATTTTCTTAGAAATCTTGGGCTCAATTGCTATAGTGTCACACAAAAGAAACAATGATACAAATTTATTGTAGAATGTCATGACCTTGTCATTCTAGGTCGAGATAAAGCCAAGCTACAAGTAAGTATACTAAGTATATGCCCTATTAAGGAGGGATTTTAAAAAATCATGTAAACAAAGGCTATGGTCATTGCCTAACTTTTTATATCATCAATAAACTAGTGGACATGCTCTTTAACATTGCCTAACTTTTTATATCATCAAGTTAGTATACTAAGTATATGCCCTATCAAATTTTTTGAAGAATGTTGGTTGATATCCTTAAAGATAAAGTTGAACAAACAATTCCTAGGGAAACTGTGCATAGAATTCTATCTTAGCTACTACTTTATGTTTAGCATCCTTTAAAAACTTACTCAAATCTTTCTCTATCACTAAAAGATGAATAATAGTGTTAATAGAGGCTTGAAGGCTAGTTTAAACAACTTGAGATCTTCCTAGAGGATTGGATTGTTATCCTCTAGAAGAACCTTAAGGGGTGAGATTAGACTATATGGTTGATGTAAGAATTAAGATTTGAGGTTATTGTTTAGTGGTCATTTTTTAATTAGCTTAAGAAGGGGAGCTTGTGGTTATTAGGGGATGATACCTTCTTGAGAAAAAGATTGCAAAATTCATGTTGTATTTGTAAAAGTTACTCTTATTTATTATTACCCCTATACCAAATCATCTAACATAGAGATAAGGACTGTGACCATGGCAATTGCAATTGATGTTGTTGTATGAGCCTAAAGATTCATGCCTAATGTCATCATTGTAGCACCAATCCCTTGACCAACAATAATTATGGTTAGATCTAGGGACTAAAATAAAAGAATTGGCATTACGAGAAAATTTATATTTAGCATTGAGATTATCATTAGTAAATGGATTTGCAACCTCAAAAATATGTTATGATTTTATCAATCAACCTACACATCCATCACTAATTTTTCTAATTTTTTGAACTTTTTAACTTAAAACCAAATCCATCTTTAAATCTTTTAGTAAAATATACTAATGAAATTAGTGATAGAACAAAAAAATTATTTTTAAATTCTTGAAAATTTAAAATTTTATTTTGCAGTCAAATGAATTTTTTTGAAAATTAACAATAGAATTAGAAATGGACATATTATAATCTGTCGTTGAATCTATTCTAATTAAAATGCACCATTTCATTAGAATGAATTAGGGTTGAACTAATCTATTACCAAACTAGACCTTATATCAAAACCCTATGCCAGATCTCCATTTTCCCCATTTCCTCTCTTCCTCTCCTTCTCTCCTCTGATTTTGTTGCTACATTTTTGTCCACCCCTAATTTTTTTGCTATTGTCATTGCTGCCATTGTCTACATTTAATATTTTTATTATATGTATGGTTTTCAATTATAAAAAAATCAATTTTATTATAATTTTTTCACATCGATTGTTAACTAATGTGGAATAATCTAACATACAATGATAATTATATATATGTGGGTTCATAATTGATGTTGAACATAGAAAACAATCAACATAAATATTTGCTATTATAAGAAATGTTTACTTTTAAAAGAAAATGTCAATTATTCAAATGAATAGGTGAAAGGCTTAGATCTATGGTGAACAATGTTGAAGTAATAAATAATAATGTTTATAATGTTACATCATTGACCAATACATTAAAATATATGCCAAAGCTCATAAAAAGTTTCCTTAAATTTCAAACAAACAGTGTTATAATTCTACAACAGTGACGAGTAGTCCATTAAATATCCCACAACTCAGCTTAAATTTCAAACAAACATAACTACTCAATATATAATATTGTTCCTAAGAATAACAGTATGGACATAGATAACTTCACCTGTACAAGCATAGATCTAAGTTGAAATTTCAGCATCAAACATAGCAATATAGAGAAATTGGAAATACAATAAGAACTAATGAACACGACATTATAGAAAAAAAAAATCCTAAAAATTATTCCCCTTATGTCTCGGTTGCGGTACCCTCCTCACAATAGCTCTAAGAAGATCAGCGTACAATGGAAACTGTGCCATTGCATAAAAAGAAATCGGTAGGCAAGTCGCCACGTAAATCGGGAACAAAATATCCATGGACTTGTTCCTGAGCACAAAGAAATGCGCAGCACAAAAAGAAACTAACATTGATGCAATGGATATAAAAAGAGAACTTAAGCCAAGAAGAAGCTTTAGCGGCAAACTCATTTGAAAATCTCTGACATCTTTTCGAGAAGTGAGGATGGAAAGGAACATTATCAATGAAGTGATGGAGAAGAATAGCGCAACAAGCGAGGTGATGGCAAATAGTTCAAATGTAGGCTGACCTTCCAAGTTTGGTTTGCCGGTATTATCATTGTTGCCGCCAGGGACAGTGATTGATGTGGCAAAGGCAACGCCGGCAATGAGTGTTGCGACGACGGAACAAGATTCGGACGTATCCTTAACCCAGGAGCTACTATTTTTAACGAGTTCCTCATGTTCTTCTGAGAAGATTTCTGTCGGGGTTTTACCTTGGTTGTTGTCTCGGAAGAGGATATGTTTTGGTGCAAAGCTTTCAACATACTGTCAAAGAACAAAATCAAATATCGCTTGAAATCACATAATTTTGCAATCACATTGTACTTAATGCATTGGTATTATAATTGTTTTTGCACCAATGGCAAAAGAAACACTCCCAAGTGTGTCATGATTTGCAAACGGAATAAGATAACATGAATAAAAAATATCATGAAACACATGACAGTGTTTCGTGTGCCACTCGTATATGTAAAAACAATTATACCATGGTTATCGAACAAGAAGCATTCGATTTAACAAATTTGATATATCCAACCTTGAAATTGATGATATCTAATTTCTGAAAGACATTATTAAACAAGAAGATATACATTTGATAAAGGCTCGGGTTACCATAACTGGTACCATTTGATATCCCCTAGCACATTCATGAAAGTCCCTGTTATTTTCCAACCAATATATTTTGATGACTTTGCTGCCAAGTGCATTACAGTATTTTCATCTTTATCTACCCCTAAGACTAAGTTCCGCCAAAGATCCTTCTTTCTTAATGCCTCAATAATCTCTGGTTGCCTGTTCTCCACTGCTACAGCCAATATGTTTTTGTTGTCTGATGTGAGCTCGTGAATGGCTGTTGGTATTTTTTCTAGAATTTTTGTCACCATTTCAAGTATACCATTTTTTGCAGCAATCAATAGGGTTGTCTCCTTTATGACGTTCCTGTTCCCAATGATATTTTGGTCATCTTCAAGAACTGCATTCAAAAGCAATCAAAAAATTATTTTTCTTCTTATTTTCTTTATGAAAAAATGGCTAATTTATATGTAAAAGTAAGTAGTCTTGTCTTAAAAGAAATTTTCTCTTTGAGAAGTTGACTCGTTTTTGTCTGTTATGCTTTGAAAAACACTTAAATAAATTACTTCGTTTGTTCCTTTAATTTTATTATGCCCTTTCTTCCCGGAAAAAAAGTGAAAAACATTTTATTTTAATATTGTTATAATCTAAACTCTAATAAATTACTTCGTTATGTGACGTACTCCTTAGAATCGAAAATGTTTTTCTTCCCCTGCGATTTGTCCATGAATATGAAGCCTAACTACATGACACATGCTATGTAAATAATATAAAGTTCAACTTCGGTGTCTTTTCATTTTGCTGTAAATTGTTATTTTATTTTTTACAAAAAGGTTTAGATTTTAGTATAGTCGTGTTTGACCCAAATTTAAATTATTATTAATTATTAATTATTTTTTATTGTGACTTGTCTTCTAATTCAAGTTGAGTTTTTGTGTTAGAATTTTCTTGTTAAACAAATATTTTTGAATTATAAATATTAGTATTAACTAAGAGTTTGAGATATGAGAAAAATGTGAAGTGAGTGCCCATGAGGGTTATATATGAACCCCTATAGAGGTTTGTGAAAAATGTAAGAATAGTTGCTAAAAAGTTATGAGGTTATAGTTAAGAGTCTTTACATGCATTATCTTGTAGTAATATTTTAATGATAAAGTAGATTTTTTCTCATCTATGATTTTTTCTTGGAGTTTGGGATTTTTCATATTCAATTACCCATATGCTTTATTAAGCTATTTTGATTGATTTAATTGTTTAATGTTTATTGTTTAGAATAGGATTTTTTTTCAACAACTGGTATCAATATAGGTTATATCCTAAAAAAGAATAGTAACCTGAGAGACTAAAAACCTGAATTGATTTCATGTGTGAGATAAAGATGATGCATGAAGTTAATAGTGAGCGTAATGTGATTATGATGATGATGGTTGATGATAAAGATAAAGAAGCGAAGGATTTATGTGAGTTCAAGAAAGTATTTACAAGTTTGATGTTCTTACAAATAGAAGAGATTCTTACAAACGAGGAGGTCATGTAGAGACTCTAGTAAAGCTTGTGACACTTGATTAAGGTTGAGTTGCCTAAAAAGAAAATGGTTGCTACAATTTAAAGAAATCACAATGATGGAGGACTCCCATGGTTGGTGTCTTATGATTCTTGTTAGGTGGTATATGAAATTAATAAAAATGATGGAATTTATGTTAATAAGAAGATTGTTAAGTCTGACCCAACTTCAAATTGCTATCAATTGTTGATTGTTTTCTATTGCAAATTGTTTCCCTATTCAAATTAGGTTTTATGTTATAATTCCTTATCAAACGAAGTATTTTTTTTTTGCTATAAATTTTGTATTATCCAAGGATTTGAGGTATGAAAGAAATATAAAGTGAGTGCCTATAGGAGTTGTGTGAAAAGCCCTATAGATACTTGTAAGAGATGTAAGGATAGTGGTTAGGGAGTTATGGGGTTATGGTTAAGAACTTGTACATGTTTTATTCTGTAATCTTTTGATGATATGGTGGATCTTTTCTTATCAATGATTTTTTCCTAGAATTTGGCATTTTCTATGTTAATTATTCATGTGCTTTATTAAGCTATTTTGATTGACTTAATTGTCTGATTTTATTGTTTAGAGTATGATATTTTTCCTAAAAACTAGTATTAAAGTCGGTTAGGTCTCATAGGAGAGTAGCAATTCAAGAGACTAAAAGCATGATTTGATTCCATGTACGAGATGAAGATGATGGATGAAGTTAATAATGATGGTTGATGATAAAGATGAAAATGTGGAAAGTTTATATTAGTTCATGAAGATGTTTACAAGTTTATATCTAATGAAACTTGTGATGCTTAATTAAGGAAGAGCTACTTGATAAGAAAACGTTGCTATAGTTTAAAGAAATCACAATAATGGAGAACTTTCATGGTCAGGACCCTCTGATTGGTCTCATTCGATAATAGGCAATACAAGAAGATTGATAAAGATAATAGATTTTGGGTCAATATGGAGATTGTTAAGTTTGATCCAAATTCAAATTACTATCAATTATTAATTATTTCCTTTTAGGAATTATCTTCCTATTTAAGTTAGATTTTTGTGTTAAAATTCCTTGTCAAACAAGTATTTTTAAGTTATAAATATTTGTATTAGTAAAAAACTTAAGATATAAAGGAGATGCAAAGTGAGTGCCTATAGGAGTTATAAGGGAACTTTATAGAGGTTTTTGAGAGATGTAAAGATGGTAGTTAAGAAGTTATGAGGTTATGAATGAGAATTTTTGCAGGTATTATCTTGTAATCTTTTGACAATATAATGATTTTTTTTCATTTGTGATTTTTCTTTAGAATTTGGGATTTTTCATGTTAAATTATTCATATGCTTTATTAAGCTATTTTAATTGATTTAATTTTTTGATATTTATTGTTTAGAGTAGGATATTTTTTCCAACAATTGATATTAGAATGGGTTGGATCCTATAGGAAAGTAGTAATCTAAGAGCCTAAGAGTTTGATTTAATTCTATGTGCAATATGAAAATAATGGATAAAGTTGATAATGATAATGATAATGATGGTTAATGATAAAGATGAAGATGCGAAGAGTTTATGCTAATCCATAAAGGTGTTTGCAAGTTTGGCATCCTTGTATATTTAAGAGATTCTCATCGATGAGAAGGTCATGGATAGATTCCGATGAAACTTATAATGCTAGATTAAGATTGAGCTATTTAATAGGAAGATAGTTATTATAATTTTGAAAAAATCGCAATGATGGAGGATTCTTATGATCGACATGTCATGATTCCTTTCATTTGATAATAGGTGATACATGAAGATTGGTGAAAACTATAAAATTTGTGTCAAGGTAGAGATTATTGAGTTTGTCCTAAATTCAAATTGTTATCAATTAATAATTATTTTCTATTGTGAATTATCTTTCTATTTAAGTTAGTTTCTATGTTAAAATTCCTTATCAAACAAATATTTTTAAGCTATAAATATATGTATTTGCCAAAAGCTTGACATATGAAAAAAAATATAAGGTGAGTAGCTATAGGGATTATATGAAGACCTCAATAACCTCTGTGAGAAATGTAGAAATAATGACTAGAAAGTTATGGAGTTATAATTGAGAACTTTTACATGTGTTATCTTGTAATATTTTGATAGTATAATAAATTTTTTCTCCTTTGTGATTTTTTTCGTAAAATTTG
This sequence comes from Sindora glabra, assembly GCA_020226215.1. Lineage (NCBI taxonomy): Eukaryota > Viridiplantae > Streptophyta > Magnoliopsida > Fabales > Fabaceae > Sindora > Sindora glabra. Next base: position 88,166,578 of record CM035227.1, on the reverse strand, counting down.
GAATTTTTTACATTAAATTATTTGTGTGTTTTATTGAGCTATTTTGATTGATTTGTTTGATGATTTTTATTCGAAGTAAGGATATTTTTCCTAACAAGTGCTTTTAAAATTTAAGGCTTAATTTTATTTTATATTTTTATACTTTTAGTATTTAGAATGTAATATATAAGGTTTGGTTTTATATATAATCTGAAATTTTGAATTTAAGAGTTTATGCTTTTGGACACAAGTTTTTTCATATTTTCTCAAAATTCAATTCCATGCTTAAAACTAATTTTAAAGTGAAAATTAAATTATAAAGTATAGTTTAATTTTGACTTCAAAATTGACTATTTTTATAATAAAAAACCTTTAACTCAAGTTATATTTAATATTTTTAAAGGCTTTATGCCTTCTATGGTTTGATACCTTATTCTTATATGTGTACATCTAGTAATTAAACCATTCGTCTATTTAAAAAAAATCAATTCTTTTATAATGCTATTGAACACTAAATAAATTTGTTTATACTTATGTTTTTTTCATATCATATATTAAAATCAATTCTTTCACCACTAAATCAAACACACTTTTAGTGATCTAGATTTTAAAGTCTTAAATTCTATGTTTATGGGTTATGAGAGCATAGATTTACGGATTAAGATTTTTAGGAATTTCAACCAAATCAATTACAAAAGTAATTGGGTAATTGCTTTGTAAAGAAAAACTATAGACACACACACACACACACACATACATACATACATACATACACACATATGTATTATACATGTCACTCCTATAAATTATTTAACATTGTTCTCATGTATCATAATATTCAATCCAAGAAGAGAGTTTTTCTTTTAAATAAAAGTTAGAAGGCTTGAAATCTTACTTATTAAATACATTAACACCAATGAAAAAAGGGATCAAAAATAAAAAGCTAAAAGGCATATTTCATCCTCTAATTTTTATTGAAATTTTAATTTTATTCTTTAAATTTTATTTAAAATAAATTTATTTTTTAAGCTTAAAAAAATTTATCCAGTTGGTTAATACCATAATGATTTTTAATAAAATTGCTTACATGACATTCAACTTGGTATTCTTTATAGCCTGTATAAATCATGTTTTAATATTCTTATAATAAAAAGCAACTTTTGGTTCCTAAAGTTTCAATTATATCATCTAAATTTTATTTAAATTAAATTTATTCTCTAACTTTTCTAAAATACAATCACTTTATGTAAAGACAAAATTTGAAGTTATATTTATTTTCATTAAGTGCGTAATGTTGTGAAAATATATTTTCAAAATTTAAAGTTATATTTATTTAGATTCGTTGCTACTAGTAGATTTACTATGTATTTCTTCCTTATGTTTAGGTCACTAAAAGGATTAGTTTCGTATAAATTTTGGAGATGGAGAAAAGTTAGAATTCAATAAATCATTTTTATAAATTATAATATGAAGAGGTTTGCAGAGGATCGAAAAAGTGGAAATGTACTTCTATCAAAATTTGGTAAATCCTACATAAAAGTGTTATTGTAATTAATGTGATGGCTTCAATTTTAATTAACTAAAATACTACAATAATGTCTCAATTTCTATTGTGATTAATCAATGAAAATATTAAACAAATATAAATATGAACAAAATATCATTCAATATATTTGAAGTAATAAATAATGTATGTTTCATAAAAATGGATCATAACACATTAAGATTCAATTTCAAACTATACATCAAAAATTAAGGTTTGATAAATATAACAATTTATAAATATAAATGTAATTCATATGTAGAATTTTTAAATTATTATTTAGATTTGTTTAGCATTCTCATTGGTTAATTACAATAAAATCATCACATTACACTTATATTTTATTCTCACATAAAAATAATCATGTTTTCAAAAAATTAAAGGATAAGTTTGGTTTAAATAAAATTTAAGGGACAATTTTGATACTTCAATAAAAATTAGATATCAAAGTAACTTTTTATTATAAGAATATTAAAATATAATTTATATATATCATCTAGGATACCAAGTTAAAATATCATGTAAGTGTCTCTGTGTTTTCATTAAAAAATTCAATAGTGTTAGCCAATTAGGTAATATTACATATATTTAAAAAATTAGAAGATAAATTTATTTTAAATAAAATTTAAAAGATAATATCAAATTTTAATGAAAATTAGAGGATTAAATATGCCTTTAACCAAAATAAAAATAATACTTTACTTTTATTTAAATATCATTTTCATATATATTGCCCCACTAACTGGATCAGCCACTAAGATAAACTTCTCAAAATAAGTTAATATAATCTTATCAAATTAATTAAATGAGTAAAAATTATACGTCGAACCAATTCTAAATTGGGTTATTTTTTCACTAAGTCAAGTCCAAATCAGGTTGTTACAGTACTCGTATCAGTTCCAATCCTAGATTAACATTTACTAGGCAAATTTAAGGAATTTTATAATCTGTTATATTTTATTATTATTATCATATTATTTATTTATTATTATTTAATTAAAATATATTATTATTTATTACATATAATTATATATTATTATTATGGCTTAAAATTTTATTATATATATCATTAAGTCATATATATTATATATAAAAATAAATAAATATTATTAAAATTTAGTAAATACATAAATTTGCATTTAATTAAATTATTTAAATTTTATACTGATCGAGAATTTTATATTATATATCTAATTTATTTAATAAAATAAATATATATTATTATATATTATATATTTATATATTTATATTTAATAAAATAAAATTTATATTTTATAATTATATATTTATTTTATTTTATTTAATAAAATAAATATATATTGATCAATTTCAAAGTATTATATACAAAAATAAATATATTTATTAATTTATATATTATCATATATATAAATAAATAAATAATAAATAATATATTAATAAAAATAATTATAATAATTTATATAAAATAATAAAATTTAAATAATAATGTATTATATTATGTATGTATATAATATATTTAAAATTAATATCAAAATTATTTATTTAAATTTTTTAAATAATTTAAAATTTTAATATCAAAGTATTAATTCAAATTTTAATATAATTATTTATTCTGATAAAATTATATAATACATATTGATAATATTATTAATTTTAATATTAAAAATTATTTAATATTATTCATATATATAATTTTAATATTATATATATTAAAGTATAATTTTAATATAATAAAATTATTATTTTAATATTTATAAAAAATTAAATATATAATAAAAAATTAATTATTTATTACTTACTATTATTGTCAAGTTAACATGTTAATCCAATAATCTGACTAGTTAACACTTACCAATTCTAGTCCTTAATCAAATTAGGCTAACCAGTCCTAATTCCTTATCAGGTGAGGCTACAATTATCATTTTTTGTATGAATCTCAATCTCAGATCAAATAAAATTATACTAATTTCAGGCTAATTCATTAAACTTAACTCATTTTGACACCTCTACATTGAGGTGAAGTGCGAGGCTCATATAGAAATGGCTATTACCATGATACCCCTTGCTAATGCTATAGTAATTAAGGCTAGATGGCAAATTCATAATCCATAGTAACACTCTTCTAAAATTGATAAAATTATCGATGTCATTTCTAAAATTATTTGGTACTAACAAAATAATTTTTAAATTATATTAAATAATAAATTTTATTATTGAATAATAGTTTATACAAATAATTTTACTCTTTTATATAAGTTTGTATATATAATTTTATTCATGAATATTTGTATTAATTAATGAAATTATTTATGTGAATTATTATTGATGAATGAAATTAATTATTTAATATAATTCAAAAACTATTTTATCAGCATTAAATGATTTTAGGGATAAAATTAATAACTTTATCTTTAAAATTTGATGATTCAATTTTTGGTTAGCTTTCTATAATTTAATCATTTGAAATCAAGTCCTTATTATATTTTATCTTTAATTGAATAATTCCCATCATTTTATTGTAAGATTTCATTAGTACCAAGACAGTATATCTTAATAGTTGTGGACATGAAGCCAACATAATTTAAATTAAAGTAGCAAATATAACTTTGAGAAAATTTAATATTTCATGGTGTTATCTTATTTTAATTAGAAAAATGCTAAGTCAACTGCATTTTATGTTATCAACTGTTAAGCCGTTTCAACAACTCCTTATTCAGGTGTATCAAGTGTTAACAAAATTTAAGTAGGCAATGGACTGGCGGTGTAGTGAACAAAATTAAAACAAAGAGTACTCAATGTTGATATAAACTATAGTTATGTAATTCAATTTTTTAAAATTATAATTAATTAATTTAAAATAAATATGTAATATCAAAAAGTATAATTAATTATATTCTCATTTTGAATAGTTAATAAATAAATAAATATGCGATATCCAAAAAATATAATTAATTAAATTTTAAATATTTATATTTTTTAAAAAATATTTATTGTATCAATATAATTTAATTTTAAAATAAATATGAATTAATTTAATTCATATATTTATTTAAATTATTATTTTTATTATTTTATATTTTTAATTAATTTAATGATTAATTTTATTAAATACTCCTAATATAATTAGATGATTTATCACCTGACTAGCGGAAGTTATAATCTAGCTTATGAATTGTACGCACCACACATTTTCTAAACTCTTCCAACCACGAGTGAAGTGGGTTTTACCTTTCGTCCTTATAGCATTAAACATCACTTCTAGCAATGGACTTTTTGATGAACTTGACCCAATGGGCTGGTTACCACCTTGCACGAATGCACCAAAAGACTTTTCCTTATTTAGAAGCACACCCCATATCTCCTTGTCCACGGAATCCATTAGCCCTTAAAAAGCTCAAAAAATTAAAAAGAAAAAAGAAAAAACAACTACACCAAAAAAACGTACATTAAGTAACCCATGATTCCCACAGAACTTTTAAATTTAAATAGAAAAGATAAATTACATTTGCTTTTCCTGAAATTCAAACTAATCAACTCCCATTTTTTATTAAAAAAAAATTGTGAAACAATGGGGGCCAAGCCTTTCTAAAATATATATTTACCTCTTTATTTTCTCTCTATTTTTTTAACATCAGAGGAAAGATAAATGTAAATAAAAAAAAGTAAGGTAATATATCAAATAAAATATTAATGAACTTATACTTTTAAAAATTAAAAAATATGAGTATAATTAGACAGAATAAGAGAGATTGTAGTTTATCCAATTAGAAATTGGGCAAAATTTTTGCATTGCTATGATGTAATTTAATCTTTAAACTCTAAATTGGCCTGCCGCAACATAAAAAAATTCTACTTCTATTTTAGTAAGAAAATTTTTATTTTAATAAAAGCGAAACAGGTAGCTATATACTTTTTTTAATTTATATTTATTTCTGTCACCTGAAATAAGAAAAAGCCCTCAATAAACAAAAATTTCTCCCCAATGACAATATGTAGACACCGAATTTTACCTTTTTTTCTTACATCATTTAAGTCACCTCTTGACAAATTGGGATTCCCCCCTTCTTCCACGTATTCAACAGAAGCATTTTCCATGAGTTCATTTAAAAGCCGAACACTCAATGCATGCTTCTCCTTCGTCTTCTTCAAGTCCGTTAACCCTTAAAAGCGTACACATTAAAAAAAAAAAAAACAATTGCATACAAAATATTAAATTGAATTAAATTATTTAAGAGGCCAAATCATGGTTTCAATTTTGCAGCAGTGGTTACGGTTGTACTTGTGTTGCCATAAACATTAAATAGAATTAAATATATATATATTTGTCGTTTTAGAATAAAATTATATTAAATTGTTGTAAATAAATTAGCATATGAATAAAGATTAAGTAAAATTGTTTAGATATTTATAATAAGATTTTCTTATCAAATTTACGATACATTTACCAATTGCTTTATATAATTATCTATTAATAATTATAAGTTGATAATTATAATAGTTATTCATGTGGTAATTATTTTTTTAAATAGAATAATTAATATATATTGTAATTGAAGACTTTTATAATAAATACTTAAAAAAATCTACCTATTTTTTCCTAAGCGCAATCCTAATATTATTTAATTGCTATCCTCAATTATTTGTCAATTCAATTATGATTTTAAAGTGTGCTTGTAATCATGATTGAATTGAATGACAGTGAAAAAAAAATGACATATATATGAAAGTAGCAGTAGAGTAATAAGAAAATTGCAAATACTGACGGTAATATAATCATGTGCCAAACTATACATTTTTCAAAAATGAAAAGAAAGCCTCAAATATTGAAAAGGGCCGTAAATATAAGCAAAAATATAGTAAAAAATGATAATTTTAAAACATGAAAACTTCTATTAATGAAGAATATGTCATGCATCCTATGAGGCCGAAGGAAATTTTTCTAGTTCTATTTTTATATAAATAATATCAAATTAATTAATTTTTTATATTAACAGTTTGTTCCAATAGAAAATTAATTATTTTTAACAAAATATCAAATTTTTTAAGAAAATAAAATTATTAAATTAAAAATAATATATAATAATATTTATATCGTATGAATTTTTAACAATAACGTAATACTTTCCAGAGAACAACCCCGATAAATGTAAACTTAAAGGAAGCATACCGTATCCTATGATGCCCAAAGTAAACCAAATAGCATCGTAAATGGTTGTATAATTTTGTGGAAGTACAGTTTGCTCCGGATTTTCTGCGTCTCCTTCACGTTTTAGCCATCCTAGGAGATGAACACATTGAACAGAAACATAAAAAAGCGCGTCGTGTGCAATTCTTCACTCTACATAAATCAACTAAAGGCATATTCTCATGTCAAATTGAACAAAAAGGAAAAATATTTTCCTGATAATTTTATTCATGCTTAAAATGATTATAGGAATGCATTCTTTTTCATTTTTTTCCAGGAAGATAAATTTCATTACTAGTGAAAATAATCATTGCACAAGACAACTAGAGACAAAGCAACAAAATCTCGAGAAACATAAAATTCTACCAAGATTAAAAATAAGATTTCATTTAATTTTCAAATAATTTTTTTAAAAAATTATGTTTAGCTTTAAATAAAAAAATTTCATTTCATTTATAATTCATATTTTAATTATATTTTCACCATTATGAAATCCATCCAATTTAGTAAGAATTTCATTAGAATTCATTTTATTTGATCGAAAAATATTTTATATATAAATTTTATCCTCTTTCTAGCATTATATCTATTATAATATCATCAAAGTTTACTTTTTAATTGAATTTTATATATTTTTTAATGCATTCCAAATAAAATAATTAATTTATAAATAAATTAAAATTATTATTTTTGATAAAATTTTCAAAAAATAAAGTTTACTTGTAAATGAATTAAAATTATTTTTATTGAAATAAAATGAAATTAATTCTAAAAAAATCATATGTCAAACGAAGTAAATAACCACACAAGCTGCACTTAAAACTAAGTAGATGATTGTTATATATAGTTGATATAACAATGTGCGGAGAAATTATTAAATTTAATTATTTATATATTATTATGTAATGTTTTAAACTTAATTTTAAAAAATAAATTTAATGAATGATCAAACTTGATACAATGATGTTCTACAGCCTCTTCTTAAAAGAAAACATTGATAAACCATGAGAAAGATTGAGGAACTGGGGTCCAAATACTCAGATGCAAAGAACACAATCCTTATAAAAAAATAGATAAGTAACAATATTTGATATTATTGTAAAATTTTTATTTGATTTAAAATTTTAATTTTATATGTGTGTTAAATAAATTATTATTTATATAATTAAGAAAAAGCATATCAACGGTCAGAAATATCGGATACCCCAAATCCAACGTAAGTTATGTGTTGGATTTGTTCCTAACCGAATGAGGAACCGTCTCAGCAGACCCGTGATTTTATTATTTTTTCTTAAAAAACTGAAGAAGGTTAATACCCAAATATGAGCGCACCTCAGTCAGTTTTGTTGGAATCATGTAGACCACTAGATAGAAGCAATTTTAACAAAAGGAAAGAATAGAGGATTAAATGCGAGAAAAGTCAGATGGGTTGAAGAAGTGGAGATAAAATATTATTCTTTGATTCCAAAAATATTAAAAATAAAAAATGAATGAAAATACTCTCTCAAAAATTATTTTATACTATAAGTATATGAATTTAATTAATTTATATTTTTCAACTAATTTATTAATTTATTTAATTCATAAATATAAAATTAATTTTATTCTTTAACAACAATAGATTATCGATTTTGGTATTGATTTATTTATTCAATTAACTAATGAATATAATAGATGTATAAGTGAAAAATAATATAATAGAAAATTTGTATAGTATGCAGTTTAATAGAAAATTTATTAGTTATGTAATTTAATAATATAATAAAATTTTAATTAATGTAAATGGAGGGGGTTTTAAAAAAATAAATTAATGAGACAAAAAGAAAAAATAAATAGAAAATAAGTAAATAAAATAATATTTGATTTGGATATTTGTTTTGAAAAGATATATTATATGATGAGTAATTAATTTAGTGCGATCAATTTTCATGATGATATAAAACTCAATAAAATATCAATTTTTTAATATAATTTTTGTTGGTAAAGCTGTGGTTTATTGTTTAATTATTATACATATACAAAATTTTAAATTTTTGTAAAAAAATATCATATAAAATTAATATCTTCGTAATAAATTTTTTTAAAAAAAATCATAAAACTACAATTTTTCTAATAAAATTCTAAAAGAAATATAAAATTCTCAAGTAGACATTCAAACATTGTTCATAAATAAATAAACAGGCCATACATTGAAACATGCGGGGGTCGATGTAACTAATTTGAGGAAGTATTGCAGCTCCATTCCCATCCAATTTTTCACATGATATATTTATTGAAGTCTTGCAATTGCATTCCCATCCCCAATTATCCTTTTTTAAAAGGATAATAAATCTAAAAAAGCTAAGGGGATACTTTTTATTCAATTTTTGTTTGATTAATTAGTAAGTACAAGATTTAATCTTGTTTATAAAGATAACAATCATTATATTTCTCAAATCTCTTTATAGATCTTAACAAGTGAAGCTTCAACATTTTTTATTTTCCTTCCTTTCTTTCTTTTCATCCAAAATATATTTATATAATTAATTCTTTTTAATACATTGAAGAGGACAAAATTTAACGTTTACAGGCCATCAAGTGTTCCATGAGTTAATCACATATAGCGACTCTTCCGAGTTACTTCAGCTATATTATAAATAAAGAATATAAAATATGTGTATTTATTTATTTGATTCTTGACTGAAATATAAATTTAATCCTTCTAAAATATTAATGTGAATTTTGATCCTTCAATTTGAACCTTTTTAATTTTTAATTGATATAACTTTAATTTTCTATTTTAATTTTAGTTAATTTCTGTTAAGACAAGTTGAAATTTACTATAACTCTCGGTTCCATTGTAGAGATCTAGAATCCATTGTGTTAATATCTGCCAAATTTTTATTTTCTCTTGTTCATTTTATTTCTCCTTTTATTTTAATTATAAAATTGTCTCTAACATTACAACTTGATTTAATAAGTTTATTAATTATACTAATTATGGCTCTGTTTCGCACAAATAACTGATAAGTTAGTTGATAACTGATAAGTTACTTGATAGTTGATAAGCTAACTGATAGCTAATAACTTATAACTGATAGCTGATAGTTGATAAGTTAATTAAAGTGTTTCGTAAAATTAGTTATTGAATTAGCTGAAATTATAAAATGATACAAAAGGACATATTAATATAAATACATATATAATTAAAATAATTTATATTTATTTAAAAATTAAATTATATTAGTATAATTAAACATTTTAAAATAAAAGTATAACTTTTAATATTTAATTAATTATATTTTATAAACTTATATATTTATTTACTTATATAATTTTTATTTTATTATTTATTATAAAATTATAATGACTTAAAATATAATTAATTATATTTTATAAAAATTATTTAAATTTATATTATAAAAGATATAAGTTGTAAATTAATGAAAAGAATAAGGATAAACTTGAAAATAGTTTAAAAAAATAATAGCTTATAAGTTATGAACTATTCTAAATAACTTATTAAATCAGAGCTTATAAACTACCTGGAATAATTTATAAGCTAGTGCAAAAAATGCCTCTAGAGGTTAGCTTATAGGTTATTAACCAAGTTAATAAGTTATAAGTTAACTTATTTGTTGTACGAAACGGAGCCTATATCAAGGTGAATTTTATAATATCTAAGGATTTTAAAATTTAGAATAATATGTCAATATTAAAAAATTATTTAATTAAGATTGTTTAATTAGATTCATAATAAAAATAAATAATTATAATTACATAATTTATAATCTAATGATTGATGGATTGACCATATTATTTCAAAATTTGACACCTTAAAGAAGTAAGAAAATCAAAATTGGTGAAAATCAAAGGAAAAAATTAAAATTATATTAATTAAATATTTAAAAATATCAAGTTAAAATTTTTAAATTAATTAGAGAAGTCAAATTGTACCATAGATGTATTAAAAGGATAAGTATTACATTTAAACATTTTATTTTCTAAATATCCCTTTAGAAGTTCTCCTATATTTAACTAACTAAATAGGTCGATTGTCTACAAAAAGACAAACTAATTTACGAAAAAAAAATATCATGACCGAGTTTAAGTCATAAAAATATATAAATTAAACCAATATTTGTGGAAGGGCAATGATATGAAAATAACAAGTTTTGAGGGACGTATTAGCAAAACTAGAAATAAGATAATAAATTAGTTATAGTACATCAGGCGAATAAGTGGTGGCGTATGATTGGTCCAAAGGAGTGAGTTATTCTTGAAATAGTAACAGTGTATTGTAATTACTACTAAGCGTCGAGGTTTTGAAAATGCAGCTGCAATAAAATTTAAGTAAGAGAATTTTGCTTTTTAATGTAATCATATTCCACTCGAATTCAGAGTAATTAACGGCCTATATAATATTCAAGTACCAAGTGGTTATTATATATATAAGGACATTGTAATCATCCGCAAAAGCTATTCCCCCGATGTGCGGGGTTTATTAACCCTGGCGATGGGTCACATTAAATATCACATAAAATACAAGGGCAGGAAAAGACAAATAATATTAGTCATTCAAAGGTCATCGGCCGCCTGAAGTACAAGGTCAATTGCTTCAAATTTTCACATTAGTGCAAAGGCATGGAATAATTACAAAGCGGGCCCGGAATACAAATCCTACTTTATAAATTAAATTAATACAAATAAAAAACTTTAAAGACTAAAATAATATTTTAATCAAAATTTTTCATCACCTCAAAATTGGGACGAAGATGAACAAAATTTTAGACTGCTCGTTCTCATCTTTATTAATCTACTTAATTTTTACATTCGTTTCATGTGTTACTAGAAAGTAGTAATTTTCTTACAGAATTTTACAAAGTTGTGTTTAAGTCATGGAATTTTTCTAACATTTTTAAGAATATTTTAAGGTAATATAATATTCTTATATTCAATTTAAATTTAAAAAAAATATCGTTAAAAATATTCACAATTTTAAAAATATTTTTAATTCAATATTTTCATAAGAAGGTAGGTATCTTATATTTTTATAATATAAAAAATATTTTAATAATACGAATAAATTATTTTATCCACTTTTTCATTAAAATTTTATTATTATTAATATCTTATTTCACTAGTACTTACTACAAATAATCACTACCAATTACTAACTATCATCATTGATAACTACTTGTCATTACCTATTATTAGCTTGCACCTACCAATAGTGTTTACTATTACTATTATTGTCACTGCCACCACTTCTCCTCACTGATGGCTACTATAATCATTATTTATTACAAATGACTCCTGCTAGCTATACTTATTATCGATAATTATTTTTACCATCACTCATAATTGGTGAATATTTTTTAATTACTATGGCTATCCATTATTAATTATTGATAATAATTATTATTATTTATCGTTAATAACTATTACCGATGATTATTATTAATCACTATCACCCCACTATTGATAATCTCTCACCATTACTTATTTTTGTCAACTATTTAATTTCAATAAGAATGTTCATTGTAATTTAATAATATTTTTAAAAATATATAAATTAATTAAATATAATAATATTACATTCTCAAAAATAAAAATTTTTGAGAATGTATAAACATGTAAATCAAATGTTATCTAATTGTTAATACCATGGGAAATCGTGGGAAAAAGCGTGCCAAAAAAAAAAAGTGATGCATTACATTTCCAATCGGCATTGATTTCCTACTCTCGATGACCCTTTTTCCTTGACACTAGACCGTGGGAATAAGAAAAAGTTGTATTCTCCGGAGGTTTCTAGAGACAAGTTCGAAGCGCATCGCTTTATTAAACTTTGTTGATCTGGGTTGAAGTTGAAGTGGTGTATGCTAATTAGGAAAAGCAATTGAGAAAGTTCTTATTTTCTAGAGTGAAGCTAAAGGCCCTGTTTGGTGAGCAGCGTTTTGCATAACTGATGATTTATTTGACCATACTTCAGTTGATTGACCAACTTTTTATTAAAAAAGTTATTTGGTGGGCAATTATTTTAAACAGCTGTTTACCACCCAAACGCTATTTATGAAAACGATGCAATATATATTGCAGCGTTTTCATTTAGCATTTTTAGTCATTATTTTTAAATGATAAAATTACCCCCATTTTCATACAATTCCGTAGATCTCTTCCGGTCCGTAAACACCATTTCTTTCTTTTTTTTGAATTTTTTTAAAAAAACTAATACCTATAAATATCATATTAATTTTAAATAAAAATTAAATAATAAAAATTATGATAATTTAATTTTAAATAAATTTTAATATATAAAAATTTATAATGATATATTATTTATAAAAAAATTAATTTGTTAAATAATATATAAAATCTAAAATACTAAAAATAAAAGAACACTTCAATAACTTATAAAATATATTTATGTCCTTATTTGTCATTTTACATACAAACAGCTAATCATAAACAGCTGATTTACCAAACACTCTTATTCAAATAACTAATGTAATCAGCTGGTCAAATCAGCTAATACAATCAGCTATCAGCTAACAATTAATTGAATCAGCTAACAGTTACATCTATCAACTGTTTGCCAAATAAGGCCAAAGTGAGTATTTGGTAAATGATGTTTTTATTAACTTTTAGTTAATTTAATTTATTTTCATTTTTTAATTTAATTAATCAACTATTTTTAGTAATTAGTTAATTTGAATAGTTAATTAACTTTTAAATAACTAATTTCAATATGTTAGAATCCCCAACAATTTTAATTAGATGATTAATGAGAGATTTATGAAAAAGCACTTTATCCCTCAACATTACAAATTTTTTTCACATCTATCTTTGTTTTAAGAAGGTTTGAATGGAAACACGTTGATCAATATTTTGGAATTTGACGAGTAATGCATAAATTTTAGGTTAGTATAGGATCAACGTAAACAATTATTTCCATTTATAATTGCTTGATATATGATCAACATGTTTCCATAAATATAACAGGCAATACAATAATTTTATATAAATGTAATTATTTTATTAATCATATAATAAATAGAATGAGTTTAAAATTATAATAAATAAAATGAGTATTATATAAATTATATAAAATCAATATTAAATTGCATATCATTAATATAAATATAAATATCAATTATAATCATAAATATAATTATAAATATTGTGTTACAATTTCTATTAATATAAATATCTATTAAATAACATATAGAATTTAAAATATTAGATAGAATGATTTTAAAAATTAAAATAAATATAACTTTCTAATTATAAAAATAATTATAATTATAATATATTGATTACAGTAAATAAAATTATAAAATAATTAATTTTAAAATAAATAAAATGAGTGTTATATAAATTATATAAATAAATATTAAATATTATATCAATAATATCAAATATAATTATAAATATGACTATAATAGAAATTTAAAATAATATAAATATTCTATTCCAGTTTCGATAAATATAAATATCTATCAAATAATATATAGAATCTAAAATATTAAAGTATTATTAAAGTAAAAAATAATTAAATAAATCATAAAATATACTTATCTCTTTAAATATTATTTTACTATAAATAACTAATCATAAATAATTATTTTTTAAAATTTTTTATTTAAATATTTAATCTAATCAACTAATTAAATTAATTAATATAATTAATTATTAATATAATTAAATAATTATCAAATAATATTAAAATAACATGATTAGGAAGAGCACTTGAAAAAGCAAAGCCCTGGTCAGAGAGAGCTGCAAGGAAAGGGATCTGATGGTTTAGAGGAATTGCACTACATAAGTGGAAGAACTGGCTCGTAAAGGCTGAAGAAGTCCCATGATTTGCATTGTACTCTTTTGGAAATTTTTTAAACTTATAAATAAATTGTAAACAAGAGTATCTATATATGGAAATAAGATCATACATTTAGAACATTTTATTAAACTTTATTTTCATTAATATTATTTTAAGCATTTTAATTTTTTTATTTTTCATTTTTTGAAAAATTCCCACGACACCTAATTGTAGGAAAATGCCTGAAACAATTTTCCCACGACCAATACATAGCAGAAAATACAATTTTAGATTAAAAAATTGTATACATTTCATGAAAATAATTATGAAAAATATGTCACATGTATATTTTCCATGGTCTCGAGACCGTGGAAAACGCCATGGACAAGTTATTTGTCCAAATTAAGATAGTTATTTCCCACTGTGAAAGTCATGGGGAAATTATTTTGTAATCTATTTGTTTTAGAGAAATATAATTATAGATTATTAATTTTATAAAAAAATAATTGATATATAAAATATAAAATATAATAAATTTAATTAAAATAATTTTTTCTTTTTTAAAGAGGAAATTATTTTCTTCCCTCATTATAATTTTAAGAATCATATTTTTTAATTATAAAGTATAATAACATATGATACTTCTTCACTGTATAAAAATGGGTTGAAATTTTGTTATAAAAAATATTTTCCGAACAACAAACAAAGTTTATTTCCTTATGATGATTCGTGACGGTTGGCTAGCTAAATAGTTCTCCTCTTCTAACTTGATTATGATATAAATTCCCACACGTATATGTTACGAATTTAAATTTGACAGGTTAGTTAGCATATAAGTTTTCTAAACAAAGTGTCACACACAAAAAAAAAAAAAAAGATAATGGATTTTTATATATAATAAAAGAATTTTATAAATTTTTTAATAACATGATTAGAAATAGTAATAACAAGGAAAGTAGAGATCGAGGATTACGTAACTATTTCGATTTTTTTTTTTTGTAGAAAAAGGAAAAGTCTATCCTACTCTGTTTCTAGAGTACATTTTTGGATATCCATTCACATCTATGACAAATTTTGAATCCTCGCAGTTGTCCTGACTTCTCCTTTTCCTTTTTATTTAACTAATGCATAGTTACATTATTCTATCATTATTTTATAATAAAAATTAAAATTTATATATAATAATAAAATAAGAGTTATTAAAAATGTTAATACTGCACAAACGATAATATAAAGTTTAAGTTAGAAATGTACCTTAGAAAAAAGTTATCGAGTATGAGTTAAATTATCAATAAAGATGCAAATAAACTAAATTCAATTAGACTTTATTTTTAAATAGATTAGGTTTATATTTTAAAATATTAACTTGAGCTTAATTTATTAATTTATATAAAGTTAAAATTTAAGTTTAATCTAACTTATTTAAAAATTTACTTTTATAAATAAATTTTTAAATTTGTGAATAAGTTAAGACTTTTTCAAGCCTAAAATTGTTTAATGAGATGTAAGTCAAGCCTTCTTCGAGCTTAAAATTATTCAATTGCTTAGTTAGGAGTCTGTGTATGAGGGTGTTTGTGAAATGTTTATTGAGCCACTTTTACCTAATTTAACAAAATTAGTTAACTGACGTGCCTAAATAAGTTAATGTTGATATTTGATAATCAACTGATTTGAACAGTTAATTATCCTTAAATTAGTTAATTTCAAAATGTTGGGTATTTGAAATAACCATTTTATAAAATAATTATATTACCCCTAATCAAATTTTATATTTTCAAATTTGTTCTTTTTATAAAAATTATAATATTATTTTTATATAAAAATTAAATAATTATAAATATTGATTTCTTAAAAAATTAATAACTATAAAAATTATATTATTTAATTTTAAAGAAATATTTAATATATAATAATTTATAATGATATATTATTTACAAAAAAAATTAATTTACTAAATAATATATAAAATCTAAAATATTAAAATAAAAAATATTCAAATAATTTATAAAATAAACTCATATTTTTATATATCATTTTACATACAAACAACTCATTATAAATAATTAATTTTAATAAATATTCTTATTCAAATAGTTAATATAATCAGTTAGTTAAATTAGTTGATATAATCAATTATTAATTAATAATTAATTAAATTAATTAACTACTAATATAATTAATTAATTGTCAAACAGGGCCTATGTCTCTCTCCCTCTCTCTCCCTCTCTCTCTCTCTCTCTTTATATATACATATAGAGGCTTGCTAATGTACATATTCATATGTGGAGATTAATAACCTCTACTCTTTCATTTAAATTAAAAAATTATATTACTAATTTAAAAATAATAAAAATTTTAAGTAATTTTAATAGTGAGATATTAATTTAAAATATTTAAATTAACTTTACTTATTTTTTTCATCTTCATGATAAATATATTTATTAATAGAAGTAGTTAGTGATAACGGTAAATTAATTATAATATTTTTTATTATTATTAAATTGGTAGGATGGGCTTTTTTTTTTCAAATAAAAGAGTAAAAGTTGTTAACATCTACACATAGATATAAAGGTTAGCAAGCTTTGTATCTATATCTTCCTTTAAAACTCTTCCACCTACAAAATTTTCATCCTAAAACAAAAAAATTTCCTTGCCAACATCACCTCTAGAAAAATATTTTTTTCATTTTTCATATTTTATTAAACCAATTTACTTCTTTCTAAATATAATATATTATAATTATTTAAAATTTTATCCTCTTTAAAATAAATAAAAAATTTTGCGATCTATTAATTAATGATATTTAATATTTATCTTTAAAATCTAATAATTATCTATTTTTATTAAAATATATATTATATTCATAATAAATTATTTATATATGCCCATTTTGTAAATCTTTATAATGCTCTTGCATATTTATTTAGCATTATTATAATTATAATGCTCATATAAGCATATATTTTATATTTGTTATCACTTTGTTTTACTAAAATTAATTTAATTTTCATTAAATATTTATTTAAATTTTATATTATGAATATATTTTTACAATATTTTACTTACTATATTTTCTTTTCATACTATTACTTAAATTTAAAAATTATTACAATATATTTCTCACTATATTTTAAATTATAATGAACTTTAAATTGTTAATTTTATAATTTTATTAATATTCTTATGAGTTAATGTTTCAAATACACAAAATTTAAAACTATTTTTAAGTAAAATATTTGTGTGATGTAAAATAATTAATTTTTATTTAATTTATTTTATATTTTGAATGAATTATTCATAGATGTCCATATTATAAATCATTATAATGTTCACACATAATAAGTTACAATACATTTATTGGTAAAAGAAGTGACTATTATATTTTTAAAGTAATTTTGAAATATTTAACTTTGACAAGATTGATCTTTTGATTTCTCAAATTTTAATTTTTTATTTGATTATTAATTTTAGTATTTTACATTAAATTTTTCATAAAATACAAGATTTTTATAAAAATTTAGAAAATGAGAGTAATGTGTGTATTTAAATATGTATATATTTTTATATTTCTAATTGCGATTTTTAACTATACAAATTATACTAACTTTATAATAATGTTTTAATAATATTTATTTGTAAAATATAAAATTTAGATATACATATATATTAATTTTTATAAAATAATTTCATGCATTCCATGGATGCTGAGCTAATGTATATTAAATTAATATATGTGTGTGTGTGTAATTTATATATGTATAAATCTAATATTATTTATTAATATATTAAAATTCAATAAATTAATCTAATAGATCTACAGATTAAGCTTAAAAAATATAGACATGATGTATTTATCTAGATAGATTTATATATTAACATTGATTTAACTTATTTAAACAAATAAATTAAATTAAATTAGATTACAAGTTGGTTAAATTATAAGTTCCTGATGGACCGTATAATTTACTTGTATCCCAATCTGCCAATGTCCCTAAAGGTAGCAACACATAAATAAATTATATTGTAAAAACATTGCTAGTGCATCTAATTAATTCTGTAGTTTATATGTTTGGATTATGTAAACAAATTATTTATTGGTGAATTTATGCTATAATATTAAAAAAATTCAGATTTAAGCATTAATATAAAAAATGAAGAATAGAGAAGTAAAGCCAAATGCATAGAGACTTCGTTCAGAACAGATTAGATTCACGTACCGCTTACATCTGCAAGTCCTAGTAGAGTCTCAATGAAATTAGAGCAGGTGAGGTAGTTCTGTGGGCGATCCGGACCAGGGTCCCTTCCTTTCAAGTTGTCTTCTGTCCAGGGTTGCGCCTTGCGCCCAATAATCAACTCTCCATCGACGTGTAAAACTTTTTTCAAAACAATATATCAGTCAAAATTTTACATATAATTTATGACAGAATTCACAAACTTTTTAGGATTTTGCTTTGATACAATTCGGAGAAATTGCGTGATCTTATGAAATTTTTTATAAGATTTATAATTATAATTTTTTATATAAAATTTGTATTTTGTAAATCTTTCAAACATTTAAAATAAAATTTAAATTTAATTCATTATCAATATAAATTAATTTTATACTACCACCTATTTATATATTATTATATTATTAAAAATTATTAAAGTATTTTTATTATTGATAAAATTTATTATTAATATTATTTTTAATAAAATGTCATCTTTTTATTTATTAATAATATAAAAAATTTTATACAAATGATAAACTAAATTTAAACTCATGTAACATTTTAATAATATCATACAAATCATTTTTATAAATTTTGTAACATGAATAATTATACATACACTACAACTTAAAAGTTATACCAAAATTATTTGTAAATTTTAAAAAACAGCTACAAAATTTTATGAAAAAATGTTCAAAATAATCTATCTATCCGTCTATTCTATATATAATAAGGACAGTTCCGGAACTGTAGTTTCTACTTTTTAAAAAATTTTATACATGTGGCCTCTTAACGGGAAATTTTCTTCCGCTACTTTTTTAAAATTTATACCTAAAATTTTATTGTTTGTCCTCTCTTTACTTTTTATTCTTTCACTAGTTTTTTTATTTGATGCTATGCAATTGATTGCACAATGAGTTTAAAGGAGAATTGTTCTCCCATAAAAAGAACTATAATTATAATAAAAACAATAAGCTGATTTTGGATATTTTTGCTTAGAATAAAGTAATATATTTCTGAAAATTTTATTACTTTCAAATTTAAATGATGATTATAAAATGAATATAATAAATTAATTTTTTTATATTTTAATAATGTGTACTTTTTATCTTATATATTTTATTTTTAAATTAATAAAAAATCACCAAAATTCGTGCGAAGCCTGGGGGAACGTTAGTTTATGAGAACCCTGTGGATACCATTTTTGGAGTTTTTATACTTTTTTCTTTTTAAGAAAAGCCGAGGAAAGATCCAACTTTTTTTCTTATTCTTCCAAATATGTTATATTTATTGAAGATATTTCATAAAATGATTTTTGCCATGTGTCTATGGAGATTACCTTTCAAGTTTTGCTTTACTTATAACATTTTTATTTATTTTTAAGCGCTGAAAAAGACTGAGGTGCATTCTGCTTTTAGAATAGGATAACGGTTCTATTTCACATAACAAATAAATTAATTTATAACTTATTAATAAATAAGTTATAAGTCAATCACTAGAAGTATTTCTCACTAACTTATAAATCCTGATTTAATAAGTTACTTAAAATAATTTATAACTTATAAACTACTACCTTGTCAAATTCTTTCTAAATCTATCCTTTTTTTTATTAATTTACAATTCATACCCTTTAAAATATAAATCTAAAAATTTTTTATAACTTATAAGCTACTACTTCTTTAAATTTTTTTTAAATTTATCCTTTTTTTATTAATTTACAAATTACACCCTTTGTAATATAAATCCAAATAATTTTTATAAATATAATTAATTTAATTTTAACATAATTATATCCTAATTTTAAATTATAAATATATAAAAAACATATAAATAATATTATAAAATATAATTAATTATATTTTAACTAATTATAATTTTATAATAAATAATAAAATAAAAATTATATAAGTAAATAAATATATAATTTTATAAAATATAATTAATTAAATATTATATTTTTATTTTAAACTTTTAATTACATTAATATAATTCAATTTTATATCTATTTTTATTAATATATTCTTTTATGTTATTTTTCAATATCAACTAATTCAACAACTAATTTTATAAAATACTTTAACTAATTTTTCACCTATCATTTATCAACTATCAGTTAGTTTATTAGTTAAGAATTAATTTATTAACTACTCTCTCCATTCCTTTTTATCTGTTAATATTAATTGATTTCACACATATTAAGAAAGTAGTCGAATTTATTTATTTTTAATGAGTTTTACAAGATTATCTTTTATGCACAAAATTCAAGATAGTTAAAAATAGAGAGAAAAATATAAAAAAATAAATATAAATTAACTAATAATGTAGAATAATAAAATATTTATTAATGAAAGGGAATGATAAATTTGAAAAAAAAATATTTAATGCTTCATTGGAATTCTAAAGTGATAAATAAAAAAGAATAAATTTTTTTCTTCAAAATGCGATAAATAAAAAGGAACGGAGGGAGTATCAATTAACTTATTAACTACTTACACAAAACAAAGCCAACATATCATAATTCTAAAATTTTAATTAAAGGATAATTAGATTTAATTATAAAAAAATTATATTTCTTATAAATAAGTACGAAACGATGCCATCCATAGCTTCGGATCTGGCCTTTTTATTTTAGCGAGTATACTGAAAAAAGGTGATGGATTTCATTGAAATAGAAAAACCAAGATTTAATAGTATCTTAGCAACATTTTATCGGTGTCTTAAGAGTATTCATCTTCATCATGAAAGTTTAAATTTTATGCATTATCGATGCAAAATATTTTAGATTATTAATAAATATAAAAATATTATAATAATTTTTTAATAATATAATAATATAAAAATAATTGATAATATGAAATTAATTTATACCAATAATAATAAATTAAATTTATTTAAATTATTATTTTAATTTACCGCAAAATAGAGACTTACAGCGGTATAGGAGAGACTTCAACCACGGCAGGTTGCTCCGGCTTTTAAAGGCTCCAGGTCTAGTGGCAAGCAATTTTAGAGGAGAGTATCCTTTCTGATTGACACAGCCAATGAGCGGAATTTCACCGAGTGGTGCATTTACAATTCCATTGACCGGTACATCTTCGTTTTCATCGGCAGTGAGCGGTACTTTTTTGTAAAATTTGACTATTATAAGCGCCAAAGCTGTCATACCACCCGCACGGTAAGACACAAGTTAAAGTAAGAAGGTGCGTATGCCCACGCGCATATATGTCATTCTAACAATTTTCATGCATAACACTATTTCACGTATGAAAGTTTTTAAATTGTGGGTTATGTCCTATTTTGTAATTATAGATTTATTTGTTACAGTATAATTGCAATGATAATTTAAAATTATAATTACACATCTTCATTTTCGTAATAGAAGCTTTTATACATGTGTGACATTGTGCACAAATGCAATTGTTACATCACACAAAATATTGCAGTTACATGTGAAGATAATAAAAGGAAAGTGACGGAGATTTCCACGGTCATTTTTTTTTATAAGAGTAGATACCAAATTTTTATGCAGGCATCACAAATATGGAAGGTTATGGCTCTTGAAGTCTTTTCTTTTTTTTAAGAAAAAAAATGATCGTTATGATATTTTCAAAATTTTAAAATTTCAGATAATATGACTAATTTAAAATTTATTAAATTAAATTTATTTAATTATAAATATTTATTTTTAATAAATGTAATTAAACAGTATCAATTTAATAATTTTTAAAATTATTATATTAGTTTAAATTTTAAAACCCTTTGAATACTATAATTCATTAAAAAAAGAAGATCCTTTTCTTTCCTTAAAAAATGATGATGGAATTTTTTTTGAAGAGAAACAAATAAAAAATTATAATAAAAAAGTGGGACACAATAAAAAATATGGAAATTAAAGGTCTCTATTTTAATAATCCGAGAAAGAAATCAAGTTATTAATCTAATGAAAATAAAATAATATAAGATATTAAAATCAATTCACCACTAATAAAAATTACTTTGAGTGTATTTATTGTAAAGATGAGAGGAAAATTGAAATGCAGAGAGTTGATTCAAATATTTTAAATTAATATTTTATATTAAAATTAAATAAATATATTTTATTATTTTATTATTATTAAATTAATAGTATATTTTTCGTTCAAAAAAAAATGATGATCGTTAGCGCTTATATAAAAAATGCAAAAGGATAGCAATCCTCTAAAAAAATAGTCGATCTTAAAATAAAATTATATTTTTTTAGGAAATGAACAAAAAATTAGAGAAGGATTAAAAAAAGCCAAGACTTCCATATCCTAATTGGTGTCTAGGGTTAATAAATCCTGCTCAATATTTTTAACTTTATTGAACCTAATAGAATTATTTCAATTTGAGGTAATTATCTCATTATTTTAAATTATAAATAAAAATAAATATGTAAATAAATATATAATATCATAAAATATAATTAATAATATTTAAATAATTATAATTTATTTTTTAAAAAAATAAAAATTAAATAAGTGAATAAATATATGATAAAAAATTAATAAATTTTATTTTATTAAATTTTAAATAATTATATTTTTATTTTAAATACTTTAATTATATTAATATAATTTAACCTTAAAATTAATATAAATTAATTTAATTTATATTAACATATTATTTAATGTCATTTTACATTTTTAGCTAATTTAACATCTAATATTATGAAACACTTCCAATATAATTACCTACTTATTAGTTATTAATTATAAATTATCCATTATCAATTAATTTGTCACCTAACAACTAAGTTTATTATTATTAACTTGCTTATCAATTATTTATACAAAATACAGCCCAACGAGCATTTCATTTATACTTATTATAATTTAATTTTAGATTTTTTTCACATTAATATTTTATCCAATTTTCTTTCCCTTTTTGATTTTCCAGGAACAGAGAAAAATATTTATTTAGGAAAATTTTTACCCCCGTTAACCCAGTGATAACCCTTTGTATTTTATTTCAACAAACCTTGCCGCCGTTTTGGCCCAAGGGAAGGACCAATTTTTAATTAGCAGCTCATTTTGCATCAATGTGCAAATAAAAGTACTGACCAATACCACCGAGAGCTTGGACTAATGGCGCACAACTGTATCCTCAAGAATCAAGATAGTGTGGTATCCTTAGGTGTGGGATCGAATCCCCACCCAACTCCTTCCCCCATTCCCCCAGTCCCTACCCCCCTCCCAGACAAAAAAATGAAAAAAAGTAATCAAGCTGCCAATACAGATGTCCAATTTTATCTTTTTCCTAATCTTTTTGGCTTCTATTGTAATCAAGCTGCCAAACATCAGTGCTCATTAACCCCGGTTTGAATTAGGTGACAGAAGTCTTGACCTAAAAAATAAAGAGAGAGAGAGAGAGAGAGAGAGAGAACAAGAGTAAATAAAATGAACCCCATCCTTAGATGAAAGGAAAGAGGTAAAAGAATGGAAATTTTCAAAATTCAAAATCTTTCCTTATTTGAATAGAAGAAAAGAGAAAAGAAAATGAAATAAAAGTTTTAGGTCTAGCATCGGGATAAGGATAGAGACAGGGGAAATGTTGTGTAATGCATACCAAAATGTTCTCTCCGAATAGCACCGTGAAGAATAGTTTCACCGTCATGTCGTCTGACCTCGCGCAACCTAGCCGGCAAGCCACAACGACGGTGCATTTCGTGGAGGCAAAGAAAGGTCCTCCTATGACAATAGAAAGCAGCCAGGAAAATAGGACTCTCTCCCTCTCCGTTCAGAATTGTCAGCAAGTCGCCATTTTCGCTTGCAATGAGAAAACAAATCTCCTCGAATCCCCTTGACGCGGCAAGGTGCAGAGGCGTGTCCCCACGCTTATTCTGCATCCTCAAAATCATTTTTATACCTTCTTCATCCCGTTCGTGGCGGATTGCTTCGATAAGTTTCTGGACAACTTTTGCTATGCCACTGTCGGCAGCCACGTGCAATGCAGTGTCTTCTGAGGCTGGGGAGATGTGTGTCTTGCACGCCTGCGAATCATTTGTGTACATCTCGACAACCTCGTCCCATCTGCCTTCCAACGTGGACCGGGACAATTCCGGAGAAATCGGATCCCCATTGGGAGGATTTGTTTCAGGAGATGGCTCGGGTACAGACATTGTACTTCGCTTATCACGCTTAACAATGAGCACAGAAAATAATGAATTGAGTTGCTGGCAGGCTGGCTATAAGTGGTTTTTAACCGTTATCCTTAGTTTTAACAAACTTTTTACTGAAATACTGCACCGCAAAAAATATTTATCTGAATGTTTAAAAAAAAAATTTTCAAAAAAAGTTGAATCACAAGCACAATCTAACCGTGATCAGTGCAATTTGATCACGTGATCAGATCTGCACGCCTGATCACGTTGGGTCAAGACTGATCACGTCCAGGTTCACCCTGTGACTCGGCTAGCAAACACCCTTCACAGGCTTCCATGTGTCCCAACACTCCCTCGAGCTGCCACATGTTAGCGGCATGTTCCCCTGTGACCGGCCAAACCTCCCTCAACTGCCACGTGTCACACCATTGTTCTCCTGTGATCGACTACACACCCTACAAAATCCTCCTCCCTAGCAACCTTTCACACCCTTACGTAGTGAAACATTCTCCTCTCGAGCAATTGTAAAACACCTTCTCTCCAACAACAATTCTTTTCCACCAGTAACTCAAAATCAGATCTTCAGCAATGGTTGCATTATTTAGGAAGCTCTTTATACAAGATTATTTTGAAAAATAAAATATGTTAGTTTAAGTATTATTTAGTATTTTCAAATCATATGAAAGTATAATAAATATTTAATATAATATTTTTTATAAGTATTCTCTCATTATAATTGGCATTATTAGTAGACGTTGTAACTAGATTTTATTATTTCATTTGATCATGTATTTTACGACTATACTTGAACTAATTAACGTGATCTATTTGTTATGGTATTTATATTATTTTAATATTCTTTTATTATTATGCTTGTATGTATTATTTTAATGTGCTTATATTGTTTAAATTTTTTTATTATTTTAATATCTGAGTATATTATTATACTTCTAGTCTGACTAGATTATGCATATTGTGCAAATCATTATAATTTTAATTATTATGCTTGTGAGTTAGACATTATTAAAAAAGAAAATAAAAGACCCAAATACTTACAGATGTTTAAAAAAATAGTAAGATTCATTAACAATAAATTATTATTAAGAAATATTAGTTAAAGGTAGAATGTTATACTTTGAGATTTTTAAAATATCTTTGCAAACCATAAATCTTAATTTAATCAAGAATAGATATTGAAATATATGTAATTTTATTTTGATTAAGAATAAATAATTATATAATTAAGACAAATATTACACAAATAAATTAAGGTAATTTAGAAATAATTGAAATAATGTAGGTGCTCGCCTAAAAGTAAGGAAGAAAATATTAAAGCTATACAGTATTATCCTTAACTTATTGACCTTTAAAATGATATTATAAAATAAAAAATGCTAAAGTAGTCCTTATTTTAATATTCTCATATTATTTTAATTTTTTTTATTATTACAATATCTAAGTATATTATTAATTTTTATTTATAATAAAATTAACTTTTATAAAATTATTTTGATTAACAAAGAAAATAATTATATAATTAAAACAAATACTGCACAAATAAGTTAAGATATTTTAGAAATAATTGAAATAATAGAAGGTTTAGGTCAAAAGTAAGGAAGAAAATATTAAAAGTGTATAATATTATCCTTAACTTATTGACCTTTAAAATAATATTATAATACACAAAGTGCGAAAGTAGTCCTTCTTTTAATATACTTATATTATTTAATTTTTTTATTATTAAAATATTTGAGTATATTATTAATTTTTATTTATAATAAAATTAACTTTTATAAATTTATTTTGATTAAAAATAAATAATTATATAAGTAAGATAGATATTATACAAATAAGTTAAGGTATTTTATAAATAATTGAAATAATGTAGGTGCTCACCTTAAAATAAGTAAGAAAATATTAAAAGTGTACAATATTAACTTTAACTTATTGACCTTTAAAATAATATTATAATACACAAAATGCTGAAATAGTCTTTATTTTAATATGCTTATATTATTTAAATTTATTTATTATTATGATATTTGAGTATATTGTAAATTTTTATTTATAATAAAACTAATTTTTATATCTGAGTAAATTAAAATAGTATAAATTGAACTCATCTTATAATTGTTATTGTAATAGTTATTATATTGTGCATCTTATTAATTTTATTTTATTTAGCAATAATATAATTTTTACAATTGTTTAATATTAATCACTATTATGTGATTGATATTTAAATTAAATTAATTTATTTAATTTATAATAATATTTACTTGATAGTAATATTTTAATACTATGTGTCAAAGTAAGTATGAATTAATTAATATATTTATCAAGATTTTATACCTTCTATAATATTTTAGTTTTTCTATTTCTTCTTTTTAATTATATTATTCTTAACCCAAACACTACCGAGTAATGTAAATTTAGGGTTTTAAAAAATAAATAGTAATTAATATTATCTCAGTGATATTAATTATTAATTTTAATTTAATAATGAGCCATAATAATTAAAAATAAATTATTAATATTATTAAGAACTAATGAATTAAAAATATTATAAAATTAAAAATAATAAATATAAATATAAATATAAATTTATTAATATAATAAAATATTTTGTAATATTTGATATATATTTAATATCAAATAATATTTAGAGGTATTATCTATTTATTAGGTAAATGTTAATAGTATTATTAAGATATAATTAAAGTTCTTTCAGTATTTAAATATTAATTAATTATATTACAATAATCACTAAAAATGAAATAAATTTTGAGGTAATTATTATTAATTGCATTTACTATTTTATTGATTTTATAATAATAATATTTTTGATAAATTTTTTATTAAGATAATTAAGTTTTTTTGGTTTGTTGAATATTGTATATTTACTAACATTATTAATTTAATAATCAAATTTAATTGCTAATAATTTTACACTATTATTATTTAAATTTTGTTTAAATTATTTGCCTATTATCTTTTATAACAACAATAGTTAGAATTCTATTATGAATATTTATTATTTTATTATAATAGTTAAATATTTAATTTTTCAAATAAAAATTTTAAATTAATAAATTATTAATTAATTTATTATATTAATTATGATGCTTATCACATTAGTTATTAGTTTTGATGTAATCACCTTTATTGTAAATTATTATTTTTGGGCACATTCTTTTTTACTAATATGAATATTTTATAATAATAAATGATTATTATTACTAACATTAAATAGAAAAATACAAACTAAAAATTCATAATTATCTATAATCAGATATGTTTAAATTTATCTCTTCCTAAAATTAAAAAATAATTAATTTTTCTACTGCATAAAAAACTTATGAAAATGAAGAAATTCAAAAGTCTTCTAGATAAAAAAATCTACACATGTGTGTGAATGTAGTATTGTAAGAGATTAATCAGATGTTGAACTATAAAATTTAAGTACATAGAAGTAATATATATGTAGGTAAATAGGTAGGATTGACATGTGAAATAATTAATTTATTAATTAATAATAATTAAATAATTATGAGTAATTATGTAGTAATAGTTAACTATAGTTGTCTTTATAATTATGATACATATTTCAATCATTATTAAATTTATCTCTAAAGATGACTCCTAAGCCTAACTATGGTATGAATCAGAATAAGTTCTAAAGATAAAAATATTTGTATTTATACGAATGGAGAAATTTATGAATCAGATCAAGGCGATACATTTAAGTATCACACGATTAAAGTAATAAGAATCAAATTAAATATAACTATGGATTCACTAAAAACTATAGCTGGGCTAAAGTTACGACTTAATAAAAATTAAGTCATAATCGAGTTAACATACAAACACCCACTTTCGTTGAATTCGACACGGTATAAGGCGTGTAAGTTGGAAGACGACGATGACATTTAACGGATATGGGAAATGAATGCGAGGTTCCCTATTTAACTATTCTATCCAAAAGTGTATGCACATATCTTAACTGTGAGATTTGATTTAAACATAGCAAGTTAACCAGTTGATGCGAGTGCTCCATACATGCTACCGTCCACCAACCAATTTAACGACGCTAATGAAGGGCACTCATATTACAACTTGTATCTGACTAGCATAGAACTAATGAACAGGCAAATTGATTATGATCAGCAGTTTCACAGCCCTATTATTGATTATGCTCCAGAGCCTTGTTTTTCTTAGCAGAACTATGGCTTATTTCACTCCCCTTACTCCTTAGAGGAAATAGAGGGCATCATGGATGAATTTAAAGAGGAAGGTGCACATGACGACATTCTTGAGGGGTTTGGTGGTGATGATGACAATGACAATGGCGATAATGATGGAGAAGATATCACCAATATACTTCTAACAACACCTGAAAATCGGTACATGGAATTGACGACTGCCTTTTTTTCACGATCAAA
This sequence comes from Sindora glabra, assembly GCA_020226215.1. Taxonomy (NCBI): domain Eukaryota; kingdom Viridiplantae; phylum Streptophyta; class Magnoliopsida; order Fabales; family Fabaceae; genus Sindora; species Sindora glabra. Next base: position 88,137,320 of record CM035227.1, on the reverse strand, counting down.
TGTAGATACTGCTATTAGTCATGATTACTCTGAAGTAGAAGGTCATATAAATATAAATGACAACCAGGAGTCATATGTGGGTTTGCGATATATGAACCAAAATGCGTTTCACGGCGTAATGAAGATATACTCAGTTCGGACTCACTACACATTTTACGTGCACTACTCCTCAGCCAAGTATGAAGAATATCGATGTCCGCACTATAGTGTATAGTATAACTGGAAGGTTAAAGTATGCCATAAGCTAAGAGAGAATCATTGGTAGATATTAAAATACAATGGGCCTCACACATGTGTATTTGAGTCTCTTTCCCGAGATCATCCAAAATTAGACACAGATGTCATTTCATTATACATTATGGCCATGGTGACTGAAAACCCAAGTGTATTCATTTGAGAAATCATTGAGCGAATCCATTATATTTTTGGATACTCAGTATCTTATAGGAAGGCTTGGAAGGGCAAACACCAAGCTATTACTCTTACATTTGGGAATTAGGATAAGTCGTATTCTATATTACCTAGTTGGTTGGCAGTATTGCATCACTTTAATCCCGGGTCTTACTTTGAGCTTATTACTAGGGAATGCCCGCCAAGCAGTTATGGAGATAAGTCGATTACATTGTTCCATCGAGTGTTTTGGACTTTTAAGCCATGCATTGAGTCGTTTACCCATTTGAAATCGATAGTCCAAGTGGATGGTATCTTTTAGTATGGAAAGTAAAAAGGGGTTCTATTGACGGCAACGTCACATGATAGCGATAAAAAGGTTGTCCCTCTTACATTTGCTGTGGTGGAGGGAGAAACCTACGAGACATGAGCTTGATTCTTATTAAATATTCGACGGTGTGTTGTTAAAAATAGATAGGATATTTGCTTAATATCAGATAGGCATCCTAGAATATTAGCTACCATCACAAACCCACACATAGGGTGGTAACCTACATATAGGTATCATGTGTTCTGCCTTCGACACATCGCTAACAATCTCAACTCAACTTTTAGAATGACGTGGCTGAAGTAGATGTTCACGAGCATTGGTGCGTATTATTTACACTAACATCTTTGATTGTCATTACCTATCAGTATTATTATTTACTCAATGACAGTGAGGTTTGGTATAGGTTATCAATATGAGTGACATATTGCAAATTCCAAGTTGGATGAACTGCACCAATTGTAGTCAAGAGCTGCTGATTGGATTGACAATATTCCTAAGAGTCAATGGAGTTGTGATTATAATAAGGAAGGTTGACAATTAGGGCACATGATAACTAACCTGGCCGAGTGTATCAATAGCATATTCAAAAGGGTTAGATTTTTACTGATTACGAAGTTGGTCAAGGCTACGTTGTCTCAAATAAATGCATACTTTGTTAATAGAGCGGAGTAACTAACCTGGCCGAGTGTATCAATAGCGTATTCAAAAGGGTTAGATTTTTACTGATTATGAAGTTGATCAAAGCTACATTGTCTAAAATAAATGCATACTTTGTTAACAGAGTGGAGTAACTAACCTGGTCGAGTGTATCAATAGTGTATTCAAAAGGGTTAGATTTTTACCGATTACGGAATTGGTCAAAGCTACGTTGTATTGAATAAATGCATACTTTATTAATAGAACAGAGAGCATTACAGTACAGTTATAGGATGGAAAGGTGTTCAGCGAAGACATCTGAAAAAAGATTCAAGAGTACGCTCGGAAAGCATCTGCCTGTCATGTCCGTCGCTTTGACCACCTAGGGTCGACTTTCGAGGTGGATGAGCTGTATGACTCAACATGAAAATAGTTTAGTTGAACATGCAAGGTTAGCCTAGGCCAACGAACATGTGATTGTGGTAAATTCCAAGTTAAACATTGGCTCTGCCAACATATGTTTGTAGCATGTGTGAAGGTCACGTTAGATCTATTACAGTTTGTTAATCTTGTATTCCGACTAGAGATAATGCTGAAAGCTTATCGCTATAAGTTTCGACTAATTGGCGGTATGGAGCACTGGCCACTATTAAATGAACTAATACTTGTACCAAATCCCGCATAGATGCGTACCAATAGTCGTTCCCGTTCCACACGCATAAGAAATGAAATGGACTAGAGAGAAAACCCATTAGAACCTTAAAGGTGTAGGTTATGCTGACAAACTGGGCATAATTACGCAGCTTGTCCATCCAGCCAACGAAATGTACCATGGCACCCCTAATCCCAAAATTTGCAATGGAAATCCTTTCCTCCATATTACTATTATACATTATTTCAGATTATGCTTAGTTTGATGACATATTGGTATAAGCTAGATAATATGTAATATCTAAACAATATATTGTGCTTTAGATTTGGATGGCATCAGTCCCTGGGTACTGCCTGATCTCACCTAACATTTGGATAGCATCAGTCCCTATCATTTGATTCCACATTGTGGAATGGCATCACGCAGATCGTGTGCTTCGACAGTTTGGACGGAGGCAACCAATTCCACAAGTGCCATTTAATTTTAGTTCTTGTCATACTTTGCAGCTTCAGGAGAAGACATCAAAAGACTAGCAACTAGAGCATTTGATATTCATTAGTGCTTAGAATACATGGTGCAATACATTTTTGTTGACTAAGATAGAGACAGATGCTCTTCACCGTGACTTGGGCTACATAACATGGTATTGGAAACACACTAGATGATGGATCCGTCCAGCTAGCAGTGGTCCAAGATTTGTGATAACCAATGATATTTTCACCTTTTTTATAATTTCTTCAAGATATAATGTGTATTACATGTATCAAATGTACTTCTTTACAGGCTGATATAGCTAAGAGACTACACAAGTTCAATGTTGAGGATTCCCTTTCTCTATCGTATAGTTAGTTTAGGGAGATAGTAGATCGGGAATGTCGCCTCATGCTACGCATACAAGAAGAGCATTAAAACATGACTGCTGCCCAGCCTGCTTATCCTACTGATGAATTACCCAAACTATCCATTCCCAAGCTTAAGTGTGATAAGAAAGCTCATGACTTCATGTCTTTTAGAGATCCTCATTTTGCCTGAGGAAGGGGAAGACGATGAAAGTATCTCTTATAGTCATGCATCGACGACACAAGCAGGTGTCCCTTCTCCCTACACCCTTCTATCGATGCATGCTGATATAAGAGTTGTGGGTCCATTAACTTATACCCTATCAACACAATTCTTCATATATGGAGAAGCTGACCTATCATACAACATGGCATTACTCTCATAGCACCCTTATAATGCTCCACAGTCATCGTTCTTCACTTTATCACTATCATAATCAACTCAGCAAGCCTCTGGTTCTCTAATAGCATTATTTGCTGATCCATTTGCATTCACTATTGAGTGCATAAGTGGATCAATGGAGCAGCAATAACAAGGATTTTTCACACTGAGAAACCTATTCCACCATTTCAATCCTCCTCTTGAGACTTGAATTGTCCACCCTCTAGGGGTCAGACTTACCTGGCGAAGGCCGATGACAATAAGGATAATGATGAAGGTGAAAAATATCAACTCTTAACTCAACGATCGCAACAAGTATTTTGTATAAAATCTTTTTTAAAAAAATTAAAAAAAATAATATACTCTATCTAAAACATCATAAACATATTTTAATATTGTCAAATAAAAACTTTAAAAACATTAAATCAAATTATAAATGTCAGAATTTTTTAATTTAAATTTTATAAAAAGGATATGTGAGAAAGAAAATTAAAATTTTTTTATTTTCACAATTTAGAATTTATTTTAACATTATTTTATTGACTTTTATTTTCTTTTTCATAGAATGAATAGCCGTATATGGTATTTGATGTATAGGAGAAGATTGTTGGATAAATTATACAATATATTTAAAATTTCTCAACATAATATAAGTTCGAATTATATAGTTTATTCTATACTACTTTGTTTTATATGTACCCCAAATGAAGCTTAATATTATATATTGCAATGCAAAACTATTTTTCCCACTAGAAAAAGAAAAAAGGCAAACAATAGGGGAAAAGACTTTTTTTTTTTTATCATTGAAAGAGAAATATGAATTCAGGGAATTGTTTTGGCCATGACTTATTTGCCCCATAATTTAACCTCAATTGAACTTTACAGTTTCATGAAAGAAATAAAGTAAACTAAGAAATTGAAACGATGGCAATAATAATATAATATTCCCATAGAATTTTAATTTGCAGAATAATACTTATTAAATATTAATAAAAAAAAACAGGGGAAATTGTCTTGTTGCAATTTTATCATATGTCCCAAGGAACAACAGAGGAGGAATGGTGCTTGACAATAAAAACAAATAAAATGCAAAGTAATTAGACCTGCTTGTCTTAATATGTTTGAAAGCTTGAGGGAAAGAACTAATGTAGTAGTATTGAGATATTGCGTTCCTTATTCCTTTAAGATACGAGTTACAATTTACGAGCATTGCAGCTGTGAAAGTTTATTTTGTCTGCACAAATTATAATAAAAATTATATTAACAATTTATTTATATTATTTGATATTAATTTTTTAATTAATATAATATCATATTATATTAAATAAAATTTGTTTTCATGGAAAATATTAAGATTTTTTTATCTATTGTTGTATAAAAAAATCTTAGACATGAATATACTGTAATTATTGCCATCATTGCGGCTGCAAGAAGAAGCAAAGATGCAATATTGCGACCGAAATATATTAGAGTGATTTTCAAAAGTATCATAATTCAATCTGATTGCTATAACTGCAAAATTAATATTATGAAACACTTTTTTTTTTTTAAGAACTTCTAGGTTTATCTCTCTCTTTTTTATAAGAATCTTTAGTATTCGATAATTCTATTAAATTTTGATTAATAGAGTCGAATTCGATTCAACACAATATGAAGGCAAAATTTTTTTAGCATTTATTTTTTTTCATTCATAAAATTCAAAAATAAAACTTTACTTAAGGAATCAAACTATCAACTATCTGAACCGAATAGTGACAAACAAAATATGTTGTAATCTCTGATTCAAATTAAATAAGAGGCTTCCCCCCCCCCCCCCCCACCCCTTCTCCTTCCTTTTAGGCAGCAAAAGAAGATTCAACTATCTTTAAGGAAAGAAAGCATGAAAGCATAAACAATTCACATTACACAGAACCACTTTGATCAGTGATTAGAAATTTTGGAAGCCTCTGATAAAAAAAGAAAAGGGAAAGAAAACTTGCAAATTTAGCCAAGATTCATACCCTGTTAAAGTCCTCATCGTGTTCCACTAAAAAGAGAAAGAAAACTTGCAAATTTAGCCCAGATTTATACCCTGTTAAAGTCCTCATCGTGTTTCATGCTATATATTCACCTTTTATTTTTTTGAAATGTTCGTTCCTAAAGCATTCAATGTAGCGCACCTACCTATCGCATTTCCGCTCTCTACTTTGCGTTCTGATTTAACTCTAATTGTAGTATTTAAGTTTCATCTATTTGTAGAACTTTTATTTTATGTTTAGATCTGGTAAAAAAATGAGAAAAAAATAAGTAGATAGATTAAGATTATAAAAAAAAAAAACTTTCACCTATTATTTGGACATATAAAAAATAAGTGAGAGGAAAATGATAAAAATAATAATTTTTTATTTCATTAGGTAGAAAATAAAAAATATTGAAAAATAATATGTTAAATGATAAAATTATTTCAATTACAAGTTAACAAATATATCTAATAAGATTTATAAAAGAGCAATTCTGATGTTACAAGACTTGCAAGCTTAATTTCCTCCCCTTTGTCCGAAATTGATTTTGAGTCCTGAGATATTAGTTTAACATTTTTTCTTTTCACCTAATGCTATTTATAACCCTAAGAGGTTACTTGTTTTCTAAAAATAATATGAGAAGTGTAAATTCCTAAGAAGTAGAAAAAAACTTTTGATTGATATGGGACTTCTTATGAAGTAAATGTTTTTATCAACTTTTCAAAAAATACTTAAAATTATTTGATTGATATCCAATAAATTAACATTCTCTAGGATCTAATTTTTTGTATTTTGTTTGGTTCAACACTGAACTTTGTTGAAAGTATTATAAAATGACTAACATATCTTTCAAAATTATAATAAAAAAATAAGAAATATCAATAGATTTAAATTATTTCTAATTATATTTTTTAAAATTATAATTCTAATATCTCTTTCTATCATAATTTTTACAAATTGATGTGTTTAATTTTTAATTTATTATAAAAAGTATATGTCACACCCCTAATAAAATAAAATTTATTTTAGTTAATTTTATTAATATTTACGCATACGTGGTAGTTATTAAATTTATTGTGAATGTGTTTGGGTGAGATTTAAATTAAGGAAAATATAATTTTGTGATATGAATAGAAGTAAATAAAATAATTTATAGTTCTTATGTAATTAGATTTAAATTAGTATGTATAGAGGAAATGTACAACAGCAATTTCTCACTTAATCCATGGGCACCCCTAATGTTCCTAAAGTACCCTTATGTCTCCATACCCTAGTTTTTCCCCATTTTCCCATAGCCAGACTACCAACCTGATCCTCTTATTTCGTCTTTTTCTAGGGTTTTGAATTTGATAAGAAAATCAAGCAATCTTCAATAAACTTGTTAACAACTTCAAGTTGAACGAAGGAAGACTAGCTACTACTTAGACCTTCACCTTCTGATTCTAACACACCTCAAGATAAGTTAATAATTTACCTAAATTTTTCTATTTTATTTAGTTGTGATTTTATTCAATAAATAGAGGAAATTAGGGATTTAGTTGATTTAATACGTATAGATGTTGATGGTTGGAATTTTGACAATTTTTGAGTTAGAATAAATGTATATGAATGCTATTTGGTTGAAATATTAGGTGTAAATGTTGCGTGATATTAAATGGGAAAAGAATGTTAAGTTGCTCGGTGAAATTCTGTAAAAATTGAAAAATTCCAGTTAGTATTGTCAAATACCATAAAGAATTTTATCTTTGAAAGGGAGTATTAGACTATAGTAGTCAAGTGTCTCAATTTTACGAACCTAAGCAATAAACTACTATAATAGAATACCTGTTAAAATGGTCATGTCTAGATACAAGTAATCTATTAATGTAATCAATTACTTCACTTTGTATATCTAAGTAATAGACTACAATAGTAGAATATTTATATATTGCATGTAAAATACCTTTTTTAATTTTAAGATGGTTGAATTTTACCTCTTGGTACTTTATAAATTTAAAAATTATCCTCTTAAATTTTATAAAATTTAAATTCAATATCCATTGTTAATTTAATTAATTATTTTATTAAATTATATAATTTTTTATCAACTTTTGAAGTTTTGGACAACAATCATAATATTATAATATATTAGTTTATTTCACCATTTTTTATAAATAGCTTTGCAACCCATTTTTTATTATTTAATTAAAACTTTATATATCTAATTTAATTCATATTGATTATAGAACATAAAAATTATTTGTGAAAAAATAACAAGATAACCTAAAATACTAAAATATTAAAATTCTTGTTTAAAATATTATTAAAAATTATATAATTTAATAAAATAGTAAATTAAGTTGATGGTGAATATTAAAGTTTTGTATAATTTAAGAAATGATTTCCAAGTCTTCAAAATAGAAAGAGGTAAAATCCAATTACCCTAAAATTGAAGGGAATGTTTTACATTTTTCTCAATATTAATTATGTGGTAGCTTTTTTTTATGTAGATTTAAGTTTAAAGTAAATTACATTCATACACCCACATAAATTTAGATTTAAATCCTACTATCATGTTTAAATAAATAAATTGTTAAAATTATTTTCATTTGAAAACACATATTAATCGAGAAGAGTAAAATACTGTGAGAAAAACAATAAATTGAGACTACTTTCCTTTTTGAAGAATCAATTTTGGATCAGTAAGTTTCAGATAATGTGCAATTTCCCACTAAAGAAAAAAAAATCATACTACAGTTTCCTCATTAGTGTGTAAAAAAGAGTATCCCATATCAAAGAATGATTTTCATATATGGAGAGAATGATACCTTTTTCACCATTTCTTTTGTTTATGTTATTTTAGAGTGCATTACAGAGAATTAAAGGTATTAGATTTGAGATTCATCTAAAAATGGATTAAAAATATTTACTACTCTCTTCTACCCAATTTACTAAAAAGGGAATTTGATGTTGCTCATTAAATCATGTTATGATACATGATATGATCTAGGATAAATTAAATTATAAAATTTTCTAACATAAATCACTTATTTTAATAACTTAATCCTATCACTCAATTATCTAAATATTTCACCTTCTCAATAAAAATTACATAAGAATTAAATTTTTTATGCATAATTATAAAGACACTATTTTTAAATTTATTTTTAGATATATTGATTTTTTAGTAACTTGGAATTATATTAATTTTATTGACAAAAAATAAGATATATTTTTCTACTATAACTATTGCACTCAACTTTTATTATATTTTATAATTTTTTAAAATGTTAAATGTATGAATTAATGGTGTGTTATTATTTGATATTTTTCTTTTATATACAATATATAAATATTTACATTTTTAGGTTCTAAAATAGTCACTAATTGAGAACACTACTTTTATATAAAAATGAATATAGTGAATTGTAATTATTAAATCTTACAACAATGACGATCGGATTAAAAAATATGTAATCATTTAAAAAGACACATAATTTTTTTTTTAATATTAACTATAATTACAAAATCTGATGATTACTATTTCTCTCTCTATATATATATATGTATAGAGGGCATATCAAATGAAATGAGATTGAGAAGTATTTTTATGTAATAAAAGAACAGAGTAAATCATACTTATCAGATTTTACATTAATGATCATGATTTATACGTATAATTGAAAGTTATATAATCACTTAAGAAAATTATATAATTTTATATTTTAATTATAAATTACCAACATAAGATTTGATATTCATAATTCACTCATTTCCTTCCTACGTAAAAACAATCCTCCCCCTACCGGTTTTAAACTGTGATGCTCACAACCTTTGTTATATTGCAACAATTATATCAACAAAAAACACAATTACTGTCTTGTAAAACAACTGTAAATTATGATTGTGAAAACTTATATGACAATGTCTTGCTTGGAATACTATAGAATCATTAAATAGGATCGTATTTATAGGATAAAGTGATGTATTATATTAAGTTTGATTTATTATTATGTAAAACTATTTTATCTTTTATTTGTAGTCGTACAAGAATGTATAGCGTCAAAAATAAATTAATTTAAGTAAAAATACTTACATTTAAAAATTAATAAAATTTTTCAAAATGAATCTGAAGCACATAATTAATTAGACCACAATTTCCTTGATCAATAATATCTTTTAGAATATGATTATATATATATATATATATATATATATATATATATATATATATATATATAATATATATATATATATATATATATATTAAAAATTAAAAATTACACTTCAGTAATAAAATAATATAACATGCTCCACTGACAAACATACATAAATGCACAAATACATGTATGTACACATTGATATGCATGTATGGATATATATATATATATATATATATATATAACCCTAAACCCTAAAGCTAGTAAAAATTAGCTACAACCAATTAATTTAAAAAATTTAATAAGTATTTTGTGTAAAATATTTTAAAACAATTAAAAAAATAATATACTCCATCTACAACATCATAAACATATTTTAATATTGTTAAATAAAAACTTTAAAAACATTAAATCCAATTATAAATGTCAAAATAAAAGAATTTTTTAATTTAAACTTTATAAAAAGGATACGTGAGAGAGAAAATTAAAAAGAATTTTTCATTTTAACATTATCTTATTGATTTTTATTTTCTTTTTCATAGAATGAATAGCCTTATATGGTATTTGATGTATAGGAGAAGATTATTGGACAAATTATATAATATATTTAAAATTCCTCAACATAATATAAGTTCTAATTATATAGTTTATTCCATACTACTTTGTCTTATATGTACCCCAAATGAAGCTTAATATTATATATTACACACGCAACCTATAATGCCAAACTATTTTTCCCACTAGAAAAAGAAAAAAGGCAGACAATCGGGGGGAAAAAAGACCCCTTTTTTTTTTTCAATCATTGAAAGAGAAATATGAATTCAGGAAATTGTTTTGGCCAAGATTTATTTGCCCCATAATTTGACCTCAATTGAACTTTACAGTTTCATGAAAAAAATAAAGCAAACTAAGAAATTGAAACGATAGCAGTGATAATATAATATTCCCATAAAATTTTAATTTGCAGAATAATACTTATTAAATATTAATGAAAAAAAAACAGAGGTGAAATTGTCTTGTTCCAATTTTATCATATGTCCCACGGAACAACAGAGGAGGAATGGTGTTTCACAATAAAAACAAATAAAATGCAAAGAAATTAGACCTGCTTGTCTTAATATGTTTGAAAGCTTGAGGGAAAGAAAACTAATGTAGTAATATTGAGAGATTGCGTTCCTTGTGCCCTTTTTTGCGGTTTCAAGAGCGTTATGAATGCAAAGATTCCAGTTATAATTTACAAGTTTTGCAGCTGTGAAAGTTAATTTTGTCTGCACAAATTATAATAAAAATTATATTGATAATTAATTTATATTATTTGATATTAACTTCTTAGTTAATATAATATCATATTATATTAAATAAAATTTGTTTTCATGTAAAATATTAAGATTTTTTATCTATTATTGTATAAAAAAATCTTGTCCATGAATGCACTGTAATTATTGCCATCATTGCGGCTGCAAGAAGAAGCAAAGATGCAATATTGCGACCGAAATATATTAGAGTGATTTTCAAAAGTATCATAATTACAATCTGATTGCCATAACTGCAAAATTAATATTATGAAACACATTTTTTTAAGAACTTCTAGGTCTCTCTCTCTCTCTTTTATAAGAATCTTTAGTCTTCGATAATTGTATTAAATTTTGATTAATAGAGTCGAATTCGATTCAACACAATATGAGGGCAAAATTTTGTTAACATTTATTTTTTTCATTCATAAAATTCAAAAACTAAACTTTAGTTAAGAGAATCAAACTATCAACTATTTGAACCGACTAATCACAAACAAAATATGTTGTAATCTCTGATTCAAAGTAAATAAGAGGCTCCCCCCCCCCCCCCTTCTTCTCCTTCCTTTTAGGAAAGAAAACCACTTTAGGCAGCAAAAGAAGATTCAGCTATCTTTAAGGAAAGAAAGCACAAACAATTCACATTACATGGAACCACTTTGATCACTGATTAGAAATTTTGCAAGTCTCTGATAAAAAAGAAAAGGGAAAGAAAACTTGCAAATTTAGCCAAGATTTATACCCTGATAAAGTCCTTATCGTGTTTCATTAAAAAGGGAAAGAAAACTTGCAAATTTAGCCCAGATTTATACCCTTTTAAAGTCCTCATCGTGTTTCATGCTATATATCACCTTTTACTTTTTTGAAATGTTTGTTCCTAAAGCATTGAAAGTAACGCACCTACCTATCGTATTTCGGCTCTCTACTTTACGTTCTGATTTAACTCTAATTGTAGTATTTAAGTTTCATCTTTTTGTAGAACTTTTATTTTATGTTTAGATGTGGTAAAAAAAATTGAGAAAAAAACAAGTAGACAGATTAAGATTATGAAAGAAAAAAAAACTTTTTCACCTATTATTTCGACATATAAAAAATAAGTGAAAGGAAAATGATAAAAATAATAATTTTTTATTTCATTAGGTAGAAAATAAAAAATATTGAAAAAATAATATGTTAAATGATAAAATTATTTCAATTACAAACAAATATATCTAATAAGATTTATAAAAGAGCAATTCTGATGTTACAAGACTTGCAAGCTTAATTTCCTCCCCTTTGTCCGAAATTGATTTTGAGTCCTGAGATATTAGTTTAACATTTTTTCTTTTCACCTAATGCTATTTATAACCCTAAACATCAAGAGGTCATTTGCTTTGTGGAGATAATATGAGAAGTGTAAATTTTTTATGTTTGGTTGGCCATTAACAGTCAAAATGATGAAAATAAAACTTTTAGAAAATTTTAGGTGTTATTTAATTTATATAGGAAGTAAGTTTCCATTAGATGTTAAATATATAATTTTTTATTAACTTTTCAATAAATATTCAAAATTCTTTGATTGATATTAAGAAATTGATACTTCCTAAGATCTAACTTCTTATATTTTATTTAGTTCAACATTGAACTTTATTAAAAGTATTATCAAAATGACCAATATACATTTCAAAATTAAAAAAAATAAGAAATATCAATAGATTTGAATTATTTCTAACTATATTTTTTTAAAAACTATAATTCTAATATTTCTTTCTATCATAATTTTTCTAAATTGATATTTTTTATTTTTACTTTATTATAAAAAGTATATCTCACACCCCTAATAAAATAAATTTTACTTTAATTAATTTTATTAATATTTATGTATACGTCCTACTTACTAGATTTGTTATGGATGTGTTTGAGTGAGGTTTAAATTAAGGAAAATGGATGTGTTTGGGTGAGGTTTAAATTAAGGAAAATCTAATTTTGTGACATGAATAAGAGCAAATAAAATAATTTATAGTTATTGTGTAATTAAATTTAAGTTAGTATGTATAAGGAAATACAAGATAGCAATATCCCATGTAACCCTTGAACACCCCTAATATTACTAAAGCACTCTTATGTCTCCATAAAATAAAAAATAGCCAAGTTTTTCCCCCATTTTTCCATAGCCAGATTACTGACCTAATCCTCCTATTTCATTTTTTCTAAGGTCTTGAATTTCACAAGAAAATCATGCAATCCTCTTCAATATGTTAACCTTAAAGTTATATATGACGAGTTTTGATAATAATAAATAGATGTTATAATAGTATTGTATGTCTTATGCTTAAGTGATATATATTGAACACCGAATGAAAGATTATAGAAGATTGAATTTGCTCTAGAAACTCCTGCCTCACCTGAGCAGATTTTATTATTATTTATAGAAAATCTCTTGATAATATAGACAAACCTTTCAGACAAACTAAGACTAAAGTAAATAGTACAAAGCAAATTCCTAATTGGCAAACTAAAGTAAAAGCAAAATAAAGCAAATTAAAGTAAATAGTACAAAGCAGATTCTCGACCAACAAACTATTATAGTAAATAGTACAAAGCAGATTTAAAGTAATTTTTCTTTTGGATTTTATAGGCTGGATGGATCCTCAGAGGAATCTCTCTTGGTCTATCAAAATTCATTATTGCTATCCAAGTCAGAGTCTTGATTCTGCCATGGTTGGAAGGTTAGATCATAGAGCTCTTAGCAGTAAGTGGGAAAGAGATTATTATGCCAGTCGCATCACTTGTCAATGTGCCAGACATCTAGTTGAAGATTGTTGGGATCAATATTATTCATTTGGCAAAGTATGACATGTATTTCTAGCCATAAGTCATAAGATATGAATGGATAGGCCAAAATATGGTAAGAATAATAGGGCCTATGCTGATGGTGGAATTCTTCATGACATAGGGTGATTGTGTGGTTTTCCTAGATTTCTTTAGTGAGGAACTAGTAAGAATGGAATGTAACCAGGACATATTGTTCAGGTAGTTGGATGAAATAATCAATTCATTATTAGAGAGGTTTAAAGAGAGAGAACCAAATTAAAAAATAAGAGGTCTGTGATAAGCCCCTAATAATCTCAAGGTTGAGCAGTGCTAAGGCGGTATTTTTGTCAATATAACACCCAATAGTATAATTCCTAATCATTATTTTCATAAGAGAGCATATCCATATTTACTTATTTATCTTGGAGGATAAGTAAGGTTGAAAGTAGTAAAATATGGATAATCAGGATTCACAATGTGGGAGCTTGATTGACCATGATTCACTATGCCAAAAATATCTTTTAACAAAAATTATTTGGCGACAATTATATAAAGGCCATAAATTCATTTAATTTGTGTAACTTTCTACGGTAATTAAGAATTTGCCAGCATAATTATATCATTTAGTGGCAATTAACTCTTATTGCCTTTAAATATTACAAAAATTAACTCTTATCTTTCTTTCTTTGCATTCATTTAGTGGCGTGAAACCCAAGCAGGAAATCCTAATATTTCCTTCCCTCTACTGTGAACTACATCTTTGTATCTCAAATCCCATAAATTTTTTCCTTTTACCATGAACAACATCTCTATTTCCCAAATCCCCCAAACCTTTTTCAGGTGGAGCTCTTTTCCCTCACCGTGAATAGCCTCTGTTTCTCTAATCTCACGAATTTTCTTTGACGAAAGCTCCTTTCCTCTACTGCAAATAGTACTCTGGGCCACACACTTTTCCTTGAGAGAGGTACATCGATGACAGAGCAATTGCTTACTCTCCCTTAGATTTAAGGTATGTCAAGCTAATTGTCTCTTATTTATCATTTTTTTTATCTTAAGGAAATTGAAACCTTAAGGAAACATACAAACACACTTCAAAAACGAGAAGTCTAGGGTTTTTTTGCATTTGCACATCGGCAGGGTTGTTTGTTTGTTGCAAGCTGGTGCTTTTTCAACAGTCAAGTTGGTTTTTGGATGAGGTTGGGACCTAATGTTTTGCCTGGGTGTTCCATTTAGGTGAGATAGCAATAGGAGATAGAAATATTAACTTTCAAATTTGTAATTAGTTCTAGTTAAAGGTAAATGGTTTATTTATGGCTACACCTTATTCGACTAGCTTACTTCAATCATTTTTGCTTTACCATTTATGAATTTTTAAATTATTAATGACATTATACGATGGTTTAAAACCATTTTTTTGTCTCTTTTGCCAAATGTTCTACTTTGATTTGAGTTTGGTTGAAATTTGATCAGTTATTCTCATTTTGAAAATAAACATCACATTCTGCCTTTTGGGGTTTATACGTCCAGTGTCCAGTGATTTCATCATCACTTTGGGGTGATACAAACTTAGAAATTATGGTTCGAATTGACAGTATAAGTATTCAGCTGTACAAATGTAGACAATTATCATATATATTATGAGTTATATTTCTCAAATTTTATTGAATAGACAGATAATAAACATGTTCATGTGAAAGCATTTGAACTTCTGATTAAGATATTTAAATACTTGTAGTCTTGAATTTGACTACCATTGAATTGAGTATGACTTAAACAGAAAATGCCTTCTTATACCTTGCTAGGAAGTCATATGGAATTTGTATCAATTACTTGTATGAAAGGAAAAATATTCATGCTAATTTCAATTTCCTTAAGCCAATTGTCTCTTATCTGTGATTTTTTTTATATTTCTTTCAGCACTATTATTAGAAATTTGCCATTAATTAGATATGATCCTAAGGTTCCAGTTTCAGTTCTTTCAAGCATTTTAATTAAACATTCAAATACATTATCCTAGTAAATATATTATAAATTTTTTAAACAATCAAAATGACTCTATTCTTTCAGGAAATAATGCATTCACTTTGTACTTTGTAGAAAGTTTCCTCATATTTTCCTTGAAGTTCACATTTAACATTCTAGGAAGGTCTGCCTAACCATACACAGTATCCTTACACATTACTTCACTCTATTTCTCTTCAACTGGTGAAGTGCAATGTGCTCATATCTAGGCAACCAAAGTAACATATCTGTGTAATTTGCTATCTGTATGAAGCTTGGATCCAACCTACTAGTATGATTTATATATATCTATTTCTTTAATTATTCAATTTGAAGTTTGGATCTAACACACTATTATTTTTTATTTATATACTTCTTCAATTAGCTCATAAATTAACCATCTATCAGAAGTATGGATCTCACCATTAATTATAGTGTTTCAGTTCCAAAAATCTAATGATTTGTTAGAGTCTAATGAAATCTTCAAACAATCAACCAATAGAGCTAAATTACAGGTAGCTGGCAGGTATCATACATTTGTTCATCCTCTATTTTGCTCTTGTCTTATGTATATTATCCTGGAAAATTTAACTTGTTCTTCATTTTATAAATAGTTATATTTAATTAGAAAAGCTTATATAAATAATTATTATCATCATTTTGATTCTAGTAGCATCTTTGACCTACAACTCTTTGATTCAGTTTAATTCCAAGATTAAACCAATCTTTCCTATTTTATACTTCTTTTTATATATTTATCACTTTTACTTTTCTTGAGGTCATTTGTATTCCAAGAGTAATTGAATAAAAGCCAAGAATAACTGAGTAGAAGAAAGAAATAATTGAGTAAAGGATGGATAAGAAAATTCTATTTTAAACTGATGATGTGTCAAAACTTAAAGTCAAGAATAATTGAGTAAAAGAAAGAAATTACTGCTAAGGGAAAAACTCCCTTATTAAACAACATTTGCTGTAAAAGAATCAAAAGATAGTATGATTAAGAATGATAATAAATAACCACTAACAAAGGCATCTATATTTTGTCACAATAAGAAAATAAAAATCAAGAGTCGGAGGGTGTTGTTTAATTTGCCCCTTTCCCTTTAACTTATGTCTTCTAGGTTCAACTGGCCTACTAAAGTTTAGTTTTTCTTGTTTGGATCTCCAATATTCTTGCTGCCAAACACTTGAACTGAATTGAGCTAAAGAATAGCCTAAAGGTTTTGATTGTCACTATATAGACTTTAATCTAATTCATTAGTTTTATTTTTGCTGAGAACTTGTTTGAGAGTATCTTAAACAAAGATGTAAAGATTTCAAAAATTATAATGTTAATTTAGAACTACCTCTTTAATTTTTTTCTAAAAAAAATAAGGTGAAATTACTTAAAATAACAATATTCTTTCACTTTGTATGATTCCCTAATAGGGGAGGTAAATGATATAATTACTTAGGTAGCGTTTGGTTCACAGAATATTTTTAACATTTTCAAAAAAGTTTTAAGGGAATATTATATTCTTATGTTTAGTTCAAAGTTTAAAAAAAATGCCCGGGAATGTCACATTCCCGAGAATCTTTTTAGCCTAAGATTCATCTAAAATATTCCCATAGGGGGAGGTGAGTATTTTAGATTCCCATGTAATGAGAATGTGATATTAAAATATTCCCAGAAAAGTTTATAATGAACCAAATATAGGAATGTTACATTCCTATTAATGTAATTCCTAGGAATTACATTCCTGAGAATATATACTTTCCTAGAAATGTAAGATCCCATGAACCAAACACCACCTTAGAGTAATTCCATCCCATTCTAAGTAATGCCATTACTTTTATAAAATTACATGCATTACAGTTACAAAGAACCTTGAATTCATGATCCTAGTATCTGGTATCATGGTTACATAGAAGACTCATTCTTCTGTGGCTCTATTTGAAATATATGTCTTTTTGTTTACTATGTTGCTGTGGAACATTGTGGGTATCTTGTTGAGTGACTCTACTGTATTTAGTCGTTGGGTGGGTGTTATACACCCATCGTATTGACAACAAGTGATTTTAAAGATAAGGGATTTGAATAGCTTGTCTAAATAGGGAATTCAAATCTCATTGCACCCTCACAAAATAAAGTGCCAAGTATCATTGAAAGTTTGTATCTGGATATTTTTTAAAATATGGAGTAGAAACTTAACATGAATTATGTAATTTCAAGAGTTTTTAATGAAAACAGGAATCTTCTATAATGATACTGTCCGATAGTGAATTGTTTCCTCAACAATAATTTCTTTGTTTAATAAGGGAATTGTGTGGACTGTGAAGAAAGTGAATCAGGGCAAATAGGCCTATGTTCTTTGTTTGTGTACTGAATTACAAAACTTGCAGGGTCACACAGAGGGCCTATGTTCTTATTATTGTAGGCAAATGAGAGTTAATATAGTGAAATATGACATTATTTCCTTTGTCTTCAGAGGAAGTGAATATATTGTTCTAAAAGGCTATTTTCAATTAATAGTTTAAATGTAGTGAGATTATATGTAAGGTCCTTTATTCATTCTTTAATTAGACAATTGGTAATGTTGAGTTTGAACTATTATTTTACAAGGACAATAGTTTAACCATAGAAATAAAATTATGATGCTGATTTGAATTTTTTATTTTCATGATTAATTAAAGTGTGCTTCAATTGTTCTTGGTGTGAAATATAGTTGCCAAAAAAAAAGGATAATGTTACTGAATGTATATATAGTTACATGATGATGTTAATTAATTGTCTTAATGTGTATATGTCTAGTTCCTAACTTATTATGATTGTTAATCTATTGAGTGTTTTTTGAAATTAAAATGTGTTTATGTATAATTTTCTAACTACTTTCAATTTAATTTTTCAGGTCCTACTCTATGATCTTCACAAGTATTCAAGATAAGATGATTAGGAAATAGTTGAAGATTTGCTATGTTATCAAGTAATTTTATGCAGGTGGATGAATTACTAGAGTGATTTTCTATTTACTTATATATGAAGGTGTTAAAACTAGAATTATACTAAACTTGTTCATTTGAGAAATTAATGAAATTTGATTTAATTTTATGACATTAAATAATATTTTAATAGTAACTTCTTTGTATTAGAATTAAATTTGAATTTCATATATCAATAATAATAAAATGCTTAAAAATATAATAATATAAATTAATTGTAAAATTGCAATTAATTTGAGTTTTATGGATAATTATCAATGGTTAGTATATTAATGGCAACAACATTTGCCATTAAAAAATAGGTAACACCTTTGAATTAGAGGCAATAGTTTTGATGCTAATCAATTGCCACTATTGTTAAAAAATTTTAATAGCAATTAGTAGGGCAACTAGTGGGATAACATTTGCCATGACACTAGTGCATTAAGGGCAATAACATTTGTCACTAAATAATTGTCTTCATTACTAACAATCTTTAGCGGCAATTATTTGAGATAAATAATGGCAAAACATTTGCTATTAAAGATTGAGTGGACTAGTTATGACATTAATGTATTCGCGGCAATAACATTTGCCGTTATTTCTAAAAGTTTTTAGTGGCAATTATTACAATTTTTATTAGCATTTATCTTAATTACAGCTATAGCCTTTGTCGACCTAGACTTCAACGGCAATTTATTAATTACCTGGAAAAGAATTAGCAGTAATTCTTATTGCCGCTAAAAGCTAATTTAATTGCCATTAAAAGCCTTTTATGGTGTAGTAATTTCTGATATAGATAGCACTATAAGGCATAATTTATTTTTCAAACCATTACCGGAGAATATCTTCCTTGAGGTGAAGTGGTAGGTTATGGTATGGTGGAGGAAGGTTGGAGGAAGATTCTCTAGTGATCATGAAGATTGGTAGAACATGGTGCAGAGAGTCTGGATTGAACTTTGTAGGCCTAGAAAGAAAATCGGCAAGGAAGCTTTTTTTTCCTTTAACATGTTTAACATCGAACTTCCATTGTTCAAACTAGTTTTTCCACCTAATCAACTTTGGTTATGGCACTAATGTTTTCTTTTGTTTTAGCATTGCAAGGAATGTAGGCATATCCATTTCTATCAAGAAATGTCGTCTGACTAGATGAAATTAAAAATTTTCAATTGCCTTTTTTACTACCAGGATTTCTTTAAAGGTAGAGTGATAATGTATTTCGACTTCTTTGAATTTACCACTGTGATATCCACAGATGATACGGTTCTTGCTTTCATCAAGCAAGACAACTCCCTAATAGCTATGATTAGCATATGTCTGAAGTATTCACCTACCATCAGTAGTAGGGATTTGGAGAGCTGGAAGATTAGCAAACAATTGTTTTATATTATTGATTGCATCAGTATGTAAATTGGACCACGATGGCAAAATTTTTTAGAGTAATTAGGATAGAATGGATCTGTATTGGGCTATGTTTAGAATGAAATCTTTCATATAATTAACCAGGCCCAAAAACTATTAAAGCTATTTGGTTGTGTATGGCCTATTAGGAATTTTTCAGATTTTAGTAGCATTATAGGGCTAAAGGCATATTTGGCCATTTATTATGATTAATCCAAGAAAGTCGATAGAGGATTGGGCTATGACTATTTTTCTCTATGAAAGCATAATTCCATATTTTTTTACTAAATCATGGAATTGGTGTAAAAGAATCAAATGTTCATCAGGGCTTGTAGAGAACAGCAGGATATCATCAATGTAAATAAAGGCATGGTGTAAGATAGGCTCAAAAATCTTTGTTATGGCCTTTTGAAATTCTAAAGGAGCATTCCCTAATCCAAACGACATTATGGTTCATTGATAGTGAAAGTTAGGAATATAGAATACTATTTTGAATCTTTCATCCAGATGAATTCCAAGTTGCCATAACCCTGCTTTTAAGTCAAATTTAGAAAAGATTTTTGCTTCAGGAAGTCTCTGAAGTAAGACCTCTCTTCTTGGGAGTGGAAACTTGATATCCATAGGAAATAAGTTAAGCGGCTTATAATCAATTACGAGTTGTAACTTTTTGCGAAATTGCTCAGATCTCTTATTGACATAAAAGGCTTGGCATGCCCATGGGGATTTAGTTTCTTCAATTATTACCTACTGCTTGAGCTAATAAAGTTCTTGTTCAACTAATTTATGATGGTCAGGGTGCATCCCAAAATGAATGGTTTTTGTTGGATTGATATCTTCATTCTTTTTGAAAGGAAGACAAATGAAGAAATCTTCATTGAACCATAATGGATGTGAACATTTTTGAAAGAATTCGGCATGACTGTCAGCACATAATTGTTGGATGACTTTATTAATGGAAATGGAGAAGTCAATTGTGCATAAGTATAGACTAGGAATCGTAACCCATTACCGAAAATGATTCTTCCACCAAAGACCATTAGGTTCAATCTTCATCTTTTCATTTAACAATTTGCTAATAAGATTAAATCCAACTAAAACATCTCGACCAGGTCCAAACGTGCCATAGAATTTATGTTTGACCTCATAGCTTGGGAAAAGCTTCAAGTAGACTATTTTAAATAGTTTAGTGATCATCATTACTTCTCCATTGGTTGTTCTAAATTAACGATGAGTCCTTACCCAATGAAAAGGAGGCAAAATATCAGGATTAATCATAAAATAAGCTACTCCTGTATCAAAGAAAGCAAACACCCTAATTGGTTAGTCAAACTTATCTATGAGAATGGATGTCTTTACTAGTAGGATTACAAATTCCCCACTAGCTAGAATATCATCCTGAATTTGCATCATTTGACAAGAATCTAGTGCAGCTTCAAATTCATTTTTTGATTCATCGTGTTCAAATTCTTCTCGAATGCAAAAGATGGTATTTGTGGTGAGTTCTTCGTCTTCTTCATATAGAGATTCAAGGTCATCTTCAGTGTCATAATATTGGTCTATTATAGCTTGCTAGGATGTCCGACAAGGGCACCTTTTAGCAAAATGACCTTTTTTCTTGTAGATGAAGCATCGCTC
The DNA here is from genome assembly GCA_020226215.1 of Sindora glabra. Taxonomy (NCBI): domain Eukaryota; kingdom Viridiplantae; phylum Streptophyta; class Magnoliopsida; order Fabales; family Fabaceae; genus Sindora; species Sindora glabra. Next base: position 88,115,871 of record CM035227.1, on the reverse strand, counting down.
ATTTTTACCTTTTCCTTTGTTCTTTTTTCTCCTAAAGAAGCGAACTGCAGGTTGTCTTTGCTTAAGCTTGCCAAATTTCTTTTTCTTAAAGGATTCTCGCCTTGTGATAAGATCAAGTCATCCATAAGCTAATCCTAACTTCAAACTATTGAATTGTTTGAAAAAGGTTCGTTGTTTACAAAGTCGATCAAAGGCGGCAATTATAGCTTGGTATAGGCTTCCTAAAGAAGCATTTGGCATGCTAAGGCCTTGGTGTTTTAAAATAACTTCAACTTGTTTTCCCAAAGGTTTAGGGAATGATTAAAGAAAGATATATTTAAGGCTAACTTCATCGATTCCATGAATCTGGTAATATTTTTTTGACATAGTGTCGAAATGTTGTTAAAGATGTTTTCTCCTAAAAGAAACACATTTCATTTACATAAATTCTTTTCTTGCTTGTGCTTCAAAATTAAGTGCAGCTCCTAAAAATTCTTGGTGTAGACAACCAAGAAATTCATCAATATTGTTTGAATTAAAATAAATCAACTGCCAGTATTCACCAAGATTCATCAAATAATCTCACAATCTTCCTTGCTTTCTAGAAGCAAAGGCTTAGAAGAGTTAGTTGTGGGAGCATTTCTATTCAAGTTGAACAGCAATCATCCAGGAATGGAATTTTAGGAATTTATCTCTTCATTGGGTTAAAGGGACATCATCAAGAGTAAATCCTTTAATTAAGTCAGGGAAAACATCTTTAGTAGAGGAAGGAGCATTAACTTCTATTTCTTCTTCATCCTGATGATCATAGACTCCAGAATGCTCTTCACTTGATCCTCTTGCCATAAGGATAGGTAAAGGGAAATAAGCTAATTCATCATCTAAAGGAAAATCATCTTTTGTCATTTTTTAAGGAAATTTATGAGATGATTATCCTCAAGAGTTGCAACTTGATATTTTTATTTTGGATTGGTTGGTAGGTTTTAAGTCTTTTTAAGAGGAGGCAAAGGTTTCGAATTTAATAATTCTAATGGCAAAAAGGCAGCTGAGTTATATGAGCTTTTATCATGGTTAATGGTTAAGCTATAGGAGGTAAACTCGTTCCCAAAGGTTGCAAAGGGGAATAATAAGGGGTAAGCAGAGAATTTAATTAGTTTTTCAAGATTTTTATCTCAGTCTCTTTTTTAGATATGGCAGAAAATTATCCTGTGGATACAAGGTTCATCAATTGCTGATGGAGAGACTGGATTCTGGCTTCTAACCTTTGAACCAGCATTGTTGTCGAAGATTGTTGCTTATCAATTCTTTTTACAAGTTCTTGTTAGTTGTTTGCAATTTGGCACAACAACTTATTTTCTGAGACAGCATTTTCAGACTGCCAATTCAAGGTTTGCTCAACAACTATGGCTTCTGGCTTTTGATATCCATCTGGGTATTAAGTTATTCTGCTTTTAATCTTCTAGTCATTACAAATCTGTTGTTCTTTTGAAATAAACTGCAATGGAGGAAAATCTTTTTCTAAATTCCATCCATCATCTCCTTGCATCATACAAAAAAGAACATTAGATTCATCCTTAGGAGCAGAATATTTTGCATAGCAATCAAATTTGCCAGATGGTTCGCTAAAAAGTCCTATAGAAGGATTTCCTTCTTCATAAGCTTCTTCTAATAGTTGTTGGGAATTTTTCTTTTTATTCTTCCTTTTAGAATTGGGGCAGTCATCTTCATCATCACTCCAAGTTAAATAGTCTTCACATGTACAGGCAGCAGGATCATACCACTTATGGCCATTTTCTATAGTAGGTTCATAGATTGGTTGTCCTTTAGCATTAAAGGCAAAGATTAGAACCTTTATGCTATCAGAAAATATCATAGTTAGTGGTATTTGTTGAGTTGTTAAGTTTGTCTGCATCACAGATTGTTTTGGAAAGACTATTTCAATAGATCCATCATCCTTAGTCTGAAAGGATGGTTTTGTAATTTGAAGGGAACCCTGAGAGGATTTGTACTTTTCATAGTAGGTTATTCACTTTTTAGGAAGAAAGGAAAAAAGTTCATCCTGAGTGATTTATTTAGGAACAAAGTAACATGTAGGATCTTGGTTTAGGTTGATGGTTATGTATAGAGAACTCTCATTTTCTTTGGGATAAGCGAGATCAATGGAATGGGTCTAAGGACGGTAAGCAAATTGGGTATGAAGGGTGGCAGCATAAGCTTCATAAGTCATTGGGCAGCCAATAATTTGAATTTGGATTTTCAAAAAACTAGGAAGAGTTAGGTCTTTGAGGGGCATGTTAAAGTTAGGGAAAATAGTGACAAAAATAGTTTCAACATTAAGTGTGGATTGGATCGTTACTAAGCAAGCTTACTAGTACTGGTCACTTCTGGTATCTAGAATCACTGTTCGAAAGACTATTGGCAATCCTTTCCTTCCATGAAAGGTCAAGGTAACCCTAATAGCACCAAAATGGATATGGGTAAATCCTTCTTGACGCCATCGAGGAATGAGTTCCTTTGGAAAAGGGATAGAAAATATTTATTCAGCACCAATAGCTTGAACTAGATGTTAATTAAAGGAAGAGGCTTGCATATATTCTTTGATACATATACATAATGTGATGATTATGCTTGTTCTTATATATGCATGATGACAAATGAATTTTATAATAAAATTGCATGTCTTTATACTAAAATGTTATAAAATCTTCAATAGACATGCTATATTGGGATTAAAATAGCAACGCTTAATTATATACTAAAAGAATTATATTTTATATAGACATCACTAAATAGATGATTAGTTAAGATACATGATAGGATGATTATGCATGTTCTTATGCTAATTTATTATATACATGAATATTGAATATTAATATCTTGACATATTATATTGGACTAACTATATATGATTTGTAAAGTTTATGCCTATTATATAGGAAAGTCCAAAATGAAGAAAAGCGAGCATTAAAATAAAGGAATAAAAGATTATATTATGTTGAACTCAAGAATAATGAAGAAAGACAAGAAAGAAAATGTGATCTAAGAATTGCAGGTTGAGAAGATTAAAGTAATTAAAAACTTGAAAGTATCAAGAAAAGTCAAGGAACTTGATTAGTATAGTTTTTTCGTTTTAGGTTTAGACTTTCTTGTGAAATAAAGTATTTTATGATAAAGAGCTCAGGTATATTTTTCATAATCTTAGCTTGATTAAAATATTTTAAAAAAAATAGCCCATAATTATATTTTTATAAGATAGCTTATAGGGAGATTTCAAAAACCAATAAGATAAGAGATTTTAATATTTTTAATATTGACCTTTGGTCATTCTTTTAATCATATCTCATGAAATACTTGTGATTTGATTGTCAAACTTTTTTCATATGAGAGTAAACTCAAATAGATTTTCATGGACATTTTGCTTGCTTAAAATGATTAATATATGAAAGAATTATAATTTTTTCAAAATGAATCTAGAAATTAGTTTTTTGCATTTCAATCTTATTTTACCTATGCTTATTTTTTTTATAATATTTTGAAAACTACAAATGATATGAGTATGAAATTATTTTTACATGAGAATATACTCAAAGAGATTTCCATGGATAGGTCATTTTCTTAAAATAATCAAGTTATGAGAGAGTTATGAATTATATAATTGAGTCTTAAAATCAAATTTTTACATATTCACTATTTCTGACCTTTGCTTATTATTTTAAACATATCTCAAAAACAAAATTGGATATGACATGAAACTAGTCTTGAAATAGCTTTCCAACAACAGGTAATTTTCCTAAAATGGATTTAAAATGAATAAGTTATGATTTTTTAAAGTTGAGTCTACAATTCTGTTTAGGTGAATCGATTCACTAATCGATTTTGAATATCTAGAGAGCACCCTAAACATCCTGAATCGATTCATGAATCAATTCTGACTGTCCTGATGCATGAATAATGGCTAGTAATAGATAGTTTTCATTCCTAACAACCCCAAATGGCTATATTACTCCAAAGGCTTCCTATATAAGCCAAAAAACATCAATTATAAAAGAGAGAGGTCCTAAACTTCAGCTTATAATATTATTTTACACTTTCCTCATTCAAATCATGATTTGAGCCTTTCTTGTGAAATTTCTTCTATTCTAGAGCTTCATTGGTCTTTTTAATTCTATAGAAGTGTCTATTTAAATTGATATCTATCTTGTATCACTTTAGAATTGTAAAAGGTGAGGTATTCCTTAGAGAATCATTGAAAGGATGAGAAATCTCTTGTAAAGAGAGATTTTGCTCAAGAAAAAGTAAGGAATTTTAAAGCTTCTTCAAGTGTCAATTGAAACTTAAAGTAATAGTAGATTGATACACAAGCTTGGAGAGTGGATGTATACCTTGGTGAAGATATCTAAGGAAGCAACCATTATAAATTTTTGTGTTTGATCTCTCTACCCCTATCTCTCTATTGTTTTTGAACTATACTCTATTTTTCTAGTTACATACTCTATTTTGTTATTGCTATTAGTTGAATATATTATTTTTGAATGCTTATGTTGATGCTTAGGTGATTAAATGCTTGAAAGGAGTGTATATCCATGCATATGCTTTTTAATTATTTTATCTATGCATAGTTGATGAACTTGTAAAATGAATTATGCTTCAATGTTGGTCTTATTGGTTCAATAATTCGAAAGGAAATCAATTTATGTATTGGCTTCTTGATTCTTATCTATGCATAATTGAATGAGTTACTTTGCACAAGTGAATTGAATTATTATATATTATGTGCAAGCTCTTCTATTAAATTATCTTAGATTAATTTTTTGATGATTTATTTGTGCATAGTGGAATAAGTTAGTTTATACTAATTCTTAGAATTATCATATATTAAGTGCAATAAACATCTTCATAGAACTCTCTTGAAATTGATTGAATTAAGATTATTCTCATTACTTCTTAAAATCAAAGAACTTTCAAAAAAGATTTCAAAAAAATAAAAAAAAATTAAAAACACTCAATTCACTCCCATTTTAGGTGTGGGTTGCCAAAGCCTACATAATAAACTTACTAACTACTTTAAGTTGAATGAGGGAAAACTAGCTGCTAGTTATACCTTCTTCTTATTCTAAAACACCTTAAGATAAGTAGATAATTTACCTAAATTTTTCTATTTTATTTGTGATTTTAAGTTGGAATAAATGTATATGAATGTTATTTGGCTGAAATATTAGGTGTAAATGTTGTGTGACATTAAATGGGAAAAGAATGTTAAGTTGCTCAATGAGATTCAGTAAAAATTGAAAAGTTCCAATTAGTATTATTGAATACCATAAAGAATTTTGCCTTTGGAAGTGAGTATTAGACTATAGTAGTCGAGTACCTTAGTTTTACGAACCTAAGTAACAAACTACTATAGTAGAATACCTCTTAAAATGGTCACCTCTAGATGCAAGTAATCTATTAGTGTAATTAATTACTTCACTTTGTAAATCCAAGTAATAAACTATAGTAGTAGAATATTTCCGATCGATAAATTAAGTGATAGAATATAGTAGTAGATTATACTCATCTTATAAATCCAAGTAATAGATTACGTTCATAGATTACCTTCACTTTGTAAACCTAAGTAATAGAGTACAATAGTTTATTATTTCCAACTTGTATGCATTATATAATTGTATGACATTATGAGATTGGATGGCATATACATTGAAATAATTAGAAGTTTAATGAGATATTTTTTATGAATTTGATGATTTGATGTTAGAATCTTGTTAATTAAAATGAATTCTTGTTGTCCATACTTGAAAAACTTTATTAGATATTCAAGTATAATTTAAAGAAGAGAATTTGATTTAAAGTCTACAAATTCTATGAATTTCTACAAATTCTTGAATTATATTCGAGTGTGGTATTCAAATATAAGCTCAAAGACATATCTTCAAAATTATATCTAATTACTATACTCAATTAGCTAAAGAAGGACTTGTTTCTAGATTGCAATACTCGAATATAGTATTTAAGTATAACCTTGGGACTTGTATTTTTGAAGCCTTACTCGAGTACCATATTAGTCTTTAGATTACTATACTCAGATATAATATTCAAGTATAAGCCTTAAACTTTAGTTCTAAAATCTCATATTTGAATAGAATATCAAAATACTAACCTATAGCCAAGAATAATTATGTATACTAATAAATTAAATTTACGGAAGGCATTTAGATAGTAAGTATGAGGATTTTATCTTATTAAGCAAAATATATGATATTAGGATTGAGTTATTAATATGTTATATGGTGTATATAGAAACAAAGTATTGCATAGGTTTATGAAAATTAGGAAATTGCTTACTCACACCCTTCCTTAATAAAAAAGAACTTGTCATGTCTTTTATGAATTGAATTACAAAATTACCCTTATTTAATTCATATAATAACTACTTTAATATTTTATCCTTACCTTTAAAACTATAATAAATATTTATTAATGATAAATATAATTTATTAATTATAAATTCTAAACATATTTAGTTAAATATAATTATTTTATTAATTATATAATAAAATGAGCATTATATAAAATTATATAAAATAAAAATTAAATATAATATAATAAATATAAATTATAAATATAATCATCAATATTATTATAATAAAAGAAATTTAATTTCGAATAGAAGTATGTTTATTATAAATCTATTATATCATTTTATTTAATATTTATTATTTAAATGTTCAATCATAAAAATAAAAAACTATATATTTCTTATTTATTTTAAATAAATTTGATAGAATTAATTATTTAACTAATATTTAAATTATATTCCATTTTAACTACATTAAGATAATTTAAGATATATGTATAAGGCATATTAATTTTTTTATATACACTTATTTGATTATTATAACCCATCTAATCGCGATCAATGTGGAACCCATTTTCTAATTTCTACAAGATTATTTAATCCTACTTTCACACCATTGCACAAATGTTAGAATATAAATGGATTATTTCATATTTATTATCAAAATAATCAAAGTAATATTTATAATTTACATTTAAGTTGTTATGAGTTTTCATAACTTTCCTACAAGGCCCAATATATTCTATTTACAATTAAACTCCAATTATGGCTAATTGGACACACTCTTGAGGAGAATCCTACTTCTAAGTTGCTGGTGATGGATAGGAAGCATAAATATGCATATCTATAAAATAGTTTAAATAAAAACAATAATGGGTTATAGACTTAATAAGTAGAAAACAAACTTAACAAAATAATAACAACTATACACAATCATTTTATATTACTTATGTATATTAACATTATAATCCTCAATCATAGCCCCACTTCTATCTTGTATTACTTATTACTTTTGCTCATTAATGATAGCATACAATAGTTAATAAAAAAATACAAGATAATACCCATTAAATCTATATTCGCAAAGTAGCATAAACATTATATAACCTCAAAATAGCAAATAACACATAATTATAAACATTATAAATAATATCAACAAACTCTAGTATTATGAGGTTGCTCTCATCCTGTTTATTTAATTAGCTTGCCTATAATTCTTTCTGCCTATTCTTTATGATTACCCAAGCTAAATATGTCGTATGACATAATATAAGTGCTTGGCATGAAATATAAGGTGACAATCCTTAACATTTAATAAAACTACTTCAACCCTCATGAGAAGGAACCTTTCGACAGATAGTCATATTTCATTATTATTCATAAGTAAGAGTTCCCAAGGCTTAATTTTTTATGCCTATACAAAGAAAATATAGTTTTTGGTACCAATACAAATGAAAAAAAAAAACAAATGATCCACCTTGTAAAATCCAAGTCCTAAGTTATCCCCTTCTAACATTTTCTAGATACAATACAATTTCATAACATCAAATCATCACCAATACTCAACACACATCATCATTTCATCAATACATAATCCAATTAGGATTTTATCACAAATCCAATCACATCTACAATCAATAAACAATTGTTTCTAGTTACACAACAAGTCACATATAATCACATGTCCCCAATGAGGTTACCATAATAAATTATTATATGCATATTTACTAAACATTTCTACCAGTTATCTATATGCATATAATTATCTATTACATTATTATATACATATTCTTGACTATAGGCTAGTATTTGAAAATCCTATTCAAATATGAAATTTCATCTAAAACTTACATTTGAATACCATATTCGAGTATAGTCATCCAGAGACTACTTCACTCAAGCATACTCAAGTATGGCTTCAGGAATACAAGTCGTCATACTTAAATATTATATTCAAGTATTGAAATTTAGAGATGAGTCTTTATTTAGCTAATCGAGTATAGTACTTGGATATAGCTTTGAAGATGAGTCTTGAAGCTCATATTCCATTAAGGATGTAAAATAGGTTTGCAACCCAACTTTGCAAGCTACCCATAATTATGGGCTAATCACGAGTAGCTTATGTGTAGCCCATTTAGCACAAAGGCTTATGCAAGCTACCCGCATAGTCACAAGCTTTTGCAAGTAAACCCATGGGTACTTGCGAACTAAGTTTTTTTCCTTATTTTCAAGTATTTTAAAAGCATTTAATTTAATTTATTCTAATGTTCAATGATCTAACACAATTTTTATTTTTAATTTACTTAACTAACCTACTATACAAAATAAAAAAATTGATTAGGTAATTATAATTTATAAAAAAATATTTTTTTAATTTAATCTAATTTAATGTCCCTTTAAAGGTTTTGTACTATCCACCATATATAGAATTTGATCTTTAATTTTGTATATATGTGTTTAATCATATAATTACTTTTATTTTTTTAAAAAAAATAAGGTGGGTACTGACAGGTACCTACAGTCCTAATGCATTTTGCCCATATAAAATGTGAGCCAAACAGCCCGCATGGGCTTAGCCTGTTTATCCTGTTTCACCCCTATCTTAAATATTTATATTTAAGTACTCTACATAAATATGATTTTAGAATTTTCAAAAATTCATGCGATTTGCCGAGTTTAAACCAAATTATCTTCTTTATATTCAAGCAACATCTAACAAGGTTTTTTAGCTATAGACAACAAGAACTCATTTTAATCAACAAAAATCTATCATTAAATTTATAAAATCATCTTATAATTAAATTAACGAATTAAACTTCTAACTTTTTCAATATGTATGCTACACAACCTCACAATATTACACAAGTATATAATGCATACAAATTGAAAGTAATCTATTACTGTAGTCTATTACCTGGGTTTACAAAGTAAAGGTAATTTACTACCATAGTCTATTATCTACGTTTATATGATAAAGGTCATCTACTATCATAGTTTATTACTTATTTTACAAATTAGAAGTATTTTACTATTATAATCCATCACTTAGGTTCACAAATTAAAAGTATTTTACTAATGTAGTATATTACTTTGGTTTACAAATTGGACGTATTCCACTATTGTAGTTTATAACTTTGGTTTAAAAAGTGAAGTAATTAACGACTGTAGTAGACTACTTGCATCTAGATATAACCATTCTAAGAGGTATTCTACTACATTAGTATATTACCTAGGTTCATAAAATTGAAATAATTGACTACTATAGCTAAATACTAACTTCAAGAGGCAAAATTGTTTATGGTATTTGACTACAAGTATTGAATACTAATTGGAATTTTCTAATTTCCACTAAATCTCACTAAGCAAATTACCATTCTTTGCCCATTTAACATCACACAATATTCACATCTAAAATTTCAACCAAACAGCATTCATATACATTTATTCTAATATAATAATAGTTAAAATTCCCACTATCAACTTTACATATATTAAATCAACTAAATCCCTAATTTCCTCTACTTATTAATTAAGATTATAACTAAACAAAATAGAAAATTTTAAATAAATTATGTACTCACCTCATGGTGTGTTGGAGTAAGAAGGTCTAATTAATAGTTGGTCTTCCCTTACTCAACCTAGAGTTGTTAATAAGTTTATTGAAAAAGATTGCTTAATTTCCTTGTGAAATTCAAAACCCTAGAAAAAGATGAAATAGGAAGAAGGTTGGTAGTTCAACAATGGGAATAAGGAAAAACTTAGGGATTTTTGGTTTTATGGAAGGCGGTTTAGTAACATATGGGGTGTCTAAGGTTAAAATGGAAAATTTTTATCCTATATATCCTTCATACATAGTAACTTAAATCTAATTACATAATAACTATGAATTATTTTATTTACTCCTATTCATGTTATAAAATTCTATTTTCCTTAATTTAAACCTCACCCTAGCACATCCATAACAATCCTAATAACTAGCATGTATATGTAAATATTAATAAAATAAATTTTATTTTATTAGAGTTAGGACATATACTTTTTATAATACATTAAAAACTAAGAAATTATCAATTTAGAAAAAATTATGATAGAAAGAGATATTAGAATTATCATTTAAAAAAATAATTAAAAATAATTTAAATCTATTGATATTTCTTATTTTTTTATTATAATTTTGAATGATATATTAGTCATTTTTTTGCTAATTATAGTTTTAATGATAAATTTTAAATTGTGATAATTTTTATTATTAATTACATCATATATTTTAATAATATTAAATTATTTAATGACATATTTATTATTTTTGTAATAAGGTATTATTATCTTTAACTAAACTTTTTCCATTCTACTACTATATTATTTCGTTGTATCAAAATAAAAATAGAATATAATACTTATTTCATTTCTTATAATACCAAATATAATTATGAAATAATCATTCCTATTTTAATTTCCATTCTTTTTTCCATTCTCATTCTATTTTATTCTATCCAACCAAACATATCGTAAAAGTTATTTGATTTGTAGTAATAATATAAAAAGTTTTATTTTTTAAGAAATAGAAAAGAAGTAAATTGTTTAATTTGTCATTGTCTAACAAATTGTGAAAAATAAAACTTCTCAAAAACGTTCTACTTTTCATGAAATATAGATGGTTGTTTATCTCCTTCCCCCTTAGGTAAGTTCTACTTTCTATATTTTTATAAATACAAAAATAAAATTATTTTCACTAAATATAATTAATGATAATTAAAATTTATTAAATTATATTATAATAATATTAAATATATAATAATTATTCTATTTACACTTCTCAAGAAGTTTAAAATTGAATTAAACTAAATATAGAAAGTTACTATTAGAACTATCACTTCATCATCGGGATTAACTAAACAACTTCAAACACTTTTTGAAAAATTCATATAAAAACTTATTTTCCAAAAAGTTCAACTCTCATAAAACTTACTTCCCGTGTTAAACAAACAATTTAAAAAAAATTACACAGGCATAAACCTTGCGTCTTGTAAGAACTATTATTATTATTATTTTTGGTGATGTTGAAAGGATTAAATTTGATAAAGAAAGTGTTAGACAAGCATTTTATAGACTGCTAGGTATGAATTTAAGTTTGATACACCCATATTTAACATAAGAGATGAAGTTAGACATAAATTGTTGCAGGACTTAAGTTTTAATCTGTTATGAAATTTTGTTTTGACAATTTAGTATTTGGGGCTATAGGTGAAATTTCTTCATAAAAGTTTAGCAAAATTGAGAAAAATACTGACGTTTTATAAAATTTGTAAATGGAATCAGCTTTGTCTCCTAATGGCGTATTATTAGCGTGCATTGTTGCGGTTTCACAGAATAATTTATCTCCCATCAAACTAAGATTTCAAACCACTATTTGTTTCACAAAACCAGTAGCTGAAAATCAAGGCGAATTGGACCCTTTTTTTTTTTTTAAGTTTAATGTTGATGCATTATTACATTATCAGTAAACAAGTAGACGAGACATTATTAAAAAATAATAATTTTTACAAAAAATTAATAAATAATAATATAAAATTAATTTACACTACTAGCAATTTCTTTTCCTGAACTTTTGGCCTACTACATAAACTTTGGGAAGTTAAACCAAACAACTCAGTAACAAATATAACATTTTGGTAATTATTTACTTATGAACCTTATATTAATTTTTATTTGTTATGTAATTAGTTCTTATATATTGCAGACTTAAATTTTTACTAGTTATATCATATGCTTGTTATTTTTTTGTCAATAACTATTATATCTTTTTTATTTATTTATGAAGTCATTCAGCTATCGATTGAAATATTCGAACCAATCAATCATAATTTGGAAGTTTTCTAATTTGTTGCCGCATCCAAATTTTTAATCCAACAAACCGTAACACTAATTCTTGCCTCCAGAGGTTCTGTCATCTAGCCTTTAATCTATATACAAGTGCCAAGTCAAAGGCAGATCATCTCAGTAATCTCATTTTTTGCCTAGTTCAGCCATAAATCCTCAAATGCTCTGTATAATCTTCAACCTTAAGACTGCATGAAACAGATATTTGAGTCAGCATGTCACCCACAAATTTTTTAATGCATAACAATATAGTTAGTGTTTGTGTAAATGGATACATAATCTTCTAGAATGCAGGTGAGAAGAGAAGAACTTTATTAGTCAAAGAGGGACATAGGGATGGAGAGTAAGACATCCTCCCCAAACAAAGAACAAAATGGTGAAGGAATGGTATGCAATGATCCTTTTAAGACTTTGCCTTCTTGTATGTGTGAATCTACTAGTTCCATCACTTCTAGTAGAGGTGGTAAATGAATGGATTAGGATAAATATAAATTGAATCAAAAGTAGATGAGTCATTATTAATCTATTAATCTATTTATAACTCAATATAAAATTTTAAATAAATCATGAATGAACCATAACCTTTGAATATATGGTTAACCTAACATGTCCATTTATCTATCAAATTATTATTATTTTATATTTTATGATTTTTATAAATATTATTTTTCACCACTATTTTATATTTATTAGCATTATTTCAAAATAAACTTAAACTATTCTTTATTTTTATTTTTTGAAATTATATTTTTTTTCTTATTTTCTTAACATTAATTTTTTAAAAATTATTTTAGTATTAAATGTAGTTGATTAAATATTTTAATTTTAATATACATTAAATAAAGCTCATTTAATTTGAAATAGACATTACAATAAAATTAAAAAAATTAAAGTTATGAATTATATAAAATATATATTATAAGGTCACCACATAATATTGGTCAACTTGTGTGTATATAACTTATATATCTATTATCAATAAAATTTTAAATAAATAGAAGAAGAGATGATTGAAAAATTAATTAGTTATATTTTATGTATTTATTTTAAATTTTATTAGTAATAAATACATAAATTATGTTTTCACTAATTAAGAATTTCTCTTGGTTTAACTGAGGGGATTCAATGAAAGATTCTGCAGATTATTGCGTATGTGGTTAAAATCCCTTAACTCACAGTAGTCTGTATTTAATTTTTTTTTTTCCTTTGTCTGACAATTTTTTTAGACTTAATAATGCTGACAACATTTATTTCAGACAAAGGAAAAGAAAACTAAATCCACCGTTGATGTCTTTATTAATAATGCCGAACTAAGTAACCTCACCTTCCTTGATTATTATTTTGACGAAGGAATCTGATATAATCTTCAACTAATATTAAATTTATAATTATTATTTTAAATTTAAAATTATATTTAGAAAAATAAAAAATAACTCAGACCCAATTTGCAGGTTCACAATCCATAAATTTTAAAACTCAACTCTCGTGAAGCGATTCGTGATTTTTGTGGACTTATTCGTTTAACCGATACAAAGGAAAACATCCATTCTAAAATAATAAATATCATTTTTTATCATATTTTTATATATAATATTAAGTAGATCAAATATTTTTCAGTAATTTTATTATTATCAATATAAATAAGTGAGACTATTTTTAAGTTTTAAAAGTAAAAACAATAAATTATATAAATTTTAGTACAAAAGACTGATCTTGATTTTACTTTTTTATAAAAAAATTGATATCATCACATCTATAATAATATAATATTTTATCACAAATAATTAATTTTAAAAATATTTAAATTATATTAAATTTTTGAAGATATTTTATTATAATATTTTCTTTATTTTATAATTTATATAGTATACAAATTTACCTCCTATAAATATAAATGGATAAATAATTATCTATAAATTAACTCAATATAACCCTCATTTTAATGGATCAATAATAATACAACCTATATTTACCCAAAAATTAAAATGGATGGATATGAATAGATCAAAATAAGAATAGATATGAATGGATAAATAAATATAAATCAGAATTATCAAGTCTAACTTCTATCATCACCCCCCCCCCCCCCAAAAAAAAAAAATGAAAAATGGAAGAAGGAAACAATAATGCTATTCCATCACTACATATCAGGTATCGTCTATGTATAGGCGTATTGCAAAATAGGCAAGAATGGTTTCATTACATCTCTAATAGTACGCCTCATACCACCTTTTGGCCTTGAAACGTGGACATAGGATAAGCCCACCTTACCTTAAAATTTAATTGGAAACCATAACAGGGTTTAAACCCTTGACCTTTCCGTGGAAGAGGCTTTGCTACCATATTCAAAAAGCTTAAGCTGTTAAAATGCCAGAGAACGTTTTTCTTATATCTTTAACACAATATAGTATTTGGATTACTTGGAAGCAACAAGAAGATTTGCACCAATCTAATGTTTCATCCGCAACTTAGGTTGTAAGAAATAAAATAAGCAGTTTTGGAAGAAGTTCACCTTCAGGAGATAAGAATGCTACGAAGAGAACCAGCAGTGCCACGTCTTCTCCCCTACATTAGAAGATGGAAAAAAGTGAGGTGAGGGCTTAAGGGGTATGCACAATCCAGCCAAGCCAAAGCATGAGACTGACCTTCTCATTATTAAAAAAGTCCTCTGCAAAAGCTTCCATTTGCTTTCGCTTCTTCTCCTCCTTAATAGACTTATCCATCTCCTCATTCTCATAATCAGAGTCTCTGGGGAAAACAACAAAAGAAAATATACATAGCCTATTACCAGGAGAAATGGAATTAAAAGTAATTAGCCAGATATTTTTTTCATAATATACAGATAGAAGACTTAATGTTGGTCTTACTTGTATGGATATTTTGAGAATGGAACAAGATTTTCAAAACTGTTCCCGGAATGGGTTTGCACCTGCAGTTCCATATCAAGGAAAACTGGATGAATTACACATTTATAAATTGCAACAAAGTTGTAAAACCCGCAACATATATTTAAATATAAATATTAAGTTGTCTGATGCAACGAGTTCCCTCGAGTTAAGATGCAGCACAATCATCAAAACCAATTCAACAAAATGCTCATCTGCATAAGTTTCCCACAAATATTTAGAATTCAACTACCCAAGGTCAACTAGAACAAAAGATAAATTCTTCAAACGTATAAGAAATGCCAAAACCACACCTTTCTAAAGCGTTTGAAATTTGGAACATTTCTGTTTGGTGCAGTGTTGATGGTAGAGGGTGTGTTACTGTCTACATCCCGTACAATTAATGATTGGCTGTAAATAATATCAAGGTTTCCATTTTCAGAATCATCAACTTCATCTTTCTTCACTGTCATACTACCACTACCTTGCATGAGACTGGTAGTCTGGGTATCTAAACTAGCAGAAACAACATCCAAGGATGTTCCTAATCTTGTGTGTTTTTTGCCATCCAAAGAAGCCGAAGCATAATCCAAGGAGGTTTCCACCCTTGAATGCTTTATGCTGTCCAATCTGACAGAAGCATCATCTAATAACCAATCAATTCTCTCATTTTTTATTTTATCTAATCTGGAAGAAGCATCATCCAATTGCTTTTCTGCATTTGCATGTTTTATGCCATCTCTATTGCCTGCATCACTTGCATGGGCTGATGTAGCTGTTTCAGCTTCAGTTTCAGAATCTTCAACCACTGTCTCATCTGTGGAGCAAGAAGATGAAACAAGCATTGCAACAATAAATATAGCTTGTTATTAAAACACAGTAAAGATCAGGCACCAACATAAAGAAAAAAGTAATCTCAAATTCCTTTCAAAGAGAAAAAAAATTAGAGAAATTGTTTTTCAAATAAAAACCTCCGCTTTCAACCTTGACTCTCAGCTTAACTGTGCTATTAATTAGAGGCTTGAAGCAATGTATCCCCTAAATCATGCTAATCTTAGAAATATCACCTTCTCTCAGCATTCTGTTCAATCACAACCAGAAGGAGGATGCACAAGGGACCATAAACAGATTGGTTGCTATGAGCCTATGAAATACTCATGGCAGATGCCACAGCAGAATTAGGCCTTATATGATAAGACAGCAGCCCAATATAGCATTGCCATGTGTTAGGAAAATCAGAGCTTCCTAGGCTGGGGACTGGGGCAGTTTCTTTTAAACTTGTTGAAGCTGTATCGCTGCCAACATTGTAATTATGAATCTCAAAAATTATTTCATATACAACAATAACAAAGCCTTATCCTATTAAGTGAGGTCGGCTACATAGATCGTACAACACTATTGGGTTCTATCCATGGTAGTTGGAATCGTGCGATTCACGATTCAAATCGCACGATTCGATTCGATCCATTACCCAATCGATTCAAATCATGCAAAGAATCGTTTATGCACTTGAATCACACTATGAATCATGTGAATCGGTTTGGAATCGTGTGTATTGGTCAATTCCAACAATTCAAAATTTCATATCGGTCGATTCTGCACTAGGTTCCAATCAAATGCATGTCTTGGTCACAACAGAATTGGGTCAAGTTCCTGCGACCCAAATGCATAAAACAGAGGAGCAAGGTAGAGATATTGTGCCAAAACTAGTCAGACAAAAGTGGCAGAATTTCTAGGAGATCAGGTTCGAACTCCATTCAATTTGCTCCTCTGCACATGGATGTTAAAGTAGATACAGCAACAAGGACAATGGAGATGGGCTACTCCAGTGTGAGAGAGAGAGAGAAGGGGGGACAAGGAGCGAACTGATGTGTGGGTTGTTCACAAAAAGAATGAAATAGAGATGGGGAAGAAAACACTCTCATATCAGCTTAATCAAAATATCATCTTCTTTTCAAACTTCATTTTTATTTTATTTTCTATCTTGAAGTTTTTCTTTATTATTATAAATAAATCTTGAAGTTCCATCATGATGACATCCTACTCTATCCTAATTTTAATTCTAATCCTTAATATTCTAATATAAATTAATACTTCTTACCTTTTAAAATTGTTTATTCATAATTTTTTTTGAGTTTATATTACTAGAGAAATAACATTTTTATTTAAATGTATGATTTTTTTATTATTTATATATACATAACATAAATCATATTATATTTATATTATTTTGTGAATCTTACCGATTCACGATTCGATACGATTTATGATACTCAAAATTAATTTTTCGATTCATGATAAGATTCTCGATTCAATAACAATGGTTCTATCCAAAACTAGATTTTTAGAAATATTATTTATTAAGAAATCCTTTTTTATAATTTTCCTCAATATCTTTTCTGACCTCCTCCTACATTTTTTACTTGGCTTTTATCCAAAACTCAATTTTCAGAAATATTATTTACTAAGAAATTCTTTTTTATAATTTTTCCCAATATCCTTTTTGACCTCCTCCTATACTTTTTTACAGAACTAAAAATCATGTGATCAACTCATCTCACTACTGCCTGCAATGGCTTTCTTTGCACATGTCCAAACCATCTTAATTGATTTTCTATCATTTTCTCAATAAATGTCACTCCAATATTTCTTTGTATGTATTTATTTCGTATCTTGTCCTTTTTTGTATAACCACACATCTATCTTAATATTCTCATCTTTGCTACTCTCATTTTTTTCTCTTATTATCTTTTCAAAGCCTAACATTCACCACCATAAAGCATAACTAGTCATACAGCAATCCGGTAAAACTTCCCTCTAATCTTGGTAAATACTTTGCGGTCACAAATAACCGCTGATGTCTTTCTCCATTTTAACCATTCAGCTTATATCCTATGTGTAACATCTCTATCAATTTCCCTATCGTCTTGTAATATTAATCCTAGATACTTAAGATTACACATTTGTAATACGACATACTCTCCAATTTTTATCTCTAAATTATTTCTATCTTACTTCTTGTTAAATTTGTAATGCATATACTTTGTCTTGCTCCTACTCAAGTGAAAACCATTGGATTTCAATGCCTATTTCCAAAACTCAAATTTATAATTAACTTCTCTTAATTCCTCAATCAGAACTATATCATCCACAAACAACATACATTTAGGGATAGTCTTATCTCCAAATTATTTCTTACTTATTATTAAATTTGCAATGCATATACTTTGTCTTACTCTTACTCAAACAAAAACCCTTGGATTCCAATGCCTATTTCCAAAATTGAAGTTTATAGTTAACTTTTCTTAATTCCTTAATCAGAACTATATCATTCGCAAATAACATGCATTTAGAGATAGTCTTTTGTATGTCCCTGATAAGAACATCCAAAACTAGATTAAACAAGTAAGGACTTAAGGCTAAACCCTGATGTAGACTTATCTTTATAGAAAAATCCTTTGTCTCGCTTCCAGAAGTTTTTACATTTGTTGTTACCTCATCATACATGTCCTATATAACCCAAATATATGTCACAAACTTCTTTCTTTTCCACAGCCTTCCACAACACTTCTCTTAGTACTGGATCATAAACTTTTTCCAAGTCAATAAAAACCATATGTAAGTCCTTGTCTTTTATTCTGATACCTTTCCATCAGCCCCCATAAAAAATAAATAGCCTTTGTTGTAGACCTTCCTCATATAAATCCAAATTGACTCTCTGCAATCCTAATCTTATCTCTTAATCTGTGCTCAACCACTTTTTTCCATAATTTTATCGTATGGTTCATAAGTTTTATCCCTCAATAGTTTGCACAATTCTGGATATCTCCTTTGTTCTTATATATAGGCACTAAAATACTCCTCCACTCATCTGGTATTTTTTTAGACCTCAGAATCTCAATAAATAGCTTAGAAAGTCAGAAAGTACCCTACTCTCCTAAATATCTCCTAATCAGAACCAACGGCTTTACCATTATCCATCCTCTTAAGTTTTTTTTCCTTTTTTAACCTCTCCAACTCGAATTGTACAATCGTAAGCCAAATTTTATTCATCCTCTTGGATTTCTAATCCTTCCATATCCCTTGTCGATCATTGCCCGTCATTGGAAAGCTTGTAGAAATCCTTCTCCCATCGCTCTTTGATAACTTCATCTGTGAGCAAAACTTATCCTTCTTCATTCTTAATACACCTCACTTGGTCCAAATCTCTTTATTTCCTTTCCTTATTTTTGGCAAGCTTATAAATCTTTCGTTCTCCATTCTTTGTCCCAAGATCTCGATAGAACTCCTTGAAAAATTATTTCATATGAAGATTCAAAATTATTTCCTTTCACTTGATCAAAAATTATTTCATATGATTCAAAATAATCTATGGGATTACCTCTATTGACAGTCTAACACTATCAATCCTCATTATAATGAAATGATAAAAAACTGGAAGTAACCTGATGTCAAATATTGAGGCCATAATACCCACAAAGCAGGCAACAGACATTTTAACTAATGTCAATTCAAAAGGGCCAGCATTATTGCATAAACCTTCCTTTGAAACAACAATCCCAGCATTTTCCTCAACTCTGGTCCTATTACAAGCAATTTCAAGCAGGACTCACACCTCTCAGCCACAAAAACACAATGTAATTATTAATATTTTTGCTCCAACTGATTAATGAGTTGGCCACTTAAATGGCACCTAAGCCTCCTTTAATAATCTATTTAAACTGTTTCGGTACAGCCAACACAGGCTATTTACTTGAATGAAATGGTTTAGGGGGATAATTGCTTGAACCAATAACACAGCAACATTTGTGAAAACAAACTTAAGTTGAAAGTGGTCTATGAGTAATTTACAAAAATATTATCATAAGTAGCCCAACAAAGAAAAGGATAGCTTTAAAGTTCTCAATGAAAAGGGACAAAAAGGCCAAACATATTACTTAAGAGAGTAAGAATACCTACCACATGGTGATATCAATTTAGAAGGATCTAGCTGTCCACTCAAAGCAGCAACTATCACATCCATCTCATTCACTCTAGACAAGGAACTTAATTTATTGCAGCGATCATAATTGCATGTTGATCCTCCTGGGATGACACAAACTACACGATCATCATCTCCATTAGTTGTGCCCTACAGAAAATACTGAGGATTACCACACATAAGAGGTTTCTGTTTACCCTTACAGGCAGGAAACCTTAAATGATACAGAGAATTAGACAGAGGACTTATAAGAAACTCAATCCACTATCTTTAGGCATCCGCCATTCCTGTCCATTTATGGGCACGCTTTTGCCAGATGTTAGATGGGCAAGATACAGAATAAAGAATGCATAGGCCTATTGGGAGAAAAGAAAAAAAAGGAGGGAAATGCATAATATAATCCGTACTTCCTTGTATTTCATTCTCTCAGCTGGACCCAAATTTTTGTCAGAAAATTGGAGCAGCATGTAGTTAAAAAGATCATATCTCAATATTAAAATTTGATTTATGTAACAAAAACAATTAACTGTATAACATAGTTGATGTATTTTTACAAAAAGAAAAAGGTTATCAATCAGCAAGGTTTAAATACTTGGAAAAGTATTGATCAGTCGAATTGCCAACAATTTCATTTCATTTTAGAGCATAAGAGATAATGTATTGTATAGATAACCCAAATTTCAAGGGGAAAATAGATTGAATTAACCAAATAAAAAACATGATTGAATTAACCAAATAAAAAACATGTTTATCCATCAAATCAAGACCCCAGAGAATAAAACAACTATGAGAATAATAGGCAGTAATGACAGAGATTTACAAAAGCATGATTCAACGTGCATCTTACTTTCCATGAACTAGTAGAAAAAAGGATCAATTTATACCAATGAGAGATCAATTCTTGAGTCTGTATATATCTAATAAAATTGTTTTTCTCCAATGCTTCTGGATCAATCCCTTTTAAAGCTCAAGTAAGCAAACCATATCCAACCAATAATAATCAAAGTTATCTCAACATATTTAAAAGTTTCAATGGAGAATATTCTTATGGCTACTATGAATTTCAGTTAAGTCCAAACTGTTAAAAAGATTTTCTTCTATATAAGTTTGATGGACCAAAAGACCCTATTGTACATCCACTGTTTACCCAAAAGAGTTGATGCCAATAAATAAAATAAACAGATCAAAACAAGTTTTTGTTAGAGAAAAAGAAATATTATTAAAGGAAGGAGTAGAGTACAAAAAAGGACAAGAAATCTGCAATTGGAAAGGGAAAAGCTAAAGGATACCCAAAAAAAAAAAATGAAAAAAAAAATGAAAGAGCCATTGAAGCCATTCAATTAAGGATCTAAGATAAGCTTCCAATTCTTTTGCAAATCTGTCAAACTTATTCCTCAAAATAAACTATGAGCTTTAAGCCAAAGCGAAGTAACAAACAAAATTTTATCCCACACCAACACCATTGGCTGATATTGTTGTCTAAAAATTCTAGCATTCCTTTCCAACCATAAAAACCATAAAACAACAACCTTTGCAACTTCCTGTAGAGCTCTTTTTTCCTTGTTCCTCCTAAAACCACAAACAGATGAAAATGGGGAGCGACAATAACATTTAATCAATTAGCTTGAAAAGTAGAATGTTGTGTCATGAAAATGTATCAAAAGTAGCCTCCATGTGTCAGAACACAAAAGCAACTACAGAATATGTAAAGTACACAACAATGCCTTAACTCATCAGATGGGCATGGCAACATGCAAGGATGAAACACTGTCAAGCCAGACATTAAGGTCTTCAAGCTCAACTCAAATATCAACTACTTGGTCTTGAGTTTGAACTTGACTCAAAATCGAAGTACTGAGCTTGAAGCTCAACTTAATTGTAGCTATTTATAACAAGTTAAAATATAATTATGGAAAATAGTATATATATAATTGTAAAGGTTTATGCTACATTAAAAACAATATATTAATCAAGCTCAAGCCAAACTCCACATGCCAAATATTTCAAAAGTCAAGCCTAGCTATATATATATATATATATTCCAACTGATTACAAATTAAGTTGAATCAAGCAAACATTCATAGAGTCAATCTCAAGTAGCTCAAATTGAATGTCAACCCTAGCTACATGGATCATTTGGCAGCATTATGCTCAAACAAAGAACATATCTTCCAAGAAACAAACTATAACAACAACAAAGCCTTATCCCATTAAATGGGGTCAAGTAAAATTTGGACCATTTCTCCATTTGAGCATGTTTTCCATACAAAGGTACCATGCTAATATTCTTTAAATCATTCCAATTTTATTAGATGTCCTAAATGGACCCAAGTATAAATTTTATTGGTTTAAATGTTTAAAACACATATAATAGTATGTACGCCACAAGTTAAAATATTACAGTTGTTTAATGGTCAACCACCAATCTGTGTCAATTAAAATGTAAAAAAAATGCATACCTTGCAGTCAATAGAACTGATATCTAGAGGTAGGAGGAGGAAATGAATTACATACTTGGCTATTTGAACAAAATTCATCAACGGAAACAACTTCTGCACCACCCACTTCCAATAAACACTTTAACTGATCCCCAAATTTATACTGCAAGCAAGAAATAAACGGATTAATGTTCAGCCTCATATAGCAGACCCTAGTTTTTCTCACAGATGAGCTATGCTCCAAAAAATATCAACATATTTACATGTAATAGTTTCAGAAATTTACTCCTAAAAAATCAACATGTTTTCAACAGTGCACTACACAATTTATACCAGTAATTTCTATAGAAATGGAAACTTGAATGACATCAAAGCAAACTACAAAATTGGAACCATTACATCCTATTTCATACATTGAACTTGAAGTAACTATCGGAAAATACATACCAAGGTTGCAGATTCCAACAGCAAGGTATATCCTTTCAAACAATTTTCCCGAGTTTTAGGATCAGCAACTTTGATGGTTGTTCCTTCCATTGACACTGTTGGAGTGTAGCTGCTTAAGAAGAAGAAAGGGATCAAAAAGTGCCCCAGAAAAAAGGGAAAACAACACAGATAAAGGAAGCATCATTAGTGAGTTTAACTGTTGCAAGTGCCATGTAAAAGGAAAATTTCATTAGTAGTGTCCCAGTATATCACTAGATCTAACCATGGATATATCATCGTATAACTTGCAAAGTTTAACTTTATAAAAAAAATAAACCTGATATATGATCAGATCTAGTAGTGTACCAAAGTCTCTCCCCATGTAAAATAAAGCTAATTCAACCCAGAGACATAGTCAAAGCAACACTCACGAATTACATCCAGGAATTTCAGTGCCAATGCTCTTTTCTGCAACAAACTGTACATTGAACAGAATGTCACAAACTTAGAATTCCAAAGGTGATACCTCGATCTTTTCTTTTGTTGATAAAAAGATAATTCATGAAGAGAAGAGGGGGAATAAAAAAGAAAGGAAAAATAGGACTAGAAGTTCTCCTGGACACAAACAAAACAGAATTAAGGAGAATTTAAAAGAGAAAAACAAATAGCTGAAATGAGCCTCCAATCCCTCCGTAGATCTTCAAGAGACTAGCAGAAACTGAGAACAAAGCCAAGGAAAAACTCTTCCCATAAAAAGTTAAGATTATCAAGTCATCTTGTTAAAGGTACACAAACCTATCATCACATCAACCACCTTTTATAAATAATAAAAACAAACATGTATTAACTGACTAACATGTCATCAAACTGATTTTTTCTTTTTACAAAAATTGTCAAACTAAGATTTCCAAGCATCTTCATAAAGGTGACCATTTCACAACAGACTAGCAATGCAATGTAATCCCAAGCTAGGCACTAGCTAATATAAAATTGTTAATGCATTTGTACCTCAAGCCAAGTTTTGAGAATACAAGGCTTTTTGGCTACAACAGCATCAATAAGATCCTTCTTCAATGGCATGAGTTGGTCCACCAGCACATGTGTGCAATCTTGACCTAAGGTAGGAGTGATCTGAGCACCTGTAAGAAAAGTATAAGTTGGCCATTATTTGCATAATGTTAATGAAAGAGAAAAAAATGAAATTTTAATAGGTTTGGTAATTTACAAGACAAGAACACAAAGCTGCGTCAAGCAAACAAGAAAAAAAGTTTAAGGTACCTTTTTTCCTCAGAAAAGGAAAGCAAGAAATGCAATTTCTGACAGGCTTCAACTACACTGATAAAATTGTTCATGATAATTTATGATTTATTATGTGTTTATAGCCCATATAGGCTTCATGAAACACAAGCTGAGCAGCCAAGGGTGTTAATAAACATGACATAAAATTTAAAA
The DNA here is from genome assembly GCA_020226215.1 of Sindora glabra. Lineage (NCBI taxonomy): Eukaryota > Viridiplantae > Streptophyta > Magnoliopsida > Fabales > Fabaceae > Sindora > Sindora glabra. The sequence goes on along the minus strand of CM035227.1, from coordinate 88,091,475 downwards.
TAAATTATTAAAAATAACTACCAAGTCATCATTAAAGATACCAATTAGTGAACTCTACTTTGTTAACAAAAGTTTTAATCTTTTATCATTTTTTTTAAATAAAAGGAAAAAAAAAAGAATTACCTTTTGTTAACCAACTGCCATGCAATATCAAAATTGCATTAGTAAAGGATGGTAGGAAGTAAGCAAATGGCCTTTCAAACCCTATAATTGCTTATCAAACTGCAAATCCTGTTTCTGGCTTAACCTTTTGTCAACTAAACGTTTTTCTACTCTATTAACTTTAGGGAATGCAAGATACAGATATACATTATAGGAAGAACCGAAGAACAGCTATAGGGTTTTACTACTCACCAATCAATGAAATCTTGTCTTCAAGAGATTGATCAATTTTATTCGAATAACAGATGAAGAAGATGAGTGGGATGTGGCAAAACCTGTCAAATTATATAGGGGAAAAAAAATTAAGCAAACACAATTTGAGGAAAGCTCCAGGTTTCATAAGATAGAGTTTTTCTTAATAAAGCAGAATGATAAACATTAGCACCACCATAACACAATATTAAAACTAGAAGTCACGGAACACAAGAAGCAACAAAATTCCATGGTAGTCAGTTCAATAACATACCTATAGGTTGCACTACCAGTACCAAAAGAAACAAGGTCCCATCTTCTAGCATTTTTTCTTTATTAGGTAGCTCATGAACCTTTTTCCTGGGCCCTACATTCTTGCTGATGAATGTTCCATACTTTGAGCAATCTTTAATCCTTACTCTCGCTGACATTGATTCATTTGGCAAAGGGTTTAATGGGTTCATTGCATCAACAATGATTTCTGCGTGGACTCGCGAAACCCCTTTGTCTTTAGTGATAATCACATCACAACCTGTAAGCAGCAAGCAACTTAAGAAGCTCTTATCATTAAAAATAAAATTAAATATAACAAGTGGGAAGGAAGCATGAATTACAGAAGTACCTTTTCGACCAATTTTATAAATTCCCGTTCTGGATATGTAGTATTTATCTTCGCCTGTCGTACAATTGTACAATGATGTTTCAGTAACTCTGCTATCTCTTCAAAGAATTACAGCAAAGGAAGTAGAAAAAGGAAACAAACCTGAAAGAGGGTCGACGGGAAAGAGACCCCACACCATAGTTGAACCAGTACTCGCTGAGTGAGAATGGCTTTAGTCTTCAATTGATTCTCAGAGGGAAGACGACAAATAAGAATACAAGGACGCTAAACAACGCCGTTTGACAACAACCTAAGGGAGCCAATGTGCTCGAAATTAAACGACTTGTCGTTTATTTGAAAATATACGACAAGTGGGTGACCTCGTTTTGCTGGCGAAAATTCAACCTCATCTTTTGCCGGAGCATACTACAATTGTACATTGGAGATCCAGTTCCTAGCTACTGTTTTTGTCTGATTCTCAGTGATATGTATGATCATACAGCAAATAAATTTTTAATTTTGGCGCCAATTATATATCAATTCTCTTCCTTTTGTCATGCTCCACTTCATGTCCTGTTGACGATGATCGACATCTGTTTTTCTATTATTGATCTTCTTGTGTTCGAGGAAATGACTAACTGAAACCAAGTATATACAAGAACGGATGATGTTGAAAGTGCATTAGAAAGGAATGGGTACCTACATTTTGAAATTTCTGAGTAAACATCCTGTTCGTATTTCTATATCTGTTCGATCAAAAACAACCTCCGCCCAGTATGTAGCATCAAGAGCCAGAGATCCAACATTTGAGAAGCTCATGGACAAGTACAAAAACCTCCTTAAGGTCATTTCTGTTCAAGAACTTATATTAGCCAACCCGAAGAACCAGTCAGTCTCTGTTGATTTCCTCTCCAGGCTCTCCCAGAAGCTCCATCTTAACCGTGGTGCCACTGTTTTTCACCGCAAGTACCCTCATATTTTCCACATTTATTATGAAGCCTCCAAGTTACAGCCCTTTTGCAGGTTAACTGAAGCTGCTCTTGAGATTACCCGTCAGGAAGCTAGGGCCATTACTTCTTCCTTGCCGGTTGTTGTTAATAGATTGATCCGAATATTGTCAATGACGGAATCCAAAATGGTGCCTCTTCGTGCCATTTTTAAAGTTTGGAGGGAACTTGGGCTTCCCGATGACTTTGAGGAGTCGGTGATATCTCAAAATTCTCATCTTTTTCAATTATGTGATGCTCATGAACCTAATACTCATTTCCTAAAACTGATTGATGTGCCTCACAACACTCATCTTATAGCTTCTGTTGAAAATTGGGGGGTTATTGAGTGCTTTAAGGAAGATTGTAATGTTGATAGGACGAAATTGCAGTTTAGTTTTAGACATGGCTATCCTCCAGGGATGAGGCTGAGGAAGAATTTTAAGGCCAAGGTGAAGGAATGGCAGAGTTTGCCCTATGTGGGGCCGTATGAGATGGTGGGAGAGAAGAAGAAATCTGAGGCTGCAATGATGGCATTAGAGAAAAGGGCGGTCTCTATTGTTCATGAATTCCTGGGTTTGACAGTGGAGAAGATGGTGGAAGTAGAGAAGATCAGCCATTTGTTTGTCAACCAAGGGGAAACAGCATACTGTATTTCTGAGGGAAGCTTATGAGAGAGGGTGTTTAATTGAACCGAATCCCATATATGATGCAAGGAGAAGGCTTCTCAATCTTGTTCTTTTAGGACGTCGTGGACTACCTGCTGTTAAATCAAAGCTGCAAGATGCAAGTAGTATCAATGAAGTTGTAGAAAATGACGAACAGCAAGGGAATGGCCTGTTATCAAATTGACGGGGAAACGTCATATCTCAAGAGTTGTGGCTTGCATATTACCCCCAGAAAATGTCAAGGCATGAACTTTTATTTCAAAAGTTTGAGAAGAATGATACATGTACTGTATAGATCAGTATCATATATTGGAAGGCATTATAAAATTAATGGGAGGCTCATTCCTCTAGTATACTGGCCAGTTTGATTAGATTAAAACTGAGAGTAAGTTAATTATTATGTGGTTTTAGCTTGCTCTGACATGCTATAAGGTGTTTATGACAATGAAAGGTTGCCAAAATATGAATCCCTAGTTTGTTGAGAACTTTTGTTGCAAGACAATGAAAGGTTGCCAAAATATGAATCCCTAGTTTGTTGAGAACTTTTGTTGCAAGACAATGAAAGGTTGACAATGATGTTCTTTCCAAACTAATTTCACTTTTTGGATTATTTTTCCTTTTAGCATCTTGCATTTTACTTATTTGAATTCCTTCGTGATGAGAGAGGGCAGAGTTGAAGAATGGCAGAATGCCAGAAGTTAACCTTTTTTAACTTTTGCATGATTTAAAATAGGCAAAAAGGTAAATATATAATGGATAGATATAGACGCACAATTTTTAACATGAAAAATTCTACAAACCAATGGGAAAAATCACAGACCTTATACAATAAAATCTTTCACTATAATAGAAGTAGGATTATAATCTATCTTTCTTAGTACTAATTAGAGGCTATCACAATTTCTCATCCAAATATAATGAAATACTTACTTAAGTTTGAGATATTGACAAATTCTTAAGTTTTTCACTTTTTCAGTGGTTCACTCACTTGTGAAAAAATAGATTGATTGCAATCTATCATAAGACTCTTATTTATAGATCTCATGAAAAGTTTCCAACTAATTTCATTAAATGTAGCATTCATTTACTTTTATCTTCCACAATATTAAATGCAGAACTAAATGCAACATTCATTCACTTGTGAAATGATTGATTGTTCATAGACTTACTCACTTGTAAATTGATTAATTGATCATAACCTATCATCAGACTCTTATTTATAGGTCTCATTGAAAGCTTCCATCTAATTTCATTAAATGCAATATTTATTTGCTCTTATCTTCCACAGCATTTGTACATCATTAATTCTTAACTTTCACATCATTACATCTTTTTATAATTTTCTAAATGACTTTTAGGATTAACATAAAATGAACTATTTAATAAAAGCCCAAAATATAGGTATCCACCAAAACTTAGAAGGGCAGCCCAACATTTCAAGCAATAACCAATGGTTAAGCTTATTGAAGTTTGAGGAGAAATTTTATCTTTTATATACAGGTTAATCGAATCTATTACTTCCAGTACTATTTTGAAACAGCCATATATAAGTCTTTGCAAACATAATTTATTGCTATTGATACGATGATTTTTATAGGACATGGTATGATTTTCAGTGGAAAGCAATGGAGATGCGAGTTGCCAAACAGGATGTGAAAGCTCAATAAAATAGCAAACCCAAAAACCAACTTGATCCTTGGAAATAGTTGGAAGGAACATTAGCTTATGAAGATGTTTGCGTAGTAACGTTATTAGAGGGAAAAGCATTCGAAGATGTTAGCACAGTCATGGAAGATGCATTTGGTTCTTTATATTGCGAGGCGTGGAGAACTAATTGGAAAACTCTTCTCGCGGTGCAAGCACACTAGTGAATTTCTACTGTTTTTCATTCATATGCTTCAACTCTTCAGCTGTGTCAGAACTTTCCTGCACACAAGAATGGTTACGCCTTCCAGGGAACTTGGAAATTTCATAAGTTTTTATATAATATTTAAAGTAGCAACTTTATATATTAGATACGATAATTTCTTCACAAAGAGTTACAGCTTTCTATAGATTTGGTGTTTAATAAGTGCATAAAGAATTTAAATTTGATTTATTATGTTAATTTAAAATGTTTTACATGATTAATGAATGAGATGAAGATATTCATTAAAAAATAATAATTAATAATTTTTAATAATTATTTAAAAAAATTTATTGATATAATAATATATACATAGATAATAATATAAAATTAATTTATATAAATAATAAATCAAATTTGAAATCTTGCGTAAAAATTACAATTACATAGATGGTTGTCTAATTTTATTTTATTTTTCAAAAAAGCTCCAATTTCTAATGAAAGAATTATAAAAGATTTTTTTTTCAAAGGTGACAATAGTAAAAACGTGTAGAAAAATTTTCAAGTATTTACCATGCTTAATTCCCCTGCCCCAAAAAGTCAAACTTCTCAATTATGGTCCGCAAAAGTTGACAAAAGCAACCTTTTTTGAAATTTCCCTTTAAGTTTTTTTTTTTTTTTTTACATCGATGATGTGGAAGTATCACTAACAGGGCATTTAATTTACAAAATCTTATTTCTCAAAAAAGTGCACATTCTCAAAAATACAATTCTTAACTATGTGATTCTTTGAAATATAACATTATTATATTTGGTTTAATATATATATTTTTTAAAAAATTTAAAATTTTTAGATATATCATATTCTTATATTTAGTTCACATTTTATATTCTTACGGATCTTACTATTTTTTTAAAAAAAATTATTAATTTTTTGTTATAAATAATAATAAATTATATATTTAATTAAAAATATGTGAATAAAAACTTTTAAAGATTTAATAAATTAATAATTTTAATTTTATTTGATTAAAATAATAAATAATTTAAAACATAAAATATTAACATTTTTAAGAATTTAAATTTTTCATATAATTAATTTTATAAGAAAATTAAAAGTAAGTCGTCTCTGATATTAAGATATTAGTTTCGCATGACTTACACATTTAAAATTTTATATTTTTTTTCATTTTGTAAAGCATTAAAATTATAAAAATATTATAAATTTTAATTGTAATTTTATGTGAATGAGACAATTTAAAAAATATATTTCATGTGAATATGCAATATTAATCAATGTAATTATCAAGTCAAAATTTAATATATTAAAGTTAATTGTGAATATTTTTTTTAATATATCATGAGATTGTATATAAATTAATAGGATTGAATTTAGAAATTACTTGTTTATTTTTTTTACTTATTTAGTGTAATTATTCTTGTTATTATGAAAAAATTAAAAATTAAAAATATAATTTAAAAGTAAAAAATGAAAATGAAATTTTTTCAAACTAAATTAGAGTTGGAATTTAGAAATTACTTTTTTTGTACTTATTTAGTATAATTATATTTATTATCATAAAAAATTGAAAATGAGAAATATAAGTTAAAAGTGAAAAATAAAAATAAAAAAATTAGAATAAATTAGGATATAGAATAAATGAAGGTAAAATTATCCTTTTATTTCAATATCAATATTTCTATGATATGAGAATCCCATGAGAATATTTGGAGAAAAGTTGTATTCTAAAATATTCTTAGAAATGTTATATTTCTAGATAAATTTTATAAAATTTGACATTTTTATAAAATATTCCTAGAAATGTAAAAAATATTTTACTGAACCAAACACTCTTAAATAGTTTTCTCAACTTTTCAATTAAAAGTAAAATTTTGAGTAGGTCAAACTTCTTAAGTATACTGCTCTAAGGTGAAGACTAGGGTGCATTGATGTAAATAGTTATTGTTTGATAACTTTATTTTTCATTAATCTAATTTTTACTATAATAAATATGAACAATTGAATTTAATTTACTACATATCACATGGTAAATTTATTTTCATAAAATTTCAACTTTTTACATACCGTAAAAAAAACTTGGCTATAAAAGTTTGGCATTTTCTAAATATATACTTTTATGAATTTTACGATAAATAAAAGAGTTGAAATTTTATGAAATTTTAATGTGTTGAAGGTTATAAAAATTATATTTTTTTATGCATAATTTTATAACTTTTTTGTAAAAAATTTTAAATGTGTCTAAATTCTGCATGTGATAATTAAATAGTTGTAACTCTACTATTAAAAAATTAAAAAAATTAAATGGTGTGAAAATTTATAACATTCAATAAATTATTACAAAATTTCAGATAAAAAACTATAAGTTTTAATTTAAAATAAATTGTAAAAGGATACAAAATTTTTGGATCCCTTACATATCATTTGGTTGCAAAGAAAGTAAAGAAGGAAGAAATTTGATAAGAGAAAATGGGATAAAAATCATGACTTTATGATGTTTGGATAACACAAGAAAATAGGAAAGAAAGAGAACTGGACAGAAATTGTTGGTGATACCCATGGAAAGTTTAATCTCTCCTGTGATGAAGAGAAGATAGGGAGAAATGAGAATTCATGTTGCACACGAAGTATATATCTTTTCTATTGTATCCTTTACATTTACATTAAAAATCATTGGTTTTGCCTTTTTTTCCCTGTTGTGTTCATGAATACAATTTATAAACATCACAAAGTTGACAGTTTTATCGATTGAGAAAATAATAATAATAATTATTATTATTTTGTTATAATAAATATCACATATTTTATTAAATTTATTAATTTAACAATATCTATTATAGTTTTTGTAATTATTTTATTAAAATTTTCATAAATACACTTAGGATGTCATAGAATTGATAAATTATGGCTTTGTGAACTAGATAAAAAAAGAATAATTACTATTTATTTTTATAATAAAAGACACTTATTCTATTAAATTTATTAATTTCAATAAGAACTATTACTTATATTCTTATTAATAGCCTAAATTTATTCTATTAATTTTGCAATTTTGTTAAATTTGTATGGTTTATTTTATTGATTTAATTACACCTAATAATTATTCTTAATAATATTTATAACATGGTGGTCAGCAGCATTATAACATTTACCAAATTTGTTTGCCTGATATTTTCTTGGATAAAAAAATGTTAACCATTATTTGTAGCTCTAAAGTAATGGATTAATATTAAACATTGTATAAGTCATTAAATTGGTTTCGTAGGTTAAAATTGGTGAAAATTTTAAAATTATTAGGTTTAATTTTGTGGCATTATTGTCATTTCAAATTAAGCTTTTTTTTTTGCTTAACTAAATAAAGAAAAATAATATTTCTTTTATTTTTTCTTTTTAAATTTCTTTTTAATCAAATATTGGAGAAAAATATTTTTTCTCTACTTTTCTTTCATATTTTTTCTCTCCATTTTATACTCCACATTCAAAGCCATAATCGAAAATATTTTTTTTCTAATGCCTAGTATAAATTTTTTCATTCTCATTTCAGTGATTGACTATTGCCCCCAATATATTCAAATTGTAATTGATATTTGGGGTGCTAAACAGACCTTTAACCCACAGGCCTAACAGATCAATACACGGACTTTTTGCAAATTAGATTTGTTAAAAATAAGTCGACAAAAATACAAGCCTAAATAGGCTCGGCTCATGCAAACCAGATCTACATGAGCCACGAGTCAACTTGCAGGTCAGACCCATTTATAAGATAAAGTTCACAGGTTTTAAGAGTTTTTATATGCACTAGACTAACTAAAATAAACCCACATTTTAATACTAACCTTAATAGACTAGGTTTAAACGGGTTTGATCCGCATGAGGCCAGCTCGCAAGCTATACGAACTAGTTCGTTAAGCACCCTTAACTACTATTAATCTTTTCCCATTACATGAATCTTTGTCACATGCAAAAGATCAATGTCATCATGTCATACATATCAATTAGCATTTATTGTTTAGGATTAGCTTTATTTGATTGATCAAAAAGAAAATAAGAAAGGAAGAAATTTTTTAAATTTATTTTTTTACTTAGATGAGAAAAAAAGGAGAAAAAATTTAAAGATAAAATGTATTATTATAATTTTCTAGTCATTTCAAATTTTTAAAAAAATTCTCCTTTATTTTCTCCTCAATTTAAATTTTAAAAATTTCTTTTCTTTTCTTTTCTTTTCTTTCTTTCCTATTTTCTCTTTAATCAAATAAGGGATTAGTTCTATTTGTCATCTTACAAAATCTAAAATATTTAAGAATAATATTATGGAAAACTCTACTTTTTAGGAATTATATATTTTATTATTAAATAATTTTAAAATTTTAAAATAAATAAATTAAAATTAAAAATATAAATTTTAATATATTAAAAGAAATTCAATAATAAAAATATTTATTTTAAAAAAAATAGAACTCTCCTTAACACTCTCCAGCATCTATACCTACATTTTCATGATGGAGATAAAAAGGATGTCTTAAAAGATGATTTTCTTGAGAAAAACTTAACCCTATCTCTCCTCTTGATCTTCCTACTTGAACCATGCTTAATGGAATCAATCTTTTAAGTTTCATTCTCAAAACCTTCATCAGTCTTTTTTTCCATAACCACTCTAGCTTCCAATGTAGGTTCAAAACTCTGCTTGCTGCTCTTGACTTTGCTTCATAACAAATTTCACAAAATCCCACTTTCAAATAAATCAAAGTGTAAATGATGAGTAAAATGTCAATCAAACCTATTTTTATGAATTTATTCTCACTCAAGTTTGCTTAAAACCACTTGTTAATCTTAGAATTAATCTTGCATTAAAAAGTGAGTAAAAATATTACCTTTATTAAAAAAGCAGTAAAAAAAATTATGACATACAAACTTTCAATTTTCTTCCATTTTCATATTCTATTCATCATTTTCACTACCTAACCTTTTATAAAAAAAAATAAATTTTATTATAAACCTCACGCCCTCTAAAAAATGATATTCTCACATCCATAAGAGAAGAGTTATTCCTAAAATATATCATACAAATGGGTAAACTACTCACACACAACAATAGAAAAACATACAAGTGCTAAAGGTGAAACTCATATATTTTTCTTAGCTGTTTGAATTCTACGTAGAAAACCAAAAGAAAATAAGAAAAATATTAATGTAACCTTTTCAAATGTACACAAAAATCACTTCTCAGCTTTACATTAGGGTCTAGTTTAGTAAGACTTTTAAAATGGAAGATCGGTGGCCCTAGTAAAATAATGTTGTCTTGTAAAATAGTATGGTTGTTGGAATAAGTAATTAGGTTTGAATAATGCTCTAAGTATAATTGAGTTTAAGTGAATTCTTCTAGATTAAAAAAAATCAATAAATCACATTAATTATTTTAAAAATTTCATCTTATATTATCATTTAATATCAGTTATTTAATATAAATCCATATACTAAAAGTTAAGATATGAAATAACATTGATTTTCAATGGTGGTTTACAAACTAACATTTTATATATAATCACTTCAATTATTAAACTAAAAATATTGTAGTCTATATTTCATACCAATTATTATTGTTTTTAATGACAATTATAAAATTGAAGTCTTATGTCAATAATTCAACAATATTTAGGAGATGTTGATTTTTATGTAAAAAAAATTAACGTCATTATATGTATTCCAAATTAATTTAAGAACTAATATTAAATATGCTCAATATATAACGATGCCTATGTATACATCATCAGATAATAACTAATGTCATACGAGTTAATCAATTAACATTAAATTATAATTCTAAAGTAGTATCAAGAGGTAGTGAGTTAGTAGTGAAAGACTTGGATAATATGATAGAGATCCCATGTTTAAACCTTCTCATCATCCATGTACCCAAAAAAATTGAGCAAGATGATAAATAATTAATGTCTTACTTTCTTCTTCTTCTTCTTTTCAAATAATAAAAGTGTACAATTTACTTAATGTATACATGTAAGATGTAAGATTTGAACTTTAAACATAACAAGGATTAAAGTTCACAAGGTAATATTGAGTACTTTCTCCTTATTTGAATCTTTGAAAAGTCCTACAAACCCACTGATTAAAGGAATGCCTCAAAATAGAGGAAAATCAAATGGCAAAGTGTGAAGGCCAACAACTTTTTTTATAAGGAAAATGTTTGAAAGACTTCTTTTAGAAGTGTACCATTCACCTTCCTTTAACAAATATTTGTAAGCTTTAAAGTCTATAACAAGGAATAAACAAGGAGGGAATTCAAAGGAGCAAGAGTACTATTATTCTATTTGGGCTTTATTTGGATGTGATGAGAAAAAATATGAAAAAATTAGGTTAAAAAAAGAGATAAAAATAAATTATATAGAAAATTAGTTTTTTATTGTTTGAATGTATAGACAATATGTAAAATAAAAATAATAAAAATATTTATTTTTTATTTAATTTGATTGAAAAGTAAAAAATTAAAAAATGATTTATTAAATAATAAAATTGCTCTTATCATACATCAATAAAGTTGTTTAATAAACTCTATAAAAAAGTAGTTTTGAAATTAAAAAAAAATTATCCCACTTTTTACACTCCATCCCTTAATTAAATATCATATTTTAAGTTTTATCTATCATTTTAAAACTCTAATGATATGTAAAATAATTTTTTTAAATTTATTATTTTTATTAATAAATATTTTATTATTTTATACTCTCAACCTATTTAAATTTATTCCATTATTTTTATTTTTAATTATCTTAAATTTTATGCATAAAAGATAATTTTAAAAAGTCCATTAAAAATAAATAAATTAAACTACTTTCTTAATATATATATATATAGGCCCTATTTGATAATTAATTAATTACATTAGTATTTAGCTATTAATTGATAATTGATTTAACTAACTAATAACATCAAGTGTTTATATAAAGATATTTAGTAAAATTAACTACTTATTATTAGCTATTTATATGCAAAATAACATATAAAAATATATGTATATTTTATCATTTATTTTAGTATTTTTTATTTTAATAAAAAAATTTTATTATAATATATTATTTATTATATTAAATATTTTTAAAAAATTATATCATTATAATTTATTAGACTTATTTGATTTTTCTTTAAAAATGAACTATTATAATTTTCTAGTGAAGAAATACTTATAATATTTTGGTAAATATAGTAACTATTAAAGTCTATTTTGTAACTATTTTTAATATCAAATTTAAAATCAATATGTTTATTATTAAAAATATTGATGATTTACATATTTTAAATATAAAAACATATCTTTCATAAGTAATATCATCCCATTGTTTCTTTCTTTTCTTAATATATATTGTTCTTTAATTCAAGAAATATTATTTGATAAAAGATTAATAATTTTCTTAATATATTTCCTATCATTTACTATAAAATGAAACATATATTCTCTTCTTTTTTTTATACAATTTGATTCAAAAGATATGATTATATTCATGTAATTTTTATTATTTTATAAATGTTTTAACATAATTTATTATACTTATTTATTTTTTATTTAAAAATAATTAATTAAAATTTATAATATGTATTAGATTTTTTAGGAAATAAATAAATTTAATTTAACATTTTCTTTTTTATCAATGATGAAAATGTAAAAGAAATTTATAATTATGGGCAAAAAAAATTTTTCTATATTAAATGTAAATTAGTTGTTTTAAAAAATTACTATTCTTAATTTTTTTTAAAATGATTATTTAAGGCCTAATAGGTTAAATAAAATAGTTATTTATCAAATATTTAAATTAATTGATTCATTTGGTCAAACAACTAAAGGCACTTAAATCATTAAAAGTTATTTACTAAATACCCTCATAAAATCAATTAATTATTATAAATAATAAAAAAATAAGAGGAGTATTTAATGAGAAAAAGTTTTTATTGATTTCCACTACACATTACTAACTTTCTTTTATTTTTCATAACATTTAAATATTAAAAAAATTATTTTTAAATTTTTTGAGCATATTTTCTCAACACTTTTTTTCATAGGCTAAACACAAAATTAGAAAATGATTTTGCACTAAAGGATTGAAACCATAATTGCTATCGACCTTTTCACATTGCATGGATTATACTTGATTGTAAATGTTAGAAATTTTAATGAATCTCTCATTAATTTATAAATGAAAGTTAATGTTAAATTTTGTTATGTAAGTTTTAAATAAAAGTAACAAATGGAATTAGGCCTTATATAATATTATGACCTAAATATGGGTTAATTGGATATAAATGCTATCATAGGTTGGATTATGATCCATGATCTAACTCAATGTATTTAATAAGGCTTCTGACTCTAGTAACCTAACCTTAATTTGTGTTATCCCATTGGTACCCAAACAATTTTGTTCAACTCCCAAAGAGAGATGGTGGGTGGTTATGATAGAGGTAAAATTGATCTCGCAACATTATCAATCAAATAGTTTTGTAGGAACTTAGAGAATTAGAGAATTCAACATCAAATAAAATTTCAAATTCTAAGTATTTAATTACAAAATTCCTTATGATGATGTTTTTGAGTCTTTTGTTTTCATCCATTTCATGCTATTATTCAAAGTCAAGATTTGAAAAATTATTGTATGTTAAAATTTAATTCTTGCAATTGGTATCAGAACCTAGTTAAGGCTTTAAATTATGGTTGAGGTTCTTTAAATGATTTTGGTAAAATTTTGTGAAATGTGTGATTTATGATTTAGTCATGAATGCATGCTTATTTCTTCTAGGCATGATCAATGTATCAAGTTTTCTTCCTAGTACATCAATAATTTGTTATCTCCTAGAAGAGAATATCTTTGCCATGTCTACATAATATGTTTGCAAGATAAATTTGAACCATATGTGTATTATTGTGAATGCATGGTTGTATGATTGCATGTCTCTGTAATGTATATAATATTGATTATATCATATTGGTTGGGATGCCATAACCAATTTTGGAGAAAATAATTTTTTCTAGTAGATCTCTTGGAACCATGTTTGAATTAGTGGTTAAAGTGTAAGAGTTTTTTGAACTAACTTTTGTAGAATAATAGAGTTAAATGAATGAATTAACACCTTAGGCACTAGCAGTTTTATGCTACACCTTGTGATTCTTTACTAATGGTATAATAGTAGTTTTTTTTTAAAAAAATTATATTAGTAGTCAAGAATGGTAAAAAGGCCAATTTGTTTTCTCCTTCCGTATGCATACACATGATGCTTAAAGGTGAGTTTTGCAAAAACTCATTTTTTCCTAGAAGCATGAAAGAATTTGTTTATAACGTTTGCAATCTAGCATTGCATTTGTTATGGGTTATGATATTAGAACAACATAATAAAGGAATTGGGTCCGCTATTAATTAATTTGTTTTTAGAGCTAGAAATACTAAAAAACCAATAAGAAATATTAAGGATATTTGCTAAACATTTTAGGAAATTTGAAAACTATTTTTATGTGATTTTTTGCAAGAAAAATGGATTAGGTTTGTTATAAAATGGATTATAAGATAAATTTAAGCCAAAAATAGCAAAAAAATTATACAAAAATGACTAAAAAATAGTCAAGTTGAGAATGGGTTTTTCAAGGGTCAGTAACAAGTTAAACAGATGCATTTTGCAATAAAATAGGTGGAAAAGAAGGTTAATAGGGGGCATGTATGACCCCCCACACGTAGTAAAGGTGTGTGGGATCCATACACCACTATTCATGCCTCGTTTTGTGGTAATGATTGCCCTGGTGGTCTCCATTTTCCAAGGCAATTTAGGTATTTTTCAAAATTTTTTAGAATAAAAATATTTTATAATAATTATTGCTCAAATTTTTAAATAATTATTTGTAATATTTTTGAGTTAAAAATTTTCATAGGTAATTCATATATTATAAACTACCTATTGTAATTTTTTGTAGCAATTTTATAGATTATTTTTGTAATGTAATAATTTTTGGAGGATTATTACATTAATTAAGAATTATTGTATACTCATAGTATGGTATAAAAATTTTATGTAATTATGTACTCACCTTCGTGAGACTAGTTACATAAAATTTTGTATAAGATTTTGAAAAGAAAGTTTTTCTTTAAAAATATACAAAGGAAAGGCCATATTGGTAATATAAAATGCACTTCAATATTATATTATTAATATAGTAAGCTAGCTATAATATAAGTTTACAATTAGGTATTATATTCCTAAAATCTTAAACACTCTTCAATGTTGGGTTTTAGAAATATAATATTTAACTCTTATATTATATTGTAAGGACTTAAATGCCCTTTCGACGTTAGTCCTTATAATATAGTATTAGCTAATATTGCATAGTATAATTTTGTAAGAAAATTTTTTGCATGATTAAGATTTTGAGATGCATTAAATGATTTTAATATTTTTCTAAATTTAATATCTATACAATAAAATTTTAAAACACTAAATGGGACATGCTATATTTGATAAGGCCTAATTCTAGATGATCTGGCAACTTTGAGTGTAAAACCAACTATGAGTTTGAATTTGAGTATAGGATATAAAATGTGTTTTCACTCAAATTAAGTTAATGTAATAGTCATTTTGGAATGGACTATTAAATAGAGCATCCCTAAATTGGTAAATACTTAACTTATTTAATTAAAAAAAAGAAAAATTCATGAACTTAAATTAAATAAGAAAGGGTCATTTATTAAAAGAGTAATCAATAATGAGACTAAAGGGTTATGAAGACCTATTATGAACCTTATTAATTATCTTATTTCGATTTGAGGAAAATATAAAAAATTTTATCGTTTTAACTTAATATGCACTAAATGTTTCCCACCAAATCTTATTAACTTCTTAATATATATATATATTACAACTAGAAATGAGTTTTGTTCATGTTGTACTAGAAAATATAGTATTTTATTAAATATTAATAGTGAAAATTTTGTAAATAAAACTTAATTTTGAAGTGTTTTAAGATAATGTTTTGAAAGGGTTGTTTGGCATTTTACAATAATGAAATTTCAAAATTTAATCCTAATGCCATCTTTAGAGCTTAATAGGATTAATCCATTTAAGGATGTCCTAAGATAGTGGGAAACTATCAAATTTGTAAAATCTAGGAGTAAAAAATAAATATAGTTTTGTATTTAAGGGATGCTTAATTACATTTGTAGATTCAAGATCAGATTCGTTAGTAGTTCATAACTATTTTAGAAAAAAGGTATAATTAATCCAAGACTCTTTTCTTTTAATGTTTTAAAACTCATTTATGGTCTAAAGTAACTCATTTTAGTAAAAGTCATATTAGTTAGGGAAGAAAGTAACCTTCTTGATTAGTGACCTCATAGATAGATGATTTTTTGAAAATGAGAATAAAATCTATTTACATTATTGTACCTCATTTTAGTGCGATTATAATTCTTTTTCAAAGAGACAGATCAATGTATGATGTATTCCGACATTTTGGTAGTTTTGGATTTGCTTGACCATATTAGTTATGATTAGGACATACTAGTTAAGACAAAATAATTAAATCAAACCTAATTAAAAGTGTGGTAGGCCCACAATAGCATATATATTGGGCTTATAAGACCAAAATTATTTATGTGATAGGCTTATATTATATAGATCTTAAGGGTATTTAGCTTGTCTCATTTTAGTACCATATAGTCCAACATTTACTCTTATATTAATTAATCCAAAAGGATTAAATTTATTAAGCTTAAATATTTTCTAAGTGAAAAATATTATCTAATATGTGTTAGTTGCAAGTAGCCTATTGTTGATTTAGATTAGTAACTTTAGAATGCAAAAGGTTTTGTATCTGGATAGTACATTTGTTTACACACTGACCTATAAGAGATTAAGAGATCTAATATGTATAAGTTACTCAGACTTTTTCTATCAGTTGTCCAGGCGATCATAAAATTGTGAATGAACTTATGTTAAAAGGTGTTGTATCATAAAGTTATTATACAGTCAATTGTAATAACCTCCATTAGAGGGAAAGGCATGTTATATGTAATAAACTCCTTATCAAGTTAGCAAGATTAAGCGATTTTTTTAGTTTTAACTAGATTTATGTTGTAATAAAACTATTGTTATAGATTTTCTCTCAATAATAACAAATTTACTCATATAAAGGGTTTTGAATTGAAATACCTATTTGTGAGAGAGAAAATATGCAAGTATATTACTTAATTTCCATGGATCACATGCTCATAGATCCACTAAACAAAAGACTTAAGGTTAAATATAAAACATGATCATGTAAAGAAAGTCAATTTTTCTAAGTTTTTTTTATGTTTTGGATTAGTTAGAGTTTTATTGATATGAGTTCATTAATATTCTATAACATGTTTAAATGAAATACTCATAATGAGATATTTGTATTTACATCATATATTGTGTACATTTTAGGCATGGTATGAGAGTAGAGACATTTAAATATTATCTCATCATCATGAATAGAGATATTTGAATTCAATCTCATAATTGTGAACAAAAACATTTAAACCCTATCTCATTAATGTGTTAAGAATATTAATCCTCATAAGGCATCTTAGATGGATGCTAAACTATTATGTGGGGAGTTTACATTTGATCACATTAAGATCATGTAAATCCTATTATGCACATTATATTTAATCATTTAGTCAATGAGCTGTAGGCATCTAACATATTTTGTATTAAAATCCCTTTGGATATAATATTTAATTATGATCTAATTGGACTTATTCAAAGAGTCATTATTTATAAATTAATATGAGCCAAAGTAGAAGATTGTTAGAAATTTTAACGTGAGCCTCTCATTAATTTTTAAATAGCAATAAATGTTAAATTTTATCATATAGGCTTTACATAAAAGTGACAAATAAAATTAAACTTTGTATAGTATTATGACCTAAATGTAGGTTAGTTAAGTATGGATCTTATGATGAATAGAATCCATGACCCAACCTAATATATTTAATAAGATCCCCTAACTCTAATTTCCTAACCTTAGTCTTTGATGTCTTATTAGTACTTGGACAATTTTGTTCTGTTCTTAAAGAGAAATAGTGGGTGGTTATGATAAAGACATAATCGATCTCATAACATTGTCGATTAAATGGTTTTTGTAGGAATCTAGAAAATAAAAGAATTCAACATTAAATAAAATCTCAAATTTCAAGTATTTAATTACATAATTCCTTATGATAATATTTTTAAGTTCTTTATTTTCACCCATTTCATGCTATAATTCAAAACTAAGATCTGGGAAATTATTATACATTAAAGTTTAATTCTTGTAGTAAACCTATGCATAGCACGAATTGTAATTTAATTTATAATATTTATTTTATAATCATACATTTGAATTTAAATTATAAATTTTTAATATGTATATTGTTTCTATTAAATAGAAGTGCAAAAATTAAGTCAATTTTTCTTATTAAGTATAAGTTTCTCATTAATTTATAAATAGCAATAAATGTTAAATTTTATCATGTGGGCTCTAAATAAAAGTGACAAATAAAATTGGACTTTGTCTAGTATTATGACCTAAATGTAGGTTAGTTAGGTATGGATCCTATGATGAATAGGATCCATGACCCAACCCAATATATTTAATAAGATTCCCTAACTCTAATTTCCTAACCTTAGTCTTTGTTGTCTTATTAGTACTTGGACAATTTTGTTCTGTTCTTAAAAAGAAATAGTGGGTGGTTATGATAAAGACATAATCGATCTCGTAACATTGTCAATTAAATGGTTTTTGCAGGAATCTGAAAAATCAAAGAATTCAACATTGAATAAAATCTCAAATTTCAGGTATTTAATTACATAATTCCTTATGATAATATTTTTCAGTTCTTTATTTTCGCCAATTTTATGCTATAATTCAAAACCAAGATCTAGGAAATTATTATACATTAAAGTTTAATTCTTGTAGTAAACCTATGCATAGCATGAATTGTAATTTAATTTATAATATTTATTTTATAATCATACATTTGAATTTATAAATTATAAATTTTTAATATGTATATTGTTTCTATTAAATAGAAGTGCAAAAATTAACTTAATTTTTCTTATTAAGTATAAGTTTTTCATAATTTAAATCCATAACAAAATGAAAAATTTTAATATAAAAAGAGATATGATAGAACTAAACACATACTCTCACAATTTATTTTACTTGTCATCTATTATTTGTAAATTATATTTAAAGAACAGATTAATTTAGATAGATTTCCAATGAATGCAGAGAAATAACATACAATAATGGTATATAAGCTTTTAATAAATGAACTATTTGTAAAAATTATATATGGTAAATGATGATCCTAATTTTAAACTATCTAAATCATATTTAATATAAAAACATTTACTTTTATAAAAAATAATTGTTCTTGTAAGGATTTAATCTGGAAATTAAATTTAAATTTAATAAAATTTTTAAATATTTTTTATGTCTCTTAAAATTTATTAATTAAAAATTTCAAATACTATAATTTGCTTATAAAATTCTTGAATTACCATATAATATAATTAAGTACGACTTATTTAAATTTAAATATAAGAGTGTTGCATTAATAAGGTGTTAATTTAGTCTTTAGTGCAAAAAATGTTGGTGCCAAGTGGATTTTATTTATTAATGTATGGGGATTTAAATTCTAAAGATAAGAGAAATCTGTCAGTTCCGAGGCGATTATTCCACATCGTGATTAACCAAAAGAAAGTTTGAGTGTTGTAGATATGACATACAGCATAATAAAAATTTAATGAAGGAAGCTACGATCATAAATATAAATATATTAATCGCATATGTTTATTTTTATAATAATAATACAAGAGAGAAAAAATTAATATTAATTATCTAACACAAAAAAAAACGCAAAATAACAAATAAAATTTTGAGACAATGTATGACCTATAGAGTAATAAAAAAAATTAAAGATAGAATATATAATTAATTATTTTAATTAAATAAAATATTTAATTTATTTAAAATTTTTATAATAAAAAATATTTAATTATATTTATATTATTCAATAATATAAAATTTTAATATTTTGAATTGTAAACCATAAAAACATAAACATATATATAATAAAATAAATGAAAAGAACAAAAATAATGCGTTAATCAATCCAAAAGAGTGAGTTAAAGAAAGAAAAGCTGTCATTTTCCTTGTTTAAATGAGTGGCGTGCACTGTCTTTAAAAATAGCTTAATATAAAAATAGAAATGTTATAAATATCATAATATCAGGAAGATAGAAACAAATAAAAATATACGTACCAAAGTGGATAAAGGAGGAAAATGAAATAATATAAAAATTAGGACTTAAAAATTAAAATTTTAAAATATTATAAATAAAAGAGAACTATATCTTCGAGGAATCGGTATTAATCCTGTGGAAGAACTAAGAAGGGGAAATGAAAAATTAAAACAAAAAGGAAACATAAAAATGAGTTATTATTCCCGATCAAAAAGGACAATTGGGGGAAGTAGTAAAACCATGACATGTGGTGGAGTTGTAAAATGCCGACGCATATTAACAGTAACACGCCTCGTTAGGAATAGTTTTGATTCGATTCGAATCCAAAAGAACATCACTGTGTCATAGGGGTAGGCAAATCTGTCAAACCATTTCATATTCGGCCGATTTCAATCAATTTTAAAAACAATTTAGTTTGAAAACTTTTTTTATTTTTTTGGCTTTATGCAGTCAGTTACGGATGGAATAATTTATATCCATGTAAGTTACAATCAACCAAATAAAAAACTAAATATAAGAGCACCTGCACCTGCTCAAAAACATTAAACGGTATGTTTTGCTTGTCAGTTGTCCCTCCCTTTTTCTTTCAGCCTTCTCCAGGATGTCTACAACAAGTTAGTGAAACAACAAGACTCTGCAACTAGCTAGTTGCCTAGCCATTCTGAATCTCCTTTTTCAAACTTCTCCTTACCTCCTTCTCTCAAAAAATCCTAACCTACTGCACATTGAAATCTAAATCTGCAACTGATCTGCTTTTTTATTTCCTTTGCTTGGTAATGATAATTTTCTCATTATTGGTGTTTCCTTTTCTTTCATTTAGCTTGGTTTGTGATCCATTGGTTAATGATTGTGGAGATTTTTTGTTGTGCTCGATTTTTGTATGATTGTGTTGTACTTCATTTGTAAGCATTGTATTTTGAAAAGATATCAGCTTTTGGAAACTTGGATTAGCCATTATAATATCGTGTCTCTATACTAGTCTTCTATTTCTGATACATATATCACCAATTATGGGATTCAGGGGCTTGTTAGATTAGTTGTTCTAATAAACAAAAAATTAGAAACTTTTGCATAATTGGTCAAGTCTCTGAACACATGTTTGGATACTTTATGCTAATGATTGGCTTCATCTGTTTGGATATTTTTTATGATTAGTTGGCTTGCTCTGGTGCTAAAATGCTTTCAGTTCTAATATAATAAACAAAATTCCATGAAGATAGTGACAAAATAAGAACCTTTCATAGGATTTTTTTTTTATAATCTTTTACAGTCTTTTAACTAATTATTTTTCTCTAGTGATATGTTGTTCTGACCTGTGCATTTTATTGCCAGAATTATTTAATCTTTTGTTAGAAGATGGAGTCATGTGATTGCATTGACACACAATGACCCCCGGATGAGCTTCTTATGAAATATCAGTATATCTCAGATGTCCTAATTGCCCTTGCTTATTTCTCAATTCTTGTGGAGCTTATTTATTTTGTTTAAAAGTATGCTTTCTTCTCATATAGATGGGTGCTTATGCAGTTCGGTGCTTTTATTATTCTTTGTGGAGCAACTCACTTCATAAGCATTTGGACATTCTTCATGCACTTTAAAGCTATTGGCCTGTTGCTATAGTGATGACAATCACCAAGGTTTCATGTGTTGTTGGCCTGTTGCTTTAAATAGGTAAATATCTCTTTGTTTTGACTATAATAGACACTTCACTAGCTAGAGTATACCCATATTGTAAATTGCATGCATCCTTCTGTTGTCTTAAATGCTGTATTGCTGGACTTGAAAAGAGTGATCAATGAAATGGTTAACTATTTTAAACCATACCATTTGTAACTGATTAATTCCGTTAGGAATGATTTATAGAATATTTTCAATCAGTTATGAGAGTTTCAGGAAACCATTTGATTTCAAATGGTTGGTTCTCAAATGGTTGGTTGATTTTCAAATCGAAACCGATCGAAATTGAAATTTGCCCACCCTTACTATGTCACTCGTAGCCACTAGCGTTTGGCCCTATTATTCATTTTTTGAAAATTGTCATGTTGATTTTTCATGTGTTGTGTTTGGGCTTTTATCACAAATTTAATGGAGTGAGCTAATTTTGAATTTATTTGAATATTATAAGTATAAAAATAGAATTTTAAGTTTAATGAGAGTTACATTTCCTCAATTTAAATAAGAAATATAAAAAAATTAAAAGAAAGTCTTCATATACTATTATTACGATAGATTATTAAATTTAATAATTTAAATTTATTAATTTATATAATATTATATAAGTTGAATAAAATTAAATAATTTAAAATTATTAATACATCATAAAATAATGAATATTAATTATGTTAAAAAATAAAAATATATTTAAATTTAAATTTTTATTGTGAAACTTTTTATATTATTAAAATGTGTAAAATTAAGGTGCAGCTACAGTGTCTTTACCAAAGCATGGATTCCGGAACCTAGGGCATATGGCAACTTCTAACACTCTCGCTAGCTCATGTGACAGAGTGATAATTTATATCTTAGGACACAATTTTGTGAGGAAAATTGCAGAATGACCCCATGTATGGGACAACAAAGATTGCAAATCCAATTATTTTTCATATTGGTTCTTTCTCATTTATGCAGCCAATTACATAAATGCAATATTTGGCTAGGTTAACTAATTTTGTCAAATGCAAGTGATTATTTTTAACTGATTTTTAATTATAAAAGTATAAATATGTAAATTAAGATTGCATTGTGTGAGTTATAAATTTTTAATTTTTTTTGAAATAATGAAATATATATATATATATCAACTTAAAATGGACTATTATAGTTATTCGTGTGAAAATAAAGTAAAATAGGTAATTATGAATTTAAAAATTATCTTTATATGGCTTGTTATTTATCAAAATTTTGATTCTTGATTTTGGTAACTATCCACTTTACTTTTTCAAGTGTATCTTTTCACTTCAAAAACAGAATGGGTTATTCTAATTATTGCTGAAAAAATAAAAAATAGTTAATTATAAAATAAAGAATTTCTTTTTTAATAATTTACTATTTATCAAACTTTTAACTTTTAATTTCCTCATAACAGCTATGACCATTTACAGACATATGACTGGAGATGTGGCTTTAAATAGATATTTGATTATTAAAAAAAAAAAAGATGATTGCAAATTTTATAACAAGGTGCTGTAATACTCAAATGAAATTCAAGTTTCTGAATTTTTATAAAAGTGAATTGCGAACACCTAAAGTTAGTCAAAACAACCTTATTATTGATCTTAGAAATTAATTTTCATGTAAAATTAAAATGTGATAGCACCTCATCATTTTATTTTGCTCCATTTTTGGGTATTAAAATTTTGTACAAATTATTTGTAAAGTTTCTTTGTATATATTTTTCTGCTAACAAATATTTCCTAATTATTATCTTTAATTAATTAATATAATTATTCTCTTTAAAAATATTATTGGTATTAAAAATATAATTATAAATCAAATTCTAAACCTTTTATATTCACTAAATTCAACTTTATAAATTTATTTTACTAACCTGTATTTAATTACAAATTTTTTAATTATTATCTTTAATTAATTTAAAATATAACACTCAAAAAGTTATATGAAACAATATTGACAACATTTAATTGAATTTTTAAATATATTTGTTAAAAATTGAATATATAATTCATTAATTAAATTAATCAAGGGCGACTCTATAGTCTATACTAATTATCTATTCTACACTAGTTATTAATTGACAATTTTCTTGCCAAGTGTCGCATGTTATGTAATTTTTTTCTCTCCAAAACCACCTTTCTTCCTCATCATTGTACCTTTATTATTATCTTTACTCTTTCTCAGATTATCTAATTTTCTCATGTCTAATATAATCTAATTATTATGTACGAAATTCTTTTATTCGATTTGGTAATATTTATTTTATTTACTAAAATATGTTATTTCCTTTCTTCTTTTCACCCCATGCATCACTCTCCTTTTATTTTTTCTTTCTTACACACATTTTTTATTAATATTATTTTTTTAATTTTTATTACTTTATAAATTATCATTTATTTCTCTTTTTTTATTTATTTTATTAAATATTTTGTATTTTCCTTTTTTGTTATTTAAAACTCAAAAGCTAGTACATATGTAATATAATATATTTTATATTTATCATAAAATATTTTATATAAGTTATAACTTTATATAAAAAATATTTATTGAATTAAATAATTATATGTTTTATTTTAAAAAATTATGAAAATTAAAATCAAATTATTTATTTAATAATTATCAATAATAGCAATTTTCAAATGATTGAGATCTTTTAAAAGACTCATAATTCATGTGTGTTATTTCTTTTTCTCTCATTTACTTTATTTCTTACTTTTCCCTTTTTTTTCATATTCACTCATTACTCATGTTATTTATAGTTTACTAAAAACTATAATTATAAATAATATATTTAATTTTTGTTATAAAAGTATTTAAAATCTATAATTACATTTATCTATATCTATAATAAAAACCTGAATTTTTGCAACTAATAAAAGGCAAAAGACGGGGGAATAGGATTATATACAGATAGTTAATAACTTGATTAATATTCAAGATTAACTCAAAAAAGCAACTATTGACCGAATGCTTCATATTAGCTTTAAGAGATTTTGAGGTTGGTTGCTTTGTAAAAAATATGGGAAGTGTAATTTTTTGAAAAATAAAAAATTCTTAAATTATTTGATTAATAATCAATTACCAAAATAAGTGAAGTAGAACTTCATGGGGTTAAAAGATTAAAATAGTTATTAGTTAAATTAAGTGAAGATAATTTTATATTTTTATTTATAAATAACATAAAAAATTCATCTTACCGAAAAGGTGTGTATAAACAACTTCTCGTAATTTGTAAAAAGTATAATTTTTGAGAATATAATAAATATAAATTATCAATTATAAAATATAAATAAAATTATTAATTGTATGATAAAATAATGAGTATTATATAAAATAAATAATAAATGTTGTATCATAAATACAAATTATAAGAATAATCATAAATATAATAATTATATCCATTTAATTATAAACTGATTTTTATTTATTATATTACTTTTTAATTATTTTATTTTTGTTATATTTATTATTTTAATATTAAATTATAAAAAATTATGTATTGCTTATCTATTTTAAATAAATTTGATAGAATTAATTAGTTATTATATTAATTATTTAACTAATTTTCTTCATTTAAATTATATTCTATTTTATTTATACCAAGATAATATATATAAGACATCTTAATTTTTTATATAAACTTATTTTACATTTTTTATGATAAGTTGAAAAAAGAAATTATCAATTTAAAAAATTTATCATGAAAAAAGATATTAGAAATGTGATTTTAAAAAAATGAAGCCAATTAAAATTTGTCACTATTTCTTGTTTTTAAATTACAATTTTCAAAGTTATATCAATCATTTTAACAATATTTTAAAGAAAATTTAGATTTAAATCAAATAAAATATAAAAAGATATCTTTTTTGAAGTGTTAATTTTTTAGAGTTAATCAAATAATTTTAAATATTTTTAAAAAATTTAATTTTCTATGATTACTTTTTATATAAAATAAATGAGTTTGTCATTTTTAAATTAAGTCTCCGGTTTGTATTTCTCAAAAAATGAGATGAGAGGGAGAAAGAAAGAGAGACAAAAGATTGGAAAACTTATTCGTAGCTCTGCAAGGGTAAAAGTATCAAATTACGATTTTTTTGAAAATTTATTTCTGTTTTACCGTTGTTCGAAAATATATTACCAAATTACGCACTACGGGGGGAGGCGCCATCCCGTATGGCGCCTCTGGGCAAGCTTAAGGGCGCCATTCAAAATGGCGCCCTCGCCC
The DNA here is from genome assembly GCA_020226215.1 of Sindora glabra. Lineage (NCBI taxonomy): Eukaryota > Viridiplantae > Streptophyta > Magnoliopsida > Fabales > Fabaceae > Sindora > Sindora glabra. The sequence continues at coordinate 88,065,805 of CM035227.1, read as the reverse complement.
ACTCTGCAATTTTTTTACAAAATAAAAATTTTTAAAATAAATAATATGTGATTGTGATTCAAAATAAATTTTTAAAAATAAATTACTCATTTCATAATTATATTTGATGTCTTTAAAAAATATGTTAACTCCACTTTGATATTTAATATATAAATTTATTATAGGAATTAAATAGGAAAGCAGTTAATGATAATAATATATTTAATAAAAATAATAAATATTTAGTAAATAATTGAATATTATTAAAATAAAATATAAGATCAGTAAAGAATAATTACATAATTTATATTAATGTCTCTCAAAATTTGATCCAATGACACTTAATATTTATCATTTTTCAAAATTATAAATTTTCACCGTTCGGAATTATATTATTACAAGTAATTATTTAATACATTATTACACATAAGCAAATTTATTGAATTATTCAATAATATTCTTTATATATGAAGTTGAAGATTGTTAAAAATGAACAGAAATATAACGAAATAGATATGTTTCTTTTTATTTTGTATTTATTCCAATAATATTCTTGCTACTTTGTATTTATTTCAATAAAATTAATTTTATTTTGTAACAAAATAAATACAAAATGATGAAGTTGAAGATAGTTGAAAATTAAAAAAAATGTGATTATTTTATTGCAATAATTTTTTCATCTTGTAATGAAATTAAAATTATAACATGAATTAATTTTTTTTATTTCGTCATAATGATAAAATATTTTAGCAATGAGAGGCAAAAGTACCGATTTACTATTTTTTTAGAAACTATTTTTCATTTTACCATTCCTTCCTTCGAAACATTTTATCAAAATACACACAGAAGATACGCACAGCGACTGAAAGACGCCAAATGGCGTGTTGAGGGACGCCAGAAGAAATGACACTGTTGGCGCTTGTTGGAAAGAAATAAACACACATTGTTTTAAAAATTTTGTAATTAATTTATGTTTGTTAATAATTTATAACATTTAAAGTTATCAAAATAAATTACTAGAGGAGAGAATAAAATTCTAGTTAGAAGGATGTTATTAGAAAAAATTGCATATATTTGATGCATTATATGAGAATTGAATTGATTGTGTATTTGTGAGAGGAATTGGTAATTAAAATCGATATAAGTACCTATGCAAGAAGATAAAAATATCGTAATAATCAAAACCATCCCATAACACTGATGTTTGGCAATAAAGTAGCAAGATAAATATGCATAAATATACAAAAAACATGAAAAAGAAAGCTAATATCTACGTAAGTGATGTCCAGTCCCACATCTAGGATCGGTAATGTGGCGGCCATATCTACCAACCCTCTACGCAGGCACAAGAGTCACATATCCGGTGTCTGTGGCTCCTCTACCTCCAGCTCCCACTCTGCCTCTGCCTCTATTTCTGGCTCCCGCTCTGCCTCCACCTCTACCTCTATCCGCAAGCATTAAGTCATCTGTCATTATGCCACCTGATCCTGAGTATGTAGATCAAATGCAGGACGATATGATTATGATGGTCCAGCATCACCGGAAGGAAAGACATAGAATGAAGATGAAACTCCTGGTATATGTGGAAATGCTTGGAATGAGGATGGAACACCAGAAGTAAACTGGTACATCTGGGGTGATGACGGACCATACAGTACAGCCGAGAACATGATGGAGGATGAAGGATCATCAGGTGCAGTAGGATACATATGAGATGAGGCAGTAATATCTGTCATCATTATCATGGTGTCTTGGGCAGTTGATGGTGGAGTTTGTTGCACTGTGGAAGCGAACAGAACATCAAGCTGCGACGTAGGCTGTGGAGCAGTGCGATGACGTCGACGAGAACAAGGCTGATCATGGTCACCCTCCGCAGGGGTCTGGGATATGATGGGCGTGAGTAGCTGGCTCTGCATGTGAGTCAATAATCACATGATCAACCTCCTGGATGGCGTGAAGGATGGAGTCCGTCGTTGATTTAAGCGCATCGAAGGTGAACCTAAACTGCCTCTCAAGTGTAGTGAAGTCCTGTAGTGTGGACACCTCATCTACCTGTGCAAATTTTTGATATTAAAGTTAGTTACAATACTAATGCACAAGAAGAAAATCAGAAATAGAAGACTAGCACGCAGTATTACCACAAGGTCTAGTGCTCCCCCAACGGGTGTAATACATCGCCTAGTAACCTGTCTATACCATGTCATGTACTCAGACTGTGGGCCTAGGACTAGTCGTGTGGTCGGCTCGGCGATAGCGCACAAGTCTCGTCGGATATCCCAGAGTGCAATGTACGGCTGATGGTGGATGTGCCACTCCTCATCATGTTGACCGGACAAGTAAAGGCAATGAACCTCTGCCACTTGCTTCGGTGGCTCAGGAATAGGCTGGCGTAGTCCAAACTGCCACAAAATCTTATCCGGTTGGTGCCACTCGACAATCTGAAAGTGAATGAGCGACACCACTACTGTCTACATGTCACTTCCATCAAAACAGTATTGAGAAAGTGATGCGGTGACCACCTCAGTGTATGGGATCCAGGCGATCTAAAATTACATATTTATTTTATCAATTAAATGGGACAATGAAATGGACAAAGCCCTGAAATAAAAATATGCATTATCCCCTACATACTTGGTCGAGTTGAAGATGGTCCAGCACGTATCTGTAATAGGGTAGGCTGTGTGCCGGATTATCTTGGAATGTCTTTTGATAGTGCCACTTACCAAGTACAATAACTAAGTTAAACAACTTCAAAGTCAACTTAATTATAAGTGCAAGTTGAAAATTTTTCTAACCTGCGGGCTAGAGGGCCAATCCCTGCATCCCCCTCTAGTATGTCTGAAACAGTAATCGCGGGGGCGATAGTGGAAAATTTATCCCATGCCCAGAGCTGCAGTAGTAGGCAATACCCTCCTATCTCCCTGTAATCCAGAGCAGTGGCCTTGCAAAGCTCTCTGTACAGATAGGCCAGGCAAGCAAATCCCCAACTGTACGTCCTAGCCTTATGTAAGTGTCCGAGCAAGGGTAAGTGCATGAGGTGGACATATGTGCCGGAGTGGTATGGAAATAACATCCCACCAATGAGATGCAAAATGTAGGCCCGCGTGAACCTTCTGCACTGTTACTTTATCCACATCATCTAGAAGATGAGTGAAATGCCTCTCCAACCAACTCATCCTCAGTCGCCCCCCTTTGATGACATTCTCGTCCATCGGTAATTGTAGTCCCAGATACTCCTCTATCAAGGCTCCCCATCCCCACATAGTGGGCCCCGTCACTGCACGACCGTCAATGGGTAGGCCGAGTTGGAAAGCAACATCCTGTAATGTAATAGTCGTCTCCCCCTGCGGCATCTGAAAAATGTGTGTCTCCGGCCTCCACCTCTTTACAAAAGCACTGATCAACTGATGGTCGATCAGCACAAACTTGCACATCGCCAGGCCGTAAAAACCTGCCTTTCGTAAGAAAGGGACAATCAACTCCAGCGACTGCTGGTGATGGTAGTGATGAGCCCATCGAATCCTCAGCACACGGTCAGGCTGCAAAAAAAATAACTAATTATTGCGTCTGACAATTCAGAAACTGTTCAACCAACTTTATTAAGATCTAACTATTTCCATACATGGCCTACCCAAATCAACTAGGATATGTATGAGGCCTAAGCTGTCAGCAGTGAAGGATCCCGTGGTCCAGGATCAATGCGTCGGGATGTGGATGCCATCTGTCACGATAAGAATTGCATTAGGGTGGAATCTAAACATACACTAAAATAACATATATGTGCAAATTAACTACAAAGATACACTTAAAGAATATATAGCACTTGATATTTTGAAGTATTTTGTTAACATTACTAGTAATTGGGTCACATATATATACATAATGGCCTGTAGTTTTACAATAATCAAACAAATCATATCATCCAACTGTTACATTTATGACATTGATTAACATACTTCGTAACATACGTCTGCAAAAATAAAAACTAAAGTTAATGTGAAGAAGGGCCTTCCTCTCCATGTACCAGTGGGCAACGCCTACGATTATGACCTTCCACCTTACAAAGACCGCATTTTTACTTGACACCACTCTCTTGAGGCCAATCCATCTCATTTCTGATTCGTATCAACTTCGGTTGTCCCCGTTCACGTAGTCTTCCATAATTTGGCACCAGTACAGGAAATGGTGGTAGGTTATTCCATTGCGACCACTCCCCGATCGGCCACCATTCAAATTTGTAGCAGTTAAGTATAGTGTCAAGTCTGTATACAGTGTCGACATATGGTTCCCACAATATGTTGAATGAGGCACAAGCAGCAATAATATGAGCGCAAGGGTACCTATATGCTTGGAATTGTCCACATTCATACTGCCCTTTGTCTAATAACACCTGGACGACCTTTCCACATGATCCCGTGGACATATCAGGGCCCTTCACCACTTCAAACCTAGTTCCTTGTCTATTATAAGCACGAACGTGGTAAGAAGAGTCACGTGACTGGATAGTCGCAAGCTCCTGTCTGAATCTGCTTGCGTATATATGACCTTGTCGTAGTTCAACATGTGCTTCTTTTGCCCTTTCCACAAAGTACTTGACACATCTATAGTATGTTTGTTGAACAAGGCCTGTGATTGGTAGTTTCCTTAATCCTTTGAAGAGGCCATTAATGCACTCTACTATGTTAGTCGTCATATGACTATATCTTTTGCCTTCATCATAAGCAAGCGTCCACTTCTCTATTGGAATAGCGGTCAATTTCTTGTAGATCTCCTCATTAACTTTGCTTAGGTTGTCCAATCTATCCATGACCTTTTCTCAACTTGGCTCATATGCTAGACACAAGAAGACAAGTAGATTAACCGGGTTGAACTTTCGGAAACATAAATTTACAGATGAAAGGTTCAACAAAGAAGTTGTGATGTAAGGTATACCAATCCTGAGGACAGCTTTCTTGACATTGTCATCCCTGCATTTCTTGTGAACGTTGTTGGCAATATGTTTGATACAGTACCGATAAAAAGCATGAAGAGGCTGCCACCCTAGACCTTCATTGGCTATAGCTTCTTTTATAGCTCGGTGTCGATATAATATCAGGCATATTCCTTGTTGATTCGTAACATTCACTCGTAACAATGCCAAAAACTAACTCCAATTTTCATAGTTCTCCTTTTCGACAATGGCAAAGATAAGAGGTATGAGACATTTGTTATCATCCTCGGTTGCAGCAATTAATAGCACACCTCTGTACTTGCCATACAGAAATGTTCCATCAACCTGTATGAATTGCTTACAGTACGAAAATGCCGTAATACATGGCTTGAAAGCCTAGAAAACTCGGTTGAAAATATGTTTTTGTGGATTAACACGGTTGTAAACAATGACGAATTCTTCTAACTCCAACTTGAACAGAGCTTGGTCACAATAGCCTAACAGGTCCAACCATTTCGGGAGCACTTCATATGATTTATCCCAATCTCCGTACACCTTGACAATTGCTTTCTGCTTTGCCTTCCATGCTTTTCTGTACGAAATCTTATACCCATATATGCCTTCCACCCTCTCTTGTATAAGCGAGATTGGAACATCTTGCTTCACTTTAATCATCTCCAATATCAAGGAATTGATATACTCGGGGTCAAGAGACTTGTGATCCTGTGTTAAACTGGCATTAACACATGTGTGAGGTCTTGAAAATTTGGTTATTGTCCAAGTGTTAGAATTCTTCAGCATGGTCGCTCTAAGGCGGAATTTGCATTCGTCCCCATAATTATCATACTTCACACTCAATCTTCTAGTATCTGACTCCTCCACATAATAACTATGGTGCCTTCTGATGTGGTAATGCTTGGTTGCAGTAATTAATGCCTCATTGCAATTAAACTCTTGTCCAATCTGTAAGTCCTCCACACCATAATCATAGCTTGGTTTCATTATTTTCAAAAATTCATTAGCATTTCTTACAGCATCCTAATTAATGTAAGAGAAGACAGCAGCTTGAGGGACACTGCATGATGTCTGTGCAGCATTGCCACTCCTCACACACCGCGTTGCTGCACTGTCTCCATGTGTAGTTGCACGTTCTTCATCATCAATGTCACGATCGTCACCGCTATTGCAAGACACCTCATTGTCTTCAAAACCAAACTCTAGGTGGGCATCCATTAATATAGGATCGGTGGATTCTTCCTCTACGACCGGCAAGGCATTTGTTGAACCCATCATGGTATGTGGTACATTTACCGGGAAAACACCTGCAACAGATGAGTCCAATGTAGGAGTATAACTATCAGAAATATGGAACTCAATTCTACCCGTGTAAGGAGGGCCTTCTCGCACCATCGAAAGTGCTAACATAAGCTGTTGGATCTATAGGTGGTCTAGTTCTTGAAACTCTTTCTTGTGAACCAAGGTTGGCAGCGTGCAGTTCGGATGTGATCACTTCCACGTTCAATTCCATTGCTGTCATCATCGGATGTTGTTCGTAACTTGCTATGGCACATGCCAAGTCTTCATCGTCGTCCAATTCGTATGCCATATACTGAGCCTCTGTTTGATGCTGTGGAAACTTGTAAATAATTTTCCCCATAGCTTGATATTAGTGAAGCTTCAGTCGAGCATGAATTCTCTCGCGTAAAACATCTATAGTGTTGTATCCTTTCAACTTCAATGCCTTTGGGGGAGGTCCATCGTACATTACTCTCATCGATCCCTCAATCATTGTACCATTTGAATATATAAAAGCAATTAAACTTTTCTTCATCTCGTTACTTTTAGCTGCAAAATATTCACTGCACCCTCACAACTAACACATATTATCATATACAATTTTTGTTCTTACAAACAAATGAACCAGTATTTAATATTATAAGTAAAAATGAACAGAATGTATTATTATTTTTGTAATGTATTTATTTAATAGTACGCAATAATTTACCCGTACAAGTCAAGTCCATTCTGACCTTTACAGGCCAACATTTTTTTTCAACAAATTTTTAAGCTATTTCTATACTCATTCGTAATTTGTCATTTTTTTGTTTATTCTGCACAAATTATACTAATTAAATTGATTAACTTTTTTAATACACTACGTTTTCTATTTTCACAAAAATTTTCTCCCTTTACACCTATTACTAAACAGTAACTAAAATTATTTACACATTATTGTTTGTATATTTTTATGATTACAATCATGAATTCTTTTTAACATACACTGACTTCGTCTAATACATATATTACAGTACCTCCATGTATATTTTAATACTTTTTGAATAAACCTATATAGTATAATTTTTTCGACTACGTTTATTATTCTTGCATTCCTAATATCTACCATTTAAATAGAAAAATATTCATATTTTCAATAACAATAACTTATTTTTTAAAGCTTCTGGTTACATCCACATATCCTAAAATTTTATTTTTATTACCTCTCTTATGGTATATTAAAATTTCACATAAAAAATTTTTCTAAATATAATTTTCACCTAGATCCTAAAACCTATTTTAGGACACTGTTCTTTATCTCATTTGTTCTTCTTTTAATAGCACAACCTATCACAGTACATATAAATTTTTACAAATCATAATTTCACATCGTAAACCATAATAGTCAATATAAAATAAGAAACTCATATTATTTATATCATAATATTCTAAGCAAATTTCTCTACCACTATAAAAGATATTTTTATGATGACTAATAAAAATTATAATATAAGCACAAAATTTATAAAATACTAACCAGTAAGTATTAGGAAAAGCAAACAGAAAAAAGCCTCTGCATGAAAGAAAAATTTATTAGATATTTTAATAACTTTAATTTCTAAGTAAAAATTATTACATATTATTGTATCATTAAAAAAATTATGCAAAGATCACGCTAAATTAAATATACTTTGCAAGATAATATATAAAAGGAACAAAAACAATAACATAGATAAAATTTTATTGATGTATATTTAAATTTTAAATATAGTGTTTAAATTTTTTTATTAAGAAAATATTAATAAATTTTAAAATAGAATTAATTTTTATTCTTAAATACTTTTATTAGAACTAAAATATATAATTAATTATTTCAATTAACGCTTCCCATTACATTAATTTTTTTAAATTATTTTAAGATAAAAATAAAATATATTACATTATGTCAATATTATGTAATTATCTTATTATTTAAATCGTAAATAATATAAGTCAAAATAAAAAAATTATAGCAAAATTAATTAAAAAAGGAGAAGTGCTATGTGAAAGGTAAAGTAATAAGTGTTAAAAATTAAATATGTAATCAATTAATTTTATTAAATAATTTATTTGATTATCAAAAATAATTTTATGTCAAAAAAATAAATTGTATTATATTTATATTATTCAATATATTGCATTTGAACTTCTAATAGAATAATTGAAAAAAGAAAGGAAAAAAATTAAACAAAATAGATGAAATTAAGAAAAATTAATGTACAAATTATAAACCCTTGGAGAAGTCTTAGTTAATGTATTTTAAATTTAAAACATAACATTCAAAAATTATTATCACCAAAAATTTCAAAAAATCTATATAAATAAAATTTAATTTAATTACTAAGTATTTTTTTAAAAATATAATATAAAATTAATTATTTTTAATAATAAAATGTATATTAAAGCTTTAATTTATTTAAAATATTATGATAAGCTAAAAAATCATAACTTATTATATTTATGTTAATTAATGATGTTGGTGTTTTAAACCATAGACAATAAGAGTAGATATAAAAAGAATACAATAGAGTAAATAAGAAATAAACAATACGTACGGTATAAAATAATAAAAAATTGACTGTATAATAGATTAATTAATTAAATGAATTATATAATTTATATAAAATATATTTATAATAAAAAAATTGATATATCTTACTGTTAAAATATATTGGTGTATTTAGTTTAAATACCATGAGTTAACAAAAAAGAATAATAAAAATGTACAAAAAAAATAAAATAAATAGAAATAATGCATAAAATATCAAGTCTTTACAAAATACACTCAATTGATATTTACTTATTTTGACATATATTACTCTAAAATTAATATAAAAATATTGATCAATAGGATAATATATCCTCGTAATAATGAACATATAATAAAAACAATCTTATTTTTATCATATTCTATATCCTAAAAAATTTTATATTTCAAAAATATCTAAATATAATTTTTACCTAGATTGTAAATTTTATTCTAAAACACTTTTCTTTATCCCCTTTGTTCTTCTTTTAAAATTACAAACTATCACAAATCATATAAATTTGTTCAATTTTTTTCCTAAATCCTATATTATAATTTCACAGCATTAACCATAATAATCAACATGAAATAAAATTTTTCCCCCAATGTAAAATATATTCTTATAATAACTAATAAAAATTATAATATAAATACACAAATTATAAAAATACTAATCAGTAAAAATCACAAACTATCATAGATTATATAAATTTGTACAAATTTTTCCTAAATCCTAAATCATAATTTCAAATCATAAATCATAACAATTAACATAAAATAAAAAATCTTCTCCTACTATAAAATATATTCTTATAATAACTAATAAAAATTATAATATACATACAAAAATTATAAAAAAATTAACCAGTATAAATCACAAACTATTACAGATCATAAAAATTTTTACAACTTTTCCTAAATCTCATATCATTTTTTCATATCATAAATCATAATAATCAACATAGAATAAAAATTTTCCTACCACTATAAATATAAAACTTATAAAAATACTAACCAAGGAAGAGTAAGGAAAAAAGATCATATCTACTCCAAAGAAGCAAATGTTGCCGGATGAAATGCACAGAAGTAAGAAAGGATGAAGATTTATAAATGAAAATATGAAAAATGTTAAGAATGGCTGGGAAGAGAGAAGGGAAGAGTGGCTGCTGCAAAAAGGCTCCGAGGCTCCGAATTAGGGTTCTTTCTTGCTGCTGCAGAGGAGGAAGGGAGGGGCGAATATATAGGTAAGGAGGCGCCAAATCAAATGGCGCCTCCCAGAAAATTTTAAAAAAATTAAATACGGAGGCGCCATGTTAATAGGCGCCTCCCAAAAAATTTAATTACAAAGGCACCTTTCAACATGGCGCCTTCAAGACAATTCAAATTCAATGGCACCATGTTGAAAGACGCTTTCAGCATGGCTGCTCTCCTAAAAATGCCAGATGGTGTGGCACCCTCAAAAACATTGGATGCTATTCTATGTGGCGCCCTACGTATTTTGGTAGTTAATTTTGAAATTATGGTAAAATAAAAAAATTTATAAAATAATTGTATTTCAATATTTTAACCCTCTGCAAGCCATGAAACAGAGTACCACAATTTCACGTCAGGGCTCCAATCCAATTTTTGTTAATTTAGAATCCCTCTTATAAATTTCTACAACTATAACAAATTCTTAATTTAATCAATGGCTGAATATGTAAAAGAGGAAAAATTAAAAGTATTATATTATAACACATCATCCACCAAAACCTTTATGCCACCTTAGAATCCGCCTATAATTAAACTTGAAATTGACATTTTCGTTGGGAGAGTGACCCCCTCGTGTCTCAATTCATGATTACAAGCTCCCATCGCCGCTCAGACAAGGAAGATTGTCAGCTTTGTTTCCCGAAAGTTGAAAAACAAAGTACGGGTTGATTAGACAATTTTGCACATAACGTTAATAAGACACGACCATAATTTACCAACAAAACAACACTGTTGATCTTGATTTTTTCCCCCCAAAACTAGAAAAAAAGAGTATATGGTTGAACAGACAATTAAACATATAAAAATAAAAAAAATTATTAGATTGATCATTAAAATTACGAGATATTAATAAAATAAATTTTAAATTATATAAAATTATAATTTTTATTTTAAATAATTATTTATATAAATATATAAAAAATTAAAATTATTTATATGAATTATTATTTAAAAATAAAATTATAATTTTGGATAATTTAAAAATTATTTTATCAATATTTTATTATGAAAATGAAATTGTTAAGTTTATTAAAAAATAATAACAAAATCATAATTTGCCTACAAAACAAATCTGTTGATCATGATTTTTTTTTTAAGCAGAGCTTTTTTGGATCTCAGGATGCTTCCTCAGAAAGAAAAAGGTTAGAAATATTAGAAAATTTAACGTAAAAATTATAAAAATTACAATTTTTTAAAATTAATTTTATTTTTATAAAATATTGTAAATGTACATAAATCTTGCGCATGATAAATACATAAAAATTATAAATCCTCCGTTCAGAATTGTAGAAAAACTTTGAATAATATTTAAACTTTTATGAAAAATTAAGTATTTAATAAATTATTGCACAATTCTTTATAAAAAATTGCAAGTTCTAATAAAACAAATTGTATGAGAATAAATCAATGGCAACACAAATTTTTTCAGATCACCTGATCGGAACCACCTTTTTTAATGTCCAGTTCAAATTGTTTCTTCCTCATTTCTCAGAAAGAGAATTGCTCACCAAAAGATGCTATCAACCTTCTCCTTTCCGGTTATATGGATCCAGGGTTTCAAATTGCACAGCACTCCATATTCATGATTTTATAATTTTGCATTACAATATATATATATATATATATATATATATATATATATATATATATATATATATTTGCATTTGCCTGCCTGCAATTTAATTAATTAATCACAATAAAGTTTCAACCACAACCGTTACCCCAATTTAAAATTAAAATCTATGCATGAATCATAATCACAACCAAAAGAACATCATCACCATATCACACATAATACTTAGCATCAGGTTCTATTTGTCATCTTACAAAATATGAAACATCTACACCGACATTTTCACATTTTCAGGATGGAGATAAAAAAGATGTCTTAAAATGTCTGATTTTCTTGAGACAAACTTCAGCCCTCTCAAGAACCACATCAACCCTATCTGTCCTCTTGGTCTTCCTGCCTGAACAACGTTTGATGGAGTAAGTCTTTGGAGTTTCATTCTCACAAGTTTCATCGGTCTTTCCTTCCATAACCACTCTGTCTTCCGGTGCAGGTTCAAAACTCTGCTTGCTGCTCATCCTCTGCTCCTGGCTAGTTGATTCTGCTTCGCAACAAATATCACAAAATCACACTTACAAACAAATAGCAGTGTAAATGATGAGTAAAATGCCAATCTAACCTATTTTTATGAATCTATTCTCAGTCGATGATGGTCAAAACCACTTGTGAATCTCACAGTTAACCCCTACCCCCCCCCCCCCCACCACATACCTACTTCGATGAAACTTTGTGAACGAAAAGGGAGTGAAAATATCGTCTTTATTAAAAAAAAATATAACACATCACTATATTTCTCTCTCTCTCTCTATATATATAGAAAAATAGTGATGTGTAAACTTTAATTTTTCTTCAATTTTCGTATTCTATTCATCATTTTCCACCACATAACATTCTATAAAAAAAAAAAAATTAAATTTCATTGTAAAACTCCCATCCTCTGAAAATAATAAGATATTCTCACGTCCATAAGAGAAAAATTATTACTAAAATATATTTTTTTTGGGTACTCTGCGATTATTCCTAAAATATATTATACAAATTCATAGATTACTCTTAAAAGGAAAAACATATGGGTACCAAAAGTGAAGCTCGCGTATTTTTCTCTGTTGTTTGAATTCTACGTAAAAAACCAAAAGAAAATAAGAAAAAAACTAATTTAACTTTTTTTCAAATGTACACAAGAATCACTTTTCAGCTTCACATTTGGGGGTCTGCTTTAGTAGGACTTTGAAAATGAAGGATGGGTGGCCCCAGTGAAAAAGAAGGAATACAGGGTACTGGGTCTGGAGAAACAGAAGGAAAAATTCAAACCTCGGGTGTCAATCAGGGAAGAAAGGTTGAACTTGTTGCAGTGATTATTGTGCTCTGAAGCCAACTTAGAAGAATCTTGCTGCTGCTGGGATTGGAGAAGAAGGATGAAGGATTTGAGTTCAAGCTTAAGATACTCAAAATGATTGGGATACTGGGCTTCAAGCTTCTGCAGCTCTTCTTTTGCCTGCTCTTCCATCTTACTCTCTTCCCCATAACTCCATTTCATGCATTCAAACTCCATTAATACCAAAATCCCCAGTCTTGATTCTCTCTGGCCTCCTTCTTAATGACAAACGGCTGATATAGAAGTACGGAGAGGCAAAAAGCAGAAAACAAGCTGTGATTATCTCTATTTATGGTGAGAGCAGAAGGAGTTTTAATTTTTGGAAGGTAGAAAGTTGTGTGTCGGCTTCTGTTGGGGTTTTCTATGTTATTTATATGGTTTGTTTTTTTTAATGGCTTATTTAGGGGTTGTAGGAAAAGGACGCAAGGGCCCTAACCATTCTGGTTATTGGGGCAATATTTTTTTCTCTGAATTTTCACGGGGATTATATTTGATATTTCTATAATATTTTATTTTATCTTTATATTTGAATTTCTATATTATATAAAATTTATCAAATTGGTTTCAAAGATTCCATTGTGGCAAAAGTTGAAGATAAAAACCTTCTAGTTGATTCAGAAAGTTCTAAAGAAGTTCTAGAGAGATTGGTACTCTTTAGGAGCGGAGAATTTATCTTATACATCTTATTAGTTATAAAATTTGGCGATGGGGTGATTTTATTCGAGTTTTAAAAACATTCTCTCTTTTAATAATAGTAGGTGGAACAAAATTATTAAACTCTTTTACCAGAGAATCAAGATCGACTCTAAGGTTAGGATGATCAGCAAAATGATGTTAGATCATATTTTACTTTAAAAAAAATTGTATGTTTCAATTATTTTATATATTTTTAATTATAATTGATAAATAAAAAATTATTAATTAATATAATTTTTTATATTTTAAAATTTTAAATCAATTTTTTAATATTTATGAGATATATGAAAAAGTTAGAACATATAAAATTTCTTTTCAATTCTACAAACTATAAACACTTTCTTTACTTAAGTCAAATATTTTGCATAGGAAATACCATTATGGTAATGTTCAATGAAAATATTATAATCTTCCTTATATTTTAATGAAATTATGAGTATATCTTCTCTACTTTTAAAATCTACATATAAATTTCTTGACATAAATCTACATATAAATTTCTTGACATATAAGAAAAATATAATATTTAAATCCAGGTCTGTGCCTTTCCTTCTTTTTTTTTTTTATCAAATTTGAATCCTTCATTGCCATAAGAATTTGAATTTAATTTATTATTAGTATAAATTAACTTTAAGCTATTATTTATTTATTTATGTATTGTTACGTTTAAGATATTTTTATTATTAAAAAAATTAATTTTTAATAGCATGTTATACTTTTATTTATTGGTACTATAAAATATTTTATATTAATATTAAATTAAATTTAATCTCAATAAATATTTTAGTTAAATTCAAATAACTAAGGAATCATTATACTTACATTAAAATTTGACTATTTCATTAATCATATTTTAATTATTTAAATAAAATTGGTACATATTTTTTAACACTTCAAATATCTCATTATTATATTAGAGCTTTATAATCATTTTTTCTTATTATATTTTGCAATAAAATTTTTAAATTTAAATTTGAATATAATATTTTTTTGCGTATCAAGATAGGTGTAGTATTTTTTTTTTTTGAGTTTTATTTGAGTTAAAAGTATTGGATAAAAAAAAAATCTCTCCTTTGACGTGAGCATTGCAATATCCCCGAGTGATTTCAAAATTTTAATACATAGACATTCTCCATTGTAAATATTGTATGAATATTTTTTTGAAGAAATACCTCATTTCGAAAATATTGTATGAATATTTTTTGTAGATATTTTAAAAAATATCTTATTTGTGATATATTTTTACAATGTTTTATTTTAGAAATATATGAATTATTTTTTTAAAATATTTTACTATTTCTATCTTTTATACATAAGGGTATCATAATCAATTCACTCAAATATGATTTTTTTTCTTTCCTATTTTCTTTTTTTCCAAATAAAAGAAACTGTTTCTTTTTTAATTTCTTTCTTTCCTAATTTTTCCAATTTCAAACAACACAGAGGAAATTCATTTCTCATCCAGCTTTTTTCTCTTCCAATTTTCTTTTCCTCCCACTTCTCCCCAATTCAAACAAAGTATTAGTGCTCCAACTACTATATTACGCACATGAACATGTAATTTTGAAATCAGTATTCTTTATTTAATACATTTTATGAAATATTGTATTTTAGAAATAAAATAGTGTATCCAACAAATCCACAGTGATCTAATTAGATTCTAATTCTTAAAATAAGAACATCTATAATTAGAAAATAAAAAATTATTAATCAAAATCATGTTGCTTTGAAACCCGGCATTTGACTGTGCCTGCTTTATCATCTTGGGGGAAATGTTTGGCTTTTGGAAATTAGATGCGCCTGGTTCTAGTATTATGACATGTTATGTTGTCACATTTTACCTTTGGATTATTGGACAGTTCGTGTCGGTGAAATTTTATCTTTTGATTTAGGATGGATAATACTATCAAAAGCTAATTTTTTTTAAAAAAAAATTAGAGTATATTTGGATATATTTTTATTTTATATTTCAAAAATTATTTTTAAATTAAAGATAATAAATATTAGAGGATAATTAATATTGTAAATAAAAAATATTTTATATAATTATAAAATTTATATTAAGAATAAGAAAATAAATTAAAATTTTAAAATTTATTTTTAAAAAATAATAGATAAACATATCCTAAATGCTTTAATTATTATTTTTTAATTTGAAAAATAAATAAGTTAAATAAAAATACAAATATTAATGTATAAAAAATAGTCCAATATAAAAGATTTTCATAATCAAAGTTCTGGTAAATTTTGGTGTATTTTATAATCTTGCAACATTTTGTGCCTTATTATGACAATTTTAAGTTTCTTTTATTTTTCATTTTTCAATTTTCGTTTCTATCACCCTTATTTGTAGCATGGATGAGAGAGCTTCTGACTTGAAAATGTCTTAACATATTATTGGTTTATCTATTTTATTAGAAAATATTTTTATTTTAAGATTACATCTGTTAATATTAAGGTAAAGGACAATTTTTTAAATTGTACTCAAAATGTTTCCGTACCTTTTTTATTTAAAGTAAGAGTAATACATGATAAATTTATTTTAATAAAAATACTTTCAATAAAATAAACTCAAAATCTTTTACCCATTTTGAAATGTTTGATGATTCATTCCATTTTTATTGAACCAATAAATTATTGATAATTACTAGATGCTATTTTCAATCACATATATTATTTAATAGCTATAAAATTTTTTGCAATGTTAATTTTTTTGTAATTATAAATATAAATAAATAATATTATTGCTTAGATATTTTTTAATATAATATTAATAAATGACATGGATGATTTTGAAAAATGGATAATCAATCTTTCCAAAGTTGCCAAAAGAAAGAAAATTAGAATGAAGTTAATGAAGCTTCTACAATCTATTATTTTTTCCCATTAGATTTTCCTTTAAAGGGAAAATGTGTTAAAAACCCACAAAACAAGCAATATACAACAATAAATTTTATTATAGACAAAATATGACATTACAATTAGTATTTTTTAATATTAAAAGTAAATATCATTGTTTTGCCCTCTTTTTAGCATTTATTTATTTGACTTATAAGAGCTACGGCCTAAAGGTGGACGGAGGAGTTGGGGGGAATATAGGGAAGGGAAATCAAACTCCCTTCCTTTATACCATTTGACTTTTATTTATTTATTATTTTTGTCTTACAAGGAGCAAGAGCTAAAGGGGATGAAAAAAGCTTGGGGGGAGGGATGTGGGGAAGGGAATTAAGCTCCCTTCTTTTACACTGCTTGACGTTGAAGGCATAAGATTATATTATTCGTGTAGTTATGCTACTAAACTTTAAGGGCGCAAGATTGTGCCATCTGTGCGGGCCTTCAAGGGCTTTTTTTAGTATTTATTTTATCATAAAGTTTTGAAAGTTTGTATATTTTATCTTTAAGGCCTAAATCTACAAATTAATCAGCTAGGCTCTTGAGAAATATTAAATAAGAATTAAAAGCCTTTTTCATATTACAATTATGAAATTATAAAATTTATTTATTCAATTGTTTAATAATTTTTGTAAATGTATCAATAATTAATAAAATATTATGGAACTTATGGTAAGTATTTAATATTAGAAAGTGGAATTTAAATATGGAAATGAGTAAAAATAAGTTAATAATAAATTTGTGTAAAATTAGAATTAAAATAAAATATATGAAGGAGATTTTGGGTAAATTGATTTCCCAAACTACCCTTGATAATCTTTCAAATTATAAAATTATTCCTTTTCCACTATTAAGCCTAAAACATAATCACACTTTTCCCATTTTTTTTGGTATGCTCACCAACACTCCCCTCCTCACTCTCTAAACCATATTTTCATCAAATTAAAGTGCAATGTTCAAGTGAGATTAGCTAATTCTCAAGGATTTATCTTTAAATGTTCTTTAATCAAGGTATAAATCCATAAATTAAGAGTTTTAAAGATAAATTTTTATCAATTTTAAAGATAGGAATAAAAAGTTAAGGATTCTAAATGGTAAATGGATGTTTATAGGTTATAGGGCTAGATTTTCCTTCAATTGTTCAATCTTTCATCTTTTTCGACATATTAAAAGGTAAGTAGATAATCTACTTTATTGATAATTGTGTAAAAATTATATATTTTGGTTAAATTTATGAAAAACTTAATGTTTAGAGTAAAATATTATTGTTGAGTTGAATATGTGTTGTTATGAGTAGAAATTATTGATGATAATTTCATAAAATGGGATATATTGATGAACGATTCCTGTATGATGCAGTTGGAAGCAAATTGAATTAAATTTCTACATTTTAAGTGAATTTTTGGAAATTCTAGAATGTGTATTTGAATATAATATTCGAGTATTACCCTTCAAAGGTCAATACTCGAATACCATACTTAAGAATTAAAAGAACCTTTGCTTTTTGCCTTTTAATAGACAAGTATGATACTTGATTACTAACCTCACTGACTTAAGGTCTGGTATTTGAGTATCATACTTGAATATTGTGGTAGCCTTACATTTTTTACTTCCCATACTTAAGTATGGTATTCGAGTATGGCTTTGTTTAAACTATACTTGAGTCTTATGCTTAAGTACTCTTTATGCCTTATACTAAACTGAACTTATGAAAAATGAAAATGCTAAGTTACGAAATTGAGATAATGATGTGAAATGATGAATTTTGATAATGGAAACATGATGAAATGTGAAATTATGTTAATGAGAATCATGATGGAATGTTGAATTGGGGTAGTATAAAACATGTAATGAATTATGAAAGGATAAAACACTAATAAAATGTGATGTTAATGAAATGTTATAATTGAGAGATTATGGTGATGAAAAGTTGATTTAAAATATTACCTCAGATTTGAATTACCTAATTGTAACTAATAAACATTAGGAGGAATAAAGTTAGGTTTGTGAACATATAAAGTGAAGTGAGAGACATATGGTAAGTTGATTATTATCTAATTTATTTACATATGTGTTTGAAATTATAAATAATATGATTGATTAATGATGATAATTTAAAATATTGAAATTATTATTATGTAGGTTAAAATGAATAATTAAATTGATTATTCTATATATCTCATTTAAGTGAACTATCTACTTATTAGGACATTTGTCTTACTATTTTCCTTTAAACTATTTTATAGATGGTTAGATCGAGGTTCCATAACCACCACTAGTAATTTAGGATAAGAATAGTACAAAGAGAAGCTATAACTGCTGGATAGAATGTTAGAGTAGAAAAAAGGTAAAGGCTTTGTAGTTAATTTGTAGATATTTTAAAAACTGGATAGTGTAATTATTATATAAATGTTTCCTCATTAAAGAAAATTAAAGCAAATAGATTTAATTAGTTGTTATTCATTTTTTGATGATACCAAATTAGGATTAGACAAGCATATGGAAAATCGTAATGAGATCCAAACTGGTTAAAACTAGATAGGTTATGACAAAGTTAGTATTAGAGCACGATCTAGGAATTAAAAGTGAAAAAAGACTTAGGATAGAATAAATAGGATATAATTATGGCCGCTTATTCAGGTGTTAGTATAAAATTTTATCAATGGAATTGTATCAGTGGTATGTGTGCACTTGAAAACACATGTCACCCATACCATTTCAATGGACCTTAAAATTGTGTAATGATGGTGGGGGACCTTTTGTAGGATAATTGCTTATAGGAATATCTTATTATGAACTAAACATTTGAAATCCTCCTTGAATTAGGCTATGGTTAAATCAAGTAGTTAACAAATTAGCAATATGGGCAATGAAGATTCATTTAAAGGGGTCTGGGCTTATAGTGGTAGACATAGAGGAAACAATGATCAAAATATTCTTCCGTAGGCTACTATTTTTTGTCAATAACTATTAACCTATGTGGCTCGAGTTCTTTGCTAAGAAAAAGAGCAGGAACAATATTAAGATCAATCATAGAAAAGAAAAAGAACTAACCCTGCCTATACAAATTCTCATTAACAAACTCTTTATTATCCATGAGTTCAAATAAGTTGAATTATCCTTATTTCATTAGAAAAAATTGTAATATTAATCCTTACCAGTTTCTTACTCAAATTAATTAATATGGTGAAATGCTATTATGTTCTTATTCCATGTTGATTAAACTTGTTGTCTATGGATTAGGAAATGTTGCTTATTTTTAGTTTGCCAGCACTATTAATACTAGAAACTCTTTTTTGCAACCTTTAACACAGCTTACCTTTCAATAGCTATTTATTAATCAATTTCTACCTCTTAGTGTTTGTGAACATCTAAAACAATGCCTTATGTTTGTTAACAAATGTGTCTTCTAATTTATTCATCTATCTTGCCATGTGAGATATCTAACACCTACTAAAAGAGCAAAAGTTTTGAGGTTTCCTTATGGACTTCACAATCATTTCTTTAATATCACTTATATCATTAAAGATATTACTTTCTAACATATCATTGATTAAATGTTAAAAGAAGAATATAGAATTAAAAATCATGAAGAAAGAAAGGCACATTCTAGTAGAAAGCATAATAGATTTGAAAGGCCTAGTCGTTTAGTTAATATTGGAGGGATACCTCAATTATATATTTTTCATAATGATAAAAGTCATTTTATTCCAACTTCTCATCCTAGAAGTGCTTTTAATGTACGTCCTAGAAGGAAAGGTCATGTTAACCCATCATCATATTCATTTTATGCTGGTATTTTTGCTAACTTTAGTAAAAGGAATGTCTAAAAACAAAAGCAACTTCTGTGGGGAACTACTTCAATATGGTAACAAATATTCTTAACCCTATAACAAAGCAAATATTGTGTACTTTTAATATAGTCAGTTGGGCCATAAAAAAAGAGATTGTTTAGGTAATCTTCCAAGCTATAATGTGAACTATCCTACTTTTTAACAAAATCTTTTTACAACTCAACTAGTAACTTATAAACCTTAAATGTCACAAGGCCTCTGTGGTAATAGCAACAATAAAGGGAGAAATTAGTTAGGAAACTAAGCAAGAGTTTTCACTTTGACCTACTAAGAGGTAGAGGTCTTTAATATTGTTATCATAAGTACACTTTCTATTGAAAATATGCTAGCTTGTTTTTGTTAGATCTAAGAGCTACACACTATTTTCTTTTTGGCAAATTTACTTCATAAATGAACAAACTATTTAGCAAATTACCAAACTTTTTGCTTGTATTGACATGAATAAATAAAACTTTGGTCATTACACAATTTGTAAATGCTTGTCCTATTCATATCCATGATCAAATTTTACTTATAAATTTAATTCTTTTACAAATGGTAGATTATGAAATTATCCTAGGTATGGATTAGCCATTTAAATATTGAGTTTAGACAATAATCACTTTTGTTATAAAAAGAGCCCTTCTTATTATTTTTTAGGGGGAAAGGAATTTTGGAATCATTGAAATCATTTTTAACATTGAAGCTTAGAAGCTTAACCATAACAAATGTTTTGCTATCTCATTGTTATCTACGATCTCAATCATCTTTCTTTTGAAATAAAAAATATTTTTGATTATTTGTGAATTTCTGATGTGTTTTCAGAAGATCTATTGGGTTTGCCTTTGGATCCTGAAATTAAATTCAATATTGAAATTACTCCTAATACAGATCTAATTTCATTCCTTTTTATCAAATGGCTCTAGTTAAATTAAAAGAATTAAAAAAGTAATTGTTATAATTAACTAATACAAGGTCTTATTCATCCTATTTCATTTCTGTGGGGTGCTTTAGTTTTATTTGTAAAGAAGAAAGATGGAACCTTACATCTTTGTATTGATTATTGTCAACTGAATAAAGTTACAATAAAAAATAAATATCATTTGCATCGAATTAACAAGTTATTGATTAACTACAAGGCACAAAGTGCTTTTCCAAGATTAATATATGTTCTGACTCCCACTAATAAAAAATTCAAATTTAGTATGGTCATTACAAATTCCTTGTCATGTCTTTTAGCCTCATTGATACTTCGATAGCCATTATGAATCTTATGAATAGAATTTTCAAACCTTACCTTGATAAATTTTTATTCATTGATGATATTCTCATCTATTCCAAGAATGAACAAAAACATGCCTATCATCTTTGTATTATCTTGTAAACTCTTTGAGATTATTAAATTTTTACAAAATTCTCTAAATATGAATTTCGGCTTATAAGTGTGAAGTTCTTGAGGCATGATCTCTTAAGATAGCATCCAAGTTAATTCATAGAAAATTAAAGCAATTCAAACTTAGCCTAGATCTTCCACTATATTTGAGATTCAAAACTTCCTTAGCATGGTTGATTATTATCACTAATTTGTGAAAAGCTTTTATAATATAGAGTCTTTATTGGTAAAGCTCACTTAGAAAGGAGTAAAATTTGAATGGTTTGATAAATATGAGAATAGCTTTCAATAATTGAAAACTTGTTTAACTTCTACTCTAGTTTTGGCACTTTTTTTCTAGATTGGGTGAATTTTTTATTTATTGTGATGGTTCTGAATTAGCTTTGGCTTATGCTAATGCAAAATGGGAAGGTAATTACATATGCATCTCAAAAGTTAAAGAAACATGAAGTGAATCATCTAATGCATGATCTTGAGATGACTATAATTGTGTTTGCATTGAAAATTTGGCACCATTATCTTTATGGAGAAACTTGCAAAATATATACTAATCACAAAAGCCTAAAATACATCTTCAATTAAAAAGATTTGAATATAAGGCAACATAAATGGATAGAATTAGTGAAAGATTACAATTGCATTATCCATTATTATCTAAGGAAGCTAAATATTGTAATTGATGCTTTACATAGAAAGTTGTTGGGAATCCTAACTAATATCCCAGATGAAGTTCAAGTAGTGATAGTTGCTCAAGTAGCAATTGAATTTGTATTGATGGAAAAAACTAAAGAATCATGAAAGCAAGATTCTCAATATTTGACATTGAAAGAAGAAGTGATAGCTAATCAAAATCTGAATTTCACAATTGATAAATAAGGAATAATCTTATTTTAGTAAAGACTTTGGGTTCTTGTATATGAGTTAAATGAGTTACTCCACCAAGCTCACTATTCTTTCTATACCATGCATCCGAGTGCATCCAAAATGTACCATGATTTGTGTTAAAACTTCTAATAGAAAAGAATGAAAAGAAACATACTTGATTTTATGTTAAAATGTCTTACCTGTTAATAAGTTAAAAATAAGTATTAAAATCCATCTAATCTAAATTAACTTTTTCAAATTTATGAATGGAAATGGGATATTGTGATCATAGATTTTCTTGTTAGTCCTTGTATAACTAAAAAATAATTTGATTTGATATGGGTGATGGTAGATAGATTAATCAAGATAGCCAATTTTATTCTAGTTAAAACTAGTTATTCCACAATTCAATATGTCTAATTGTATCTTGATAAGATTATTCCTTTGCATGGAATTTCTTTTGTTATTATCTTAAATTGTGGCATTCAATTTACAACTCATTTCTAATAGGCTTTCAGTAAGCTCTCAAGACACAATTACACTTTACACTGTTTTTATCCTCAAATAAATGGCCAATTTGAATATACTAATCAAATTTTGGAAGATATGTTATATACATGTACTCTCAAGTTTGAAGGTAATTAGGAGAAATACTTGCCTTTGATTGAATTTATGTATAATAATAATGACCAATCTTTCATAAAGATGGCTTAGTATGAAGCTTTATATAATAAGAGATATAGATTCCTAATAGGATGGTTTAAACTAGGCAAAGCCAAACTTCTTAACCTTGATCTTGTTTTTGATGCACTTGAAAGGCTGAAGATCATTTAGAAAATATTGAAAACTACTTAAACTTGTTAGAAATCATATAGGAATAAGAGAAAAAAAGAACCAGAGTTTCAAGAAGGAGGTATTATGTTTTTGGAAGTTGCCATGTTATGTTAGTATATTTCTAATTGCTCAATAAGTTGAATTTATTGCTTACTAGCTTGAATTACTAAATAAGTTGCATGTTATTCATCTAGTGTTGTTAATTTTGATGCTTTGAAAATATTTTCCTAATATTTCACATATTATTCAATATGAACCACTATATTTAGATTTAAAACGTTCATTTGACGAATGGCTAGCTGAAGTTTTGGATCTTCAAATTCGTAAGTTAAGATCCAAGGTGATTCTATTAATAAAGGTCCAATAGGAAAGGCATGGGATTAAAAAAGATACTTAAGAATCTAAAATTGAAATGAGGAAGAATTATCCATAGCTTTTTAGTAAGCCTCAAATTTAGACTATTTTGAATTTTTAATAATGAATGCCTAAGAATTCAATGATTAATTCTTTGAAAGGGAAGAACTATTACAATCTTGGAATTATAAAATTTATTTTATTTAATTATCTAGTCATTTTTGCAAACATATCATTAATTAGTAAAATGTTGTAAACAAGCTTACGATAAGTATTTAATATTAGAAAATGAAATTCAAACATGGAAACAAGTAAACTAAGTAAATAATAAAAATTATAACTAAAATAAGATGTATAAAGGAGATTTAGGATGATATTTTTCTAAACTACTTTTGATAGTCCTACAAATTATAAAAATGCACTTTTTCACTTTTAAACCTAATACATAGTCACACTTTTTCCTTTTTTTTCCCCTATTACCATCATCAACATTCCCCTTTTCACTATCTAAATCATAATTTTGTCAAATGGAATTGGAATCTTCAAGTGAGATTAGTTAATTCTCAAGGATTATCTATATATATTCTTTAATCAAGGTGTCACTCCATATATTAAGAGTTTTATAGGGTTGGATCTTCCTTTAATTGTTCAATCTTTCATTTCCTTCAACATAGTAGAAGGTAAGCAAATAATCTATTTACTTGACAATTGTGTGAAACTTATATGTTTTGGTTAATTTTATGAGATGATTTCTAAAAACTTTATGTTTAAAGTAAAATGTTATTATTGTGCTAAATATATGTTGTTATAAGCTAAAAGTATTGATAACAATTGCATAAAATATGATATATTAATTAACTACTGCTACATGGTGAGGTCTAAAGTAAATTGAATTGAGTTTCTGTGTTTTCAAGTGAATTTCTAGGAATTTTAAAATAGGTACTCAAATTTGTTATTCATGATTTTATTAAATTATTAGTTCATTTAATTATTGGATATTATAATATTAACAAAAGCTCTTATTAGTTTCATTTTATGATAATAAAAAAGGGTAAGAAAATTATGCATCAAATACCTTAAACTCAAATTTTTTATGTTTGAGTCATATGAAAATATTGAGAATTCTAATGATAAGTTTTTTACATATGTTATTACTTGAATAATTATTAGGCAATGTTCAAATAATATGATTTGGCTATCACATATATTTATTTGAATAAAATGTGATTTATGTTTGTGATTTTATTTATTTGTATAAAAAATCTTACATCTTTCTTTATTATTATTTGTTAAAAAAATTATATAATATGCCAAAGCTTATTTAGGCCTAATTAAGCTAATTTATTAGTTGGGCTTTAATTTTGAAAGCTTAACAAGCTTGAGATCGAACTTGAACCTATTTAATTACTCAAACTCAAGCTTGAACAAGTAAAAGTTTGGTTATTTTTTAGCCCTAATTGAATCCATGGGTTGAAAGAATATAAATAGAAAAAAACTAAAAAATAAGGAAAAATATAAAATATTCCCATCAATTTTCATATGATTAAATTTTGCCTCTTTTAATTTTAGAAATTTACATATCACTCTTTTGTATCATACAAAACTTAAAATTAATATTCATTGTCAACTTAATTTTTTATTTTATTAGATTACATAATTTTTTCATAAAATTTTTAAATAAGAATCATACTATTATATTATATTGGTTTCTTTCATCATTTTTTTGGTAAATAATTTTTATATTATATAACTAATAGAAATTAAATTAGATATATAGAATTTTAATCAAATATCAGAATAAATTACAAAATTATAAGTGAAAAATAATTAAAAAACTAATAATTTATAATGTTGTGATTTCTGCTTAAAATGTTTATAAAAAATATAATTTGATAAAATGATAAATGAAGTCAATAATGGGTATTAATTTCAAGCTTTATTAATTTAAGGGAAGTAATATCTAAATTTTTTAAATTAAAGAGGTAAAATCCAACCACACTAAAATATGAGGGAATATTTAAAATTTTTCCTATTAAGTAATAAATACTAATTGTATGGTTCAGTTTTGTGAGTAGCACTTTGCTACTCATAGAGGAAGATTTATGTTTTTGTGTAATTTTTTTTAGTTTTGGTTGTGGTTTTGCGTACCTTTGTTGGAGTTTTATTTTGCTTTTCTACAATGGAGTTTTGAGTTCTCTATTATTTTCATCCTAAGTATCTCTCATGAATGAAGATGATTATCGAGGCTTTGTGAACCTTAGTTGCATTGGTGTGTAAGTTTAGTGGTGGTCGTTTAATTCAATGATGGTTGGAGAATCTTGGCTCACTTAGCAACTCTCATCTAGCAATACGTTATATCATAATTTTAAACTGTGGTAGTAGTTATGATTGTGGTTTTGATACAATTAGCAAAATTATAAGCAAATATGGAAAAATATAGTCATCACATCGCAAAATTATGGAATATTTTGATTGTGATGTTGTTGACAATAGCAATATTGCATGCAATATTATGGTTACAATCCCAATTTAAATCTATATTATATGTAGGGAATGTCATTACTACATAACTGTGATAAAACACTGCTATATTGACATTAGTTAAAGTGAAAATCGACATATATAATGATACAATGATATTTTTCAAAATATTAGCTACTTATGCATGGGTTCAAATTAAAAATCAATATTGTTAAATTATAATATATTTTCTATCTCAATTATAGGTGAATCGACATCTAATAGAAGATAAAGTGTTAGTTAAAAAAATAAGGATATATTTACTATGTCGGCTTTTTACATAACAATAATGGCATATTGTTTTATTGTTATATAATACATTCATTCAATCATTATTTATTTTAAATGGTAAATTTGTAGTATAATTTTTTATTGTGATATATGATAATATTTTATTATTCATCATGTAAAATAAGAACCATTAATTGTAATGACACTTGGTTAAGGCATTTTTTTAAAAAAAAATTATAGTTTTACTATAATATAAAAAATTAATTTGATCTTTATTATATTTTAAACTATAAATTTGTAATATAATATTTTATTGTGATATATGATATTATTTTACTATTTAACATGTAAAAAGGTAGCCGTTGATTATAATAACACTTGAAAAAAGTGTTTTGTTTTTTAAAAGAAAATTATTGTTTTCCATATTAATTTTTATTGTTGTTTAATAAAAACTTACATGGTTAGAAAATTATAACTTATTGTATTATTTATTAGAAACCTGATGTTAAAAATGAAAGCAAACCCTTAGATTTGAAGATAGGGTTAAACATTAGACATGGGTTCCTATATACAATTGAAGTTAAAAGTTCGCACCTAGTGGCACTTTTATAATTATGTGTCAAACATTAGAGTCAATTTTATTGATAATCGATGTGGAAAAGTTTAGATGTCAACTGTTGTCATCAATATATCATCATCTTTGTTTCTTATATTACAAGCAAACTTCATTTACACGATAATTTGCTTTTCATTTGTGTGTGCTCTTTATTCCCTTTTTTTTGGGTATTTGTTCAGTGATTATGTGATGTCAATCTTCTATCATCTTTGAGCAATTACTTCACATTATTTGAGATATTTTTCTTGATTCTTTTATGCTTTCTGAGCATTTGAAGGCATTTGATTTGTGAAATATTTTTCATATTTTCAAGAATATTTCATGAAAATTTTATATTTCTATATTTGGTTCAAAATTTTATAAAATTTATCGAGGAATGTAACATTCCTAGAAATATCTTTACCTTAACTTTTCCTCTTAAAATATCTTTATAGAAAAAGGTGGGTATCTTAGTTTCTCATAAGATAGGAATATTGGTGCCGAAACAAAAAGATAATTTTACTATAATTTTTTATTGTACCTTAATTTTTCTTCTTGTTCACAATTGCAACCTTCATTTGTTCTTCCATCATTGTTGTCTTGCCTCCATATTTAATTGGAGTTTGCATGCCATCATTTGCCATTAGTAGTCAAAGAAGTAGTTTGTTATTCTTAATTTCAAAAGATTTAGTTAAAAAACTTTCTCGTGTATCACTTTATTTCTTTATATAATTTTAATTTTAGTTTGTTAATCATGGGATACAATTTTCTTGGTATTCACTTTATTTCTTTGTTTTGCGGAATGTTAATATCATGATTTGTTTCATCTTTTATCAAGAGGTTTGCTTTCTTAACTTTTGTTTGTGGAAGTATACACATTTCCTCTTCTTCATGAGTTTACTTTCTTAATTTTTGTTTGTTACTTGATCTTGCATTGTATTAAAAAGGTGATTTTGGTAAGAAAAAATGTGTTTTACTTAGTAAAATATTTGAAAAGTGACCTTTTTTAATCAGTGATCTAAATTTTGACAAAAATATTTTATATATCTGAAAGGTGATCCATTTTGAGTAGTGATTCAAATTTTTAAAAAAATATTTAAATATCTGAAGCGTTACCTTTTTTTAGTTTGATTTTGAAAATATTATGCAATAAATGCTAGTCGTCATGTCCAACCCCTTATTTTTCTTAGTTCTCTTTAAAAGTATTTTTGCTGCTTGTTTCCCATAACTAAATAACATAAAAATGGTGTCTAAATACAAAACTTGAATAAAACTGCAAAATCTTGAATCAACTAACTTCATGAATCCAAAGATAGTAAAATGTATGAATATAATGATTAGAAGGAATGAAAGTTTCAAATAACATTCTTCAAGGATTATTTGCATGTCTAAGACTCTATCTTTTCTAAGTGGTAAGTTTGGTGTAGCAGGCTCCTCAATAGTCATTGTTGAAAAATAGATGGTGACAACACTCTTGTTAGCCATTATGGTGGCCTAAATTCTCTAAATGTTTAATACATCAGTTCTTATGTATGACTTGTCATGCATTATGTCACTTCATTGTGTGGTGGAATTTATAATTTCGCAAATGTTTAAACTAGATGTAGATGCATAGTTTCAAGAATTGATCTAAACTTCTTCAAACTTGGATTTTTCAAACTTAAAGGATAGTTGATCATTAGTAGATAAGAGTGGTTCTTTAGTAGCAGTAAGCATTTACAAGCATTTCTTATCGTATCTTTACAAACTTAGAAAGAGGAAGAGAAAACTTGTATAGTTAGAATTTATACAGGTACTACTTCTTCATGGCCAAGAATTTTAGGGTGTGAAAGAAATTGACCATAATTTACTAGATTTGTTGTTAAAAGCCAAGGTCCTGTAATTATAGGCAATGTTGTTAGTTGTAAAGTGATAACACTAAAAATTTTGTATGATAATATTCATGGCAAACAAGATAATGGGTTAGTAAGAGCATAATTATAATGTTGTTGGAAAATAATTTGAATGCCAGGGATGGTTATGATATTTGAGTCATACACTCGTAGTGAATTAAATACTTTACACTTGAACAGACTATACAAGTACAAGCATTTAAGATAAATATCATATGTAACAAAATTAAAGTTTATTCTTGAAGGAGCCAAAGTCCATGTAGAGGGGAAGAGAAATGTAACGCAAACTCTTAAAAGTTACATCATCTAACTGATGCCATGAGCAATCCACCACAACCAATCCTTTCTTTTCTATCGAGGAGTAATCTTCTTCAGAGATGTATTGCTTTCTAATAAGACTGTTAATAAAAGTGTAAAAGATGAGGAGTGAAGAAAAAATTCTAATAAGCAATTGCTTAACAATTGCATGACTTTGCAATTTAGCAACATAAAACTTCATTTCATAATTTAAGAAGTTTACTTATTTATGGAATAAACCAACTAGTGCCATAAGTGTAGTAGCAAGAGAACAAAAGGCATGCACGTACACAAAATACATACATTAAATCATTTATTATGTTTCAATCAAAGAAATTTTAAATTATTAATTTATTAGGTAATTAAAATTTTTATTTATGTATTTTTAACTAAAATTTATGATTTATTACAATTAGTAATAAAAAAGAATATGGATATTTCTGAAAAATTAATATGATTCTTGGGAATATAAAGTGTAAACCAAATATGCGAATATAAATATATGCATGAATTTGAAAAAAAAATAATCTTAAGAATATTTATATTAAACTAAATATAAGAATATTAAATTCCAAAAAAAATTAAATTATAGAGAATCATATTTCTTGAAATGTACTATTTTAAAAAATGCAAGATTTCATGAACAAAATACTCTTTTTGAGTTTAGGTTATAGTTTTTAGGATTAGATAGTTAATATTGTCATTTATAATTAAAAAGCTTTTATTTTCTACTTTGAAATTACTTTTCAATGGTTGTGAATATGATTTAGACTTGTTATTTAACATAAAGAGTTATGTACCTAAATTCATATCCTATTTTATGTTCCTATTTTTGAAAATATCATTTTTAATTGAATGCTATGTTTTTGGAATAACTTTTTATGTTTGTGTAACTCTATTAGGAACTGATTTAAATTTATTATGGATTAAGTTTTGTTTTAGGATCAAATTAAATGTTATAAAATAATTTTTAATTGTTCTTTATTATTTAATTTATCACATATATGTGCTTGGAAACTTATAAAATATTACTTGGCAAATAAGTTAAATATTTATGTTTGTTTTGTTATAACTCTTTAAATAGTAGTGACATAGATTCTAATTCCAATAAAAGTTGTAACAAAAGAAAGAGCATTAGGATTTTACAATTGTAAAGGACATGATCATCAAGAATGTCAAATGAGAGAGGTTAAGAGTGAATTTTAATGACAAGGGCTAGACATGTAGGCCTAGTGCAATCAATTTCCATAACTACATTAGGTTATTAGCACACATGCGCTAAGGTTATTAGGAAATGGCACTAAGTGCCAAAAGACATCAAAGAGAACATTTAGTAGGATATATTCATAAGAAACCTTAATATTTATCTTTATTTCATTTTTAACATATGCATAACAATCTTTTTAGATTACTTATGCATAAGTGTCATTCATGCGTGCATTGCCTTGAAAAAACTTTCAATATGCTTGAGGGGCACCTAGAACATGTTCGGTAGGTGATGGGAAGGATGTGGAAGGACTTTAAACATAATTTGGCCAAGGACTACATCTTTAAAACAATAAAGAGTAATGAAAGTCCCCTTAAAAAATATTAATAGATTGATCCTAAAACATGACAGACATTGTGGAAATATGCAATGGGGATAAGTTTCAGGTAAATGTGGCTATCTCATTGTTGTCTTTGTTCCATTATTGATAATGAGTCCATCTTTTTATCACTTGTTTTATTTGTTTGGTAACAGGCTTAAAGTGTAAAAAATAAAAGAAATCAAGCCAAAAACACCTATGAGTATAGGTTATTTTAGGGCGAGTATAAGAAGTTAGAGGAGGATATTATAAAGGAAAGGCTACAAGTTGCTATTGAGGTTACTAATCAGCTTACTAATAAAGCATATACCTTTGTTCCCCTCATACCATGCCATAAATTATGGGTGAAAGCCATCAACTATCAAAGTGAATACATAAGTGAGGAAAGTTAAGAGGTTATTGAGTAAATAATAAATAATGTTATTATTTTATTTATCAATTACAAAGTCTATTATTTAATTATTAGCACATGAATAATCATGTTTGATTATATTGTACCAGGATAAGCTTGTGTATCAAGCCTCACTAGGAAACTTTTAAGTAAAAAGGAGATAGGTATATTGATATTATTCTAGGAACTTAAGAGCATCTTAGATATTTTAGGGGTGTTGGAGGATCCGTAGGCTTTAAGACCTACTTTAGGAGAGCTTTAAAACTTCCTCATATTGGAAGACTATCAGATAAAGATATCAAGGAATTAAAAGCATAAATCATTGCTAAGGTGGCAAAGAAAGTGAAAAAAGAAGTTACAGAGCAAATGAGGGCCATGTTCAAGAAAGAGGGCATGAAATTAGTTGCCACCTTGTAAGAGAAGGATGACGTATAGATGCTGACCTTTACAACATCACAAGGCAATTACTAGCCTACTAACCCCAACTTTTTCGCCTAACTACTATAAATAAATATTTGTCACCCTTCTACTTATTGCAAAGTACTTTCAATAATGTTGTAGTTTTATTTTGATTAATTAATTAGTTTATTTATCCTTATAAGGTGGATATAGATGTCTATTTATGGTTAGTGCTAATGACATCACTTTCCTAGATGGCATGCTTTATAACCTTGCACTATTAGAGAACCAATGGAAGGTTGTGATAAATGTTATCGAGGAAGGCATAATTAAACTGCTATTATTGATTGATGAAGTGATCATAAGGACCTTAGTGGTTAGTACCTAACAGGCTTAGCAAAAAACCTTAATTACATTGTGCACAAAAGTGAGATTTTCCTTCATTTAAAGTTCCTTATTTTTGATCAAATACATATTGCCTATGTTCTTAATTTTTATACTTTTCCATAATTCATTTTAGGTATCTCAGCTAAGAAAAACAAGTAAAAGACTGCCAAATGAGGATAAAGACACTGATGATAAGTCAAAAGAACCGAAGAATTTGATAACTCATCCTCAATAAACCCCTAAAAAGGATAAATCTCAATAAAAGCTCTAATTTATTATATATGGGATGCATAAAACAAACATTATAATACTACATATAAGAAAGGATATTGTGGAACAAAAACATAACATTAACTTGTCCAAAAAATTCATCCCATATCTTTTAAACATGGAGGAGGTAAATGTTACTTACATGGATATTTAGATTAGGTATGTTAATCTTTACCCTTCAAGTTTTTCCTTTATATATATATATATATATATTAGACATTATGAAGCTGAGCTTATGTAATATCAAAATGATAGATACTTTCATCATGTTAATGAGGATATGGATTTAGGTTCCTATTTTAGTTTCTTAGATCCATACTTCACTCAACAAGTAGGGCATGTGCTCAAGGAATGCTCTAAGTACATAGATGTAGCCACCTTAGTGGATAAGAAGTGACAATGCTATATGGCACCATATTGCAAAGGGTATACAAGTGCAAAGATGATTACTTTATCTTTGGCTATATTTTTTTATCCATTTTCTTACTTTTATATTAATAATGTTATAAATGCCATTATATACTTATTGTATTCTATTTGAAGGACAAGAGACTTGTTAGGGAAGGCTTATAATAGAAGATATTTTATATAAACTTTTAAAATACTTACGACCAAGTAAATATATCAAAAGTTTACAAAAAAAGAAGTTAAACTTGCTTACTTACTGTAGTAATTGAAGGTTAAGCAAATTTAACTAACATTTAACACAAACATTTCTATAATTTCTAGCTTAAAATCACATTACAATTCTTAGGAAAGTATTTTTCATTTGCAAAAAAAAATTTATTGCAGCAACCTTGAACTAAAATATGTTAGGAAGGATTTACTTCAATGGTGCTAATGGTGAAAGAGCTCTTATTACAATATTTGTAAAGTAAATAATTAAAAGAGTGAGTTTAAAATTCAATAAATAAACAATTTACTTATCATTATATGTATAAGGGTATTACAATAACCTTTCTATTTAGATAATTCCTTATTCATATATGAATACTCATATTTAACAATATATATAATATAAATGAATGAATTAAATAGGAAAGTTTTTAAATCTTCTTATGCCTCCTAATCTATCTCATCCTCTCACAAACATATCTTTGTTCTTTTAGAGTTTATCTTGTTCTTTCACAAATATTTTTCCAGATCTAATTTATCTCATAATTCACGTATATCATCTCTTTTTTTTCATATTTTATTACATAATCATATCCCATTTTTGGATTCTAACATCAAAAATCAAATATAACAACATCCATATGCTTAATATGTAATTATAAGATTCAAATAATTTCATAAAATATGTAAAACTAGAGATAACATGGTGATATTCATCTATGTAGTTAACTATAGGAGTCTAGAGGCAAAAATTAGCCTTCATAGTTGACTATATTCATTAGAGGTGTCAAAATATATTAGATTTAATGGGTTAACTTGAGATTGGTATAATTTTGCTTAGCTTGAGATTAAAACTAATATGAAAAATGATAATAGTGGCTGGACTTGATAAGAGATCAGGATTAATTAGCTTGACCTAGTAAAGGACTAAAATACGTAAATATTAGCCTGTCGGGTTATTGAATTAGTCCGTTAGGTTATTTGATTAACCCGTTAATTTAGTAATGGTAGTAATTAATAAATAATTAATTTATTATATATTTAATTTTTATATATATTAGAATAATAATTTTTCCATATTAAAATTATATATATGAGCAATATTAAATAATTTCTAATACTAAAATTAATAAATTTATATATTTAATATTATCAATATACACTATATAAGTTTATCAAATAAATAATTATATTAAAATTTAAATTAGTACTTTTATATTAAAAATTTGAATTATTTAAAAATTTTAAAAAAATTTTGATATTAATTTTAAATATATTATATGCATATATACAATAAAATATTATTATTTATATACAATATTATATTAAATATAATATTATTGTTATTGACAAATATTATTTACATATACTATAATGTAATATTATATGATATAATATTATTATTTACATATGTAATATAATATATTAAATCTATTATATACATATATAATATAATATATTATTATTTATTTATTATTATTATATATAAATTAGTATATTATTTTCATTAATATAATTATTTATTTATATATATTTAATAATATATAAATTATCAATATATATCTAATAATATATATTAATTTTATTAAATAAAATAAATATATAGTATAAAATAAACAAATAATATAAATTTCTTGATTAGTATAAAATTCAAGTAGTTTTATTAAAAGTATATATTATTACATATAAATTCACACATTTACAATATTTTAATAATATATATTTATTTTCATATATAACATATGTGACTCATTGGCATAAATAATAAAATTTTAAATAAAAATATTAAAATATAATTATACTTAATAATAATAATAATTAGATTTTATTTAATTAATTATATAAAATTAATAATAAACAAACAACTAATATGATAATAATAATAAAATATAACATGTTATAAAATCCTCTTGAACTTATTTAGTAAATGTCAACTAGGAACTAGAATTATATTATATAATATTATTTACATGTATTATTATTTTTATATGATATATTGGCTAGGAATTTTATATTATATATTTATTTTATATAATATAATATAATATTATTATTTAGGTATCATATAATATATTAAATATATTATATACATATATATAATATAAAACATTATTATTTTCTTTTTTATTATTTATAAATTATTATATTTTTTATTAATATATTATTTATATTATTATTTACTTATATATATTTAATAATAAATACATTGTTAAATATATTTATTTTTATATATAATATTTTAGACTTGATCAATATATATTTAATAATATATTAAATAAAATAAATATATAATATAAAATTCTTGAGTAATATAAAATTCAAATTATTTTATTAAATGTATATATTATTAGATTCAAATTCATAGGTTTACTAGATTTTAATAATATATATTTATTTTCATATATAATATATATAACTCACTAATATAGATAATAAAATTTTAAATGATAATAATAAAATATAATTATATTTAATAATAATAGTTATTATATATTTTAATTAATTAATGATGTAAAATTAATAATAAAAAATAATTAATATGATAATAATAATAAAATATAACGGGTTATAAAACTCACCCAATAAATGTTGACTCGAGATTAGTATTGTAGTATCTTAATTTGGATCTGACTTAGTGAAAAAATAGCTTAGTTTGAGACTAATTCAATATATAATTTTTGCCTGTTGGATTAATTTCGTAGGGTTAGATTATTTCATTTTAATAGAGCTAATATTCATCAAGAGGGCAACTTTAAAGGTTATGGTTGACTATATAATCAATTATAAGTATTTAAAGAGGAACCCTTTTCAGATAGTCAATTATGTATTTGACTATAAGCCCTCTAAGAAAAACTCTCAAGGTTATAGTCGGCTATAAGCTCGAAATTTATAGAATTTCAACATTTTGTCTATTTATTTGGTAAAATTCCATCAATCTATCATCATACACATTCCAAACCCAAAATTCATCACAAATCAAGCCTCTATACTTATTTTCAAACTATAAACAACAAGAAACACATACCATATCAAAGTTTATACCATTTAATCATTAACTTCCCAAATTCATCATTTTAACCTCTTTTATCATCAAATTGCATAAAACTAAACTAGTTTAAGTAAATTGTTCACTTATCTAAGTATGACGGAAATGGAAGAAAACTAGAATGATAGTTGATTTGCTTTATTTATCCAAATTCAAAGAGTTATTCCCTTTAGCTAAAATTCCTTAATTCCTTTATTCGAAATAAAATTTGAGAAAACTATCACCTAAAAGCTTTAATTAAAGAATATTTACCTTGATTTGACTAAAAATTGTTAATGATTAGCTAAAATTGATTACTTGTCTAATTGGAATTTGTTAAAAGAAGTTGAATGTAGAAGTATAGTTGTAGGAAAAGTTTAAAAAGGTTAAAGGCAAATTAGTTATTAAAGGGTTAAACTAAGGGCAATAATGAAAAATTGTTTTAAATCTTCTCTATACACCTTTACTTAATTATAATTACACTTTAGACTTTATATAATTTAATTCCTTCTATTTATAACACTTTAAAAGATTACTGGGCATAAATCATAGTATGTTAAAGGCAAAAGCTTATAAGTATTAAGGTATAACAAGATAAAATAAAGAATGCGCAAAGAACAGGTGGATCAAAGTAGAAGAAAATGAGAGACTTTGGGAAAAGTAATTATGTATGTCTTGGATTATTAAATATTTAAAATATTTTATGAAGACTTTAGGAAAAAATAATTTGGAAATTTAAGATTCCAAATCTTGTATAAAGTAGAATATGATTGTGTTAGGCTATCATGACTCACCTCATCATGATCGATGTGGATCCCATTACTAGTAACCATAAGCCTTACTATCTATATGATATCATTATATAAAGATAATTAAAGATTCATTTATTTAAACCATCACATTTCATTTGTCCAAAATAATTTATAATAAATTTCAATTATCATGTGTTCATGTATTTAAAGATCTCCTCAAAAGTTCCCATTGAACCCATTATGCTAATTTCCTATCTTTTATCTATGGTTGCTCTTGGTATAATGTTACTCTTTAATTTCTGGTGGTGGTAATCGAGCTTCACCCTGATCACCAAAAAATATTTTTAAAGCAAAAAATAATGAGACTTGAAGTCCTAATAAGGATATAATTTACATATATATATAGTTATCAAACAAAGTATAACATAATTACTAATAGCAATTACCAAATAGAGCATACAATATTTAAACAATAGTAGTGATTCCACCTTGTGCCTTTTGCAGTCACAATTCTAACCTTGTTTCTCTAAGTATTTTATTAGTCATAATTCTAACCTTATATCTCCCGATGTTGCACTAATCATGAATTAGTTATCCAGATTTTGCATGATTCAAATTATTAATTCAATTTCACATTTAATCACATTAAGGTCACATTTATTCAGCCACACAAACTAACATAAACTATGTATTTGTTTATACTAATTAATAAATAATTATTCATAATCACATTATTTCTAGATCATATGAGTATGATTTAAGCATTTGTCTTTAATTTAGTGCTCTTATATTGCATTTTGACATATAAATCATAGGTACTTGAGCACAAACTCAAATACTATGAAGCAATAACATAAGGACATATATAGGTACTCGAGTATAAGACTTGAATACAAGGCCTTGACATAGCCAATATTGAAGTATTATACTTGACTACTAGAAGGTAGAAATCATGAGTATTTTTAGCACTTGAGTAGGGTACTTGAATACTAACTCTTGAGTTCATATTCAAGTAATAAGTATTATTTAGGATTTTCCAAAAATTCAATTTGAAATTATAAGGAACCTAGTAAAATTCCACCCAACCGTTCATACAACAGAGTAGTGTTAATTCCTAGTATATCACACTTTATATGACATGCTTCCAGCTCTTATATTTCCATTCTAATACAACCAAGTCTCACATAACTAAATCCATTAAGAGTCCAAGTAGTACATTAGTGGTTAGAACCAGAAATAACATTTACATGCAATTTCTGGAGAGTGAACTATTTATTGACCTCCTATTGTGTAGATGAAGATAAAGATGTATGGAAAGAAAAATTGAATAATCCTAAGCCTATTCTAAATGAACATAAACCATTAACCTAAGAATCCTTAATTTTAATAAAAATATCCTAAAGGCTTAAAGAAAGAGGACCTAGAAGGGTTATCTTATTTTGACAATAGTGTAAACAATCCTTGGAAATTTCTTAAACAATTTTTGTAGAGAGTTGGAATAAGGGTGGAGAGTTGAAGATTAGGAGGGTTGAAACTTCTAGTAATAGAGAAGAAATGAGAAAAATTTGGCCTTAGATATTCCTTTTTACTATTAAGAGCACTTTTATTATTATATCATTTAAGTAGGGGTATTTTTTGAAAGTGTATCCCTGAATCTCCCTTACTCATCTTATTTTAATTCTAACTTCACACAACACTATAATTAATCTAATTATACTTATCTTTATATTTATATTTCATTTTCTATTATTAAATATCTACCTTAATTCTTTCCATAACTTTCTAATTATTAGTATATTTACTAAATTACTATTTTAAAAATTAAAATAGAATTTTACAAACTTAAAGGTGTAACATAGGGAAAAATTAAAGTTGTTGAATGAAGAATAAAATAAGGGAATTAAGAAGCAATTTAGGATTTGGCATGTTATACAGAATTTCTATGCACTTAATAGTATTTTGCTTATAACTTAGGATAAAAAGCTTTGATTGATAAATTGTAAAAATCTATGAAAAGCTAACATCTGTGGCTTCAATGTGTATGAATTCTATGACTTAACTTTCACTTAATTGATATTAATTTTTTAAAAAAATTAGGAAAATTCCAGATGTCATAGCATTAACCTATTTTTAGCATTTTGCTTATAATTTTAGGGACATTTGAATTGACATAAAACTAATGCAATTAATTAAGGGAAAGATAGGGATGTTTTGTGTTAAGTAGGGCTATTGTTGCTGCTGTGTTTGAATGGCTTGAATTTTAGCAACCATCTACTTAAGTAGGGTGACTTATTCCATCAGGTGAGACACTTAAGTTGTCAAAATTTACTTAAAGTGTGCTGTAGTTGTCAGTGATGCCATCGTTATTGTAGAATTCTCTAGCCCTAACCCATATACTTGATCTTTCTTTGAACCTTCAATTATCTCTGTTCACAAGTCGAGGTCAAAAGGGTTAACCATTTGATCCCCAATAGATAATCCCTTTTCATCCATCCCTTGTATCCTAGCTTGAGTAAGCTTTTCCTTCTTCTTCATAAAAGCCCCTTACACATAGTTGGACAATTAATTAATTATTTAGAATAAAAAAATTAAGTTAAATGAAATGTCAATTTACTTACATAAGACTATGCAACTCTCGATGACAACCATTATTAATCCGTCTCTATGAGATAAGTGTGATAAAAAAATTCATCCATAAAGTAATTAACCTTAATCTTAACAATTTATGTGCACAAGAATGAAAAAAGTTAA
Source organism: Sindora glabra (assembly GCA_020226215.1). Lineage (NCBI taxonomy): Eukaryota > Viridiplantae > Streptophyta > Magnoliopsida > Fabales > Fabaceae > Sindora > Sindora glabra. The sequence goes on along the minus strand of CM035227.1, from coordinate 88,026,282 downwards.
AGCAATTTTTATGATACTTAAAACTATATAAATTAAATAAAAATACAAACAATAAAAGTTAAAGATGACTTACCTACCATGTGAAGCCAATGCTTTACTATTGGAATAAAACATCTTTTGCGTAGGGATAACTGCTACCCATTTATATTTAAAGCCCTATTGCTTTTACTTTGCTGAGATTTTTAGATGAACTTGGGGTTCTCCCAATATTTGCAAAGTTCCTTCCATTTTGCATCCCTAATCCAATTAGGCTAAAATGGTTTCTTTTTCCTTACCTCATCCATGATGCCATTGATTTCTAGAGAAACCTTGTGGTTGAAATTTTTTTTACATTTATTGCTCATAAGCAGGGTTTCATGTGTAATACTTTTACAATTTAAAAAAAAAATAGAATTATTAGCCAATGAGAAAAAAATTATAACAAATTAAGTGCAATAATAGTTGAAAAAACAAATTAATAAGTACCATAAACTCATCAAAAAAATCCTCAAAGAGGACTTCAAAATTGATAGTGAACTGGGTTGTACACCTTTGTATTTGTTCTTTATGATGTGAGTAAGTGACTTGATGGGCTTCCTGGTGGGGAAGAATCTAATACAAAAATCAATGATAAAGTTAATTACCATATTATTATACTTTAAAGATGAAATTCAAATAAACAAAATATATTAAAAATAATTACATACTCACCCCTTTAAGGCATGACACTTTTGTTGGGACTAAGTTGGTTAGGAAGTGGGGGGATCCTAAATGCCCTAGATGAAGATCGTAATGTTAGGGTGAAACTTGCAACCATAGGGGACTATTGTTGTATAGCCTTAATTGGTAAAGGTTATGATGATGGTGGCTAAGTCAATCCTATACTAGCATTGGGTGTAAGCACAAATGTACATCTAAAAGGAGTGAGTGGATGGTGATATCCTACTATCGAGAATAGGATTGCCTCATCTTGATTGAACATTTAAAAGTTTCTAACTAATCATTAAATAATTAACTTAATAAAATTCATTGAGCATTTAATATTAATTATTGTAATTAACTAAGTTAAATTAATTAAATATTCAAAATCACCTATTCTAATTAAATAAATTAATTAAATAATTAGCTAATTAAACATTTCTAATTAATCATTAAATAAATAAGTAAATTAATTAATTAATAAAATTAAATATTCTAGCTAAGCAAATAAATTAACTAAGTAATTAACTAATTAGACGTTTCTACAATTCCCTAAATAAAAAATTCTAAATTTCTAAAATTAACTCTTCTTATTAAATAAATAAATTAACTGAGTAATTGAGTAATAAATTAACTAATTAAATATTTCTAATAAATAAATAAATAATACACTAAATAAAAAACTAAAATTTACTATTCTAATTAAATGAGGAAATAAAGTGTGCAATTAAGTGAATAAATTCATTAAATATTTCTAATTAATGGTATTAAATAATTAACTAAATTATATAACCCTAAACATATGAAATTAACTATTTTAATTAAGTAAATAAATTAACCTAGCATCAAATTATTCTAATTAGCATAGCCTTTCTAATTAACTAAATATTTAAAATTATTAAAACTATCAAGCCTTTATGCTTAAAATATTAATGAAACTAATAAGATTTCTAAATCAATTAAATAAACTAAATATTTGTAAATAAATGAAAGGAATAAACTACAAGTCTCTGTTCATGTATAGAGAAAGGGAAAGAAAAGGGGCTTTTATAAGACTGTAAGTCAAAATTGCACAAAATACTAAAAAAAATGTTAAAATTAATTACTACAATTAGTAAATAAAATAATAGAAACAATTTAGTCAGTTTAGAATTTGTAATTTTACTTCTAAAATGTAAGATTGAAGCTGTACAAACTTTAAGAACTCTAATACAAGCCCAGAGAATTTGAAAAAGTAAGGAAGAAGAGGTTATGCGTGCTATTTCATAGTGTTCGTACTTTTCCAATGGAGATTTGTTGGAAACAGTGATGATATGAACATAGAAAGTCATGTCATGTTTCTAATAGATTTCTAATCGATTGCTGATAAAAATGAATTCATTAGAAGCATCAAGACTTTCGAATTTGGCTGCGCAAATGGATTTTCAACGGACAATTTCCATCGGGAATCCTGTGATTTTTAATAGTGATAATCATATTTTTTTTAATTTAAATAATATATATTGGCTTTCATTTTTTCATACGCTCACTTCCATTTTGTTTTATTCAAATATATAGTATCAAGAATCTACTTCCATTTCCTTTTCTTTGAACATATATTATCAAAAATCTTTAATTCAAGTGATATTTTATATTTTCTAAAGATTTAATTTTATTTCTTTTTTTATTCAAGATTTAATCATTAATAACTGATGGTTTAATTATTTCTATTATTAATTTAAAAAAATTAAATGTATACTTTTAAAAATAAAAATTTTAAAATATAATTAGATTAAATGTCATAAAAAGTAACTGTAATCTATCCTAATATCATTTCTAAGAGTGGGTGTACATCTATGTATAAATGTGAGTGGAATTTATGATTAAAAAAATTAAATAATTTTTTAGGTACCGTTTCATGCAACAAATAAGTTAATTTATAACTTATTAACCTAGTTAATAAGTTATAAACTAATCTCTAGAGGTATTTCTTACACTAACTTATAAGAACTTATAAGTTACCCCAAATAACTTATAAGCTTATAAATTTTGATTTAATAAGTTAATTAGAGTAACTTATAACTTAAAATCTTTTTAAATCTATCATTATTCTTTTTATTAATTTACAACCTAATATAAATTTAAATAATTTTTATAAAATATAATTATAAAATATAATATAAATTTAAATAATTTAAGTAATTATAACTTTATAATAAATAATAAAATAAAAATTATAAAAATAAATAAATATACAAGTTTATAAAATATAATTAATTAAATACTAAAAATTATACTTTTATTTTAAACTTTTAAATTACATTAATATAATTTAATTGTTAGATAAATATAAATTATTTTAATTATATATGTATTTCTATTAATATGTCATTTTACAATTTCAGCTAATTCAACAACTAATTTTACGAAATACTTTAGTTAACTTATCAGTTACCAGTTATAAGTTATTAACTATTTGTACAAAACGAAGCTTTAGTCATTTCTTACATATGCAAATAAATCTTCAAGATTTTTATTTTCATAATTTTAAATTACAATAATATTATGTACAATGTTGTTGTGCTTATTTTACAATCTCCACTTTTTAAAATTTTGCTATGTAATAATTGCTTATTTTAATTTTCGTTTGTGCACATTTTTACTGATTGTAACCTAATCATAAATAGAAGACAAAAATACCAGATTACGATTATTTTATAAATATTTTTTTTTACCGTAGTTTTGAAATAAATTACCAAAATACGCAAAGTGCCATTTTGAATGGCGTCCGAGGGCCACAGAAGCGCCATCCGACTTGGCGCCACTAGGCTTGCAGGTGCTTTGGAGGCGCCATTCAAAGTGGCACCTTCCATTTGGAGGCACCATTTGAAGAGGTGCCCCCGCCCCCATTGTTTGAATTTCCCCTCGAGGCGCCATTTCAAGAGGTGCCCCCGCCCGATTTAAATTTCTGGGAGGTGCCATTTCATGTGGCGCTTCCTCCCCTATAAGCACCCACCCCTTCTTCACTTTGCACCCACACACTTCACAGCCACACCCTAAACCCTCACAGCCTCTCTTCTTCCCTTCTTTCTTCGTAAACCTTGCAACCACTCTTTGCAGTTCCTCTTTCCTTCTGATCTTCTTTCAGCTTTTCCTCAATTAGTATTTTTATAATTTCTGTATTTTTATTATAATTTTTATTTTATATTGATTATTATGATTTATGATGTAAAATGATGATCTAGGATTTAGAAAAAAATTTGTATAAATTTATATAATCTGTAATAGTTTATGATTTTTACTGCTTAGTATTTTTATAATTTCTATATTTATATTATAAATTTTATTTTATGTTAATTATTATGATTTATGATGTGAAATAATGATCTAGGATTTAGAAAAAATTTGTACAAATTTAAATGATTTGTAATAGTTTATAATTTTTACTGGTTAGTATTTTTATAATTTCTATATTTATATTATAATTTTTATTTAATGTTGATTATTATGATTTATGATGCGAAATGATGATTTAGGATTTAGAAAAAATTTGTACAAATTTATATGATTTGTGATAGTTTGTGATTTTTATTAGTTATTATTTTTATATTTTCTATATTTATATTATAATTTTTATTAGTTATTATAAGAATATATTTTTTAGTGTGAGAAGAAATTTTATTTTATATTAATTATTATAATTTATATTATGAAATTATGATATAAGATTTTGAAAAAATTTGTACAAATTTATATGATCTATGATAGTTTATGATTTTAAAAGAAAAATAAAGGGGATAAAGAAAAGTGTCTTAAAATAAAATTTATGATTTAGGTAAAAATTATTTTTAGATATTTTTAAAATATAAAATTATTTAGGATATAGGATATGATAAAAATAAGATTATTTTTATTGTATGTTTATTATTACGAGAATATATTAGCTTATTGATCAATATTTTTAGGTTAATTCTAAAGTAATATATGTTAAAATAAATAAATATCAATTGAGGGTTTAGTGTAAAGTCTTGATATGTTATGTAGTATTTCTATTTACTTTATCTTTTTTATTGTACTATTTTATTATTATTTTTTGTTAACTCATGGTATTTAAACCATATACACTAATTTTTTTTAGCAGTAAGATATACAATTTTTTAATTATAAATGTATTTTATATAAATTATATAATTCATTCAATTAAATAATTTATTATACAATCAATTTTTTATTACTTTATACCGTACATATTGTTTATTTCTTATTTACTCTACTGTATTCTTTTTATATCTATTCTTATTGTTTATGATTTAAAACATCAACATCATTAATTAATATAAATATAATAAGTTATAATTTTTTAATTTATTACAATATTTTAAGTAAATTAAAGCTTTAATATACATTTTATTAATAAAAATAATTAATTTCATATTATATTTTTTAAAGAAATAGTTAGTAATTAAATTAAATATTATTTGTATAAATTTTTTAAAATTTTTGTTGATGATAATTTTTAAATATTATATTTTAAATTTAAAATACATCAACTAAGAGTTCTTCAGGAGTTTACAGTTTGTACATAATTTTTTCTTCATTTCATGTACTTTGTTGAATTTTTTCTTCTTTATTTCTTGAACCATTCTGTTAAAAGTTCAAATGCAATATATTGAATAATATAAATATAGTAGAATTTAATTTTTTTTTACATAAAATTATTTTTAAGGATCAAATATTTTTTTTTGAAAAATTCATGTTATGAAAAGTGCTAATTGAAATAATTAATTATATATTTCAGTTTTAATAAAAGTATTTAAGAATAAAAATTAATTATCTTTTAAAATTTATTAATATTTTCTTGATATAAAAATTCAAACACTATATTTAAAATTGAATATACATCAATAAAATTATATAAATATTGTTATTTTTATTCCTTTAATATATTGTCTTGCAAAATATATTTAATTTAGCGTGAATTTTGCATAATTTTTTGATTGAAACAATAATATCTAATAACTTTTACTTAGAGATTAAAGTTATTAAATTATTTAAAAAAATTTTCTTTCATGCAGAGGCTTCTTTTTGTTTGCGTCTCCTAATACTTACCGATTAGTATTTTTATAAATTTTGTGCTTATATTATAATTTTTATTAGTCATCATGAAATTTTTTTTATATTGGTAGAGAAATTTATTTAGAATATTATGATATAAATAATATAATTTTTTTATTTTATATTAATTATTATGGTTTATGATGTGAAATTATGATTTAAGATGTGAAGTTATGATTTATGAAAATTTTGTAGGAATTTATATGTACTATGATAAGTTGTGCTGTTAAAAGAACAACAAATGAGATAAAGAAGAATGTCCTAATATAGGTTTTAGGACCTAGGTGAAAGTTATATTTAGAGAATTTTTTATATTTAGAGAATTTTTTCATGTAAAATCTTAATATATCATAAGAGAGATACTAAAAATAAAATTTTAAAAATATGTGAATGTAACTAGAAGCCTTAAAAAATAGGATATTGTTATTGAAAATATAAATTTTTTTCTATTTAAATAGTAAATATTATAAATGCAAGAATAATAAACGTACTCGAAAAAATTATACTGTATATAGGTTTATTCAGAAAGCATTAAAATATATATGGAGGTATTGCAAAATAAGTATTAGACGAAGTCAGTGAATGTAAAAAAGAATTCATGACTGTAATAATAAAAAAATACAAACAATAATGTGTACATAATTTTGGTTGCTATTTGGTAGTAGGTGTGAATGGAGAAAAATGCTGTGAAAATAAAAAATGTAGTGTATTAAAAATGTTAATCAATTTAATTAGTATAATTTGTGCATAATAAACAAAAAAAATGACAATTGAAAAAGATAAACTAAACCATAGATAAGATTATATAGCCAAATATTATATTAGTTTTGGAAAGAAATAATATTTGCTTGGCCGAAAAAATTATCCTATTATTACGTAGTATTAAATAAATATCTTGCAAAAATAGTAATACATTCCGTTCATTTTTACTTATAATATTAAATACTAGTACATTCGTTTATAAGAACAAAAATTGTATATAAGACTATGTGTCAGTTGTGGAGGTACAGTGAATGTTTTGCAGCTAAAAGTAACAAGATGAAAAAAAGTTTAATTGCTTTTATATATTCAAATGGTACAATGATTGAGGGATCAATAGGGGTAATGTACGATGGACCTCCCCCAAAGGCATTGAAATTAAGAGGATGCAGCACTATGGATGTTTTGCAGGAGAGAATTCATGCCCGACTGAAGCTTCATGAAGATCAAACTGTGGGGAAAATTGTTTACAAGTTTCCATAGCATCAAACAGAGGCTCAATATATGGCATATGAATTGGATGACGATGAAGACTTGGCATGTGCCATAGCAAGTTACGAACAACATCCGACGATGACAGCAATGGAGTTGTACGCGGAGGTGATCATATCCGAACTGCACGCTGCCAACTTGGGTTCACAAGAAAGAGTTTCAATAGCTAGATCACCTGTGGTTCCAACGGCTAATGTCAGTACTAGTTGTTTGATGGTGCGGGAAGGCCTTCCTTACACGGGTGGAATCGAGTTCCACATTTCTGATAGTTATACTCCTGCATTGGATTCATCTGTTACAGGTGTTTTCCCGAGAAATATATCACATACCATGATGGGTTCAACAAGTGCCTTACCGGTTGTAGAGGAAGAATCCACTGATCTTATATTCATGAATGCCTACCTTGAGTCTGATTTTGAGGACGATGAGGTGTCTTGCAGTAGCGATGATGATCATGACACTGATGACGAAGAACGTGCAACTACACATGGAGACAGTGTTGCAACGCGGCGAGTGAGGAGTGATGATGCTGCACAGACATCATGTGGTGTCCCTCAAGCTGCTGTCTTCTCTCACATTGATTGGGATGCCATAAGGAATCCTAATAAATTTTTGAAAATAATGAAACCAAGCTATGATTACAGCATGGAGGACTTACAGGTTGGACAAGAGTTTGATTGCAAGGAGGCATTAATTGTTGCAACCAAGCATTACCACATTAAAAGGCACCACAATTATTACGTGGAGGAGTCGGATACTAGAAGATTGAGTGTGAAGTGTGATAATTATGGGTATGAATGCAAATTCCGCCTCAGAGTGACCAATCTAAAGAATTCTAATACATGTGTTAATGCCAGTTTGACACAGGATCACAAGTCTCTTAACTCTGAGTATATCAGTTCCTTGATACTGGAGATGATTAAAGTAAAGCAAGATGTTCCAATCTCGCTTATACAAGAGAGGGTGGAAGGCATGTACGGGTATAAGATTTTGTACAGAAAAGCATGGAAGGTAAAACAAAAGGCAATCGTCAAGGTGTATGGTGATTGGGATAAATCATATGAAGTGCTCCCCAAATGGTTAGATATTTTAGGCTATTGTGACCAAGCTCTGTTCAAGTTGGAGTCAGGAGAATTCGTCACAGTTGATGGCCGTGTTGATCCACAAAAACATGTTTTCAACTGAGTTTTCTGGGCTTTCAAGCCATGCATTGCCGCATTTCCCTACTGTAAGCAATTTATACAAGTTAATGGAACGTATCTGTATGTCAAGTACAGAGGCGTGCTACTGATTGCTACAACCCAGGACGGTAACAAATGTCCCATTCCTCTTGCCTTTGCCATTGTTGACAAGGAGAACTATGAAAAATGGAGTTAGTTTTTGGCATTACTACAGGTAAATGTTATGAACCAGTAAGAAATATGCCTGATATCAAATTGACACTGAGTTATAAAAGATGTTGTAGCCACCGAAGGTTTAGGATGGCAGCCTTCTCATGCTTTTCACCGGTACTGTATCAGACATATTGCTAGCAATGTTCGCAAGAAATGCAGGGATGACAATGTCAAGAAAACTGTCCTTAAGATTGGTATGCCTTATAACATAATTTCTTTGTTGAACCTTTCATCTATAAATTTGTGTATTTGGTAGTTCAACCTGGTTAACCCATTTATCTCCTTCTGTTTAGCATATGAGCCCAGTTGGGAAAAGGTCATGGAGAGATTGGACAACCTTAGCAAAGTCAATGAGGAGATCCACAAGAAGTTGATCGCTATTCCGATGGAGAAGTGGACGCTTGCTTATGACGAAGGTAGAAGATATGGTCATATGACGACTAACATAGTAGAGTGCATCAATGGCCTCTTTAAAGGATTAAGGAAGCTACCAATCACAGGCCTTATTCAACAAGCATACGATAGATGTGTCAAGTACTTTGTGGAAAGGGCAAAAGAAGCACATGCTGAACTACAACAAGGTCACATATACACAACCAGATTCAGACAGGAGCTTGCGACTATCCAGTCATGTGCTTCTTCTTACCACGTTTATACTTATAATAGACAAGGAACTAGGTTTGAGGTGGTGGAGGGCCCTGATATGGCCAGGGGATCATATGGAAAGGTCGTTCAAGTGTTATTAGATAAAGGACAATGTGAATGTGGGCAATTCCAAGCATATAGGTATCCTTGCGCTCATATTATTGCTACTTGTGCCTCAGTTAACATATCGTGAGAACCATATGTCGATTCTGTATACAAGCTTGATACACTAATCAATTGCTACAAATCTAAGTGGTGGCCGATTGAGGAGTGGTCACAATGGAATAACCTACCACTATTTCCTGTCCTGGTTCCAAATTATGGAAGATTGTGTGCAAAGGGATGACCAAAGTCGACCCGGATCAGAAATGAGATGGATTGGCCTTAAGAGAGTGGTGTCAAGTAAAAATACGGTCTTTGTAAGACGAAAGGACATAATCGTAGGCGCCGCCCACTGCTACATGGGGAGGAAGGCCCTTCTTCACGTTAATTTTGATTATTTACTTTCACAGATATGTTATGAAGTATTTTAACCAATGTCTTAAATGTAACGGTCGGATGATGTATTTTTTTTATGGTTGTAAAATTGCATGTCATTATGTATATATATGTTACCCCATTACTAGTAATGTGAACAAACCATCAGTTAATCGTCCAAGTGCATATAAATTCCTATGTTGATCTTTATACTTAAATTGCACAAGTATGTTAACTTAGTGTATGTTTAAATTTCATTCTAATGCAATTCTTATAGCGGCAGATGACATTCACTTCCTAACGTGTTGATCCAGAACCACAGGATCCTTCACTGCTGACGGCTCAGAACTCACACATATCCCAGTCCATTTGGGTAGGCCATGTATAGAAATAGTCAGATCTTAAAGTTGGTTGAATATTTTCTGTATTATTAGATGCAATAATTATTAATCTTTTTCTTTTGCAGCTTGACTATGTGCTGAGGATTTGACGGGCTCATCACTATCATCACCAGCAGCCACCGGAGTTGATTGTCCCTTTGTTACGAGAGGCAGGTTTTTACAGCCTTGTGATGTGTGAGTTTGTGTCGATCGACCATCAGTTTATCAGTGCTTTTGTAGAGAGGTGGAGGCTGGAGACACACACCTTTCACATGCTGCAGGGAGAGATGATTATTACACTGTAGAATGTTTCTTTTCAGCTTGGCTTACCCATTGACGGTTGAGCAGTGACGGGGCCCACTGTGTGTGGATGAGGAGCCCTAATAGAGGAGTATTTGGGATTCCAATTACCAGTGGATGAGAATGTCATCAAAGGGGGGCGATTGAGGATGAGTTGATTGGAGAGGCATTTCACTCATCTTCTAGATGATGCGGATGAGGTGATAGTGCAGAGATTCACCCGGGCCTACATTTTACGTCTCATTGGTGGGACGTTATTTCCAGACCACTCTGGCATATATGTCCACCTCATGCACTTACCCTTACTCGGAGACTTACATGAGGTTGGGACGTACAATTGGGGATCTGCTTGCTTGGCCTATCTGTACAGAGAGTTCTACAAGGTCACTGCTCCGGATTACAGGGAGATAGGAGACTGTTTCCTACTACTGTAGCTCTGGGCATGGGATAGATTTCCCACTATCGCCCCCGCGATTACTGTTTCATACATACCAGAGGGAGATGCAGGGATTGGCCTCCTAGCTTGCAGGTTAGAAAATTTTTCAACTTGCACTTATAATTAAGTTGACTTTGAAGTTGTTTAACTTAGTTATTATACTTGGTAGGTGGCACTATCAGAAAATGTTCCAGGATAGTCCGGCACACAGCCTACCCTGTTACAGATACGTGCTAGACTGTCTTCGACTCGACCAGGTATGTAGGGGGTAATGCATATTTTTATTTTAGAGCTTTGTCCATTTCATTATCATATTTAAATGATAAAATAAATTTGTAACTTCAGATCGCCTGGATCTTGTACACTGAGGTGGTCACCGCATCACTGCCTCAGTACTGTTTTGATTGGAGTGACATGTGGACAGCAGTGGTGCCGCTCATTCACTTTTAGATTGTCGAGTGGCACCAGCTGGATAGGGTTTTGCGGTAGTTTGGACTACGCCAAGCTATTCCTGAGCCACCGAAGCAGGTGGCGGAGGTCCATTGCCTTCACTTGTTTGGTCGGTATGATGAGAAGTGACACATCCGCCATCAGCCGTATATTGCACTCTGGGATATCCGGCGAGACTTGTGCGTTATTGCCGAGCCGACCACACAACTAGTTCTGGGCCCACGATTCGATTACATGGCATGGTACAGATGGGTTACCAGGCGATGTATTACACCCGTTGGGGGAGCACTAGACCTTGTGGTAATACTGCGTGCTAGTTTTCTGTGTCTGATTTTTTTCCTATGCATTAGTATTGTAACTAACTTTAATGTCAAAAATTTGCACAGGTAGATGAGGTGTCCACACTACAGGACTTCACTACACTTGAGGGGCAGGCTAGGTTCACCTTTGATGCGCTTAGATCAACGACAGACTCCATCCTTCATGCCATTTAGGAGGTTAATCATGTGATTATTGACTCACATGCGGAGCTAGCTCCTCATGCCCATCATATCCCAGACCTCGCGGAGGGTGACCATGATTAGTCTCGTTCTTATCGACGACGTCGCACTGCTCCATGACATACGTCGTAGGTTGATGTTCTGTCGGCTTTGATAATGCAATAGACTCCACCATCGACTGCCCAGGAGACCATGATGATGATGCCTGATATGACTGCCTCATCTCATATGTACCCTACTGCACCTGATGATCCTTCATCCTCCACCATGTTCCCGGTTGCACTATATGGTCCGTTGTCATCCCAGATGTACCAGTTTCCTCCTGGTGTTTCATCCTCTTTCTAGGAATTTCCATATATACCAGGAGTTTTATCTTCATTCTATGCCTTTCCTTCTGATGATGCTGGTCCATTACAGCCATATCGTCCTGCATTTGATCTACATACTCAAGATCAGGGATTAACACTTGGTGGCATGATGACAGATGACTCAGAGTTTGTAGATAGAGGTAGAGGTGGAGGCAGAGTAGGAGCCAGAGGTAGAGGCAGAGCGGGAGCTGGAGGTAGAGGAGACACAGACATCGAAGATGTGACTCCCGAGCTTGCGCAGAGGGTTAGTAGATATGGTCGTCACATTACCGATCCTGGATGTGGGACTAGACATCACTTACATAGACATTAGCTTTCTTTTTCATGTTTATTGTATATTTATATACATCTATCTTACTACTTTATTGCCAAACATCAACAATTAGGATGATTTTGATTATTACGACATTTTTATCTGCTTGCATAGGTACTTATATCGATTTTAATTACCAGTTTTTCTAACAAATATACAATCAATTCAACTCTCATATAACGCATCAAATATATGTAATTTTTTCTAATAACATCCTTCTAACTAGAATTTTATTCTCTCATCTGGTATTTTATTTTCATAACTTTAATTATTATAAATTATTAACAAACATAAATTAACTATAAAATTTTTAAAATAATATATGTTTATTTCTTTCTAACGATAAGGATTATTTCATGTTCCACATCTCGTTGGGCAAAAGTATCGATTTACTATTTTTTCAAAAAATTATTTTTCTTTCTACCATTCTTTCGAAATATTTTATCAAAATATGCACAGCGGCGGAGAGACGCCAAACCAAATGGCGCCTCTGAGGGCGGTCAAGGCACATTTATCAAATTTTAAGTTAATATATAAATAATAGAAAATAATAAACTTTAAAATTATTAGAATATTTAGTTTTTTTTAAAAAATGATGATAATGATATCTCCCAAATATAATAACTAACATTATTAATTTTTTACTTTCACAATTGTTATAATTATCTATTCTTTTATTTATTTATCATGTAAAAATAAATAAATAATATTAAAATAAATTAATAAATTTTATCTTCATAAAATGAAATATATAATTATTTTTTAATTAAATTTTTTCTCATTGTTTATTTTAATATTATTAGTGAAGAAAGGAATAAATAGTTATAATAAATATAAAAAATTAATAATATTAATTATAATATTTAAAGGATAAATAACCATAATCCTTGTAAATGACATTAAATGCTATGTTTATTCAATACGTTATGAGTTAAGTCCACCAAATATTTAAGAATAAAAATACGTAGCACAATTGTTAACGTAGATGGGGATGTTAGCCATATACAATACCAAAATTCAAGTCTTTTGGATCCACAGTAGACACGATCACCGACTAATTAACTTAGAAATGAGGAACGAGGGTGCCGTAGGCCAAAGGTGCCATATCACTTGGCGTCCTTTCCCTTGAGCGCCAACAATGCCATTTCGTCTAGCGTCCCTCGACACGCCATTTGACGTCTCTCCGTTGCTGTGCATATCTTTTGTGCGTATTTTGATAAAATATTTCAAAGAAACGGTAAAACGAATAATAGTTTCTTAAAAAATAGTAAATCAGTACTTTTGCCTCTCATTGCCAAAATATTTTATCATTATGATAAAATAAAAAAAAATTAATTCATGTTATAATTTTAATTTTATTACAAAATGAAAAGATTATTGCAACGAAATAACTACATTTTTTTTAATTTTCAACTATCTTCAACTTCGTCATTTCGTATTTACTTTATTACAAAATAAAAATAATTTTATTGAAATAAATACAAAGTAGCAAGAATATTATTGGAATAGATATAAAATAAAAAGAAACATATCTATTTCTTTATATTTCTTTCCATTTTTAACAATCTTCAACTTCGTATATAAAGAATATTATTGAATAATTCAATAAATTTGCTTATGTGTAATAACATATTAAATAATTACTTGTAATAATATAATTCCGAACGTTGGAAGTTTATAATTCTGAAAAATGATAAATATTAAGTGTCATTGAATTAAAATTTGAGAGACATTAATATAAATTACGTAATTATTCTTTATTGATCCTATATTTTATTTTAATAATATTTAATTATTTACTAAATATTTATTATTTTTATTAAATATATTATTATCATTAACTACTTTCTTATTTAATTCCTATAATAAATTTATGTATTAAATATCAAAGTGGAGTTAACATATTTTTTTAAGACATCAAATATAATTATGAAATGAGTAATTTATTTTTAAAAATTTATTTTGAGTCACAATCACATATTATTTATTTTTAAAATTTTTATTTTAAAGTAAAATCAAAATTAATTATTTTTGAAGGAAAAATTGCAATTGAAAGACATCAAAATTAATAAAAATTGCGAACTGAGGGCGCCACCTTGGGTGGCGCCTCCCCCCCTGAACGCCATCCCATCTGGTGCCTCCCTCCACTTTGGTAATATATTTTCAAACAATGATAAAACAGAAATAAGTTTCTGAAAAAGCAATTATATGGTACTTTAACCTAAATAGAATTCCAATTGTGCTTCCCTTTAGTATCAAAAGACAAGACTCTTTACTATTCTTTACAGATAAACCTAGCCGTCTGTAACAATTTTGAAGTATCAAATTTTATCATTTTATGAGTTGCAAGTTGAAACTCTCGACTAGTTAAGATGATGGCATTTTTAGCTACCACAATAAACAAGAGAAAATCCATTCAAAACTTTCTGCACCAAATCCATTTCCTAGAAGACAAAAACATATATTACCATTAAAATTTAATATTGTACAATATTAACTGGGGACAAAAGGTCTAGAAAGCAGAAAATAACCACCTAGAACTTTCATCACGCCCAAACACTCTTCCAAGAAACTTTGGCCGCATTTACATTACAATAATAGACTTCGCCTAACATCCGCAACATATACTATTTTGAACCGGTTAAATAAGTGGATTATTTCATTTTAAAGATCGTAGATTTAATGTAAGGGGATTTTAATTTTGTAATCAAAGAATGATGGGAAATTTTTTGAGATCATTAATATTTTAATAGAATTATAATGATCAATCTGTCGCTAAAGTAATAACTATAATTTAAAGTCCAACATTTTATAATAAAAAATATTTTTATATTAATATTTTAGGATGATAGTTAAAATTGATTGCTTTACTTTGAGGGAAAAGAAAAAATTATACACCGGCTTGTTTGAAGACGTAGCATTGAAATTTTCTTGCATTTGATTGAGAAAACTTTAATATAAATCTGCATTGATGTGGACACTCAGCCATTAAAGTCAAGAAAAGGAAGCTTTAAAGTTTCTACAATTCTTATATTATCCTTGACTTCCTCAAATGTAATCATCGCCTTTCAAACCATTTTTTCACTGTTATTTATAGCAGAGAAACCAAAAGGGATTGAGGACAATTGAAGATCAGAATCCACAGAACTTGTTCAGAAATTCTAATTCTGAACCAAAATGGCAACAGATCATCAAAGAATCCACCCAGTCCATGATGTGGAATCTCCTGCAGTTACACCTACAGCTCCCTTGGTCCCGACAAGCATGTCGAAATCCGATAAGGCCGAGCCGGAGGCACCTGCCACCTATCCTCCCCCGCCGCAGCGGACCTTGCCAGTGAGGCATTCCGAGCCACCAAAGAGAAGAAGCTGCTGCTGCAAATTCCTCTGCTGGATAATATCCCTACTATTGATCCTCATCGTCGCCATCGGCATCACAATCGGAATTCTGTACCTCGTTTTCCGGCCAAAGTTCCCGAAATACTCCGTCAACAGCCTCGACATGAGCCAGTTCAGTGTCTCCAACAACAATGAGCTCTCTGCAACATTCAACGTGTCGATCACTGCAAGAAATCCTAACAAGAAGATCGGAATATACTACCAAGGAGGAAGCCGCATAAGTTCATATTACGAGGATACGGAGTTATGTGAAGGCTCGATGCCAGTATTCTACCAAGGTCACAAGAACACTACCGTTCTTAGTCTGTTTCTTTCTGGGAAAACTGAGAATGCAACTGGCTTGATTACTACACTTGAGCAGCGACAGCAGCAGAGTGGGAATATTCCTCTGGATCTTCGTGTCAAACAGCACTACAACAAAAAGCAGCAATAACGACGACACTTTTAGCGACGACAAAATTTCGGTCGTCGCTAAAAGTATTTCCGGCAACTATTGTCGTCGGTAAAAATGGAAAAATTTTCAGACGGAAGTGAATTGAGGGGCGGGAAGAAATAGGCTTTTAGCGACGACAAAAGTCGTCGCTAAAAGCCTAAAAAAATTTAGGCGGGGGATTTTGGCATGGGGCGGGAAAAATTTACCCTTCAGCGACGACAAAGTCGTCGCTGAAGGGTGAACAATCAGCGACGACAACGTCGTCGCAGAAGGCCTAATAATTTTTTGCAAAACTTTGGCCTTCAGCGACGACTATGTTGTCGCTGAAAATCCAATTTTCAGCGACGACACTTGTCGTCGCTGAAAACTGAACCTTTAGTGATGACATAGTCGTCGCAGAAAGGCCAAAATTTTTAGCGACGATAAATGGCTTTAGCGACGACATTTGTCATCGGTGAAAATAAAACTTTCAGCGACGACAATGTCATCGCTGAAAAAAATTCGGTCGTCGCTGAAAGCTTCAGTGACGACCGAATTTTTTTGTCGTCGCTGAAAGTAGGCGCATGCTATTTATTCCCCGCACCTCCTCCCTCCTCATTTGCGCGTTTGAAAATTCTGGACTTGAGGTAAGTTCCTGAATTCTCTCTCTCTTTTAAATTTTTTTAATTTTAGTATATTTATTTTTTATATATGTTGATATGTATTAATTTTGTATGTTATATCTTTTAATTTGTTAGTTATTATTAGCACATTATTTAGTTCGTGGAGAGTATTTAGAGTTGATCAGTAGATTTTTATCATTGAGGTACGTAAATAGAAAAGTATAATTTTTTTTGTGTACTAATATATTTAATTTATTCAAATAGTTTACAATGAATTAATGGAATTGATAGTATGTTTAATTTAATATGAAATTTTGTATTATTTAATTTTGCATATTGTAAATTTTAAATTTATTTATGTAAATTTAACTTAGCATTAATTTTATAAACATAAATTTGATTATTATTATATATGCATCTCTCAATTTACAATTTTGAAGTATACAATATATGTGTAGATTAGTCATTTAGAATAATGTAAGATAAAATAGTTATGATATTTTATTCACAAAATTTAAAATTTGTGATGCAATTTAAGAAACTTCAAACTTACTAGATTTGATGAAATAATGTAAGATAGAAAATTAGAATAAATATGTTAATCTGTCTTAGAAAATAAGAGATTACGATAATATAATCTGTCTTTCAATTGAGATTGAAACATAACAATTCAAATTGTATTATTTACACCACATACTAAGAAAAATTCAATTAAACTAGAGACTACATAAAAATAAAATCCTAACAATCGAAATTATAATATTTACATTACATAAAAATTAAAAATTTGAAAACACTAGGAAGTTCGCATGAAGATCACCCCCCTCTTGGATAAAACAACATTTACTTAAATAAAGAAGCTGAATTGTGCATCTTATAAATAATATACACCTTATAAAACTAAACTTACTTAAATTTACAACTAGGAAGTCCGTACACAAAATATAAAATTTATGATGCAATTTAGGAAACTTCAAACTTATTAGATTCGATGAGATAATGTAAGATAGAAAATTAGAATAAATATATAAATCTATCTTAAAAAATAAGAGATTACAATAATATAATCTCTTTTTTAATTGAGATTGAAACTTAACAATTTAAATTGTATTATTTACACCACATACTAAGAAAAATTCAATTAAACTAGAGATTACATAAAAATAAAATCCTAACAATCCAAATTATAATATTTGCATTACATAAAAATTAAAATATTGAAAACACTAGGAAGTTCGCATGAAAATCACCCCCTCTTGGATAAAACAACATTTACTTAAATAAAGAAGCTGAATTGTGCATCTTATAAATAATATACACCTTATAAAACTAAACTTACTTAAATTTACAACTAGGAAGTTCGTATTCATAGTATACACCTCTCTATAAAGAAGCTGAATTGTGCACCTTATCAATATAGTAAAGTAGATGATACTTTTGAATTCCCAGAAGCTTATTGTGAAACATAACGGTTGTTATGAATATTTAGAGAAATCAATAATCTACATAATAAGTTATGTAAATAACAGTACTGATACTTAAACAACGATACTCATAAAATGTTGTATTGTTAATTTTAATTATTGTAAATATATTTTTACAATAATTTAAAATAGAACTGCATTTGCATTTAAATTATAAGCTTAGACCCGTTCAAGGGTTGGATGTTTTCTTAACATCAATTAACCCTTGAATTGTCCTGAAAAGTTGGACAGTTTGAGATATTATCATGTAGTTATTATTAACAATTTATCGGGCTCTTGTTTGATATTGTGGAAATATCTTAGCATCCTAACTGTTCTCCGGGTATAAACTATACACGTGTATAGTTTAGGCACTTGGAGAACCATAGGGAGATGCTGCCGAAATTTCTGCACGAGTAAATCGATGAGCGTGGATAAATTGAAAAAAATAATAACTATAGAAATATCTCGAATGGGATAGGATCCTACCCTTTAAAATTGGAGTGATACGGTGCATTTAGGGTGACTATCAAATATTAATCAACATACTTTATTTCACCTACATCAATTTCCTTCCTGTTCAGTGATACAATGTCTGTCGATAAAAGTTGGATTCATCTACCAAATCGATTGTCAGATGAGTATTGGAATGGTGCAGTAAGATTTGTTCAAAGAGCCAAAAACTTTGCCGATGAAAGGGGTATGGTAAGATGTCCATGCAAAAAGTGTGTGAATTTAATATTCCAGCCATTACTAACATTGGAGGCGCATATTATAGATAATGGATTTCATCCATTATACATAAATTGGGTACATCACGGTGAAGCAGATGTTTCGACTTCTAGAGGAACTAGTGGGATATCTCCTAACAATAGAGATGAGCTGGCAGATATTATACATGATTTCATTGGCCCTGAGGCAACTGAGGTTGATTTTCACAATGACGAGTACAGGTGTGAGAATGCGACTGACGAAGACATTGGAACAAAATATAGTAACTGTGATAACTTATTCGAGCAAGTAGAAACAGAGTTGTATCCAGGTTGCACAGCATTTTTAGCATTGAACTTCTTGGTCAAACTTATGCATTTGAAGGTTTTGCATAAGTGGACAAACAAATCATTTGATGCTCTTCTTCGATTATTAAAAGAGGCACTTCCAAATGATAATAAATTGCCTGATTCGTACTATGGTGCAAGGAAATGGCTCAACAAGTTGGGGTTGGGGTTGGGGTATGAATCAATCCATGTATGCAAACATGATTGCGCACTTTTTTGGAAAGATCATGCTTCTAAAGATAATTGTCCAATTTGTGGGGAGAGTCGATGGGTAAATAAAACTACAAAAGGAAAGAAGGTGCCCCAAAAAGTGGTTCGATATTTTCCTTTAACTCCTCGACTACAGCGTCTATATCGGTCGAGACACACTGCAAAAAACATGATATGGCATCACACTGGAAAATCAAAAGAAGATGGAGTAATGCGACATCCCGTGGATGGAAAAGCTTGGCAGGAGTTCGATAAGAGGTATCCTAATTTCTCCGTTGACCCACGAAACGTCAGGTTGGGTTTAAGTGCAGATGGATTTAATCCTTTTGGTGATAGGAACCTATCTTATAGCATGTGGCCAGTGGTTATGACTACTTACAACTTGCCACCATGGATATGCATGAACCAATCTTTTTTCATGTTGACCCTATTAATCCCAGGGCCGCTATCGCCAGGTAAAGATATCGATGTGTTCTTTCAGCCGATCGTAGAAGAGTTGAGGGATCTCTGGGAGAGAGGAGTTGAAACTCGAGATGCAAATACAAATACGATGTTCAATATGCGGGCAGCATTGCTCTGGACTATTAATGATTTTCCTGCTCGAAGTAGTCTATCCGGATGGAGCGGGCAAGGATACAAAGCATGTCCTACATGTAATTTGGATACTCCGTCAATTCGAGTTAGAGGAAAAATAGCTTACGTGGGTCATCGTCGTTGGCTTCCAAGAAGTCACACATGGAGAAATATGAAGGAATTCAATGGAAGGTCGGAGAGGAGACCCCCTCCTCGACCTCTTACCAATAATGTTATCATGGAACAGTTGGCCAGAGTGCCACAGAGACTTCCAGGAAAACATGCTGAATTTGGTGGTGTAAAGCGAAAGAGAGGTGCCGACGAACTTAATTGGAGTAAGAGAAGTATATTTTTTAATCTTCCTTATTGGCGAACAATGAACTTAAGGCATAACATTGACGTCATGCATGTCGAGAAAAATGTATGTGATAGCATCGTGGGTACATTATTGGAGATTGAGCACAAAACAAAGGATACATACAATGCAAGACGAGATTTGGCAGACATGAAGATAAGGCCGAACTTGCATCTGTATGAGCAGAAGGGTCAACTTTTCAAGCCACATGCTGGATATACGCTTAACCAAGAAGAGCGAAAACGATTTTGCCAGTATATAAAGAATGTGAAATTTCCAGATGGCTTTGCTGGGAGTCTTAGTAAGAATGTCACAGATCGTGACTTGAAGTTAAAGGGGTTGAAATCACATAATTGTCATGTTATTATGCAAAGACTGTTAGGACCAGGTGTCCGGGCTTTTTTGCCAAAGGAATTATCATATCCACTTATCGAGTTATGCAATTTCTTTAGTCAAATATGTGCTAGAACTCTTAACAGGGAGGATATTCTGCAAGCCAAACAAGACATTATCATAATTTTGTGCAAGCTTGAGAGGATATACCCCCCAGCATTTTTTGACATAATGGTTCACTTGGTGATGCATCTGCCAGATGAAGCATTGGAAGGAGGACCCGTTCATTTTCAGTGGATGTATCCATATGAGAGGTATATAAAAAAGTTAAAGGATTACATTCGAAATCGTGCTCGCCCGGAGGGTTCAATTGCAGAAGGATATATTGTTGATGAGGCGTTAATGTTTTTCTCATTGTATTTGGAAGGAGTGGAAACTAGATTCAATCGCTCTGATAGAAATCAAGATGTAACACCTAGTCAAACAAGAAGGACATTATCGGTGTTCCAGTCCCAATGTCGACCGATAGGGAAGAAGACAATTTCTCATTTCGATAGGAAGGATCGGGATATTGCAGTATGGTACATCTTGAATAATTGTACTGAGATTGAAAAATATCTCCAGTGAGTATCTTAAACTTCAGTTATGTTCTTCTCCCTTTTGTGATTACAATAGACTAAGATTGTTATGTTCTACAGTGAGCATCGATTGGAACTCGAACGAAGTGGTGCTGAAGATATTGATAACTTACAGAGAACCAAATTCCCCTCCTGGTTTTACTCGAAGGTAAGGATTTTTTTCTTCCCAAATCCATTGAACGGATATCTTAAATATTGTTCATTTCTCTTGTTGATATTTTAATTTAATTCTTGGAATAATTGCTACCTTTGTAGATGTACTATTTACATTGGAACGGTTCCCCAGAGGCCACCGAAGAGTTACTGTCATTAGCATCCGGTCCCAGTTTCACTAACATGGTATACTCTGCGTGTATTGTGAATGGAGTACGTTTTGTAGCCAAAGCTCGGGATGAGAAGCATAAAACGCAAAATAGTGGCATTTCTGTTCCGGGGATTGATGACAACATGTTTTATGGTGTACTGGAAGAAATAATTGAGTTGACTTATTTAAATAAGTACAATGTGACTTTATTTAAATGCAAGTGGTATGACACTGATCCTACAAAGAAGAAAGTTTATACTGACAAGAATATCACAAGTATCTCCATCAACGGACAATGGTACAAGGATGATCCTTACATACTTGCTACTCAAGCAAAACAAGTGTTTTATATCGAGGATCTCCTTAATGGACCAAATTGGAGGGTCATCCATAATATGGTGCATCGCGATATATGGGATCTACCCAATGATGGAGATAATGCACAAAACTTGTTATTTCTGCAGGATAGTAACTCATCCAACTTCAACCTCACAGTTGATCTAGGAGATTTCGATCTAGTACATCTAGGTAATGAAAGAAATAGTCCTTCAATCGTTCCAACGCACAGGAATGTTGGACCTGGTGCTCATGGAGAAGACACCTTTATCGATGATGACGAGAGCCTTGAAGACGAAACAATTGATGATTATATGGATGAGGAGCCCACACAATCTGATAATGAAGGAGAATCCGATGACCATCAGTCTGTTAGGTTCACCAACACTGATTCTGATTAGGAAAAAAATAACATATTCAAACTACAACTACAACTCATAATTGTGTAAGTATGATTATTAAAATAATAAATGTGATTGTAAGAGATTGAACCATTTCATCCTTCAACTGGACATTGAGTTATTTTTAATTACTTACATGATGCGTATTATTTTAGTTATGGCGGATGTCGAGGCACGATACCACGGAGGTGATGCTGGAGGCGACCCACCAGAGCGACCCAGCAGTATTCCATCTCAGTGTCAGGGCTCAGGTATTTGTTTTTAATTGTGCATACCTAAGCTTGATTAAATATTATGTTTATTTTGTTAATATTTTTCTTTATTAAATAAAGTAGCACCTGCTAAGAAGAGGGGGCCGAATAGGTCCCTAAGACTGCAGGAGAAGATTGGCAGGGGTGGGGGCAGACCGGTGCCTGTACAGTTTGATACGACTGGTACATGGCATGCGGTTGGTGAGAATGCCAGTTATCTCCCTTGTGATATTGGCAGCATGATCCGCGCCCACGTGCCGCCCTATTATAAGTCATGGCGGGCTGTACCTCAGGAGATTCGAGATAGAGTTGTGCAGGAGGTTTGCGTAAGTATCCATTTCCTTTTGAATTAATGTCTTTAAGATTGAAATTTCTAAATATATGACTTATAAATTTATTAAATGTCTTATAATGCAGTCCCATTTCGAGTTCGAGGGCATCTCCGAAGGTGATCGGGATAGAGCACTCTCTGATTTGATGCGGACTGCTGCCGACCTGTACCGAGATTGGAAGTACAGGTTGAATAACCATTTCTTAGAGCATGGAGGTGATCGATACGAGGAGTATGACTTGGATCGAGCTCGACGCTTTGTGCCTCGGTCTGTCTCACCGCAGACATGGCAGAGATGTGTGGATTTCTTTGATAGTGACGAGTACAGGGTAAGTATGATATTTTATGGTATTATGTCAGTATTTCATATTTAGTAGATTGTGAACATTAAAATTTAACTTTTTTCTCTTAATTCGCAGGAGTTGTCTGCAAGAAATACAAATAATAGAGCACAGAAGGTCGTGAATGACCGGCATGGGTCAAAGTCTATTGCTGCACATCGCTTTGATAAGGTAATGGTTAAATTTTTTCTATCTTTTTTAAATATATCCATTTGTTAAATAGCATTACTACCCTTCATCCTTTTTTTTGTTGCAAAAATTGAACAGAGAAACAGAGATACTGGTGAGCTGCAGTCGGTGCCCGATAACTTTAGGGACCGACACACATACAGGTCGGGGGAGTGGGTGCATCCGATCCCTCAGGGGCAACATGTAAGTTGTTTGAATTTCATAATTTAAATAAAATTTTACAAATATATCTTCTAAGATAGATTTCTTATTATTTTTTTTAATAATTTAAGGCAAGGATGACTGAGCTCATGACTCAGCATGTACAGTCTAGTGTATGATCCACTAGCTTGCCTACGACTCCTGTACAGTTAGATGAGGCTGCCATCGCCGATGAGGTACTTGGCACTCGTCGAGGGTACAGGAAGGCTGTTGGGCGTGTACTTGCTGGTCAGAGTTATCGATCAATAGGGACTTCTAGCACGGCGACGAGCTCACAGACCGTGTCTCAGGTCGGTGAGTTGCAGGAGCAGTTACACCAGAGTCGGGAGCAGGTTGAGCAGAGCCAGCTATTGATTCAGCAGCAGCAGCAGTGGCTTGATCAGCAGCAGTAGTAGATTATACAACAGCAGGAGATGATGCAGCAGCAGCAGCAGATGCAGCAGCAGTTTGGGACTTATCTCACTGAGATGACCTCGATCCTTAGACAGCAGGGTATCGTCCTACCGCCGCCTCCATTTGCTGCTGCTACACCGCTTGGGCCGAGTAGATTTGCGCCTGCACCTACCGCTCAGCCGCCACCGTCATTTCATCATCCTCGTAGTCAGGATGATGATGATGATGACGACGATGACGACGACCACGGTGCACTGTGATTTTACACCTCCCTACTTCCCCATAGTATATTTTGTTTATGTATTTTTATATTTTCTATGTGTGCATATTTACATAGATGATGTATATATATTAGTTTATTTATATAAATATTATTTTTACCATTGCTTTATGAGTATTAATTTTTTATGTTGCATCAATTGTTAAACATTATTAATAATACTATTTATATATTATAATTGTATAATTTATATTAAAATAAATTAAATTAAATTTAAATAAATTATTAAACGGGTCAAGTAAATTAAAATAAAGAACATATAATTTGAAATATACGACAATTTGATTTTAAATTTTAAAAAAAAATTTAAAAAACTTTTAACGGCGACAATTATCGTCGCTGTAGGTCATAAGTCGTTGCTGAAGGTTTGGCTTTCAACGACGACAAATGTCGTCGCTGAAGGTCAACCTTTCAGCGACGACAGTTGTCGTCGCTGAAAGCCAAACCTTCAGCGACGACTTATGATCTACAGCGACGACAATTGTCGCCGCTAAAAATCAAATTTCAAATTTTTTTGAAATTTGAAATTGTTTTCTGCGACGACTTTGTCGTCGCAAAAGGTTAATCTTTTAGCGACGACAAATTGTCGTTGCTAATGATCTCTTCAGGCACGAATCTACACCGACGACATTTTTAACGATGACTTTTTCTTTTGCGACGACCGAGAACTTTTTAGCGATGACAAATGTCGCCGCTAAAAGTCTTTTTTGCTGTAGTGCAGCCTGTTAGGGTTAAGCTTGGGAAGTTGAAATTGTTTCAAGTGAAATTTAAGATCAGATGCAGATTGGTGGTGGATAGTCTTTCTGCAAAAAATCAAATCAGCATTCAGAGCAGTAGTTGTAAGTTCAAGCGCCTTACACTGTGAATTTACAACATATATTTATTTGGATTATATATATGAAATTTGCATCATCTACCTTTTTCATTTAATCATATTTCTATTTCGCTGAGGTGGTCGAGATGCACAATTTTAATGACAGTGAGATTCAATGTCTCACGGTTTCTTTTACATACAATGGGACTTGGATAATTTTTTGTATCTGTTTTTCCTCGGCATTACAGAAGTATGATCAACGAAAGAGGGGATGGTGCAAATTCATATGAATGTCATGGCTATATTGCTATTTTTTATTTTTTATTTAATTTCTCTTTGGGATTTTGAATAAAAGGTGGAGGATGTTACACTTAGGCATTTTTTTTTCCTTTTCAATCCTCCATCAACACTTGATATACAGTTTTTGTAATTTGGTTGCTTCTTTCAGCTACTTTGACTACTTCTTATATGGCATTATCATCATCATTATATATTTATATTCCTTTGTTATCAATTTTTGCGCCGTCCGTCCCTTAATAGAAAAAAATATTAGTTACATACACACACGAAATAGCGTGAATAATAATGCTGTTCAATCGATTAAGTAAAAAATTGTATATAATAAAAATAATGCTTTTGGCAGGTATTCAAAGTACGTTTTATTTGGACAAAAATATCAATTTATGATTTTTTTAGAAATTTATTTCTGTTTTACCATTATTTTAAAATATTTTACTAAAATACGCATGGAGGGTGGAGGCGCCGGACTGAATGGCTACCTCGGGGAGGAGGCGCCAGTCCGAATGGCGCCTTCGGTCTGCTTTGAGGGCACTAAATTGAATGGCGCCCTTAGTCTATGATTTTAAAATTAAAATTTTAAAAATAAATTAAATTTGATTGTGACTCAAAATAAATTTTTAAAAATAAATTAAATTTGATTATGACTATTGAATAAAATTAAATATAATTTAAGGCATATGCTATATGTAAAGTAATAAAATAATATTTAAATTTGTTATTAAAAATAAAATAATTGTAAAAATTGTTAATTTGTTGAAAATGGCTAAAGTTTCAATTTACCGCTGTTTGCTAAACAAATTTTTGTTTTACCATTTTTGTAAAATATTTTATCACAATATGCATGAAAGGGGAGAGGCGCCAGATTAGATGGCGCCTTTGGTACTACATAGTGGTGCCATTTTGAACGGTGCCTTTGGAGTGAAGGCACCATATGCTTTGGCGCCTTCGGCCATGAGGAAAAATAGATTCTATAAACTTTAAATGTTTTATGGTATTTGGAACTAAACAAAGTAAGATCCGCTATGATTCTTTGAAGCACAATTTTGCCAAAAAAAGCTCTCTCTGCATATATATAATTTATTATTGTTACGAGTTCAAATGAAAATTATGTACATGTCTTATGAATATAAAACAAAAATTAAAGTTTTTTGATCAAAATTGATGGGACTTCATTTCCAAATGTGTTTGCTCAATTTCTATTTATTAATTTCAGGTATTTTAGATGGTCCGAAGTTGCTGGTAAAGCAATATGTATTTTCTTGATTGGTATGTAATTTAAAATATGAATTTTAGTGCAACCAGAATGACCCAGAAAGAATTTGATAAAAATTCAATGGTTTGTGTTGAACTCCTAAAAATTGCATGAAAACTATCTAATCTCAAATTTTTATAACTATTTCTAGAGAGCATACAAACTGTCTTACATAAATTATAATGTGATTTCTATTTTTCAAATAATAGAAATGTTTCAATATAAATTAGTAATCGCTTTTATATGCTCAGATCACCATCAAGATAATTTGAGCTGGTCACGATTCAAGGAACAAGAGTATATTGTAAAAATGTTAAGTGTAAGTTACCTGACTTTCATGTTAAACTTATGCAAAAGCTCAAATTTTACTAGGAGCATACTATAGAAGAGCCCTTTCATTTTTGGCACCATTACTATGTGATTTTTCAAATAGACTGAAATTTTGTTGTAAGTTTTTTGTTACAGACACGAGCATTGACATGTTCTCTGCTAAAGGAAAAGTCATAAAATGTTGCATCTGACTTACTGCTACTTAGCAAACATTTTTGTAGCCTTTATTTCATGCTATCAATATCTTAGACGACAATACATTTCCTGCTGGCCGCCAAAGGAGCTATTTTAAATAGTGCCATGAGGGCGCCAATATTTGATGCCAGAGGCGCCATCCACTCTAGTGCCTCTCCACTTCTATGCTTATTTTGATAAAATATTTTGCAAAAATTGTAAAAAGAAAATTTGTTTAGCAAACAGCTGTAAATTGGTCCCCATACTTGTCATGTTCCATTATTTTGTTTCGATTTAAGTTCTTAAACATCAATTTTATTTCTGTGACCATGAATATTAAATAATTAAAAATTGACCTTTTAACCCAACTATCCACTATTTCAGAATAAATATCAAACGATCAATAATTATACTAATTATCTTAAATTCATTGGGCTCATGCTGCAATTTTTTTCTTTATTCTTATTCAAAAATTGATTGACCTTTTTAGATGTAGTTACCATGCACAAGTCATTCTAAATTCACATAGTCATTCTTGATTAAAAAATCTCATATGAGACATTTAATAAATTTTAAAGAATTACTTCAAAAATATTATTATTTAAATTATAACTTAACTTTACAATATAAAATCAAATGTATGATCAAATGAAGCTAATTAGATATTTGTGCTAACGCTAGAGGTAGTTATATTTTTTTCGCATAATTAATGTAATTGCGATGAAACATGGTTTAGGATCAATATATTTCTCATCTCAAAACATTAGTTGATGATAAGGAATTGCAGCTTTGAATTGGACCTTTTTTAAGTATAAGTGAATAAGATGAATGATGTGATGTAATAGATCAGAACTAGAATGAGAATGTAAATAAAATAAATTACTCATTTTATAATTATATTTCATATCATAAAAAAATTTTTATTCCACTTTGATATTTACTACATTAATATATTATAGGAATCAAATAAAAAAGTAGTTAATGATAATAATATATTTAATAAAAATAATAAATATTTATTAAATAATTTAATATTATTAAAATAAAATATAGGATTAATAAAGAATAATTACATAATTTATATTAGTTTCTCTCAAATTTTAATCCAATGACACTTAATATTTATCATTTTTCAGAATTATACACTGCCACCATTACGATTTAACTACATCACCTCCTCTAATATCATCCCTCGTATGGCCAGATGATTAGTTTTATAAATTTTTATGTGCAAATATTACAACACGTAGAAAATATTTTTATTC
The DNA here is from genome assembly GCA_020226215.1 of Sindora glabra. Taxonomy (NCBI): domain Eukaryota; kingdom Viridiplantae; phylum Streptophyta; class Magnoliopsida; order Fabales; family Fabaceae; genus Sindora; species Sindora glabra. The sequence goes on along the minus strand of CM035227.1, from coordinate 87,997,771 downwards.
TTCAAATAAAAAGCATAATTGCATATAAAATTAAATGAAAATATTTTTCCACTTATAAGTTACAAAGATAGAGAATGAATTATAATTTAAAAGTTTAATATCATTATATTTCATAATTATAGAAACATTGTAAGACTGGATGTGTATTTTTAGAAAAAAATAAGAAGCATCAAGTGTAAAACTTGTCCTTAGTTTTACCAATGGATAAAAAGTTAATGTTAGTTTTTTCAATTTTTAATATCTTGAAGACTGAAAAATAAAAATTTTAATTTGTGGATCCTGAAAAAATAATAAATGAATAACACAGTGTACAATTATTTTTTATTTATTAAGTGAATCTGAAGATAATGTATTATAACTTGAATATTTAAGATTTCTTCACCGCATTTATTATAAAATAAAACTTTTATAATTCAATAGAATAGTTTTTTTTTTAAAAATTGATACTTCTATTTTGTAACACTTATCTAATAAATTTTTTACTTATTTCTTTTATCTTATTTATTCCATTCCATTATACCAGACACACACCTTTGTTATTATTATAGCATTTTTATAATATTTTTACAAAAGAAAATTTTTATAAATGATATTAAGTGTTATTATAGGGTTAGGATAAAAATACAGGTAATTATTTAATACTTTATTATACATAAACAAATTTAATAAATTATTCAATAATATTCTTTATTTATGAAGTTGAAGATGGTTGAAAATGAAAAGAAATATAACAAAATAAATATATTTCCTTTTATTTTGTATTTATTTCAATAATATTCTTTTTACTTTGTATTTATTTCAATAATATTATTTTTATTTTGTAACAAAATAAATACGAAATAACAAAGTTGAAGATGGCTGAAAATAAAAAGAAATGTGATTATTTCTTTGCAATATTCTTTTCATTTTATAATGAAATTAAAATTATAACATGGATTAATTCCTTTTTATTTCGTTACAATGTTAAAAATATTTTATAACGAACTGTGGAACATGAATTAATTCTTATCATTAGAAAAAAACAAACACAAATTGTTGAAAAAAATTTGTAATTAATTTATATTAGTTAATAATTTAAAATAATTAAAGTTATAAAAATAAAATATGAAATGAAAGAATAAAATTTTAGGTAGAAAGATGCTATTGAAAAAAAATTGTATATATTTGATACATTATATGAGAATTCAATTGATTGTATATTTATGAGAATATTTGGTAATTAAAATTGATGTAAGTATCTACGCAAAAAGATAAATATATTGTAAAAATCAAAACCATCCTAAATTTTGATGTTTGACAATAAAATTATAAGATAGATGTGCATAAATATACAATAAACATAAAAAAGAAAGCTAATGTCTACGTAAATGATATCCAGTCCCACATTCAGGATCAGTAATGTAGTGGCCATATCTGCTAACTCTCTGTGCAGGCTCGGGAGTCACATCTCCGGTGTTTGTGGCTCCTCTATGTCTAGCTCTAACTCTGCCTCTGTCTTTGGCTCTCACTCTACCTCTACCTCTACCTCTACCTATATCTACAATTACTGAGTCATTTATAATCATGCCACCAAGTGCTATTCCCTGATCCTAAGTATATAGATCAAATGCAGAATGATATGGCTGTGATGGACTAGCATCACCAAAGGAAAGACATGGAATGAAGATGAAACTCCTGGTATATGTGGAAATGCCTAAAATGAGGATGGAACACCAGAAGTAAACTGGTACATCTAGGATGATGAGGGAGCATATAGTGTAGTCAGGAACATGGTGGAGGATGAAGAAACATCTGGTGCAGTAGGGTACATATGAGATAAGGTGGTCATATCTGGCATCATCATCATGGTGTCCTGAGTAGATGACACTACCGAAGTGAATGGAACATCAGCTTATGACGTAAGTCGTGGACCAATGTGACGACGTTGACGAGTATGAGGCTGATCATGGTCACCCTCCACAGGGTCAGGGATATGATGGGCATGAGGAGCTGGCTCCACATGTGTGTCAATAATCACATGATCAACCTTGTGAATGGCATGAAGGATGGAGTCCGTCACTAATCTAAGAGCATCGAAGGTGAACCTAGACTGCTCCTCAGGTGTAGTAAAATCGTGCAGTGTGGACACCTCATCAATCTGTACAAATTTTTGACATTAAAGTTAGTTACAATACTAATGCAGAGGAAGATAATCAGACACAGATAATTAGCATGCAGTAATACCACAAGGTCTAGTGCTCCCCTAATTGGTGTAATAAATCACCTAGTAACCTGTCTGTACCATGCCATATACTCGGACTGTGGGCTTAGGACTAGTAGTGTGGTCGGCTCGCTGATAGCACACAAGTCCGTCGGATATCCTATCGTGCAATGTACGGCTGATGTCGGATGTGTCATTCCTCATCATGCCGACTGAACAAGTGAAGGCAATGGACTTCTATCACTTGCTTTGGTGGCTCAAGAATAGGTTGGCGAAGGCCAAACTGCCACAAAATCCTATTTGGCTAGTGCCACTCGACAATCTGAAAGTGTATGAATGGCACCATTGCTATTTAAATGTCACTTCTGTCAAAACAATACTAAAGAAGTAACGTAGTGACCACCTCAGTGTACGGGATCCAAATGATATGAAATTACACATTTATGTTGTCATTTAAATGCAACAAAAAAAAAGGATAATGGAATGAAATAAAAATATACATTATCCCCTTCATACCTGATTGAGTCAAAGTCGGTCCAGCACATATCTATAATAAGGCAAGCTGTGTGCCGGATTATCCTAGAATGTCTTTTGATAGTGCCACCAACCAAGTACAATAATTAAGTTAAACAACTTAGATGTTAACTCAATTACAAGTGTAAATTGAAAAATTTTCTAACCTGCGGGCTAGGGGGTCAATCCTTGCATCCTCTTCTGGTATATCTGAAACAGTAATTGTGGAGGCAATAATGGGAAATCTATCCCATGCCCAAAGCTGTAGTAGTAGGTAACACCCTCCTATTTTCCTATAATCTGGAGCAGTGGCATTACAGAGCTCTTTGTATAGATAGGCCAAGCAGGCAGATCCCCAACTATACGTCTCAGCCTCCTGGAAGTCTCCGAGCAAAGATAAGTACATGAGGTGGACATACGTACCGGAGTGGTCGGAAAATAATGTCCCACCAATGAGACGCAAAATGTAGGCACGGGTGAATCTTTGCACTGTCACATCATCGGCATCATCTGGAAGATGAGTGAAATGCCTCTCCAACTAACTCATTCTCAATCACCCCCTCTAATGACATTCTTGTCCACCGGTAACTGTAATCCCAGATATTCCTCTATCAGGCCTCCCCATTCCCACACAGTGGGCCCTGTCACTGCTTGACCGTCAATAGGTAGGCCGAGCTGAAAAGTAACATCCTGCAACGTAATAGTGGTCTCCCCCTACGGGATGTGAAAAGTATGTGTCTTCAACCTCCATCGCTCTACAAAAGCACTAATCAATTGATGGTCTATTGGAACAAACTCGCACATCGCTAGGCCGTAAAAACTTGCTTGTCGTAACAAGGGGACAATTAACTCCGGTGACTACTGATGATGGTAGTGATGAGCCTGTTCAATCCTCAGCACACGGTTAGGCTGCAAAAAAAAATTTATTGCGACTAACAATATGGAAAAGTATAACCAAATTTAAGATCTAACTATTTCCATACATGACCTGCCCAAATCGACTGGGATATGTGTAAGTCCTAAGCAGTTAGAAGTGAAGGATCCTGTGGTCTAGGATCGACACGTCGGGATGTGGATGCCATCTGTCATTAATTAAATTGCATTAGGCTAGAATATAAAAATACACTAATATAGCATACATGTGCAATTTATTAAATAAGATCCACACAAGAATTTATAGCAAAACAAGATTGAAGTAATATGTTAACATTACTAGTCACGGGGTCATATATGAATCTATAATGGTATACAATTTTACAACAATGAAACAAATCACATCATCCGAGCATTACACTTATGACATTGGTTAACATACTTCCTAATATATTTGCAAAAGTAAAAATTAAAATTAACGTGAAGAAGGGCCTTCATCTCTATGGAGAAGTGGGCAGCGCCTATGATTATGACCTTCCATCTTACAAAGACCGCACTTTTGCCTAACGCCACTCTTTTGAGGCCAATCCATCTCATTCCCGATCTGTGTCGACTTTGGTCTTCCCTTTTCACACAATTTTCTAAAATTTGGAACCAAGATAGGAAATGATGATAAGTTATTCCATTGTGACCACTCCTCGATCGGCCACTACTCAGATTTGTAGCAATTAAGTAAGGTGTCAAGTTTGTATATAGGATCGATATATGGTTCCCACGATATGTTGATTGAGGTACAAGCAACAATAATATGAGCGCAAGGATACCTATATGCTTGGAATTGTCCACATTCACATTGGCCTTTGTCTAATAGCACTTGGACGACCTTTCCATATGATCCCCTGGTCAGATTAGGGCTCTCCACCACTTCAAACCTAGTTCCTTGTCGATTATACGCACGAACGTGGTAAGAAGAAGCACGTGTCTGGATAGTCGTAAGCTCCTGTTTGAATCTACTTGCGTATCTGTGACCTTGTTGTAGTTCAGCATGTGCTTCTTTTGCCCTTTTCACAAAGTACTTAACACATCTATAAAATATTTGTTGAACAAAGCCTGTGATTGATAGCTTCCTTAATCCTTTGAAGAGGCCATTAATGCACTCTACTATATTAGTTGTCATATAACCGTATCTTTTTCCTTTATCATAAGCAAGTGTCCACTTCTCCATTGGAATAGCAGTCAACTTCTTATGTCTTTTCTCAATTTGGCTCATAGGCTGAACACAAGGAAATAAATAGTTTAGCTGGGTTGAACTATCAGACAAAAAAATTTACAAATCCAAGGTTCAACAAAAAAGTTATGATATAAGGCGTATCAATCTTAAGGACAACTTTCTTGACATTGTCATCCTTGCATTTCTTGCGAATGTTACTAGCAATATGTCTGATACAATACTGATGAAAAGCATGAGGAGGCTGCCATCTTAGACCTTCTTTGGCTACAACATCTTTTATAGCTCGATGTCGATCTGATATCAGGCATATTCCTTGCTGGTTTGTAACATTTACCCGTAATAATGTAAAAAATTAACTCCAATTTTCAAAGTTCTCCTTTTTAACAATGGCAAAGGCAAGAGGTATGGGACATTTGTCACCGTCTTGTGTCACAGTAATTAATAGCATACCTCTGTACTTGCCATATAGAAATATTCCATCAACTTGTATAAATTGCTTGCAGTGGGAAAATGTGGCAATACATGACTTGAATGCCCAGAAAACTCGGTGGAAAACATGTTTTTGTGGATTAACATGATTGTAAACTGTGATGAATTCTTCATACTCTAACTTGAACAGAACTTGGTCACAATAACCTAAAAAGTCCAACCATTTGTGGAGCACTTCATATGATTTATCCTAATCTCCATACACCTTGCCAATTGCCTTCTGTTTTGCCTTCCATTATTTTCTGTATGAAATCTTATACCCATACATGCTTTCCACCCGCTCTTGTATAAGCGAGATTGGGACATCTTGCTTCACTTTAATCATCTCTAGTATCAAGGAACTAATATACTCGGAGTCAAGAGACTTGTGATCTTGTGTTAAACTGGCATTAATACATGCGTGAAGCCCTAAAAATCTAGTTATTGTCTAAGTGTTAGAATTCTTCAGATTCATCGTTTTAAGGCAGAATTTGCATTCATCCCCATAATTATCACACTTTACACTCAATCTTTTAGTATTTGATTCCTCCACGTAATAACTATGATACCTCTAGATGTGGTAATGCTTGGTTGCAGCAATCAATGCCTCCTTGAAATCAAACTCTTGTCCAATATATAAGTCCTCCATGCCATAGTCATCGCTCTGTTTCATTATTTTGAAAATTCATTAGCATTCCTTACGACATCCCACTCAATGTAAGAGAAGACAACAGCTTGAGGGACACCACATGATGTTTGTGGAGCATTATCACTCCTCATACACCGAGCTGCAACACTATCATCATGTATAGTTGCATGTTGTTCATCATCAGTGTCACAATCATCACCGCTACTGCAAGACACCTCATCGTCTTCAAAACTAGACTCAAGGTGGGCATCCATAATTATAGGATTAGTGGATTCTTCCTTTACGACCTGTAAGGTACTTATTGAACCCATCATGGTATGTGATACATTTTTCGGGAAAATACCTGCCACAGATGAGTCCAATACAGGAGTATAACTATCAGAAATGTGGAACTCAATTCCATCCGTGTAAGAAGGGCCTTCTCGCACCATTGAACAACTAGTGCTGACATGAGCTGTTAGATCTACGAGTGGTCTAATTATTGGTACTCTTTCTTGTAAATTAAGGTTGGTAGCATGTAGTTCAGATGTGATCACTTCCACGTACAATTCCATTGCTGTCATCATCGGATGTTGTTCGTAGCTTGCTATAGCATATGCCAAGTCTTCATCGTTGGCCAATTCGTATGCCATATATTGAACCTTTGTTTGATGCTGTGGAAACTTATAAATAATTCTCCCAAAAACTTGATTTTGGGCAAGCTTTAGTTGGGCATGAATTTTCTCTCGCAAAACGTCCATAGTGCTGCATCCTTTCAATTTCAATACCTTTGGGGGAGGTTCATCGTATATTACCCCCATTGATCCCTCAATCATTGTACTATTTGAATATATAAAAGTAATTAAACTTTTCTTCATCTTGTTACTTTTAATTGCAAAACATTCACTGCACCCTCACAACTGACACATACATTATCATATACAATTTTTATATTTATAAACGAATGAACTAGTATTTAATATTACAAGTAAAAAGTAACGATATGTATTACTATTTTTGTATCATATATATTTTAATAGTACATAATAATTTACCTGTATAGGCCAAATGCATTCTGACCTTTATATGCCCACATTTTTTCCAACATATATATTGCTATTTTTATACTCAATCGTAATTTTTCATACTTCATAAATTTTTAATGTTCATTTGCAAGTGTGATATAAATAATTAAATTCTAAATTTTTTTACATAATTTCTAATGTAATATAAATAAATTATTACAAAAATATTAAATTCATATTTGAAATAATAATTTCAATTTTGACTTACTTGAATACAATTGGAAAAAGTTTAATTTTTAAATATGATTGCTTATGTATATTTTTTCCATTATGATTAAATTATCAATTATGGCAATATAATTTATTTCTGTTTGATAATTATATTATGTTCAAGTCTAGATTGCTTGTTTTAGAATTATTATTAAATTGATTAACTCTTTTTAATACAATACATTTAACTTTGCATAACAATTTTTCATATGTAACAAACATATCATATAATATAATAATTTTTTTCAGCCAAATAAATGTTATTTTTTTAAACCTATACAATGTTTGGCTATATAATCTTATTTATATTTTAATTTATCTTTTTCAATTATTATTTTTTATTTACTGGGTACAAATTATACTTATTAAATTAATTAACTGTTTCAATACACTATATTTATTATTTCATGATAATTTTCTCCCTTGACATCTATTGCTAAATAGCAACCAAAAATATTTACACATTACTGTTTGTATATATTTATGATTAGAATCATGAATACTTTTTTACATACACTGAGTTCATCTAATATTTATATTACAATACCTCTTTATATATTTTAATACTTTTAGAATAAACTCATGTATAATATAATTTTTTTGCTACGTTTATTATTATTGCATTTTTAATATCTACTATTTAAATAGAAAAATATTCATATTTTCAATAATATTATCCTAATTTTTAAGCTTCTGTTTACATCCATATATATTAAAATATTATTTTTATTACTTCTCTTATTATATATTAAAATTTATATGTAAAAATTCTCTAAATATAATTTTTACCTAGGTCCTAAATCCTATTTTAGGATACCTTTCTTTATCTCATTTGTTCTTCTTTTAACATCACAACTTATCATAGTACATATAAATTTTTACAAATTTTTCATAATTTTTCATAAATCATAATTTCACATCATAAATCATAATAATCAATATAAAATAAAAATACTCATATTATTTATATCATAATATTCTAAATAAATTTCTCTACCACTATAAAAGATATTTTCATAATGACTAATAAAAATTATAATATAAGTACAAAAGTTATAAAAATACTAACCGGTAAGTATTAGAAAAAGCAAATAGATAAGAGTCTTTGGATGAAAGTAAAAGTTGTTAGATATTTTAATAACTTTCATCTCAAAGTAAAAATTGTTAGATATTATTATATCATTAAAAAAATTATACAAAAATCATGCTAAATTAAATATATTTTACAATATAATATATAAAAAGAACAAAAATAATAACATAGATAAAATTTTATTGATATGTATTTAATTTTAAATATAGTGCTTAAAATTTTATATCAAGAAAATATTAATAAATTTTAAAAAAATTAATTTTTATTTTTAAATATTTTTATTAAAATTGGAATATATAAATAATTAATTCAATTAATACTTTCCATAACATTAATTTTTTAAAATTATTTTAAGATAAAAATAAAATATGTTATATTATGTAATTATCCTAATATTTAAACCATAAATAATATGAGTAAATATAAAAAATATAACAAAATAAATTAAAAAAGGAGAAATGTTATGTGGAAGGTAAAGTAATAAATGTTAAAAATGAAATATATAATTAATTAATTTTATTAAATAATATATTTGATTATTAAAAATAATTTTATATTAAAAATAAAATAAATTTTATTATATTTATATTATTCAATATATTGCATTTGAACTTTTAATAGAATGATTGAAAAAAGAAAGAAGAAAAATATTAAACAAAGTAGATGAAATGAAGAAAAAATAATGTATGAACTGTAGACCCTTGGAGAAATCTTAGTTTATATATTTTAAATTTAAAACATAATATTTAAAAATTATTATAAAAAAATTAAAAAAATTTATATAAATAAAATTTAATTTAATTACTAAGTATTTTTTAAAAAATAAAATATGAAATTAATTAATTTTGTTAATAAAATGTATACTAAAGCTTTAATTTATTTAAATAAGCTAAAAATAAAATGTAACTTATTATATTTATATTAATTAATGATGTTGATGTTTAAATCATAAACAATACGAGTAGATATAAAAAGAATACAATAGAGTAAATAAGAAATAAACAATACGTAAAGTATAAAGTAATAAAAAATAGAATATATAATAAATAAATTAATTAAATGAAATATATAATTTATATAGAATACATTTATAATAAAAAAATTGATATATCTTACTGCTAAAAAATATTAGTTTATGTGGTTTAAATACCATAAGTTAACTAAAAAGAATAAGAAAAATATGCAATAAAAAAGATAAAATAAAGAGAAATAATACATAAGATATAAAGTCTTAACAAAATTTCCTCAATTGATATTTATTTATTTTGACATATATTACTTCAAAATTAATATAAAAATATTAATCAATAAGACAATATATTCTCATAATAATCAACATAAAATAAAAATAATCTTATTTTTATCATATCCTATATCCTAAAAAAATTTTCCTACCACTATAAAATATATTCTCATAATAACTAATAAAAATTATAATACAAATACAAAAATTATAAAAAATATTATTAAATTGATTAACTCTTTTTAATACAATAGATTTAACATTTCATAATAATTTTTAATATATAACAAACATACCATATAATATAATAATTTTTTTCTGTCAATTAAATGTTATTATTTTTTAATCCTATATAATGTTTGACTATATAATTTTATTTATATTTTAATTTATCTTTTTCAAGTGTTATTTTTTTGTTTATTTCTTACAAATTATTCTTATTAAATTGATTAACTGTTTTAATATACTACTTTTAACATTTCATAATAATTTTTTCCCTTCACACCTATTAATGACTAGCAAACAAAGATATTTACATATTACTGTTTGTTTATTTTTATGATTAAAATCATGAATTCTTTTAATATTTTAATATTTTTATAATAAACTAATGAGTTAATTTATTCGCTATAATTATTATTCTTGCATTTTTTATATTTATTATTTAAATAAAAAATTATTCATTCTTTAATAATATTATCCTAATTTTTAAAACTTCTTTTTACTTCAATATTTTTTTTAAAATTTTATTTTTATTACTTCTCTTATTATATATTAAAATTTTATATTTAAAAAATCTCTAAACATAGTTTTTACCTAAATCCATTTTATTCTATAACACTTTTCTTTATCCCCTTTATTTTTATTTTAACACCACAAATTATCACAATACATATAAATTTTTACAAATTTTTCATATCATAAATCATAATTTCACATCATAAATCATAATAATTAATATAAAATAAAAATAATCTTATTGTTATCATATCCTATATCCTAAAATTTTTTTTCTACTACTGTAAAACATATTCTCATAATAATTAATAAAAATTATAATACAAATACAAAAATTATAAAAATACTAACTGGTAAAAAGAAGGAAAAGTAAAGAAAAAAGAGCAGATCTGCTGAAAGAAGAAAATGTTATTGGATGAAATGCAGAGAAGAAAGAAAGGATGAAGATTTGTGAGTGGGAAAATGAGAAACGGTGCGAATATGAAGAGGTGCGAAGAGAGGAGCTGCGAAGAGGGGTTTATAAAGAAAGGGGGAGTAGGAGGTGCCATTGGTTTTGGCGCTCTCCAAAATTCTAAACTTAATAATGGTGCCAACTTGGATGGCGCCTTCAACTATAGGACGCCATTCAATATGGCGCCCCCCACATGCAGTTTGACTGCAAAGGCGCCACACTATATGGCGCCTCGCCATGCCACACACGCCATTTAATCTGGTGCCCTGCGTATTTTGGTAATATATTTTCAAAGAACGGTAAAACGGAAATATGTTTGTGAAAAAATCATATATTGATACTTTTGCCTTTTATTCGCATAGATTCTTATCATTTTTATGTCAATAATATAAACATAGAAAATGATGGAATTTGAAATTAAATTTTGAATATAAATCAAAAGTCATCATTAAATATATAGTAAAATAAATTTATATAATTTAATTTAATAAATTAAAAAAATTAAAATTCAATTTCAAATTCTTTTTTCACTTGCTTATAGTATTTTTATTGGAAAAATATTTGAGTTTTAAATACCTCACTTGATAATGTGAGGCAACAAATACATTATAACGGAGTTACAAAAAACTTTCAAACTTAATTGTCCATTAGTTGCTATTATCCAAATTATTAATTTACTAACATTAACAAAAAATTTAAACGAATTTTCACAAATTTTATTTTCTTTTATTCTTTATAATATATAAAATTCATGTGGTAAAAATTATTAAAAATATAAACATGAAATTTTAGGACAAATTTTTTTTATTAGTATTAATGGTATTTTAAAGATGATGCTATTTATACACATTTTTTTAATATTTACCTATAGCATAAATTAAATAAAATTGGTCACACATATTTAAAATATATTGTAACAATGAATTTTTTTAAATAATACCTTGGAAAATCCCTTAAAAATATTTTTATAAAAATTATCTTATAAGAATAAATCTTGTACTTAGAATGAAGATTAAAAATTACTTTTAGTCGCCACAAGTTAATAATTCTTTTTTGAGTAGATACAACATTTAATCTCTCATTATAATAATAATAATAATAATAATAATAATAATAATAATAATAATAATAATAATAATAATAACAACTATTATATCCTTCAAGTTTTATAACTAGCACTATTAATCTTTTATTTTTACTTTTATTATGATTATTTATAAATCTCTTCATACGTAACACTAAAATCGATGATAAAAAGAAAGAATAATAGAAAATAAACATGTATTTAATATTACTAAGGTAAGATTTAATAAGTAATTTTAATTTTTTCATTTATTTTAACATTGCAAGTGAATGAAGGGATGAATAATTATAATAAAGGCAAAAAAGGGGACAATAGTGCTAGTTATGAAATTTAAGGGATATAATAGTCACTATTTTTATAAATAAAGGATTTAATATTGTGTTTAATCTACTTATTTCTAACAAAAACTAAGATTATATCATGTGCTTAAATGTGAGATATAGTATGAGTGTAATATATTTACAAGTAACACTTTAAAAGAAAAAAATACTTACAATAGGAAGATTTAGTATTAGCTTATTAATCAGTACAATTTATACACAGTAATAAATTATAAATGTATTAATGTTCATTCAAAACTAATAATAATATTTGTTCAAAACAAATAGTATAATTTTTATGGTAAAAAACTAATAATGCAATAAATTGATATTTATTTAGAAGTAATAATAGTGAAACTCAACATAAATAAAAAATTGAATTTTATAGAAAATTAAAAGAAAAATTAACGGATAGATGAATTTTAAAATTAATGACGTATTATAAAAACCTTTAAATTAATTTGAGTGTAAGCTATATGTCCACATCGATAGGTTTTATTACTCTACAATTCCGATAAAAAAAATTGTAGCAATGAATTTATATATACTTTTTAATAAAGGTGATGGCGGGCAATAACTTATAAAAAGAATACATAAATCATTGTCATGTTATTAAAATAAAGAATAAACACAATAATTTGATTTCTTATTTATAAATATGGTGATTATTATATTCTTTAAATTTTATAATAATAATTATTACTTTTTTATTTTTATTTTTTTATAATTATTTATCCTTCCTTTACATGAAATATTAAAATAAATAATAAAAAAATAATATAATAAAAAGTTCTCCTTAGATTGTGATGTGGAGCCAGTTTTTAGTTGTCCCAAGCTTAACTAAATCTATCATTGGTATCATCCCACAATTTAGAGTAATAAACACATTTTATTACTTTCAAAGTAACTACATATGGGGTTTTGTATAAAAGATCATTCATATGTAGGTTCCAACTACTACTATGTACATTCCATTATAATTAATTATGACTACATTTCTTAAAGTGTAAAGGAGCCTCTTACTCTTGGTTTGTTGATAGAGGTGAAGAAGCTTTTATGGATGCTTCACTAAAAAACTAAATAAACAAAAATGTGAGTCATGTGACTTAATAAGCAAATAACCTACTTAATTCTAATAAACTCACAATCACTAATACATACATAATTTTGAAAGTAATTATATTACAACATTCAATATTAACTCACATTTAATCAAATCAACTTCATAATTCAAGTATTATTTAAAAATAAAATAAATATAATTAAATCCCCTTTATATTTCTGCCATTCTTGTCCGTTCACAAATCTGACCTTGTCTCTCCAGACTAGTTTTATCTATTCATAAACATTTTTATACTAAATCCAGGTCAAACATTCCTTCATCATATCAATATCCCCCAATCCATATTCCTATCATCATATTTCAGCTCATCATGTTCACATTCACCTATATCAAATAAATGTCATCATCATTTATGTTGTAATAATATAGCTTAAATAAATACATTACAAAATATTAGAAAGTTTTATGAATATAAGTTCTAATATGCTTTTTATGTAAAGGAATAGTTAAGTATAACATTTGATTATAGCTCTATTAAGGCATACCTTAAGGCTATATTTGAATATCATACCTTTTCGACTTTTCTAAAATTTTCATGATTTTATTGTGCAAATGGCCAAATTCCTTTTCTATATCTGAATAAATTCAACCAAACTCAAATTCAATCATCAACTAAACATTTACTACATACAACTAACAATAATCCACTACTATTTCAACATATTATTATTACACAATCTAATCATCAATTAGTAACTATGGACACTTTAAGATAAAAATCACCAAATGGTACCAAATTAATTATATTAAATAGATTATCTACTTACTTGGTGTTAAAGGATATGAAAAGAACTCAAAATATATATTGATTGGTCCCCATAAAGATCCATATAAAAATAATTAACCAAAAATCCTAATCCTTCCCATTTCTAACTCTAATGCTGTTAATCCACAAGTTTGAACTTTAGAAGTTTGAGATTTACCTTGTGTGTTGTAGTGTTGACACTAAATTTTGAAAAACTTAGCTTGATTCTAGTTAAATGATTGGTAAGGAAGTGTGAAATTAGATAGAAGATAAAGATGAGGAAGAAGCTTGGGGCAGGCAACTAAGAAAATTTTAAAAAAATCAAATGGGAAAATGGTATTTAAATGTCTAGAAGGATATTTTGGTAATTTTAAAAAGGTTTAAGGTAAAATGAAAAAAAAAACTTCTTAAATCTCCTTCATACACCCTTACTTAAATTTGTGATGGATCATCCCAAAATTTAGCAAACCAAAATAGAGATAGAGGGATATTTATACTACACTTAAAAAATGTTAGAAAAGGGAGTGATAAGTGATGAATTCAATGCTATAAAGGATGAATCATTTGATAAATCATAAAGTTCTTTCAAGAACTTTAGAGCGAAAGCTCATAAAAAAGACTTTGTTTAATTATCAAAACTCAAATCTAAAATCTAAAATCTTTTTATAAAGAATAAGCCTCCTTAAATAATCTTACAAAAAAAAACTAGAGTAATTAGGGTTTAAGTATATTTTATTTAAGTCTAAAGCAAATACAAATAAAATTACTTAAAACCAAAGCAAACACGCTAGTAAAACGAACATATATTTTTAAAGTAATAAAATAATTAACTTAAGATAAAATTGTAAATTAATAAGCTATAAAATTCTAATTCATGAAAAAACCTAAATATTTTTAAATATAATAAAAACATGAATAAAATACAAGCTAAGGACCACAATGGCCAAAATAGTATTAACTAGATCAAATGGCCTAAATTATCTTTAAAGTAGCATCCATAAGCTCCAAGTTTGTTCCTCCTAGGATCACATCATTAATGCCCAGTCATTTAGGTGGACTCTTGATTAGTAGAGTATGTCGACCCTTCTTGCGATTGATGAGGAGAATGTGCTAGCACCTAAAGCATTAGCTACCACAATAAAAGAAATTCTGAAGATTGTACCTAAAATAAATGTCACATTAACCTTAAAATTTTTTCATATATGTCTATGCATGAATTAAGTTTCTTAGGTAGGGGTTCATATTGCATAAGGCAAAGCCTAATATGCTATAATGGTGGTAAGACAACAATAGTGAAAAGTTGTAAACAGGTAGATTTCAATAAGTTATTGATTATACTATCAACCATTGCCTAATAATCAAGTCAAGGTGGTAGTTAACAAGCCCATGGTCTATAAGGTTAAGATGCCAATACCAAATAATGTGATTTAGATAGTAGACAAAGCCTACAGGACTTTCATCATATGGCTAACAGCCCTTATTTAATATTAAGTAGAGGTATTAATATGTATTCTCCTATTAATAAAATTTTTATACATTTTTTGAAATTATTTTAGTATTATTGTATAAGATTACTAATCGTTGTCATTTATGCTTTAACAATCTCCTTATCATACTTAAAAAGAGCTATAACCTTCCGATTTTGCTTGGAATAAGCTACAATGATGTCTTAATAGTTCTTAGTGAAAGGATTCCTAGGTCATGCTCTCAATTGGGGTTGATGTAGTGAGACTAGAAAATTCAATTTTTATTGAAAAAGCCTTTATTGAGTAATTGCTGAAGTTTGAGGAGCTCGATATGACTTGCATCCAGCTCTAGATTTAGTAAGTTTATGCTATTTTCTTTAATTAAACACAAATTAATTGAATTACTACATGAATATAAGTTTAGCTCATGTCAATCCTTTTGTAAGCATTGCTTTGACATGTTGCCATCAACGTATATTATATATCGATTCCTAGATCCATATTAACTTGATATGTAATTTGCATTGGAATAAGATAAAAAGTAGGACTACATTAAAAGGGCTTTATTGCATTAGCCGAGGAAAAACTCTTATTTCATGCCATACCACAAGAGGTAAGTCTCATTTACGCTTTATTTGTGATATTTTTTTTCCTTAAACAGATTTTAATAGTTACATTATATTGTAGTGGCCAATGAATGCTTGCTTTGTTAGTGTTGAGAAGCAAGCTTATCTATTGGATAGATCCTTTGTTGGGAGAAGTATAATTCACCTTGAAGAATTTCTTGTAAAGAGTTTTGACTACAGCTTCCAAGAAAAGTTTGAAATTGGGGTGAGGTAGATCTTCTAAATGAGAAAAATGTAAGTATGTTGTTAATAATAAAATTGTATCATGTTTGACCAATAAGATTGTGTATCAATGGGATCAACTAACCTCTTGTTTTATTATAATGCCTAAAATAGCCCAAAAATATGAAGTATGGCTACTATGTAATACAACACATACTTGATTTATTATCTACTTATAAATGCCTTACTAAGGTAATTACTTACTTATTTACAAATTTTTATTTGCTAGATCAATTAACTAAATTGGTCTTAATAATAACATATTAATTTTATATAATTTATAGTATTTTGAGGATAAGCCCCAGCCACACACTAGAGAATAACTTAATGAGATTAGAAAATATTGGATAAGATATTTCCTTTTGACCAGAGTTGAACCATAATGAATGGTTTTAAGTGTTCCCAAATATTGCTATTATTTATAATTAAATAAGTTATTGTAAATTAGTTTATAATAGTTAGCTTGATTGTAAATGACTTATTGTAACTTGTATTTTGATATGTAACTGAGAATTCAGAAACTTTATATAAAAATTCCTATAATTGATTGTGCTATTGTTAATTTTTATTTCAATTTGTTGTTGTTGTTGTTGTGTAATGTTTTTATAGGTGGTAATTGGTTGGATTTTATGTGTTAATTGGTTCCATGCATTTAAAAAAAATATAAGTGCACAAAAAGACATTGATATTCTACTTATAACTGATGTCTTTTAATTTACAACATCAACTATTGTATAAATAATAGATATTTATTATTACTAAAACTACAAAATGTTCTTGTAAATTATGGCCAGTACCAAGTATATAAGTAGTGATTTCAAATCCAGAGGTTAAGCATGCTCTAGCAATTTTACATAAGGTAGAGTTTGGTTTTTTAAGGGTGATAGTGGAAAAGTTGATAGATAAGTCACCCTTAACTACCACTTTGTTAATGAGACAACATTATACTTTATATATCAATTTTTTTTATAAATAACTAACGTTTAAACCCAAGATATTACATGATTTAAAAATAAAAGGAATGGAGTAATGATGCTATTTATGAATTTCATCTTGAGCTTCTTCTAATCTTAAATTAATTTTCTCTCTAATGAGATATGCTTTTTTTTTTTAACTTGAAAATGATTCTCTTCAATTTTGTATTTTTGCTCACTAAATTCTTTTTGTAGGAATAAATCTTTGTTAGCTCATCACTAAATCTATAAGATTGTGCATTCATTGAAAAAATTAAGGATTTATTCTTACAATTTAGTTCCTGGTTTCATAACCTATCATATCTTGTTGCCTTTCATTGTGATGTAACTTTTATAGGTTTGTATAGGTAAGAAATTTGATTTTATCTATTTTTTTAAGCTTTAAGATATATTATCTACTAATTTATTTATATAAAAATGTACATAATCAGTTTTGTAAAATTTAATGAATACTCATTGCATTTGCATTTGCAAAAATTGAATTCAACTGTGCTTTTTTTAGGAATGTCAATCTTACATGTTAAGCAATAGGTATCAAGACAATATCTAGTGTATTACTTATCTATGATTAAGCAATTGTTATCATTGAAATTTTGTTGTTTCATATGAGATATTATCTATAGTTTCATAAGGATATTATTTTCTATTTTTTAGGGCAATATTTTAAAATGCTAAAGATAGGAAAAATACGAAGGATTCAAGAAGAGGTACTAGTAAAGGAGGTTAAGGTTTGGATGGAGAAACTTGGGTAAGAGGAATGGGGTTGATTAGATAGGGGTAGAATATAACATGTCGATTATTAATATAAATTAAAATGGCATATCAAAATTAGATATCAATTATTTATAAATAACAAATATTGAAAGTTCCTTTCCATGTCTTTAACATAAGATACGATGTTAGGTTTCTTATATCATAATTGACATTGTTGTAATATTTCATGATTATTTTGAAATTAATGTGGAATATTATTTACAATAGCACTTGATTACACATGAGTTATTTTCTAACATGTAATCTCCTAAACACCCGACATTTATTAGTTATTCTATAATAATGATATACTAATAGCCACTCTAACTGTCTAATGACTCACCTTAATGCCAAAATATTCAAAAAAGCCTACTTCTCTTCCAACAAACAATAACTAAGTAATTAAAGGGAAGATTCCTTAAAAAATAAAAAGAAACAAGAGTGGCAATAGAATGGGTTTTCATGGAAAACTTAATGAGTAAGCAAAATAACGTAAGTTTTCTAGAAATAAACTAAAATTCAATAATTATCCTATTGAATATACAATACAAAGAAGGATAGAAAGTATCTATACCTTCCTAAGGATAAAGTAATTTATAAACTAGTTTGCCTTTTTATGAGGTAGATGTTACGGGCACGGAGTAAGATTCAATTAATGTTGCTTCATTTAGCTTGTAACATTACACTCATGGAAAATATTTATATCATGGTCTATTGCATTCTTGTATCCAACCATACATTGATAATTTCATATACCTCATATTGATGCTAATATACTCAATATTTAAATTTCCTTATAGCTCCTAGTTAACTTTATCTATTCACAAACTTAACCTTATTCCTCAAGAACTAATCTTATCCCTTCATAAATAATTTCTTGGATCTAGTACTATATGATATTCTTATAATTTCATCCTTCCTAATCATATTTTAAGTTATAATCACATTCCAAATAGAAATTTGAATATTAGTATCATATATAATCATAATCATTTGCTCAGTATATACATATAGGAAACATACATTATTACAACATGATAGAGTTTCATTAAACTTGCAACACTAGAAATAATAAGGTAATATTTGACTACTATAGTCAATTATATCCACTTAGTGAGCCATTCTTGTGGTTTTATCCATTATGATAATTGAATATAGGCCTTCAAAAAGTTATTCGTGAGGTATAATGCCCTATGATAATCGAATATAAACCTTTAAAGAGCCATTCCCAAGGTATAATCCTTTATGATAATCAAATATAAGCCTTTGGGGAGTTTTTCCTAAGATATAATCCCTTATAATAAGTGAATATAAGTGTTTAAGGTGTTAATCGTAAGGCATAATCCATTATGATAAGCAAATGCAACTTAGGTTTTTTCCCTAATTTGCCTACGAATTCAATGTTCATATTATATTGTAATGTTAATAAATCATCATATACCAATCAAGCCCAAAAATAGTTCTAATATCATTGTTCATAACATAAATTAACCAATTTTTGCAAGAAAATTATGCTATAATAAGTATTCATATGCATTAAACACAAAATTATTAACTTTCATGACTTTAAGCTTAACACACACTAAATTATGTAAAACCATCATCATATTAATAATTTTCTTGCTTACCTAAGTATAGAAGAGGTGTTGTTAGATGAAAATCAATAGTGGTTTAGCCCAATTAACAAAACTTCAAAGAATTAAGGTTGAATCACCCAAATCCCTAATCTCTCTTTCAATTATGAAAACTTGGCAAATGATCACCGATAACTAGTATAAGATACTTACCTCAATTTAGCTAGAATTTGTTGATGATTTAATAAAGCTAGTGGCTTGACTCTTGTTAAGTGCAATTGGTGAAGATGAAGAAAGGCGAAAGAAGAAGATGCATAAGTAAAATAGGTTCCTAGGTTAGCTTAGGGAGTTGTAAAGAGTTTTACACCTTAGGGGTATTTTAGAAATTTAAAGGAAACTTAGGGGTAAAATTGAATATGATCATCCTAAATTTTTTCATATATATTTACTTAATTCTAGCCATACATTGGCCTATACATAATCTATTTCCTCTATTCTTCACTAATTTACTTTATATTTAACCTTAAAATTTTATTATTTTCTATGAAATTCTTATTCTAAAAAAATAATTAAACTAGTCAAATTATTATTTTTTATACACAACAATATCCTAATTATTCCTAGTTTATTAAAGGGTGTGACATAATAACTTCCTTTTGTAGTACCTTTTAAGAAAGCAACCATTTGATCCAAAATGGTTTATAATCATCCAAAAAACCTCTCTTGCAAGGTTCTAGGCATATATAAAGCTTATCAAATATAAGGAACAATTCAGGTGATCTTTTCTCAATAAAAAGCTCAATAAACTTAAGGTTACTCCATAACAATTTTATGCCATAATTATTTAATTTAGCATATTGGTCCTATTCTAAACCTTTCATAGCTTGTTCAACCTTTCTCAAAGCCTTGATAATGAGATATCGGTACCACAACACCATATGTGACTTTAATATGATTATATACCTATAGATGATCCATGCTTGGTTGTTCTCTAATTTTAGGAGCTAATGTCTTAACTATCCATTCATGATTAGTAAGCTTGTTTCTAACCTATCTTAGGCATGTATGCACATAGTTAAATGTTTAATTCAATAACTTTATGATTGGTTACTAAATGAACATAAACACATCCATTTTCAACTCTTTACTAAATAGATTGCTCTAAACCTAAGTTATTTTTTGAGAATGAAATAGGTCTCCTTAAGTATATGTTATAATCTCTAACCATATATTTAAATATATCTAAATCAGTAAATTTCATACTTAATCCAAATGTTAAATGTCCAAATTATGCTTTCTTTTTGTATTGTAAATAGTTCTCATAATCATTAGTTTCATCATCAAAACCATCCCAACTAATAAGCTTATTAAAAAAGTATTTATAATTATCTTTAAAAGTATTAATAAACTCTTGTCCTCCATCATGTTAATCTTATATATGCATCATCTACCATTTCATGATCAATATAGTAAGAAAAACAATGCTAAAAGATTGCAAGTTATAAAAATTCATGTAATACTCTAATTTTAAAAAAATGTACTAATTCATCGTTAGTATAAAGCTACTTATGATCAATGGTAAGACAAACTAAGCCATATAAGGTTTAGAAAGACTAAAATGGATAAATACATTATATTCATAAAAGTTTGTGTGTAAGAATTGAGTTCACTATTTCACTTTTAAGCTGATAATGTTAATGTATATATCAAAAACACCTAAGAAGAAATTTCACAATAGCCTTTTAAACAATGATAATTATCTTATACTTATTATATCATTTTTATAATTTGAATAGAGTACAAGCCTTGATCTTGTCACCCATAAAGGATTAGCCTTATAGATTGAAAATATTATATTAGCTATTGAAAATTGCATAAACATTCAAGCATATTCATGCATTGGCAACAAAAGTATAGGAAAAGATATAAGAAAGCTCGAGAATGGACTTCACATGGTGTTTGGAACTCCTAGTCAAGTTTATTACATGATCAAAAAGAGAACATTGTGCATTAAAGCTATCAAGTTATTAGTTCTCATAAGTCTATGACTTTTGCCTTCCATTACTCATTTGGATTTGATCTTTTCCAAGTACCATTTCTATTTGTTAAATGATGTTCATAATAAGTTTTTATCATGATTATTCAATAGGAATAATTTAATAAAATGCTCAATAAGGTTTAAAGATCAAATTTATGATATGTTCTACATACTATCTAATAAAATCATAGTTTGCAAAGATGCTAATGGGATCTAAAATGAATTTTAAGAACCATTATTAGGCTATTTTTTGCTTTAAAATGAAAAAATGACTAACACTATTATTAAACTCACTTATTTTTTTAACTAGATAGATAAATACCATAACTAAAATAAAGGACTTTTAGATTGCAAATCCATTAGGCTTTCTATTGGAATTAAGAATAAGATAAAAACATAAAAAATTTTCGTGTCTATCATATTACGAAAGAAATTAAGAACAAGAATGAAAGATGATTAAACATTTTATCATAATCAATGAAAACTATGCATAAAGTCACAAAGAGTAAGGAAAAAATAATTATTGATCATAGATAAGAAAGTAGTAGAGCCACTAAGTAATCTCTATTGAATTTTTAAAACTTAAGGAAAGCATGGTAAAAGAAGGAAACAAAGTTAAGGAAAACAAAGCCACCAAGTTTCACTTCAAATGTGGATGAAGATATGTATTTGTTAATAATTGCATGCTAATATGGATTCTCAATTTGTTAGAGTGAATATTCATGGTAGAGCTAGATGATCCAATAAGCATTTTCCATCCATTTTAACCATATAAGATAATAAAAGGACCAATAATTATATCAAACAAAATATTCAAAGACTATTAATCATAGTTGTAAAAATTAAGGAATGTAATAATCTTATACATTGTAAATTAAGGCCTAATTGATGCATTTACTCAATATAGTGATAAAATGATAAATTATAAGCCAATGCATGTTAATTTAATTAAATATAAACGTACAAATAAGATCATTTTAAATTTTCTTAGTTAATGGTTAAAATCCCCCTTAATTTACCCTACTTGCTAGATAACTTTTTCTAATACAAACACTTAAGAGTTAGTTGAATAGCTATCTTTTAAACTTGATTAAACTCATGATAGGCCAAATTTTAAGTGGGTTTAACCATTATGGGTAGAATTTTATTTTTTTAGTTAGTAGATTTTTTAAGCAAGCTTAATAGTTAATAGCTAACACATTTGCATTTCTTTTTGTTTTAACTTGTGTATATAGAGAAATAGTATTAGGTTATTCTCCTTTCTATTAAACCATAGATTCTTTATATGTAAACCTTGAGTTGCCATAAAAGATTATTAATTTTAAAGAAAATAATCATAAAATATACTTTAATGAGCCAAAAACTCACTAAGCTTCCCTTATTCTAATTCTTTTCCTTGTGGTTGTTTTGTTTGTTTTCAATATTACTAATTGATAAGAACATCTTATCAATTGGTATCAAACTTTAGTTCAAATTGTCACCTTTTATGCAAATATGTGAACATTGAAAAGAAATTGGAAGCAACTAAGAAAAAGATGATGGAAGCAATGGATTCCAAGTTAAAATAATTAGTAGAAAGAATGGATGCCGAATTCAAAGCATTTTATGCATTATTAATGGAAGCACCTGCCCTATCTACTAGGAGTGAATTAGGCTAGTTCAAAGATCTAGAAAACTTAGCACAACTTTAACTCCCTAATAGATTTCCTAGATATGATGGCCATGAGTTTTAGACTTAGTGAAATAAATATAAGTAATTCTTTGCTTTAGAGGAGTTTACTATAGGTAAAAGGTTAAAGCTCATTTTATAAAGTATGGAAGGTTAAGCATTTCAGTGAGAAAAGCATTATCTGCTAGCTAAAGGTAATTTACCTATTAAGAAGCTTTGATACTTGATGTGGCCAAATGATTTAATGTTTTTTTATGATCCCTTATTTGAGTTAAACAATCTTAAATAAATTGGCACCCTTGAAGAGTATATTGAATCATTTGATGGTTTAACTGCTATGGTTGGGTTGCCTGAGATGTAAAACTTTAGTTATTTTCTAAAAAGATTAAAAAGGAACACTAGAAAAGGTTATGAGGTTGTTGAAACCTCAAGATGTTGTAAGAAAATGCATTTGGCTAAGTTATAGAAGGATATCTTGCTAGACATTAGTAGTAACCCTACTTATAATTATGTTCCTAAAACTATTCCAAGCTATAGGAACCTACCTTTTTCCCAATAAAACATAAAGCATCAAACTTAATTAAATATTTTTCTAACCAAAACTAACTAGCTGAGCCACCTATTGTGCTTAATGCTTACCTCAAACCTAAATTCTATAAACCCTCTAATCCATCAAACCTACAGAACCGTTACCTACCACCCCATAAATAAAATAATTAACTTTAATTGGCCAAAAAACTAAGCTAAAGTAAAATGAATAAGCAAAGAGTAAAAGCATTATACATGTATTGTGAGGAGAAATATATGCCTAACCATAGGTGTAGAAATTTAAGATTGTATGCTTTGGTGATAGGACCTGAGGAATATGGTTAAGTGAAAACTAAGAAAAAAGAGGAACTATTTGAGACTTCTTAAAAGGATGATGTTACTTTAGAAAACTAACCCACTTAGGAAGAAATTTTAATCTCTATACATGCTTTGTATGGTAGCAAAGGATTTAATATATTAAAAGTGGAGCGAACGATTAAGAAGCAAAAAATGTCAATTCTCTTTAACATTGGTAGTATCCATAACTTCATTGATGAAAACTAGGATAAAAGACTTAGGTAGAAACTAAAACACACACTTAAATGTAAGGTGTTAGTTGCTAATGGTACATAAATGGAAGTTATGTCGAATTGTGAGATCCTTAAAATATTTTTTTAAGGGTAGAATTTATAGCTAACTTATTAATGTTGCCAATGCATGGATATGGAATCATTTTAGTTATTCAATGGCTTGTAACTCTAGATATTGTACAATGGAACTTTAGAACTATTACAATGCAATTCAATAATAAGGGCTAATAAGTGTGTTTAAAAAGTGAAGTAAAAGGTTATGTGCTTTATGAAAACTTAAGGCTATTAAAAAGGAGTTGTTAAATGCTATGGCATATTGTTTAACTATTTGAAGTGTCTCAAAACAAGAAAGCAAGCTTCTTTATTTCAATTTTAGCACTAAAATATGGATAAAAATCAGTCCATTGTAAGTTTTCAAACTAAATTGAATCAAGTATTAGATAAATTCTAATACTTTTTTAAACTCCTTACCTAACTACCCCCAAGCAAATATCATAAACATAAAATACTTTTAGTGGAAGATAGTTCACTTGTCAATATCAAGCCTTACAAAAATTCTCTTATGCTAAAGGAAGTTATTGAACAAATGGTGTAAGAAACAATGGACTCTAGAATAATTCGACCAAGTACTAGTCTTTTTGTTTCCTTAATGGTACTAGTTAAAAAGAAATATAGGGATTGGAGGTTTTACGTTGATTACAGGAAATGAATGCCATGATTAAAAAAGATAAGTTTCTTATTCCTTTAATTAATGCAGTCATCGATGAATTGGATGAAGCTAAGTATTTCATCAAGTTGGATTTAAAGGTAGGGTATCACCAAATCATCGTGCACCTAAAGGACATCTATAAGATGTCATTATAAGTGGCTGGTTATGCCATTCAACTTGACCAATACATATTCCAATCTCCACTGAATAATATCGTTAAGCTATATTTAAGAAAATTCATTTTAGTAATTTTCACTATAATGATCTATAGTAAAACTTGGAAGGAACACCTAATGCATCTTAAAGTCATTTTAAGATTACTAAGGCAAAATTAGCTACTTTTTAAAAAGGAAAAAGTGTATTTAGCTATAATAAAGAAAAGTATTTAGGCTATGTTATATTTGAAAAGGGTGTGGAGTTGGATCTAGAAAAGGTATAAGCTATGTTGTAGTAGCCTACTCTTAAAACTTTAAAAACACTAAAAAGGTTATTAGGATTAACAAGATACTACAAGAAATTTAAGAAAAATTATGGCAAGTCGGATAAACCATTAACTGATCTCCTAAAAAAGGATTCCTTCTAATGGTCTAGCTAAGCTTAAGAAAATTTCGAATCTTTTATGTTGGCTATGTCCATAACATCAATTCATAATATGCTTAACTTTAACAAACCTTTTGCATTAGAGATTGATGCCTCTGAGTTAAGAACTAGGGCTTTATTAAAGCAAGAGGGTAAGTTTATTGTTTACATAAGCAAGGGCATGAAGCTAAGTACTAATCCATGTTTACTGATGAGAAAGAGTTATTTGCCTTAATCTTTATAATTAAAAAATAGAGCTATTATCTTGTTAGGAATCATTTTATCATCAAGACTGATCATTAAGCCTTAAAGCATTTACTTAAGTAGCAAATAAACATAGCAATGCAACAGTGATGGCAGAAGAAACTTATAGTATATGATTATAAAATTGAATACAAACAAAGGCATAAAAACATGATGGAAAATGGATTATCAAGGTAATTTATTGAAGCTGACTCTCAAATAATAGTTGTCTTTATAATTAGTTTTGATATTCTCAAATAAGTTTAATTAAGTTAGGCTTCAGATGCTAAACTATAGGAGAAACCCTGACTTTGCAAAACAATCCATAGGCTTTTCTAAATTATTTATGGTAGCAAAGGGTGCTTAAGAGAAAAGAAAAATTAATAATAGGAGTAAATTAATAATTAAGAAATTAATTGCCAACTCACTATCATAATTCCTTAAAGGAAGTTATTATTAGGCTAAGGTTACTTATAGAAAATTGCTATAAAATTTTTATTAAAAAGGCATGCACAAAAAGGTTAGGTAGTATGTTAGATAATGTGAAACTTGCCAAAGGTTCAAACTTGAATCGTTGGCTTCCATTGGACTTTTACAACATTTTTTCATACTTGAAGGAGCTTGGAAATCCACTTTTATGCATTTTATAACTTATTTACCTCTATCTTATGGCTATACTATTGTGTTAGTGATAGTCGATAAACTGACCAAATACAACCACTTCATTGTACTTTTCTACCCTTCTTATCACTAGTTTAACCTAATTGTGATTGATGTAGAATTTGTTATCTAATTTTTACTAGACTAATTTAAGTTAATTATCACAATTCTAGTTAATCAATTAAGACATATAGTGAAAAAAAGGCTTTAAAATAGTCTATCTATAGATATCTTGTGCTACTGAGACTAAATTGGAAAGCACACTTGCCATCCAAGCCTTGGCAATATGGTGGTGGAGATTCAACTTGGGTATTTGCAAAATAAATCATGAAAGAGTGAATTTTGGGCTCAATGAGTAAATACTTTATATAAACAAACATATTAATATAATGTTCTTATCCACTAGATTGTGTTTCTATAAACATAGCATATTTAGACATTCACAAATATCAATTTGCACATCAAGTAACCAAAAGGGCTCATTTATAACCATATCATCACATACCTTCCTAAATAACATCAAAAGGCTCAATCATAACTACATTATTATCATTATATCACACAAAAATGATTAGTGTCAATAAAATTTCATTTCACCATACATTCAATAACAATATTGCATAAAAATGTATACCTCCACCTCATAACTCTTGATCCTACTTTATACCTCACCTTTCTTTTTACCCTTATCCCTCCTTTACTAGCTTATACTTTACTCTCTTTTCTATTAGGATTTAATCAATTAGCATACATATCGTTGCCATCATGTTTCTTAATTCATATTTACTCAATGCTTTTATTTCTCATATCATAGCATAAGCCATTTTCATTACATTAATCAAGCAATACCATGCCTCTATATATGGTCACATAATTTTATTGCATTAACAACATCATAAATATATGCATATCACGTTTCGTAGCATTAAATGCATGACCTTATAATACATTCCATTTTAAGATTAATGTAACAAGTTCATTACAACACAATATATAGCATAGCCCCATTTCATGAATCACCATTTCATGTATTCATCTTATAAATATTATAAACTATCTTATTTTAATGTTTAAAAACTATATACCCTACATTGGACCATTAAATATCATCATAGTACATTATAGATTGAGTGTAATCCACTTTATAATCATTTTAATTTTGACCTTTGAATAAGATTTCAGAAGTAACTCAAAAATTATAAGTCTATCATCTATGGAACTTAATTCATAAGAAAATAGACCCAATTAGCTTTTCATGGGTTGGTATTTTACTTAAAATAGTTAGGGTTTGAAATAGCAATGCCCTTTACAAGCTAAAAGTAAAAATTTAATTTTTTAGAAATTTGAATTTATGATCTTTTCCAGTTTTTAGTGATATTTTGAAATCCATGTAAGATATTAGTTTGAAATTAGTTTCATTTAAAAGTAGAGTCAGTTATCTTTTCGATAATAGGTAATTTGTTGAAATTAGACATAAGATGAAGGAATTATAACCTATCTAAATCAGATCTAGGATCTTGAAATGGAAAACAAATAGTTAGCCATTATGGGACAAATAGGTAATTATTTTGCTTTGGACTTAACCTTCTCTAGAATCCTAAAGTAACGATTAATGGTTTTGGAAAAATAAATGGCCATTCTAATTTGATTTTGCAGGATTCCAGCACAAAAAAGTATTGTTCAATTGACATTTTATCGGCTAAATGCATTTTTCATGCCACAATTACATTCCCAATCACAAATACATCTTAAACTCATGTTATTAATGCTATTCCCATAATTAAATAAAACTTAAACTACCATTCAACACATCAATTAACCATTACATTCATATTTTCATAAAACCTAAAATATAACATTCAAGCTTAGATCTTTGAAATGTAACAAGGAAAGGTAAAGTATCTACTTACCTAATATAGAGGAAGATGTTAGGAAGTTAGATTTGAAGCTCTTTGACCCTAATCACACTAAGATCAAATGTTTCTCATGTTAAGGTTCTAATATTCTATTGGAACCAAAACTTATAAAATTCTTCTAAACCTAAAAGAAGTTAAGGAAGAATTCTAGTATTGGAAAGATTATTATCTTGATTAAATGAAAAATTTGAAAAGGATTAACCCTTTCCTTTACTAAATTGAAAAGAAGGGAGGAGAAGAAGAAGCTAAAAGAGTTTTAGGGATGAAATTTGAGAGATTTGAGAAGGGGAGGCTTATTTTAGGCCTTAAAAATGAGGAATGATTCAAATAGAAGCTTTTGAAAATGTTTCTTAAATTTTTCCCATACTCATTTATCTAGTTATAATAACTTAAAATCTTATACTTTAATCCTATATCAAACTTTTGCTCATTTATATCCTTTAAAACCCTTATCCTAAGATTTACTAAAATATCAACTTTTGTTTTGCACCATAACTTTTATATATATATATATTCATAAAAAAATTTCCTTTGTACACACCATTACTCTTTTGACTTAAAGGTATACCAAATATTCTAATTATTCATTTCACAAAGTAAAATTGAAATTATTTTATTTTAGGAAGGGCGTAACACCTCTATATTCTACTGCCTAGGTGGCTCAAGCTTTGTTAGACAATGTAGTGAAATTGAAAGGGCTTTTTACTTCTATTATAAGTGATAGGGACCCTATTTTCTTAAGTAACTTGTGGTAAGAATTGTTTAAATTCCAAGGAGTGCAACTACTCAAATCAAAATCTTACCACCCTCAAATTAATGGCCAAATGGAGGTCCTTAATAGAAGCTTTGAAAGCTATCTCAAAAGTATAATTGGGGATAACCTAAAGGTTTGGCATAACTAGTCGTCATTTGTTGAACTTTGCTATAGCACTAGCTACCAATTAGCCGTAAATGACCATTTTCGAAGCCTTATATAGCTATCCTTCCACTCCATTTAACACTTATTTAGCAAGTGGTTCTATGGTGGTTGTTGTGGCTCTCTAATTAAGGTCAAGAGACCACATTTTAAAGTTATTAAAGCAAAATTTTCCTAAAGCTAAAAATCATATGAAGATGCAAGCTAATAAGCATAAGACAGAGAAAAGTTTTTGCTAAAGGTGACTGGGTCTACCTCAAGTTGCAACCCTATAAACATTTGTCTATTTCCAACAAGTCTTTCTATAAACTCGTAGCCCTTTACTATGGCCAATACAATGTGTTGCAATGGATTGGGAAGTTGACATATAAACTGGACCTTCCTTTTGAGTCTAAAATCCACCCAACATTCCATGTTTCTCTATTTAAAATACATCATGATAATCAATTGATCCACTTTACTTTGCCACATATTGCTGAGGGTGAAGTGCCCCCACTAATTCTAATGGCTATTCTTGACCTAAAAAAAATGAAAAAAAAAGGAATCGTGCTATCATTGAGGTGCTAGTTCAATAGGCTAATATGTCATGCAAGATGCAACTTAGGAGGAATACTGTAAACTAAAACTTTCCCACTCTTTATCACATCCTTGAGGTTAAAGATACTGCTATGGAATGGGATAATTGATAGGGTAGATTTTTGAGTGGGCTTGATCTTTATGGGTTGAATTTTATTTTCTTGTCAATTGGATTTTTTTAAGTAGGCTTGTTGGTTAGTAATTAACACATTTGCCTTTCTTATTGTTTTAACTTGTGAATGTAGAAAGACAGTATTGGCTTATTCCCTATTCTGTTAGGTCACAAATTCTCCATATTTAAGCCTTGAGTTTCCATAGAAAGAAGATAATTTTGAAAAAGATAATCAGAAAATATACTTTAATGAGAAACTCACAGAGCTTCCGTTATTCTAATTCTTTTCCATGTGGTTGTTCTATTTATTTTCAATATTACTAAGAGATAGGAACATTTGTATCAACTTGATTGAAGCCTTTGAATGAACCTTAGCTGGAATAGCATCCTTGTGAAAAAAAAATGATAAATTATTAGTTTTTACACATTACCTCTTAAGCAAATTTCGAATATTTTATGAATTAGACATCAAGTTTATTATAGCATTTGAAAGTTGACCCTTGACATTAAAAATTGACAAAGAAATTAGCATCTAAGGCCATTAATCCGCCTGGTAATCACTTCTGATCAATATTGCACAGTGACCTTTAACATTGACTTAATTATTTATTAAATGTTTTTATAGATGTGTGACCAAAAGTATAAATTGGCTTTTAGGATTAATTTAATTAAAGGAACTGATTTAATTTTTTTTAGTACACGGACTAATTTAATTTTAATTTTGAAGTCCATTGATTTGATTGATAAAAGCATTTTTTCAATTGGCTCAAATGAAAAAAAAATATTCATGATCTATAAATTTAAAATTACTCATCTTTAACATTAGTTATTAACAATTAATTATCTTTGAGCTGGAATACAAATACCAAAGCATATTCTAAAACCATTTTAATTGTATATTAATTACTTTTCATGAAAAGGCAGAAATAAATCTAAAAATTACTCCCTTCATTGTTTATTAACTATTGTAGTTAACCAATTTCACATACATTAAAAAATACACTACAGCAAAAAAGACTTTTGTCGTCGCTAAAAAGTTCTCGGTCGTCGCAAAAGAAAAAGTCGTCATTAAAAATGTTGTCGGCATAGGTTCGTGCCTGAAAAGGTCATTAGCGACGACAACTTATCGTCGCTAAAAGTCAGGCCTTTTGCGATGACTTTGTCGTCGTAGAAAATAATTTCAAAATTAAAAAAAAATTTGAAATTTAATTTTTAGCGACAACAATTGTCGTCGCTATAAGTTAGAAGTCATCGCTGAAGATCTAACTTTCAGCGACAACTTTGTCGTTGCTGAAGATCCGGCTTTCAGCGATGATTATTGTCATCGCTGAAGGTTAGGCTTTCAGCGACAACAATAGTCGTCGCTGAAGATCTAACTTTCAGCGATGACTTTTTGTTGTCGTTGAAAGTCTTATCTTCAGCGATGACTTTTTGTCATTGTTGAAAGTCTCATCTTTAGCGACGACAAAGTCGTCACTGAAAGTTGGATTTTCAACGACGACTTCTAACCTATAGCGATGACAATTGTCGCCGCTAAAAGTTTTTTAAATTTTTTTTAAAAATTTTAAAATCAAATTGTTGTATATTTCAAATGATATATTCTTTATTTTAATTAACTTGACTTGTTTAATAATTTTTTTAAATTTAATATAATATAATATAATATATCAGTAGTATTATTAATAATGTCTAACAATTTGATCCAACATAAAAAATTAATACTCATAAAAAAATTAATACTTATAAAGCAATGGTAAAAATAATTTTTATATGAATAAACTAATATATATACATCATCTATGTAAATGTGCACATATAAAAAATATAAAGATACATAAACAAAATATACTATGGGGAAGTAGGGAAGTGCAAATATCACAATGCACCATGATCGTCGTTGTCGTCGTCGTCATCATCATCCTAACTACGAGGATGATAAAATGATGGTGGCGGTTGAGCGGTAGGTGCAAGCGCAAATCTACTCGGCCCAGGCGGTGTAGCATCAACAAATGGAGTCGGCGGTAAGATGATACCCTGTTGTCTAAGGATCGAGCTCATCTCAATAAGATAAGTCTCAAGCTGCTGCTGCATCATCTCTTGCTATTGTGTAATCTGCTGCTGCTGCTGATCAAGCCGCTGCTGCTACTCCTGAATCAATCGCTGGCTTTGCTCAACCTGCTCCCGACTCTGGTGTAACTGCTCTTGCAACTCACTGACCTGAGACACGGTCTGTGAGCTCGTCCCCGTGCTAGAAGTCCCCATCGAACGATAAGTCTGACCAGCAAGTACACGCCCAATAGCCTTCCTGTACCCTCGATGAGTGCCAAGCACCTCATCAGCGATGGCAGCCTCATCTAACTGTACAAGAGTCGTAGGCAAGCTAGTGGATGATACACTAGACTGTACATGCTGAGTCATGAGCTCAGTCATCCTCGCCTTAAATTATTAAAAAAAATAATAAGAAATCTATCTTAGAAGATATATTTGTAAAATTTTATTTAAAATATGAAATTCAAATAACTTACATGTTGCCCTTGAGGGATGGGATGCACCCACTCCCCCGACCTGTATGTGTGTCGGTCCCTAAAGTTATCGGGCACCAATTGCAGCTCACCAGTATCTCTGTTTCTCTGTTCAATTTTTGTAACAGAAAAAAAGGATGAAAGGTAGTAATGCTATTTAACAAATGGATATATTTAAAAAGATACAAAAAAATTAAATTACCTTATCAAAGCAATGTGCAGCAATAAACTTTGACCCATGCCGGTCATTCACGACCTTCTGTGCTCTATTATTTGTATTTCTTGCAGACAACTCCTGTAAATTAAGAGAAAAAAGTTAAATTTTTATGTTCACAATTTACTAATTATGAAATACTGACATAATACCATAAAATATCATACTTACCATGTACTCGTCACTATCAAAGAAGTCCACACACCTTTGCCATGTCTGCAGTGAGACAGATCGAGGCACACAACGTCGAGCTCGATCCAAGTCATACTTCTGGTATCGATCACCTCCATACTTTAAGAAATACTTATTCAACCTGTACTTCCAATCTCTGTACAGGTCAGCAGTAGTTTATATTAAATCAGAGAGCGCTCTATCTTGATCACCCTCAGAGATGCCCTGGAACTCGAAATGGGACTGCATTAAAAGACATTTAATAAATTTATGAGTCATATATTTAGAAATTTCAATCTCAAAGACATTAATTCAAAAGGAAATGGATACTTACGCAAACCTCCTGCACAACTCTATCTCGAATCTCCTGAGGTACAGCCCGCCATGACTTATAATAGGGCGGTATGTGGGCGCGGATCATGCTGCCAATATCACGAGGGAGATGACTGACATTCTCACCAACCGCATGCCATGTACTAGTTGTATCAAACTGTACAAGCACCGGTCTGCCTCCATCCCTGCCTATCTTCTCGTGCAGTCTTAAGGACCTATTCGGTCCCCTCTTTTAGTAGGTGCTACTTCATTTAATAAAGAAAAATATTAAAAAAATAAATATAATATTTAATCAAGCTTAGGTACAATTAATAACAAATACCTGAGCCCTCACACTGAGATGGAATACGGGTAGGTCGCTCCGGTGGGTCGCCTCTAGCATCACCTCCATGGTATCGTGCCTCGACATCTGCCATAACTAAAATAATACACATCATATAAATAATTAAAAAGAACTCAATGTCCAATTGAATGATGAAATGGTTCAACTCTTTACAATCACACTTATTATTTTAATAATCATACTTACACAATTATGAGTTGTAGTTCGAATATGTTATTTTATCCTTAGTCAGAATCAGTGTCGGTGAACCTAACAGACTGATGGTCATCGGATTCTCCTTCATTATTAGATTGTGTGGGCTTCTCATCCATATAATCATCAATTGTTTCATCTTCAAGGCTCTCGTCATCATCGATGAAGGTGTCTTCTCCATGAGCATCAGGTCCAATGTTCCTATACGTTAGAATGATTGAAGGACTATTTCTTTCATTACCTAGATGTACTAGATCAAAATCTCCCAGATCAACTGTGAGGTTGAAGCTGGATGAGTTACTATCCTACAGAAATAACAGGTCTTGTGCATTATCTCCATCATTGGGTAGATCCCATATATCGCGATGTACCATATTATGGATGACCCTCCAATTTGGTCCATTAAAGAGATCCTCACTGTAAAACACTTGTTTTTCTTGAGTAGCAAGTATGTAAGGATCATCCTTGTACCATTGTCCATTAATGGAGATACTTGTGATATTCTTATTAGTATAAAATTTCTTCTTTATAGGATCAGTGTCATACCACTTGCATTTAAATAAAGTCACATTGTACTTATTTAAATAAGTCAACTCAATTATTTCTTCTAGTACACCATAAAACATGTTACCATCAATCCCCGGAACAGAAATGCCATTATTTTGCGTTTTATGCTTCTCATCCCAAGCTTTGGCTACAAAGCGTACTCCATTCACAATACACACAGAGTATATCATGTTAGTGAAATTGGAACCGGATGCTAATGATAGTAACTCTTTGGTGGCCTCTGGGGAACTGTTCCTATGTAAATAATACATCTACAAAAGTAGCAATTATTCCAAGAATTAAATTAAAATATCAACAAGAGAAATGAACAATATTTAAGATATCCATTCAATGGATTTAGGAAGAAAAAAAATCCTTACCTTCGAGTAAAACCACGAGGGGAATTTGGTTCTCTATAAGTTATCAATATCTTCAGCACCATTTCGTTTGAGCTCCAATCGATGCTCACTGTAGAACATAACAATCTTAGTCTATTATAATCACAAAAGGGAGAAGAACACAACTGAAGTTTAAGATACTCATTGGAGATATTTTTCAATCTTAGTACAATTATTCAAGATATACCATACTGCAATATCCTGATCCTTCCTATCGAAATGAGAAATAATCTTCTTCCCTATCGGTCGACATTGGGACCGGAACACTGATAATGTCCTTCTTGTTTGACTAGGTGTTACATCTTGATTTCTATCAGAGTGGTTGAATCTAGTTTCCACTCCTTCCAAATATATGGAGAAAAACGTTAATGTCTCATCAACAATATATCCTTCTGCAATTGAACCCTCCGGTCGAGCAAGATTTCGAACATAATCCTTTAACTTTTTTATATACCTCTCATATGGATACATCCACCGAAAATGAACGGGTCCTCCTTCTAATACTTCGTCTGGTAAATGCATCACCAAGTGAACCATTATGTCAAAAAATGCTGAGGGGTATATCCTCTCAAGCTTGCATAAAATTATGATAATGTCTTGTTTGGCTTGCAAAATATCCTCCCTGTTAAGAGTTCTAGCACATATTTGACTAAAGAAATTACATAACTCGACAAGTGGATATGATAATTCCTTTGGTAAAAAAGCCCGGACACCTGGTCCTAACAGTCTTTGCATAATAACATGACAATTATGTGATTTCAACCCCTTTAACTTCAGATCATGATTTATGACATTCTTACTAAGACTCCCAGTAAAGCCATCTGGAAATTTCACATTCTTTATATACTAGAAAAATCATTTCCGTTCTTCTTAGTTAAGCATATATCCAGCATATGGCTTGAAAAGTTGACCCCTCTGCTCATACAGGTGCAAGTTAGGCCTTATCTTCATGTCTGTCAAATCGCGTCTTGCATTGTCTGTATCCTTTATTTTGTGCTTAATCTCCAATAATGTACCCAAGATGCTATCACATACATTTTTCACAACATGCATGACATCAATGTTACGCCTTAAGTTTATTGTTGGCCAATAAGGAAGATTAAAAAATATACTTCTCTTGCTCCAATTAATTTTGTCGGCACCTCTCTTTCGCTTTACACCACCAAATTCAGCATGTTTTCCTGGAAGTCTCTGTGGCACTTTGGCCAATTATTTCATGATAACATTATTGGTAAGAGGTCGAGGAGGGGGTCTCCTCTCTGACCTTCCATTGAATTCCTTCCTATTTCTCCATGTGTGACTTCTTGGAAGCCAACGACGATGACCAACGTAAGCTATTTTTCCTCTAACTCGAATCGATGGAGTATCCGAATTACATGTAGGACATGCTTTATATCCTTGCTCGCTCCACCCGGATATACTACTTCGAGCAGGAAAATCATTAATAGTCCAGAGTAATGCTGCCCGCATATTGAACACCGTATTTGTATTTGCATCTCGAGTTGAGGGATCTCGAGTTTCAACTCCTCTCTCCCAGAGATCCCTCAACTCTTCTACGACCGGCTGTAAGAACATATCGATATCTTTACCTGGCGATTGCGGCCCTGGGATTAATAGGGTTAACATGAAAAAAGATTAGTTCATGCATATCCATGGTGGCAAGTTGTAAGTAGTCATAATCACTGGCTACATGCTATAAGATAGGTTCCTATCACCAAAAGGATTAAATCCATCTGCACTTAAACCCAACCTGACGTTTTGTGGGTCAGCGGAGAAATTAGGATACCTCTTATCGAACTCCTGCCAAGCTTTTCCATCCACGGGATGTCACATTACCCCCTCTTCTTTTGATTTTCCAGTGTGATGCCATATCATGTTTTTTACAGTATGTCTCGACCGATACAGATGCTGTAGTCGAGGAGTTAAAGGAAAATATCAAACCACTTTTTGGGGTACCTTCTTTCCTTTTGTAGTTTTATTTACTCATCAGCTCTCCCCACAAATTGGACAATTATCTTTAGAAGCATGATCCTTCCAAAAAAGTGCGCAATCATGTTTGCATACATGGATTGATTCATACCCCAACCCCAACTTGTTAAGTCATTTCCTTGCACCATAGTACGATTCAGGCAATTTATTATCGTTTGGAAGTGCCTCTTTTAATAATCGAAGAAGAGCATCAAATGACTTGTTTGTCCACTTATGCATAACCTTCAAATGCATAAGTTTCACCAAGAAGTTCAATGCTAAAAATGCTGTGCAACCTGGATACAACTCTGTTTCTACTTGCTCGAATCGGTTATCACAGTTACTATATTTTGTTCCAATGTCTTCGTCAACCGCATTCTTACCCCTGTACTCGTCATTGTGAAAATCAACTTCAATTGCCTTAGGGCCAATGAAATCATGTATAATATCTGCCAGCTCATCTCTATTGTTAGGAGATATCTCACTAGTTCTTCTAGAAGTCAAAACATCTGCTTCACCATGGTGTACCCAATTTATGTATAATGGATGAAATCCATTATCTATAATATGCGCCTCCAATGTTAGTAATGTCTGGAATATTAAATTCACACACTTTTTGCATGGACATCTTACCATACCCCTTTCATCGGTAAAGTTTTTGGCTCTTTCAACAAATCTTACTGCACCATTCCAATACTCATCCGACAATCAATTTGGTAGATGTATCTAACTTTTATTGACAGACATTGTATCACTGAACAGGAAGGAAATTGCTCTAGGTAAAATAAAGTATGTTGATTAATATTTGATAGTCACCCTAAATGCATCGTATCACTCCAATTTTGAAAGGTAGGGTCCTATCCCATTTGAGATATTTCTATAGTTATTATTTTTTTCAATTTATCCACGCTCATCGATTGATTCGTGCAGAAATTTCGACAGCACCTCCCTATGGTTCTCCAAGTGCCTAAACTATACGCTTGTATAGTTTATACCCGGAGAACAGTTATGATGCTAAGATATTTCCATAATATCAAATAAGAGCCCGATAAATTGTTAATAATAACTACATGATAATATCCTAAATTGTCTAACTTTTCAGGACAATTCAAGGGTTGACTGATGTTCAGAAAACAATCAACCCTTGAACGGGTCTAAGCTTAACATTTAAATGTAAATGTAGTTCTAATTTAAATTATTGTAAAAATATATTTACAATAATTAAAATTTTACAATAATTTAAATTAACGATACAATAATTTATAAGTATCGTTGTTTAAGTGTCAGTACTATTATTTACGTAACCTACTTTACTATATTGATGAGGTACACAATTTAGCTTCTTTATAGAGATGTCTATACTATGAATACAGACTTCCTAGTTGTAAATTTAAGTAAGTTTGGTTTTATATGGTGTATATTATTTATAAGATGCACAATTCAGCTTCTTTATTTAAGTAAATATAGTTTTATCTAAAAAGGGTGTGATTTTCAGGCGAACTTCCTAGTGTTTTGAAAGTTTTTATTTTTATGAGATGTGAATATCATAATTTGAATTATTAGGGTTTCATTTTTATGTAGTCTCTAGTTTAATTGAATTTTTCTTAGTATGTGGTGTAAATAATAGAATTTGAATTATTAAGTTTCAATCTCAATTAAAAAATAGACTATATTACTGTAATCTCTTACTGAACCTAAGATAGATTTATATATTTATTATAATTATCTATCTTACATTATTTCATTGAATCTAATAAGTTTGAAGTTTCCTAAATTGCATCACAAATTTTAGATTTTGTGAATAAAATATCATAACTATTTTATCTTATATTAGTCTAAATGAATAATCTACACATATATTGTATACTTCAAAATTATAAATTGAGGGATGCATAATAATAATAATCAAATTTATATTTATAAAATTAATGCTAAGTTAAATTTACATAAATAAATTTAAAATTTACAACATACAAAATTAAATAATATAAAATTTCGTATTAAATTAAACACACTATCAATTCTATTAATTCAAATTAAACATACTATCAATTTTGTTAATTCATTGCAAACTATTTGAGTAAATTAAATATATTAGTACACAAAAAAAATTATAATTTTTTATTTACGTACCTCAATGGTAAAAATCTACTGATCAACTTTGAATACTCCCCGCAAACTAAGTCAAGTGCTAATAATAATTAACAAATTAAAAGATACAACATACAAAATTAATACATATTAACATATATAAAAAAATAAATATACTAAAATTAGAAAAAAATTAAAATAGAGAGAAAGTTCAGAAACTTACCTCAGGTCCAGAAACTTCAAACGCGCAAATGAGGGGGGAGGAGGCGCCGCGAATAAATAGCCTCTGGCTTTCAATGATGACACAAAAAATTCGGTCGTCGCTGAAGCTTTCAGCGATGATCGAGTTTTTTTTCAGCGACGACATTGTCGTTGTTGAAAGTCCAACCTTCACCGACGACAATGTCGTTGCTAAAGCCTTTCCTCGGAATTTGGACAAAGCTTTTAGCGATGACACTGTCGTCGCTGAAAATGGGAGGACTTTCAGCGACGACAATGTCGTCACTGATGCATCAACATGTCGTCGCTGAAATTTGACACTTTCAGCGATGACGGTGTCGTCACTGATGGGCAAAATTTTTTGCCATAAATTTTTAGGGCTTTAGCGACGACTGGGCTGATGGTCCGCCCTTTAGCAATGACAGTGTCATCGCTGAAAGCCAATTTCTTCCCGCCGAAAGCCAAACTTTGCCGCCAAAATTTTTTTAGGCTTTTAGCGACGACTTTTGTTAGGTTATTTTTTTTCTTTTGGTTAGTTGATTAGGATAGGAGAATGATTGCTAGAAGGCTCTGATATCATGTTAATTTAAAGAAGGATTTGTACTACTATATCTTCAATTGAGTTAGGCAATCATTATATATATTATAATACAAGGTACATATAGCAGAATATAATAGATATGGGACCTATCTACTAACAATTATTATAAAAACCAATATTTTTAACTAATTTCAATACATTATGATGTGCACATCACTTGCAATCACAATCAAAAGAACTAATATCTACAGGTAGGAGGAGGAAACAAATTACATACTTGGCTATTTGAATAAAATTCATAGATGGGATTTCGACAAAATTTTACATTGATTATCGAAGGCCTAACATAACCCAAAAGGAGAGAAATTCCCCCACTTGAGTTACAAGCTAGTGTTACCCAACTCGACCAAAAAAAAAAAAAAAGATGTCTAATCCATCATACTGCTTTCTGTACACTGTTAGTCCAAACAAACTTGGTAGGATAAAAAAAAATTAGCAGCACAATGCTCTGTACACACTGTCAGTCGACCTCACTTAGTGGGATAAGACTTTGTTATTGTTGCTGCTGCTATTTGAGTAAAATTCATTAACAGAAACAACTTTTACACCACCCATTTCCAATAAACACTTTAATTGATCCCCAAACTTATATTGCAAGCAAGAAATAAATGGATTTATGTTTAGCCTTATATAACATACCCTAATTTTTCTCATAGATGAGCCATTCTCTAAAAAATATTAATATATTTTTATGTCACAGTTTCAAAAGTTTACTTCTAAAAATTCGACATGTTTCCAATAGTGCACTAGATAATTTATACTAGTTATTTCTATACAGATGGAAACTTGAATGACATCAAAGCAAACTACGAAATTGGAACCTTTACATCCTATTTCATACATTGAAGCAACTATTGGAAAATACTTACTAAGGGTGCAGATTCCAACAACAAAATATATCCTTTCAAACAATTTTCCTGAGTTTTAAGATCAATAACTTTGATGGTTGTGTCTTCCACTAACATTGTCGGAGTGTAGCTATTTAAGAAGAAGAAAGGGATTAAAAAATGCCAAAAAAAAGGGAAAAAAAAACACTAATAAAGGAAGCATCATTAGTAAGTTTAAGTGGTGCTAGTGCCATGTAAAAGGAAAAGTCTATTAATAATGTACCGGTATATCATTAGATTTGACAATTGATATATCATCGTACGAAGTGCAAGACTTGACTTTATAAAAAAATCAACTTGACATATGATCCGATCTAGTAGTATACCAAAGTCTTTTCCCGTATAAAATAAAGCTAATTCAACCCAAAGCCATAGTCAAAGCAACACTCACAAAAGGACAGCCAGGAATTTCAGTGCTAATGCTCT
This sequence comes from Sindora glabra, assembly GCA_020226215.1. Classification (NCBI taxonomy): domain Eukaryota; kingdom Viridiplantae; phylum Streptophyta; class Magnoliopsida; order Fabales; family Fabaceae; genus Sindora; species Sindora glabra. The sequence continues at coordinate 87,956,704 of CM035227.1, read as the reverse complement.
TTTCTGCAACAGACTGTACATTGAATAGGATATCATGAACTTAGAATTCCAAAGTTGATGCCCTATCCTTTCTTTTGTTGATAAAAAGAGAATTCATGAAGAGAAGAGGGGAAAAAAGGAAAAGAAAAGGAGGAATAGAAGTTCTCCTGGAAATAGAAAAAATAGAATTAAGGAGAATTTAGAAGAGAAAAACAAATAGTTAAAATGAGCCTTTAATCCCTTAGTAGATTTTTAAGAGACTAGCAGAAACTAAGCAAAGCCAAGGATAAATTTTTCCCATAAAAAGTTAAGATTATCAAGTCATCTTGTTAAAGGTACACAAACCTATCATCACATCAACTGCCTATTATAAATAACAAAAACAAATATGTATTAATTGACAAACGTGTCATCAAACTAATTTTTTCATTTTACAAAAGTTCTCAAACTAAGATTTCCAAGCATCTTTATAAAGGTGACCATTTAATAACAAACTAGCAATGCCATGCAATCCCAAGCTAGGCATTAGATAATGTAAAATTGTTAATGCATTTGTACCTCAAGCCAAGTTTTGAGAACACATGGCTTTTTGGCAACAACATCATCAACAAGATCGTTTTTCAATGGCACAAGTTGGTCCACTAGCACGTGTACAATCTTGACTAAGGTGGGAGTGATTCGAGCACCTATAAAGAAAGTACAAGTTGGCCATTATTTGCATAATGTTAATGAAAGAGGGAAAAAATGAAATTTTAGTTGGTTTGGTAATTCACAAGACAAGAACACAAAGTTGCGTCAAGCAAACTAGAAAAAATATTTAAGGTACCTTTTTTTCCGAAGAAAAGGAAACCAAGAAATGCAATTTATGACGGGCTTCAACTACATTGATAATATTATTCATGACAATTTCTGATTTATTATGCATTTATAGTCCATATAGGCTTCATAGAACACAAGCTGAGTGGCCATGGATGTTAACAAACATGATATAAATTTAAAACAAACTATTAAAAATAACTATCACATCATCATCAAAGATAACAATTAGTGAACTCTACTTTGTTAACAAAAGTTTTAATCTTTTACCAATTTTTCTTCTCTAAATTAAAAAGGCAGGCCTAGTGAACGAGACTTCCACCTAGTTAGGTCTCAGGGGAAAAAGAACAAAAAAAAAAAAAGAAAGAAAGAAAGAAAGGAATCACCATTTGTTAACCAACTGCCATGCAATATCAAAATTGCACTAGTAAAGGACGATAGGAAGCAAACAAATGGCCCTTCAAACCCTATAATTGCTTATCAAACTGCAAATCCTGTTTCTAGCTTAACCTTTTGTCAACTAAACATTTTTTCTACTCTATTAAATTTAGGCAATGCAAGATATAGATATACATTATAGGAAGAACCGAATAACAACTACAGGGTTTTACTACTCACCAATAAGTGAAATCTTGTCTTTAAGAGATTGGTCAACTTTATTCAAACAATAGATGAAGAAAATGAGTGGGATGTGGCAATACTGTATTTTAAAAATGTAATATTGTGTTTTGAAAATCCTGGGAAACAAGGAAAACTTAGCTAGTTATTTTAGGTTAAGAATAATGTCGCTTGCAATTCACGTTATGTGCCACACATATATGAACTGTTGTATGATGTGCTATTTTTATTGCTGGGTTTCGTGATCTCTATGTCATATGTATGTATAAATATGGGCTATTTTTTGTTCTAGACCAAAACTATATTGCAAGGTTTAGGAACCTACCTCAATCGCAACAAAAGCAAAAGTGAAAGCCACAAGAACCATTGGGAGAGGAGAAACAGTAAGTACAGTAAAAATTAGAGCTGAAATCGAGTGTGTTTTGAGTAAAAAAAGGATAGATTTGTCCTGAAATTTTAATATTGATATTCCCATGGGATGGGAATCTCAAATTCCCACCTTCTCCTATGGAAATATTTTGGGCTAAAAATATTCCCGGTTACGATACATTCCAAGACATATTTTTTGAACTTTTCAACCAAATACGGGAATGTAATATCCCTACAAAATATTCCCGGGCACATCAATAACATGATGTGAACCAAAGGTACCCTAAGGTCATTTCTGTTCAAGACTTATCTTAGCTAATCCGAAAAACCAGTCAGTCTCTGTTGATTTCCTTTCTAGGCTCTCCCAGAAGCTCCATCTTAGCCGTGGTGCCGCTGCTTTTCTTCGTAAGTACCCTCATATTTTCCACATTTATTATGAAGCCTCTAAGTCACAGCCCTTTTGCAGGTTAACTGAAGTTGCTCGAGATTACCCATCAGGAAGCCAAGGTTATTAATTCTTCCTTGCTGATTGTTGTTAATAATTTGGTTCGGATATTGTCAATAACTGAAACCAAAATGGTTCGTCTTCGTGCCATTTTTAAAGTTTGGAGGGAACTTGGGCTTCCTGGTGGCTTTGGGGAGTCGGTGGTATTTCAGAATTCTCATCTTTTTCAATTATGCGATGCTCATGAACCTAATACTCATTTCCTAAAACTGATTGGTATGCCTCCCAACACTCATCTTATAGCTTCTGTTGAAACTTGGAAAGTTATTAAGTGTTCTAGGGAAGATTGCACTGTTGATCGGACAACATTGTAGTTTAGTTTTAAACATGGCTATCCTCCAGGGATGAGGCTGAGCAAGAATTTTAAGGCCAAGGTGAAGGAATGGCAGAGTTTGCCCTATGTGGGGCCATATGAGATGGTGGGAGAAAAGAAGAAATCTAACACTGCAATGATGGCATTAGAGAAAAGGGCAGTCTCCATTGTTCATGAATTCTTGAGTTTGACAGTAGAGAAGATGGTGGAAGTAGAGAAGATCAGCCATTTTAGAAAATGGTTTGGAATTGACCTAAACATAAGGGATTTGTTCCTAGATCACCCGGGAATATTTTACTTGTCAACTAAGGGAAAACAATATACTGCTTTTCTGAGGTAAGCTTATGAGAGAGGTGTTTAATTGAACCGAATCCCACATATGATGCAAGAAGAAGGCTTTTTGGTCTTGTTCTTTTAGGAGATTTTGGACTACCTTCTGTTAATTCAAAGCTGCCAGATGCAAGCAGTATCAATGAAATTGTAGAAGATGACGAACAGCAAGGGGATGACTTGTTATCAAATTGACAGGAGTATTAAAGCTTCTATCAATCGTTTGCTCTGCTCTATTACATATAGGATAAAGTCATATGTTGTGGCTTACATATTATCACTAGAAAATGTCAAGGCATAAACTTTTATTTCAACAGTTTCAGAGAAGCAAATGATAAATGTACTGTATAGATCGGTATCGTATATTGGAAGGCTTAAAAAAATTAATGGGAGGCTCATTCCTTTACTATATTAGCCAATTTTAGTAGATTAAAACTGAGTATTAGTTAACTTCATTACTCTGTGGTTTTAGCTTGCTCTGATATGCTTTAAGTTGTCTATGACTATGAAAGGTTGCCAAAATAGAATTCCTACTTTGTTCAGAACTTTTGTTGCCAAGAAAACGGAAGGTTGACAATGATGTTCTTTCCAAACTATTTTCACTTCTTGGATTATTTTTCCTTTTAGCATCTTGCATTTTACTTATTTGAATTCCTTCGTGTTGGGAGAAGGCTGAGTTGAAGAATGGCAAAAGCTAGCCCTTTTTTCTTTTTGCATGATTTAAGATAGGCAAAAGAATAGATTGATAGTGGAGAAGTATAAATATGCAATTTTAATGTGAAAAACTTATAAAAAGTTATAGGACTTTAGTATGAAAAAATCTTCCACTATAATAAGGGTAGGATTACAATTTATCTTTCTTAATACTAATTAGAGGATATTTATAATATCTCATCCAAATAAGATGAAATACTCACTTAAGCTTAAGAGATTGACAAACTCTCAAGTTCTCACTTTGTAGTAGTTCACTCACTTATAACATGATTGATTGATCACAAGCCCTCATAAACTTTTATTTATAAGTTTCATGGAAAGTTTCTAACTAATTTCATTAAATACACAATTCATTTCATCTTATCTTCCCAATTATTTACATATTATTAGTTCTTATTTGTCACATTACTTCATCTTTTTACAATCCTCTAGATGGCTTTTAAGATTAATGTGGAATGAGTTATTTATTAAAAACTCAAAATGTTTGTGCCCACTAAAATAAAAAAGGACAGCCCAATACTTCAAGTAACTCACAATGGCTACACTTATTGAAAGTTAAGGAGAAATTTTATTTTTTAAATACAGATTAATCAAATCTCTCACTTCCGATATTATGTTTCAAATCTCTCACTTCCGGTATTATTTTGAAATAGTTGTATATGAGCTCCTTCAAACATAATTTATTGCTATTGACACAATGATTCTTATGGGACATGGTAAGATTTTAGGGGGGGAGCAACGGAAATGCAAGTCACTTGAAGAAACTCATGAACAGAATGTGAATGCTTAATAACATGGCAAACCCAAAAACTAACTTGATTCTTGGAAATAGTTGGAAGGAATATTAGTTATGAAGATGTTTGCATAGTAACGTTATTAGAGGGAAAAGGCATTGGAAGATGCTAGTATAGTCATGGAAGTTGCGTTTGGTTCCTTATATTGCGAGCATGAAGAACTAACTTGAAAACTCTTCTCGCGGTGCAAGCACACTAGTGACTTTCAACTGTTCTTCATTCATATGCTTGAACTCTTAGTAGTCGTTTGGTTCATATGGGAAATAAATTCCAATAGGAAATTAAATTTCCTAGAACGTAATTTTCTATATAAATTTCATGAGAAATTTTCAATATTATTTGGTTGACATAAAGGAAGTCACATATCCCAAGAAATAAATTCTTATATTTTGTTTGGTTCAACTTTAAATTTCCTAGGAAATAATAATAAAATGACTACAATACCCTCAATAAAATTTAATATATATTAATAGATATTGATTGATTTTAATTTTTTTTTCTTTGAAAATGATTACCAATTCATTTAGGTGCTACTCCAAATGTCAAATTACCACAATGCCCGTAACATAAAATGACATATCCATTGCATGAATCGGGAATATTATGAAAAGACACGAAACCAAAACAACAAAATACAATGCCTACAAGACGAAACGATACATCCAAAGCGCGTTTTAGGAAGAACAAAAGGCACGAAATAGAAACAATAAATAGCATTCCATCAAAGTACGGTACTAGTGAACTCAAAACGCCAAAAGACACTATACAAATCACTAGAACGACACTGAACATTCGGAAATCAACATTTCTCGACATTGAAAGCTTAAAACAAGTTTAAATAGTAACTTTGCACATATGAGAAGAGTCAAAATGGGTCATCAACAAGTAACCCCACATCCTATTGTAATATTGATTTAAGTATAAGCATTATGCTGCAATTAACTTGACGAAAAATATTACTGTTTCCTTGGATATGTATATATATATATATATATATATATATATATATATATGTAAGTTCAATCAAAACCTTAGAAGTTGGTCATCAAAATTTTGTTGCATATTATTATCACTAATCCCATATAATAACTGCTTGTATGAGAAATAAAAAAATGGCACCATACATATTGTTTTGCCTTTTTGGCATTCTATTCACAAAAAAATAAACAAACACACCTTACTCATCTAATGCCAAAAAGGAACATGCTTTTCCATCGATTTTGCTATTAATCATGGTTGATTTGTAAGTTTATTACCATATTTTATTGGGTGTTACTGTTTATACATAAAACAATAACATCTCTTTTGATGTTATTGTTTCTTAATAGTAACAGCTTGTTTTTGTCAGAGTTTCATGTTTAATCGTATTTCATTTTGTCTATTCCTTATGTTTTTTAGGTTGGTGTTTCTATTTTAGACCAAACACAGCTATGTCACCACAATATAACAATATAAAATAGTAACATCTCATTTTTTGTTCATGTTATTGTTTCTTGAGGAAACAGTATAATCATACTTCATTTTGTCTATTTATAATCTTTTTTGCTTGGTGTTGTTATTTCAAAGAAAAATAGAAACATGTCTCTAGAAGAAAATAATATATTACTATTTGTCCTAAAAATAGTAACACGTTTTATTTATCAATTTTTATTGTTTTTAATGCTTGATTTGTCAATTTATTTAAACAGGAAGGCATTAAAGCGTCCATACAAATAGAAGAATCTGAAGAAGAAACTCAAAAATTTCAATAATACAAGTCCAATCTGGTAGTATGTATAAGGCAGATTAATTAGCTTCAATTCAATGACAGACATAAGATGATCCTACATCAAAATTCATTTTGGATTCTAATAAATGCAATAATAACAAAGGATCTTGATCGTAGTATATGTCGAAAGAGTGATCAAGAAATTCAAACTATAATTGCAACTTTCTCAGACAAGAATAAACACTTCCTAATTAAGGGTGAATATTTAAGAATAACACCAACATCAGTTAAACTAATTTTTGGAATAAGAGATGGAGATGAACCCATCAAGATAGCATTTGGCAAGAAGCCACAATCAGATTTCAACACAAGGTGTTTCCATGACCAAGCATGCATGACAAAATCACTAATATTCAATGCACTCAAAAGAGCAGTGCGAGGAACATCAAAGATTGATGTTCAGGATGTCTCTCATCTGATAACACTGATACTTCTGGTCGCCCTATTTATACCAAACAGGGCTCACATACTGGGCTAATCATATATCAAATACATAGAAAAAGTAAATGACATAGCACAATATGGGTTATCCCAACATATACACCAGCAACTAATGACTTCCATTACAAGGGACAGCACCCCAAATGTAACTAGTTGTGTCATGCTATTACTAATAAGTTAAAGATGTCAAACTTATTTTTACTTCATGTAACTATCTTTAATATTATATTCATTTATTTCTATTCATTTAATTAAATGTTCTTGTCACTTCTTTTGGTAAGTTTTTTGGCAGTTTTGGTTCATGTTACTATTTGCACACCAAACAGTAACATGTAATTGTTTTGTCTGTAAAGTATTACTCAACATTTTTTGGCAGTTTGGTTGTTATTGTGATTTGATTTGTCCATTTATTTTGAAATTTTATTTTATGTTACTATCTGCATGCTAAATAGCAACATGTTACTGTTTATTTCTGCAAACTAATATTTTGTTCTTTGCAGCTGTTTTTTTTACTAACACTTAATTCTTCTATTTAATTTGAGTTTTTGATATATGTTACGGTTTGCATACCAAGATGCCTCAAATAGGACTTGAAACTCCTCACACACCAACTGAAGGATTAACTTATCAGTCAACTTCAAATAACCTTTCGAAAAAGTTAATTTATTTTGAAAACAAAAACATATCAGTACAAGACAAGGTGTTACTATTTATTTCCACATAAAACAGTAACATCAAATAAGGTGTTACTGTTTTCACATGAAATAATAACAAGTTCTTCTATCCATATTTCCATTATTAATTATGCATCATTTTGTCTATTTATTGTGTTTTATAACTGGTGTTGCTGTTCCAGACCAAATAGAAGCATGTCACTAGAACAAAACAATATGTTATTATTTGTTCTGAAAACAGTGACATGTTGTTATTTATCAATTTTTATAATTAACATTTGATTGATGATTTCATTTAAGTTGAAATTTTAAGGAATCAAGCATCGAATTATAAAGTTAAGACAGTAAATTAACAATGATTAGGGTATGGTTTATTTTATGCCTTTATAATTGTCAAAAATTAAAGAAAATAAGTCGTCCAAAACAGTTGTGCGCGATCAAAAAAATTCGCCATGTATTTAATTTCCAATTTTACCAAAAATATACAAGATTATACTACATTTACATTGTCTGTAATTAAAAAAAAAGGTTAAGTGAAACATTCAATTGGTCTTAAAAAGAATTCATTTGAAATCCAAGTTTTTTAGAATTAATTTTATTTTATTTCAACACCAATAGTTTCAATTCATTTATAAAGAATTTTTTTTTGAAAATTATATAAAAAATAATGATTTCAAATTATTTGCAAATGAATTCTTTTATTTGGAACATATTGAAAAATGTATGAAATTCAACAAAAAATAAATTTTAATAGTATCATAATAAATACAATATTAAAAAGAGGATAATGTTTTATATAATTTGTGTTTTAGTCCAAATGAAATTACTAGTACAATTTTTGTTGAATTTGATAGATTTTATAATAATACAAACATAATTAAAATGATAGTTGTAAATATAAAACCACAAAAAAATCTGCATTGAATGGTGGAATTTTAGCAACAAATTTAAAGATAGATTTTTTGTTAATAAAAGCAATTCCAAATGTCATATTTGTTTCATAATTATAACGATAGGTTTAGTGATAGATTTTTCAACTTGTCACTATTTTTGTTGTTAATTTTGTTAAATTTTTAGAAATTTCTCATTTAAAGCTTTATCCATTATTAATTTCATTAATACAATTTGTCAAATTTTTAAAAAATTAAATCAACAAATTTAACAATGAATTTTTGCATAAAAATAAAAAAAAACTCCTTTTTTTTGCAAGGGTCAAACCCTTCCCTAAACCGAAGATGTTGGTAAATGACACTGGTAGTGGGAGAGTACCCTTTATTACATTACATGGACCTTTTTATTAGGCACAAAAATAATTTTTTTTTAAAGTAGCAATGAATATTCATAAATTCATTGCTATATTCATCAGTAGTTTAAACACATCATTTCATTAACCATTATTTAGTGATTGATATATCTATTACTAAATTAAATCATATATCAATCTCTAGTACGAGATCTCATTTTTTTCCCTCCCTTTTCTCCCCCCTCCTCCTTTATTGTTATGGTGCCTCCAACTATTGTGTCACCATTGTTTGCCACCATTATTGCATTTTTTTTATCCTAATAAGCATTTTAATTGGTGAGTTTTCTCCTTTCTATCTTAATTTGTTAATTTATCAAATTTTTTTAGTATATAATTTTGTGATTTGTAATGAGTTAATGTATTATAGTGATATTTGCTTCATTGTTGAATATTTTAATGATTGATTGTTGTATTGATAATTATTTTGTAAAAAAAAAATTGAACTTTTAAGGAGTTTTTCATTTTTTTATTTTTTGAGATCTAATTTTGTGATTTATAATGAATTGATATATTATAGTGATATTTTTTTTATTATTGAATATTTTGATGATTGATAATTGTTGTATTGATGATTATTTTGTTATAAAATAAATAAATTCAAAGTTTTTAATTTTTTTTAGTTTTGTGGTTTGTGATAAGTTGATGTGTTATAGTAATATTTGTTTCATTATTGAATATTTTGGTAATTGATTATTATATTGATAATTATTTTGTAAAAAAAAATTAACTTTTAGGGAGTTTTCAATTTTTTTTAATTTTTTGGGATTTAGTTTTATAACTTGTAATAAGTTAATATATTGTAGTGATATTTATTTCATTGTTAAATATTTTAATAATTGATTGTTGTATTAATGATTTCATTTTGTAAAATGATAATAATAATAACTTTTAGGTAGTTTTTTAATTTTTTTAAATTTAGCTTTATGTTTTGTAAATGAGTTAATATATTGTAATGATATTTATTTCACTATTAAATATTTTGATGATTGATTGTTATATTGATTATTATTTTGTTAAAAATTTAACTTTTATTTTTAATTTTTTATTTTTTAGAATTTAGTTTTATGATTTGTGAATAATTTGCACTTATGTAGTTCAATTTTTTGTTAAGTTGAATATTTCTAACTTACTTAAACATGGACTTGATGGTTTTTTTTTTTCTAATTTTTGCTTATTTATGACAATGTCAATAAGTTGTAAGGTTGAGATAAATCATTCTAATGCCATGGTTAAAGTAATTCATTCTTGTTATTCCTTTATTCTTGATCAATTGTTGATAAAATGTTTTTATTCTAATGCAAATTGTACTATGATGAACATATATATATATTGCACAATTAAAGCAAATATAAACAATTGCATTGTTAAATAAATTAACACTTTCACAGTTCAATTGAAAATTATATATATAGCTATTATATGTCAAAAATTATGTAAAATTGGATTTCAACTAGTTATATGTATCATTTTCAAAATATAATCCTAAATTTAAAGATTAAATGCAAAAAATCTAACCCATTAATTGTGGGCCAATAATTTCTTAAGATAAAACATATAGCAAATTTCTTATTTCTATTTACATTTAATTTTTGCATCAATTTATTTATCAACAATTGAATGGAATGAATATGATATTAGTACTGTTAGAAATAAAGAATCCATATTTCAACTAGGTTCACTAATAAGGACTCTATTTCAATTCATTCGCTTCTAACTCAATGAAGTGAATTTGAGAGTATCACTTAATAAAATAAATAAATATTTCTATAAAAATTTGATAATAATAGTCTTAAGAATTAAAATAATTGTCATGGAAGTAAGAGCAAGGAAGTATTTTAAAGATACTATAGTATGGAGAAATTTTATTATTATTCATTTCATCTATTTTGTAACCACCTTTGAATACCCGGTTATCTTACACCTTTTCTTCAAAATCATGAGATCCATGTGAACTTTGTTAGTTGTCTATACTATGAGCATGTAGAAGTGGCTTTTCATCTCACACTTAGATCACTATTAAAAAGTTATAGTAAAAAAATTAAAAATACTACTAAGTTTGTAAAAAAAATATTATCCATAACTTACACATAGTGTAAAAGACCTCAGACGTGTAAAAAACCTCTAATCCACAAAAGCACCATTTCCTTTTTTCAACTTAAATATGTTATTCCACATCAAACAATAAGTCACCTTCTTCATTGCTCCTTCTCTCACTTCTTACTTTCTATTTAGAGAAATCATCCTTCTAGATAAAGTTGGCTTGTAAGAAAAAAGTTAAGTGAAAGTGAGTATGAGAGAGAATGAAGTTTCATATTGGAAGACTTAAAAATAAATATTTTCATTTCTAATTCAAATTTGACTCCTTCTCTCTCTCTCATAATTTCAATTTCAATTAAATTTTTTGTTGCAAGTTTCCATTATCTAGGAAACATAGATGTGGACACTTTGATAAATATGAAGGGTGCAGTGTACTTATGAATGTCATTACTTTATTTAAATAAGTTGGCAAAGCAAAGATAACTACTCTATCTTTTAAAACAATTTTTATAAATATACTCTTTCTTGTGATGTAAAAGACCTTTGATGTGTAGAAGACCTCTAATCCACAAAAGCATCACTCCTTTTTTTTAAGTTAAATATGTTATTCCACATCAAGCAATAAGTCACCTTTTTCATTATTACTTTTCTCACTTGCTTTCTATTTAAAGAAATATCCCATTAGATAAAGTTGGCTTGTAAGAAAAAAGTTAAGTGAAAGTGAGTATGAGAAAGAATGAAATTTCATGTAGGAAGACTTAAAAATAACTATTTTTATTTTTAATTCAAATTTGACTCCCTTTCTCTCTTTTTCTCTCTTCCTCTCATAATATCAATTTCAACCAAAATTTCTTTTGCAAGTTTCCATTATCTAGGAAACATAGATGTGGACACTTTGATAAATATGAAGGGCGCAGGGTACCTATGAATGCTATTACTTTATTTAAATGAGTCGCCAAAGCAAAGATGACCACTCTATCTTTTAAAACAATTTTTGTAAATATACTCTTTCTTGTGGTGTACTTGCATGCAATTTACATGTTCATTTATCTTAAGAAATAAACATGTGGAAAATACAAGTATATAATTATTAAGTATGATTATTTAATGATTTTCTGATTATGAGAGATAATTGCATTTTTACTTACCCATAACACAAGCAATCAAGGAGTTCAATATGAACCTTATGACTTTAAATACTAGGTGGAGATAATTGGATACTCAAAGGTAGCCGTCCAATAGAGGAAATTAACAATGATAAAAATTTTCCTAAATTATAGCACCCTCACAGCAGTTCCTGTTCTCATATCTATAGCAACAATTTTAATCCTTAAGATCGATCGCAGGTTCTTGGAAAATTCTTAATCCTTAATCCTTAATTCTAAATTCTTTTCTCATATCTATAGCAACAATTTTAATCCTTAAGGTCAATCTCATGTATCCATTGAAAACTCCCCTCTCATCTAATAGAGTACAATTTGAGTCTACTTATATCCATTGACAACTCCTCTCTCACCAATATAGAGTACAATTCGAGTCCAAATCCCCCCCACCAACATATAATGGAAGATAATGTAATGGCTTAACTTATTAGGGAAGGTTTATAATGGAAGATATTTTATATTACCATTGAAAATATTTACAACCAAGTAAATAGATTAAACTTTTCCAAGAAGGAAAGTTAAACTTGCTTACTTGCTCTAGTAACTAAAGGTTAAGCAAATTTAACTAACATCTAACACACAAACATTTCTACAATTTTTAGCTTAAAATCACATCACAAACTCCTAGGAAAGTATTTTTTATTTACAAATAAGATATCTATTATAGCATCCTTGAACTAAAATATCCTAAGGAAAATTTACTCCATGGTGTTTATAGTGGAGGAGCTCTTGCTACAATGTCTATAAAAGTAAACAATTAAAAGAGTGGGTTTAAAATTTAGCAAGTAAACAATCTACTTACTATTAGATGTATAGGGTATTACAATAACCATTCTATTTAGATAATTCCTTATTCATATATCAATACTTATATTCAACAATATATATATAACATAAATGAATAAATTAAGCAAGCAAGTGTTTAAATTTTCTTGTACCTCCTAGTTGGTCTTATCCCCTCACAAACATATCTTTTTCCCTCTAGAGTCTATCTTATTCCTTCATAAATATTTTCTCGAATCCAATTTATATCACAATTCACATATATCATCCCCTTTTTTCACATTTCATTAGATAATTACATCCCATTTTAGGATTCTAGTATCAAAAATCAAATTATATAGTAGCATCTACATGCTCAATATCTAATTATAAGGTCTATATATGATTACAATATTATAAAATTTATAAAAATATGTAAAATTAGAGATAACGTGATGATATTTGTCTATATAGTTAACTATAAGGATCCAGAGGCAAAATTAGCCTTCATAGTTTACTATATTCATTAAAAGAATAACTTTAGAAGTTATATTTGATTGTATAGTCAACTATAAGCATCTAAAAAATAATCCTTTTTGTATAGTCAACTATTTATTTGACTATAAGCCCTCTGAGAAAAACTCTCAAAGCTACAATTCACTATAGGCTTGAAATCTATAGAATTTTAGTTCTTTCACTGTTCATTTGGTTAAATTCCATCAATCTATCATTATACAGATCAAAACCTAAAATTCATCATAAATCAAACCTCTATACTTACTTTTAAACCAAAAAAAACAAGAAACACATACCATATCAAAGTTTATACCATCTAATAATTAACTTCCCAAATTCATCATTCTAATCTTTTTTGTTATCAAATTGCATAAAACTAAACTGGTTTAAGTAAATTGTTCACTTACTTAAATATGAAGGAGATGGAAGAAGACTAGAATGATGATTGATTCGCTTTATTCATCCTAATTTAAAAAGTTGTCCCCTTTAACCAAAATCTCTTAATTCCTTCATTCAAAAGAAAACTTAAGAAAACCATCACCCAAAAGCTTTAATTAGAGAAAACCATCACCTAAAAGCTTTAATTAGAGAATATCTACCTTGATTTGGATAAGAATTGTTAATGATTAGCTAAAGTTGATTACTTATGTTGTTGGAATTTGTTAAAGAAGTTGAATATAGAAGTAAAATTAAGTGACAAATTAGTTATTAAAAGGTTAAAGTAAGGGCAATAATGGAAAATTATGTTTCAAATCTCCTTTATACATCCTTACTTAATTCTAATTACATTTTAGACTTTATATAGTTTAAGTTCTTCTATTTGTGACACCCTAAAATTTTATTAGGCATAAATCATGGTATGTTAGACGTAATAGCCTGCAAATATTAAGGTATAACAAGGTAAAAAAGAAAAGACACAAGGACTAAGTGGATCCAAGTAGAAAAAAATGAGAGATTTTGGCTAAAGTAACTATATATGTATTGGATTATTGAATATTTAAAATATTTTATGAAAACTTCAGGAAAAAAGAATTTGGAAATATGAGAATCCAAATCTTATGTAAAGCAGAATATGATTGTGTTAGGATGTCACAACCCACCTTACCATGATCGATATGGATCTTGTTACTAGTAACCATAAGCTTTACTATCTATATAGTATCATCATATAGAGATAATTAAAGATTCATTTATTTAAACCACCACATTTCATTTATTCAAAATAATTTATAATAAAGTTTAGTTATCATGCATTCATATATCTAAAGATTTCCTCAGAAGGTCTTATTGAACCCATTATGCTAATTTCCTATCTTTTATCTATAGTTGCTCATGGTATAATGCTACTTTTGAATTTCTAGTGGTGGTTATGGAGCTTCACTTTGATCACTAAAAATTATTTTTAAAGAAAAAATAATGAGACTTGAAGTCCTAGTAAGCATATAATTTACATGTACATATATAAAAGTATAACATAATTACAGAGCATATAATATTCAAACAATAGTAGTGATTTCACCTTGTGCCTCTTGAAATGTTAGTTACAATTCTAACCTTATCCCTTCAAGTATTTTATTATTTATAATTCCAACCTTATCCTTCTTGGCATTGCACTAATCTTAAATTAGTTATCTAGATTTAGCATGATTCAAATCATCAATTCAATTTCACATTTAATCACACTAAGTTCAAATTCATTCCACCATACAAACTAACATAAACTATGCATTTGTTCATACTAATCAATAAATAACTATTCATAATCACATTATTTCTAGATTGTATAATTATAGTTCAAGCATTTGTCTTTGATTTAGTGCTTTTACATTGCATTTTAAGATATGCATCATAGGTACTTAAGCACAGGACTCAAATACCATGAAGCAATAACATAAAGACATACATAGGTACTCTAGTGTATGACTTGGATACAAAGCCTTAACACATGCTAATATTTAAATATTATAGTCAAATCTTGGGAAATAGAGGGCATGAGTATTTTTAATAGTCAAGTATGGTATTTGAATTGAGTTCATACTCAAGGCAATACTCAACTACTATACTTGAGTGTTATTTAGGATTTTCCAGAAGTTCAACTTCAAATTACAAGGAACCCAACAAAATTCCACCTGACCCTTCATGCAATAGAGTAGTTTCAATTCCTAACATATCACACTTTATACAGAAAGTTTCTAGCTTTTATATTTCCATTCTAATATAGCAAGTCTTACATAACTAAAGCCATTAAGAGTCCAAGTAGTACATTACTAGTTAGAACCAAAAATAACACTTACATGCAATTTCTAAAGGAGTAAACTATTTAGTTACCTTTTATTATGTAGATGAAGATTTATGGAAAGAAAAATTGAAGAATCCTAAGCCTATTTTATATTAACATAAATCATTAATCCAACAATCCTTAATTTTATTAAAAACATCCTAAAGGCTTAAAGAAATTTGATCTAAAAAGGTTATCTTATTTTAACAACAGTGTAAGTAATCCTTGAAAATTTCTTTAACAATTTTTTTAGAGAGTTGGAATGAAAGTAGAGAGTTAAGGATTAAGAGGGCTGAAACTTCTATTAATAGAGAGAAATGAAAAAAATTTGGCCTTAGGTGGCTTTTTTTACTATTAAGAGCAATTTTGTCATTATATCGTCTAAGTAGAGGTATTTCTAAAAAGTGCATCCTTTAATCTCCTTTACTTATTCTATTTTAATTCTAACTTTACACAATACTATAATTAATTTAATTATACTTATCTTTATACCTAGATTTTATTTTCTATCGTTAAATATCTACCTTAATTATTTCCATAACTTTTTTAATTATTAGTATATTTATCAGATTACCATTTTAGAAATTAAAATAAAATTTTACAAATTTTAGGATGTAACATAGGAAAAAACTTGAGTTATTGAATGAAGAATAAAATAAGAGAATTAGGAAGGAATTTGGGATTTGGTATGCTAAATAGAATTTCTACACACCAAATAGTATTTTGCCTATAATTTAGGATTAAAAGTTTAATTGATAAATTGTAAAAATATATGAAAAGCTAACATTTAAGGCTTCAACATGTATGAATTTTATAATTTAACTCTCATTCAATAGATACCAAAAATTTTTTAAAGTTAGGAAAATTCCAAATGTCATAACATTAACCTATTTTTAGCATTTTAGATATAATTTTAGGGACATTCGAATCAATGTAAAACTTATGCTATTAGTTAAGGGAAACATAGGGATATTTTATGTCAAATTTTCATGTAAAAACTCTAAATGATTAGTTAGATATGATTTTTCTCCTAAGAATGACATGAATATGGCCCTAAACAAAAAGTATTAAAGGAATTAATGTATATATCTTGGAAAATGGCCTAAATAATAAAGGTAAATGTATAAGGATATGTCTTAAATATCGCTTATGAGAATTTAGTTGATAGAAAAGTAAGATGGATTAAATGAAACCATAAAAGACTTATAGAACTTAAAGAGAGATAAGTGAAGGTATGGCTTATTATACTAAATAGGTGACTAATTGTGTGTAACAAAAAGGCCAAAGAAAAACCCAACCAGCCTATAGGAGAAAGTAAAATTAGTTGGTCCACAAGAGCCCTCGATAGAACTTAAAATTTTCCTCAATTGGATTTGTATTTGGAAAAGAAGTGTAAACTAGCCTTGATGATAACCTTAGAAAGCTTATTTGGCTAATGCATGATTAAGACAATCGAGAAATTGTTTTAAACTATTGTCACATGATAATAACAAGAGAAATGGGAATAGGATAGAGGATTACCACCTAATAAGTGGCAAGATTTATTTTTGGAATTTATTTTAAGTTATTGTCATATTGTTACTTAATGGCTAACGAAAGGATGGTAAAAAATTTTAGGCCAATAGGTGAGAGACTTATTGAAGGGTGAATGGACATGCTTGCTAAGATGATTTTCATTAGGATTAATTGACTAAAATAAGAGACAAAACTCCTTCTTTCATGAAACATGCATGACACTTTGTGCCTAAAAAGCTAAAAAGCTACTATCTTTCTCTCTTTCTCCCTAATGAAATTGAAAACAAACCCACCCACACACATCAATCTTCATCCTTATTTCCCTTTCTTACCATGAGGCCACCACCAAAACTAAAGGGAAAGTGATTAACTATAAGAAAATATAAAGCTTTGTTTTAAGTTAAGTAAAAAGATAAGCCAAAGCAAGTAAGGTCATTTGATTTTTAGAAAATTTCCTTTTTAAGGCTTTTTCTAGAAATTTTACTAAATTTTGCATCATTCTTAAAAAGGAAGCCAAAGAAGATCCTATGAAAGAAAGTCCACCAAGTAACTATTTAAGGATGTGAGTATTCTTTCTATACTTTTATGTTAGATTTTTTTTTCTTTTTTACTATATCACCCACTAAAAATCTTAATAAAAAATTTTCTATAAATATGAAGTATGAGAAATAATTATTATTATTTCCTTTAAATTATGATGAAGAGTTTGATAAGATGAAGGATCAAATGATTGAGTATGTTAAGTGTAAGGTTGGAAATGAGATATGCATGATTTTATGTTAAGGTGGTTAATTTAATCACTTTTAAAAGTGATTTATGTGGATTTGACCTTGTTAAAAGGAATCTCAATTAATTTTATTAATTCATGAAATTTTGAAGTGAATGATCTTGTGATGTGATATGATATTGAGACAATGAAGGATATATAAAAAATCTCTTCATTTTATTTACAATCATGGAGTAAAATAAATTAAATTTTATGTTACGAACTAAAATAATTTCAATTACCTGAGAAATTAAAGTGTTGAAGACATTGTTTGACTTTAAAATTTAAGTAATTATGTCAATGTGAAAGGAAAAAAATATAAAGGCTTATGTATGATAAGCACTAAAAATTTAAAGGTAAAAAAATGGGAATGCATAGCTAAGGGTTCCCTATATTTATTACTTAATATGTTTTAAAAATTGCATCAAGTGTTTAATATTAATCATAAAATAGTAATCAAGCAAATTAAGTTGAAAAGAAAAATGAAAATTTTTAAGAAACACTTAGGGTATGTTTCAGCCTTATAATATAATAAGGGTAAAAGACCCTATTTCTTATAATAAAATGTAAGAATAAAGGTGTATATGTGTATAAATAAGTAATTAAAGAAAAGGAAATCGGAGAAAGAGTGTATGTATGTTCAAAGTTATTTAAGTAAAAATAAATATAAAAATATGAGCATGAACATTACTATATGTATTAAATGAAAATATTATTTCAGTTTGTGATTGATTATATGAGAATAATATATATGTATATTACTGTTTTATTTAATACAAAATATTGCATATGTACAAGTTTGATTTTGGAGAAATAATACACATGAATATTACTGCTTTAATAATATAAAATATTATACACATATATGATTGGCTTTATAAAAAATATTAAAATTATACACTATAATTTTTATTAATACGAAATATCACATATGAATATGATTGATTTTATGAAGATATTATACATGTATATTATTGTT
Source organism: Sindora glabra (assembly GCA_020226215.1). Classification (NCBI taxonomy): domain Eukaryota; kingdom Viridiplantae; phylum Streptophyta; class Magnoliopsida; order Fabales; family Fabaceae; genus Sindora; species Sindora glabra. Next base: position 87,938,064 of record CM035227.1, on the reverse strand, counting down.
TTTATTATAAAAATATTATATATATGATCAATTTTATAAGAATAATATCTGCGTACATTACTATTTTTATCTATATAAAATATTATATGCGTTTGTAAATGGTTTTAAGGAAATATTATATATGTGCATCACTATTTTTGTTGACTAAAATATTATTTATGTATGTGATTAGTTTTATTAAAATAATATACACGTACATTACTATTTTTATGGAAACAAAATATTATATACATACATAATAGAGTTTATGAAAATATTAAAAGCATACATTACTGTTTGATTAAATAAAAATATTATTTACGTACATGATTGATTTTTAAATATTTTATATGTATATATATTTATGTACGTGATTGTTTTTATAAAAATATTATATATATATATATATATATATATATATATATATATATATATGTGATAAATTTATAAATATTATATATTCATGTATGTGATTGATTCTATAAAAATATTATTTATGCATTTAGTTGGTTCATAAATTATAAATATAATATGCATGAATGTTTTCACAAAAAAATTATATACATGCATGATTGGGTTATAAAATAATATGTGCATATATGCAATTATATTATAAAATTAATATATATGTATATGGCTATTTTATTGAGAAAAGGATAAGAATAAATGTATGTATGAGATTGCTAAAATAAAGAGAAAAATAATATATGTATGTCACTACTTTAGAAAAAGAAAAAATACAATAAATTAAAATACATACATGATTATGGATACTAATATAAAGATGAAAAGTAAATGTGTGAATGGAACCATAAATATTAATATAAGGGCAACAATATAAATAAATACATAATTGTGAATACGGTTAGTAGGATACACATACCCAAAATAAAACATACAACATAAAATGGTAAGTGCCAAGTATTTTTTTATACATACACACTTGCATGAATATACAAATATGATAAGGGTGAAAGTTCAAGATAAGTACATATTTGGAGATGTGGTGGGAAAGATAAGTACTTGGTAACTTATGATATATTGTATAAACCATACATGGGTTAGGAATGAAAGTGCCATGTGCTGATTAGCATTAATTGTCTATGAATGTGACAAAAGTATGTACATGCGTACCACATATTGATGGCATTGATGCATTGAAGATTTTCATATCCTATGAAATATTGCATTAATGATGAGTAAATAAATAAGATGTGACATGATGAATTATAATAAATGTGCACATATAAGTTTTTGTGTTCTATATACATAGATGCTTGTGGATCATGAAAGGTGATATTAAATCTAATCACTCTTGAATGCATCATTGAGCATTTTGAAATGAAAATTTATGATATGACATAATAGTTAAGTATGGCAAAATTGTGATATGATATGTAAGCCATTTATAATGAGAGTTATAACATGATATAAGATCATATATAAATACAATAAAATATTTTGGTTGCTAATGAATAGAGGCCAACATTGTGGTTTTAAGAATGAAATTTATATGATATTTTAGTTACCAATAAATAAAGACTAATTATGTGGTTAAAAAGACGATATTTATTATGATACTATAGTTATTAATGGGTAGAGGTTGATCATGTGGTTATAAGGATGGAATATATGACATTATACTATAAAGTTCACATTGCATACTTAATTACAGTAAATGCCCATGAATTATACATGATCATGATTATATCCTATATGTTTATGAGTTGATATTATGTTTATATGTTATATGTTTGTGAGTTATATTATGGTTATGGTCTATTCTTTATTATTAGTGAGGTAATATGAATGTCTTGACATATCTATTTTGATTTGGTATGTGAAATATGAAAACTAGCATAAGATTTGTAACAAAGTTTAAAATCACATGATAGGCCAAAATCACAATCCAAAATAGAAATATAATTGTTTTGCAAAATGATCATGTTTAATGGAATATTTGATTACTAAAAAGGCAATGCAAGTTGCAAAAGCAACACTAAAAGTAATAACATTTCATTTAGCAAGTGTGATGTTCATACTTGAACAAAGAAATCTCCTTATGAGAGGTCATAGGTGAAATAGACTAATATTATAAAATGATTAAGGCTCATGAAAATAATTAATACATAGTTGGTGTGAAAATGATAAGAGAATAAAAAAAAGAGATATTTTAACTAAGTAAAAATCTTAGGATAGCTTCCATAGAGTTTTATTCACTAACTTTTTATGACTTATTCCATTGTTGTGTATTTTTAGGTATCAATTATGGCAATTAAAAGATGCTTATTTAAGCAGGATACTTAAGCTATTGTAGTAAACTAATTAAAAAATATAATTTATGATTGATTGTAATATATGTATGAACGAGATAGAAAAAAATTTTAACCTTCGATTTTTGAATCAAGATGTTGCACAACCCCTACTTATTTATCTCATATTTTGCTATAAAACCCTTTTATTCTTGATTAAGTTCTCATTCTAAAAACAATCATAACAATTAAATAATCATTTTCATGGGTAGAAATATTCTAATTATTCTTAATTCTTAAAAGGCCTACACCTTTTATGATAAAATTTTTTCCTTTAATTAATAGAAGGAAATATAAAAATAATATTTTAAAAAATTTTAGCAATAATATATAAAATTAGTGTATATATAAATGTAAATTTTTTTCTTTGTGGGGTCATTTACCTTCAAACCATATGAATAAATCCACCTCGAGGAAGTATGCATATTCATGATTTTGGAATAAAATAATGGTATAATTTGGTTATAGTACTACAAAATTATGATGTAATGTCACCATATTAAAGTTAGTTAAAGTAAAAATTGACTACATAATGGTATAGTAGTATTTTTTACAAATACAAGCAACTTCTCACATTAGCTCCACTTAAAATTTGACATGAGAAGTTAGTTTGGTGGCATTTTTTATAATATGAGCAACCTATCATGTTGGTTAATATAAAAGACTAATATTGAAAGAAAGGTTAGGACATCAGTTTTTTATAACCATCATTCAAAAGGAATTCAAATCATCTTGCTAGGAGCTATTTAACATTTATACATAATTGATGTCTATAATTTTCTATAAATTTCTTTTTCACTCTATTTTTTATTTAATTGATATAAAAAGACAATACACCTGTCATTGTTACACATTTAAAAATGTTTCTAATTTAATGATCATGAGCATTCTATCCAAATGTAATTATTTTTTGTTAGGATAAGATATTTATGATTTTAAGATATCCGTAGTTTGATGGGAAGCTTATGATTAGATGATTTGAAACATTTTTAATTGTATAATATTGATGGTATGTGTTGTACTCATATTCTATTTGTTACTATAAGGGATGGATAGCTAATGTTTATAGAATTTGGTGGAGCACCTCAACAAAATGAAAACAATTCAGATATCTTTAATACATGAGAATCCATAACAAAAGTTTTAATCTCTTCAACATAAAGAATAAGTAGCTATGTTGTAAGTTAAACTGATGATGCATTTTAGTTTTTATGTAGGTTATTCTTTTATGGAAAACTTATAGTGTAAAGATTTATAAATTTCATTAAATGATTAACAGATCATTTATTTTGAAAAATTATTTGAAAATAGTATTTATTGTTAGAAAAATGTTAAAGGTTGTTGAAAATTAATAATGTTATTTGAGAAAAAATGGTATCTATTGTTAGAAAAAAGCTAGGATATAAAAGTTGTATTAAAAAATAAAAAATGTAAATTATGTTAATTATCCATTAAAAAATTGATGTGGTTTGGTAAAATTAGCAGAGAAAGATGAAGAGTTGGATCAAAAAATTTAAATGCAGTTACCATGTCAATTTTTTGACCTATCTAACATCTAAAGTTATAGTATCACCCACTTAACATGTAGTATATGGTAAGCATTTATCAAGGATAGCATTTATGATGTATTAGGAAACTATCCAAACTCATGTCTTTTAAAAGTAAATAATAAGCATTCATCAAAGATGATAGTAAACATTTACCAAAGATAATATTTACAAGGTATTAGAAAATTGTTAAAACTTATGATTTCTAAAGGCATATCAATAGTTTATGTATGGAAATAAAGCATATGTAAGATGTCAATTTTGATTAACAAGCAATATCTATTTTTTTGGTACTATATCAACAATTTATAATTGTAAAATATCGAGAAACCACTAAAACTCACAACTAAAAGTATATCAATAATAATCAACCAATAAAATAAAGCATATGTAAGACATTAGTTTTTATTAATTATCATTGTTTAATGTTTTACATGTTGCCTATAGGTTTCACTATCATCCTTTATTTGAAACATCTAGGTGAAGCCTTAGCCTTCATTGTTAAGATAGATTACCTTTTATCAAAAATAGGACTTCTAAGTTTAAGGGTATAAGTTGTCATATTTGACATTATTAAGGATATTAAAAGGTTATAAAATTGATTAAGGTTTCTTCTAAGGACTTTTTCTTACACTTCAACTATAAATACATATATTCTACAAAGCATTTTGTAGGACTTTGGACAATAATCCTACCAAATGCTTTGTAGAATGCTCATATTCATTGTTAAAGTGTAGGTACAAGTCCCCGGAAGAAACTTTGGGAGATTCTAACACTTTCTCAATAACTCTAGTAATAATGAATACTATGATTTGCACATTTCATTTTAGAAGCCTTCTTTATTAATAGATTCTAGAAGTTATTAATCTACAACCTCTACCTTAATCCTAAAAGCCATCTCAGTTAAGTTTGATATAAAGATATCTCATGTTTCATCTTAACAAGCACATCTAGAGACATTAAGAAAATAAATGGGTTGCAATTTTGATATTAAATTATGATGAAAAGAAGTAACATATCCATTACTATGTTAATAATTTTGTAGTGCATGGCTGGTGATACTGCTTTTTTTTTTTTTTGCTATAATTTATCATTAGATTGCAATCATTTACATCATCTAACTCAAAAGCTTTTAAGCAATATAAATGAATTATAAGAAAAAGATATCCATTTTTCCTTTTATTTAAAGCTTGTTATTCATATTTTTTCAATATCTACATTGATGTACTAATATAGCAATAAATAAAATGGTAGAACACCATTTTCATAATAGATTATCAAATTCCCATTATTTTGATTACATTTAATTTATTACTATTTATATCTATTTAATTGTATAAGAAAATATTGTAATGAAAAAAATAATTTTAATTTTATTAATTTTACTTAATGTAAGTTAATTAATTAAAATAAAATTCATTAGTTTATCAAATGATGTCCAATGTTCTTACAAGATTAATCCTAGAATTATAAAATTGTTATTTGATAGATTATGGAAAAAGTTAGCCAAATTAACAAAAGATTTCAATTTCATTAATGACTATTATAAAGTCAATTTTTATTTAATAACCAACATCTAAAATTATATAGTAAAACTTACTCTAACACATAAATAGGATAAGTTCAGGTTAAACTTAAAGGAATAGAAGTTTATTGGTGAAAACAAAGTGTTAATAAGGGGGTTTGCAAAAGTAATTTAAATGAAATAATAAAAATAAAATTAAAGCAAATATAAAATAGAATAGAAAAGCCTAGTTTAAGGAATGTCATACTCCACTTCTCAAATTTATCATAAACTTCTAATAGAATTCATAATTAATTTAACTACTTAATAAAAAATTATTTTAACATTAGTAGTAATAATGAAAAAATCCTAATGATAATTAATCTAAAATGAGCACCTGAATTAATCTCCCATAATTAATTTCAATTTAAGATATGTGTCTAAATCAAATTGGTAATAGCATTAAACATTAAGAACAAAGTTAAAATTGAATTAACAAATTTGTATGCAAAAGTTGTTAATTCATCTTATATTTTTCTTAGACAAATAATAACTCACCTATGCATCAAATAACTAAAGCCTAATTGTCAGCTATTTCAATCAATCATAACTAATTTACAAGTAAGAATTAATTGCAACTAATCATTTAATTATAAATTAGAACAAATAATAAACTAACCAATCATAATTAGCAAATTATCTAAATAATCATTCACAATATAAATAAGAAGATAAAAGATAATTAAATCAAATGTAAAATTAAAAGAAAGTTTTAAAAATTAAACTAAATTGGAGAGTAATTAGCTGTAGTAGTTATAAAAGGAATTTAGAGAAGAAGAGAAAGTTAGAAGCATAAACCTTTTTATATATGAATTCTTAAGCTAGAAAACCTACTAGACCAAGGAAATATGACTTTGTAATAATTTTTATAATTCAAATTATAGCTCAAATTTGACTACAAAAATAGTGTAGTTTCATTAAACTCAAAATTTGAAATTTGTTAAAATGGGTGTTAGCTTACTCTGGGGACTAGTTTCATTTCAAAATAACCTTTAAGCTCTAGTTATAGTCCAAAAATCGAGACTAGTTCAGCTAAGACAAAAATATGGCATTAATTTCATAGCCATTTTTAACCTTTCAAATATCTAAATTAGGCTTCAACAAAAATATAAAAATTTAAGGCATCTTTTTAACTTTCTAATGATATAAAGATCCTAAAATTTTAATATCAAAAACTCAAATTATAGTAGAAAATTTGAAATAATATTAAATTATCAAAATTATTCATTATTTTTTATTTAATTCAAAACTCATAATTTATATCAAAATAAGCCTAAACCCACTAAAAGAAGCACAATGGCACCCTAAAAAACATAAATATAGGGGAAATCAATATAAAATAATGTGTATATCAAATTTTCTCATACTTAGCATTATACATCAAACATACTTTATTTAAAGCTAATAACTAAACAAAAACTAGCTTATTAATTATTACAAGAATGCAAGAACAAAAGTAAGGAAACAATCAAATTTTCAGTGAACATGACATGTCCTGAATTAATCAATCTTGACAACTTAAACATTAATTAATATCACAATTTCATTCAAAAAGATAGAACCTAATTGTAGACCTTTATAAGATGCATTAACTGTTCAAATTTCATTAAAATATATATCAATTATTCAAGTCTTAATGTTTATTATGGGTTATTTACTCAAATTCAATCCAAGAAAAAAGTACTATTATAGGCTTGCTTATTATCTTATCTCTATTATTCAAAACTATATGCATAATACAAATTCAAAAGATTTTATTCACAATTATAATAAGGTTAGGGAAAAGGGAAGGAAAAATGAAGATATAAAGGTTAAAAATTAAAAAAAATAATAGAGCACTTGAAACATATATATATGGGCAAATTATGAATAATTACAACTTAATGCAATGACATAATTTATAATTTCAAATACTCATTAATTTCTTTCCCTTTTCTTTCTTTCACAATTCTCTTTGCCTTTTTTTTTACTTTTTATTTTTTTTTATTTTTTATATATTTTATTTCTTTTTTTATTTTTTCTTCAACTAAACATTAAAATTGAAGTTAATGATTTTTTGTAACCTATATACACTCTTATACTTATTTAACAACCTATCTCTTAAAGATTTTAAACATGCTACTAATTTGAGACTAGATAAAGACACTTGTTCTTTATCACAAAACATTTTAATGGGCTAAATATCAAAGAAAAAGCAATTAGGTTGAAAGGGACTCATCAAAGACAAATTTTAAGATTAGTTATTTAGCTCTAGCTTAAACAAAGAATATCTTTATCATTTTTATGCATGCATATGCAAATGTAATCTCAAAAAGAATTAAAACAAGTTTTAAAGTACACAATCATGGATGAAAATCACATGAGAAAAAATGAATGAATAGAATAATTTTTAATATTAAAGTTTAAAAACTCACAAGGTTCAATGTCTACCAAAATTAATTTATCAATTTGAATTCTATCATCATGCTAATTAATTTTCAAGAAATAGGATAATTCAATCAATTATGTTATGCACTATGAAGTTTAATTCAATCCTTACTCATGGAAAGCACAAAATTTCTATCATTGACAAGCAACTAACATGACATAAAAACTCATAAAAACATAAAGAAAATAATTTTTTAAAATTTTTCTTTTTTTTAAAAGCATTAAAGGAACTACATAAAATATAAAGGAAATCTTAAAAGTCTCTCCTCCTACTTAGATTTTATATTTTCTTCAATGTAAAGCCTAATATCACGAAAGAGATAATAGACAAGTAATATAAAAGGTTAAAGGAAAAATAAAAATCTAAAGTGGTTAGTGAACCACACTTAGGTTGCGTCTAAGAATTGTTTTTCTTCAACATCCTTAGCTAAACTTGGTTACAACATCTTTAATTAGGCTTCAATTCATAAAGTATTGCCTCAGATGATTCTAGTGAAGCACATTTCAAGTGGACATATAGTTTTTCTACTTCTAAAATTAGTGCATTCATTAATCCTTTACTAAGTGCTAACCTTAGGTCATTCTTTCTTTATAAATCAAAGTCATCATTTATTATAAAATTAGTTAAATTAATAGAAAAAATATAATGAACTTCAAAAGCATCTTGCATAACCTTGGAAATATTGGATTTATTTATCATTCCATGATGCATATCAATTTGTTCTTCTTTTTGTTTTTCTCCATCAATCTTCTTTAAGGTGTATTTACTTCTACCTTGCTAAAAGTTTCTAACATATTTTCTTTTTCTTCTTTTTTTCTCGGCATTTCTAAAGCTATTAGGTAAAGAAAGAAGAACCAAGGAATTAACAAAAAGAATGAAATTAGATGTAAATTGTATCCTAATATCAGAATTTATGTTCTTATTTTCTTTTAACTATTCACTTACTGAGTAGAAGGTGGAAAGCAGGCTTGTATATTAGCTCTCTAACTTGCTAATAGATAGCATAAGTTAGCTCACTTGAGCCTTTGAATTTTTTATCTCTACCATTATTTCTTGCGAGAATTGTCTTTTCTCTTATTAAAACTGCATAGTATTCTACTGAAATTGCACAAAAAATTCTTCAAGTTTTGTCCTTGAAGTTCAAGATTTATATATTGATAGATATTCTTCAATAGGAGGTTAATATTGATTATGATCCACTTAGTTGCTATAGTTAAAAATGTAATAAAATTGCCAACTTATGTTGTAAAGATTGGAATATGGAAGATAGCAACATTTGGGTGGACCTGCAAATCCTTCCACTAAATGAAATGGAAGGAATAGTTCAAATCTTTGAAATTTTGGGCAATATTAGAAAAATGTTCAGTCATATAACACAAATCACACATTTAAGTCAATTGCATCTGCATTACAACTAATTAACTAACAAGAGAGGTTAGCTCGAAAAGTTATTGTTGAATTCTAAATATAGATACAAGCTATTATGAGAAGTCGTATATTTTTAATTTTAATTTCTTAATTTATGACTATTCCTTACACTTTTAGGATCAAAATTTAAGTTAAAATCATATGAGGAATAATTCATATACTAAAAGGAACAAGAATTGAATGAAAAAAGAAAATTAAAAAAATTAAAAAATTAATACCAAACATTGTTTTTTCGGCTAAAAATGCCAAGGTCAAAGGTTTTTACCTTTGATCTTGCTTAGAAAGTTGAAAAATGTTAGATTGCAAAGTTTTATCCAAAAATCCCATGATGAATTTTATTACGTTGTACCACTAACAAGCTTGAAAAGCACTAAAAATTAAATAAAAAAGAGTTAAAAATAAAGAAAAAGATTTGTAAATTGGCCAATCTATTCCTTAGCAATGGTGCCAAAATTTTGATGCGAGTTGTTTTGCATTAAAAATTAATATTGAACCTATTCTAATATGTAGATATGGTGAGTTTAGATCAAACCTAAGGGAATAAAAGTTAAATAATAAAAAAATGTAAAATATAGGGTTTTCTAAAGTAATTTAAATGAAATAAGAAAAATAAATTTTTTGTAAAATAAAATAGAATATAAAAAATCAGTTCAAGGAATATCATACTCCAATTCTCAAATTTATCATAGATCTTTAATAGAATTTATAATTGATTTAACTATTTAACTAAAGATTATCCCGATGTCAACGATAATCATGAAAAGTTCCTAATGATGATTAATCTAGAACAAGTGTCTAAATTAATCTCCTACTACTTATTTCAACTTAACACACATGTTTAAATTTAATTAATGATAACATTAAAAATTAAAAATAAAGTTAAGACCAAATCAACAACTTTACACATGAAAATTGTCAATTCATCTTCTATTTTTCATAAATAACTAATTATTCTTCCACATGTCAAATCACTAAATCATAATTGCTATTAATTTCAATCTATCATAACTAGTTTATGAGTGAGAATTAATTACAACTAATCATTTAGCTATAAACTTCAATAGATAATTAATTGATTGATTGTAATTAGCAAAATATTTAAGTAATCATTCACAACAAGAGTTAAAAAATAAAAAATAATTAAATTAAATGAAAAATTAAGAAAAAAGTTTTAAAATTAAATCAAACTAAAGTGCTGATCCCATCAGTAATGTAGAAAATTAACCATCCATGTGGTTTACAAAAGAAATGAAGAAGAAGAGAAAGCTATATTAAATGTGCATCCTTCTTTTTGGAAGAACAAATCCTTTTATATCTAAATTCCTAAGCTATAAAACCTATTAAATTTGAGTACATCTACCTTTTAGGGTTATAAAGAATGGAATCTTGTTTAATTTAGAAGTCAATAGCCTAATTTCTGAATTTAATATAGTAATTTTCATAATTTAGCTTGCAACTCAAGTTTAACAACCAAAGTGGCATAGTTTTGCTAAATTCAAAGCTTAAAAATTATTGGGTTAGGTTTGAGCTAATTTTAGGCACTAGTTTTGCCTTAAAATAACCTATAAAGCTTAATTTATAGTCCAAAAACTAAGACTAGTTTAGTTATGATAGAAATAGAGAATAAGATTCACAATCATTTTTTACCCTTTAAATGTCTAAACTAGGCTTCAATCAAAATAGGAAAATTTTAAGGCTTTCTCTTAGATTTCCAATGATGTAAAGATCTCTTAATTTCATAATCTAGAACTCAAGTTATTACTAAAAATTTGAAATAATGTCAAATTTTCAAAATTAGGCATTGTTTTTCATTTAACCTAAAAATTATAATTTATTCCAAAATACGCTTAAACCTATGAAGATAAATACAATGAATTCCCAAAGAGTCATAAATATAGGAAAAAAAATAAGTATAGAGTATTATGTATGTCACATGTGTTGATTTGTATATTGTTCTTTTTAAATTGAACTAAGTTCTTCTCTTTGGAATCCATAACCTCCATTTTGTTTTTCGAGAATATTTTTATCATGGTTACGATTAGATCTTTTATGTTGGAATTTTGTATTTATGTAAAGCTAAAGATTTCTTTTCATGTCAATTTTTAATTTTTTTTTTAGTTGCTTAATCTGGTTTTGTTGTAAGGTTCTTTTTGCTGTTATTATCAAGAACATCAATTTAGTTTTGGTTATGCAAAGGATTTGTAACTTGCCATATGGTTGAATGTGGTATTGGTTTATAGGATATTGTATCATTAAATGACTTATTATAAGTCTGGTATAGGTTTAACACAAGATTTTCTTTTCTATTATTTTTTGCTACTAGAATATATTGTTTATTTAATTTACAATAATTACAACAATATTTGGGTGTCTAAATTAATATAATATTAATATAATAAATTACCTTTGGTATTTTGGCTGAAAAAATTTGGTATTTTATTTAGAAAGGAAAAATACATTTTATCTCCTTAAAGTTTAATTATATTAGTACATGAACTTTAAAATGTGACGTTTTATCTCCTTGGTGTTTGAATTACAATGAAATTTTAACTTAAATATGCCCTCTAAATTAAACTTTTTCCTTTATCTCCTTCCTTGTAAATAGCATGGACTTAAAGGAAATTAACATCCATTAAAATGAAATAACTTACTTTAGAAAATGAATAAACTAAATATATTGATATTAATCACTAGTGTTTTTTATGATTTATTTTTGTCAAAAGGAATGAAACTATGGTATAACATTAGTAAGTAATAAAAAATATGTGCTAAAAGCTTGTAATGAAGAATTATCATTCAAATGATTAAAGTAAAGGAATATAACTCTAGGAGTATGGTGCTTATAATTTCAACATAAATCTTTTATGAATTAATAATTTATGAATATCTTTTAAACTCTCAAATATATTTGATAAAGTACCATTTTGCACTCATAATTATATTGTGAAATGAAGATTTCATTTTTTTTCTCTAATTTTACTTAGATGATTTATTTTGATTAGTTCTAATTTTAATTAAGTTTTGTCTTATTCATATTGACTTTGTCAAATCTTGAAAAAATAGGGGAAGAAATTCCAACTTGAGGGACATGTGATTGTCATTTGTGCTAATACTATTGAAATTATTAGTTTCAACATAATCCAAAGATTAAGAGGGGTAAAGTTGAGCATTTTAAAGTTTATATATCAATTATGTCATTTGATAAAACTTTAAGGTTGTAATATGTATTTACTCTTATTTAAAATTTGGTTAAGAATAGTGTTCCACATAGTTCATATTCTAAATTATAACTATCCCTATTAATTGACACTTTATTTATAGTGGTTAATTTAATTTTTTTTATGGTTTAATATTTTAAGACTTGTTATTTTAGGAATTGTGTTGGATTTTACTTTCTTCAACTTTCATGTATGCAACTTGGAAAAAAATTTCCATGAAAAATACTTTTCGTTATATTTTTAGACCTTTTTGCCTATTACTTCCCTCACTCTTTGTTTACTATTAGGAGAAGTCATCTTACCATTATCTAGTATTTTCACATTTAGCGATAAAGTTCCTTTCAATTTAATTCTTTTAAAAAAAAGGTTATATCTTTGTCAATTTTAGTGGTGATATTGAGAAAAGTTAACTTAAGATCTTTTTTAGTCTATTTATGGATTGTATTTAGTTTTCAATGATAGAAAGCTTGTGTTGTTAATTACATATTATATCAAGAGTTTTACCCTTTTCTTAATATTATATTTATCAAAATATTATGAAAATATATTTTTTAATTAAATTGCATATATTTTTCAATGCATTCTAAACAAAAGAGTTTAGTTGCAAATGAATTGAAATCATTATTTTAACATAATTTTCAAATGATAAAATTTATTTGGTAATGAATTGAAATTATTTCTATTAAATTACATTCCAAATGAACCCTAGAGCCCAATCTATTATTAATATCAAATTTTACACTTTAAGTTTCTTATGAAATAAAAAATCATGTCCATCTCTATCAAAGTTTATGAACCCTATGAATAAGTCATTTCCTTTTTCAATTATGACAATAAACTTCCTTATTTGTCAAAATTATTCCTGAATCCCTTCCTAATTATTATTGGTTAAATTAAACTTTAAATTCCCATAGTTTGTTTTCATTTTATAATTTCATTCTTATATTGTTTTCCCAATACTTTAGGAACCAAATTGGCCGATTCAACTAGAAAAATCATGAACCAATCTTATAATTAGTTCGATCAATTTTTAAAATTGATTTTCAAAAAATTGATGGATTGATGACAAATCAATCAAATTGTGCAAATTAATGATGATTTTTGCAATTCAATTGGTTGTCATTTTCTTAAAATTATAATTATTTATAAAAATAATATTATTTTTATTTAATATTATATACATATTTAAAGTTTAAAATCTCAAGTAATTAAAAATTACTTTATCTTTATAAATAAAAGTCACAAAACAAGAAGATTGAGCTTAATATTTATTTTTATGATAATTTGAATTATAAACTTATAAAATTATGAAATTATTTGATAATGTTTAACAAATTTTCATATTTTGTTTATAATTATTTTTAATTATTATATATTAAAATTTTTAGTTTATATTATAAGTCTAATTCAACTTTAATTAAATCATTAAAATTTGAACCACTCTTTTTTTCAATTTAATGATCATTCTGATTTTTAAAATATTAATTTTCTCTTATAATTGATAAATCCTTAAATTTTATTCTTATTTGTAATTTATTTCTTATACTTATTAACCTGGAGTTTTTCTTCCATAATTTTCTAATATATATGAGTAACACTTAGGAACTTACAAAGATATACAGTGATGTAATAATAAATTAAGAGTCCTTGATAGAAATAACAAGTTGCTGCGGTTTAATTGAGAAAAATATTTAAATATTTAGATGAAATCGTATCCTTAGAATTGAAATCATATACGGATCTTTATTTTTTTTTAGTAGTTTCTGTCACTAGGATTTTACCTTCGATTTTCTTAATAACTTTTTTCTCTGTTCATTTTGCTTTATCATGCTAGACAATTGCAGGAAAAAAATCTCAAAATTAATTATGATAAACAATTTATTACAAATGAAAATAAATTATATAAAGACCTATAATCATATAGATAAAAAAAAGGGGACAGAATTAAAAATTAAAATAAATTATAAGAATTAACAATTTAAGTAAACCCTTACTATTTTATTCTTCGATCAAGCATGTGGTCGTTTTCCGGAGTGTAAGCCGCTTCAAACCTATTTTCATTCAATTCTTTTAGTATTCAGAGATGATCAAATTCTAACAGGAAGACAAAAATTTAGTTAAGCCTAAGAAAGTGTTTTTCCTTTAAAAGATAGACAAAAATTCAAATGTGAAACTTATAACTATCTTTAAACACAAGGGTCGTATATTTCCCCCTTAAATTTTAAATATAAATATAATTTTAGTCTCTTAAAAATATAAATGGTATAATTTTAATTTTTAATTTAAAATAATTTATTTTAATCCCTTTAAATATGTAATTATTGCTTCTAGAATGAAAATTAGGTATAGATTAGCTTCTTTCACTATAAGAAATATTAGATAGAGGTATTCCTCCAACATTGGTTCAATGATTTCGTTTTTCTAGCCGAGTGCATTTTCTACCAAATTATGCCATTTTTTCCTCTTGATCTTTTATTCTATATTCTACTTCTAGTACTTGATTGATTATATCTTGGAGTATGGTATCTTTGGTAACATAAGTAACATTGAAGAAATAATGTTGGAGACTATAAGTAAATCTCCAAACTTTCGCTTATTCCATAAGAATTAAATATCTCACATAGCGAGATAAACAAATGAATTGAGAAACATTTTCATTAATAGACATTCACCCATGTTTTAAATGCTCAAATTCATAAATTTTAGTCTCATGAACATTAGAAGGTAGGAACTAATCAAAAAAGATTTATTATAAAGCTAACCATGTGAAGGATAGCAAGAAGGAATCTCTATTTTTTATGGTGCTAGTAAACCAAAAGTGAACAACATCTTCTAATCTATAATTGACAAGTTCAATTAACATTGAATTAAAATAAAATGACATTTTGTCACATTGCTTAATTTGAGCAAGAAACTAATAAGAAACAGTATTGGGATTTGTTCCAATGAAAGAAAGAGGTTTCAACTTGCCTAATTGATGGATGATAAAGAATTTATCAGCAAGATTTTATTTAGGTGAGTTTAGATCTTTTTCCTTTTTGTGAATGGAGGCTTGGTTCTTCTAATCCTAATGTTGTTCTTACTCTTTTTCTTGATGAGGAACCTAGGCTACGTTAAATAACAATTGTCATTAGAAAGGGGCAGCATTTGTAGGAATATTTTGATCATCATTTTCCCTGTAAGTACCACTGGGAGCCTATGACCATTTAGATGATTCTCTATTCCCCAAATTGTTAGCTTTACAACAACTAGATTTTGCCATAGCCTAATTCATGAAATATTTAAAATGTTTAGTTCATATTCAAGTATTTAAACAATTATCCTAATAGTTATTCTACAAAAGCTTCACCACTACCATTAAACACTTTAGGGTCCACTAAAATAATATTAATGGTACATGCTCCAAGATGTGAATATACCATTGAAATAATTTTAACCAACACTTAAATAACTAACTAAAATTATATCCCATTTATCCTACTTTAAGCCCTTTTTTTCCACTTAATTCCTATATTATGCTTTAATATTAACTTTGTTATAACCCACATGACCATGATTGGTATAGATCTCGTTACTAATAATCACAAACCTATCTAACCTAATTTGGTATCATCACATAATTTCAAAATAACTAATTTAGTTTAATTATTTCATTTACATTAATATAAAAAATATTTACAATAGGTTGTATTCTCATATATTCAATATATTTGCAAACAACTACAAAACCCATTATCGTTCCCTGTAACTATTGATCTCTTCTACAAATTATGGTTACTTGAAACACATAGGAGAATAAACTTTACTCTTATACAGCAAGCGATGGCTATGAAGCTTCTACTTGAACATTTGCAAAATAATTTTAAAGAAAATTAATAAGATAAAAGTTTTAGTGAGCAGATATTTACTTGGCTAATAATTAATAATCAATATTTTAACCATTTATCTTGCATCTCAAATTATCACAAATAACTAACATTATTGTACATAATCCAAATTCACACATGTTAAATAATAATAATAATAAGTAAATGAATAAGCAAACAAATGGATTAGTAAATAAACAAATAAATAACCTATTTTTATGCCTCCAATCACCTTTATCTACTTAAAAACCTCACTTTGTCTCTTTAAATGGTCATAAATTCATAAATAAGTAACTTGGATCTAGTGTAATATTTCAATTTCAATATTTCATCATCAACTTTCAATATCATCACATTTCATTATCTTATTGCATTTCATCACTTTACAATCTATCACATTTCATCATCACATCTCATCATTATTTCAATTTCCTATATTATTTTCATCTAACAATTCATTAATCACTCCATAGTTTATCTTTCTTTTAAATACAATAATTTAGTTAAAAGGATAATATTCATTATTTGATCTTACAAGTAAATAAAATTCAATGCATAGGTATTATCATAACATTTAATTTCACCAATAATTTTAGGATGCAACTTTAGAGCACCTAAGTATGAGACTTAAGATGGTTTTCTTTAATAGGGCCAAATTTAAGTACCATATTTGAGTATACAAAGGTAGAAATAAGAGGCTACCTTGGCATTTAAAGGTATAAAATATATTGAAGCCCACAGACTAATTCGTGAACTTTATAAGCTTTGGCAAATTGAAGTTCACATGGATTAGGCAAATACAAACTAATCCACATACTTATAATTAAAGTTTGTGAACTCATAAATATATATTGGATTTATATTCCTTAAAATTTAGCCATTTTTCTCTTTGGTAATAAAAAATGGTCCATTTAAGATCAATATATCATGGATCAATTTATATTTAGTCTAGTTTGCTAGTTTTACACTGCTATTGGTACTTGAGTATAGTACTCGAATACAATGCCTTAAGTTAACAAAATTAGTATTTAAGTTTTATACTTGACTGCTCAAAGATAGAAAGCAAAGACTCCTTCAATATTTGAGTATAATAATGAGTACTTACTTTTTATATATAGTACTTAAATATTATATTTAAGTATCAACTTTGCAATTTCTAGAATTTGTTTAATAATACAAAAAATTCAGCTAAATTTTCTTCTTACTAATCATGTGACATTATTTAACAATTAAACCTTATCTTTTAGGATAACTACTTTAATTCTCAGCATGAAACAACATAATTTCAACTTAATGACATCATTTAAGCTTCAAATCATTAATTCCATAAAAATGAACTAATCACTAACTATTTCTACTAAATCTACTCATTATTAACTAAGTAGATTATCTACTTACTTTTTAGTACGTATATGAGGAGATGGAATAAACATAAGGAAGTGCCAATCTTAGCCTAAGCAAAGCTAATTCAAGAAAATTAATCCTTTTTCCTAAATCCCTACCTTTATGCTATGAAAGTACCAATTCAAAAGCCATTCTAAGCGGAATACCAATATTACAAGAGGATTTGATTGCAACTTAGAAGGCATAAACTTAGTCTTTATGGATTTAACTTAAGATTGAAGTAGAAAATTCAAGAAAGAGAAGAAAAGTAGGAAAAGGTTGATTATAATGCTAGGAAAAGAAAAATCAAATAGGTATTTAGGGATCTTTAGGTGTTTATAAACTTCAGGGGCACTTTTGTAATTTGATAAGTTGTAAACACATTTTTTAAAATTATTTTCCCCAAATCTCCTTTATATACCTTATTCCAATCCTAATTTCACATAACTTTATAATTATTTTTATACTTGTTTTCATTTTAAAACTCTATTTTCTAATTATAAATGACTTTTTTAAACCTATACATAACATTTCTTAATTACTAATACACACACAAAAATTATCAAATAAATAAATAGATAAAATTATAAAATTTTAGTAGTGTAAAACTCATAAAGTTTTTATTGAAGTTAATTTTTTATTAGAAGCTTTTTAGTGATTCTATACTTCTAGTGGATTTTAGAGATTAAGAATATCGAAAGGTTATTTGCAAAGCTTGATAACCAACCATCATTTTCTATTGCTATTCATGCTCCTAAGGTTACTAGTGCATGTGCTTCCTTATTTCCTCCTCCTTGGGCATGCAAAAAAAGTAAACCTTTTGAACTTTGTCATAATGGCCTATACCACTTCTCTGTACTCTATTAGAGATGGCTTTTTAACCATGGATTCTCCTATTACTTTATCAATAATCAACTTTGAATCTCTTCTCACTATTAATTCCTTTATTTTTCATCTTTTAGTACTATAAGCCCTAAAATGAACACTTCATATTTTATTTCATTATAGGTACACACAAAGCTAGTATGTATGCCATAGCATACATTCCACCATTAGTATATTTTAGAATAACCTTTATCCATTCTATTAAAATAAATGATGAATTCTTAAAGTATAGTTCTCATGGTTGTAGTACTTCACATAAAACAATCATTTGTTTACAGAGTATATTTACTTCTTTAGGTAGGCCTTTAGGAACTTTTTCTAATATAGGCTTATAATTTGTGGCTGAGAATTTTGTCAATAAATCAATCAAAGCCCAACTTTTTAATGTTTTGGGATTGAATACTTAAGTGTCAAACTCACTTATCATCAACATCCATTTCACCATTTTCCATGTCAATGCTAATCACTATAAAAGGAATTTAATTAGGCTAGATTGTATTATCAATTAAACTTAATGCACTAAAAAGTAATGGCAAAGCTTTTTAGTTGTAGGGATAAAGGCTAGCTGGCATCTATCTATAAGAGAATACCACTCTTTAGGTCTTTTAAGCAAGCAACTAAAATGATGAACAAACTTTTCAAGCCTTTCAGCCTTTTAGACTAAAAGCATAGCAATGAACATTTTAGTAAATGTGAGATAAATAGTGAAAAAGGTCCCACACTGAGGAGTGGCCATAAAATAGGTGGAACTAACATGCTTCATTTTCTCAAATACTTTTTGGTGCTTTTCTTTCCAATAGAAATTAGCATTTTCCCTTAGAAGAAGTCTGAAGAGATGGATTAACTCTACTAGTGCTAAAATAAATCTTCTGATATAGGATATTTTCAAAAATCTAAGCACTTTGAGGTTTATTGGTGTTGGCATCTTCCTTATTGCTTCGATTTTATCTGTATTTTCCTTAATTCTTTCCTTATGCACTTTGCAACTTATAAACTTTCTTAATGAAACTCTAAAAGCACATTTTTTAAGATAGAGTTTAAGATGGTATTTCCTACATCTTTTGAAAAATATTCTCAAGTTGTTAACATGGTTTTATTTCCTTTTGGATTTAATTAATAGATCATCTACATAGTTTTCAATGAACCTATGCAATATATCATGAAATATAGCATTTATCACCCTTTGATATGTTACCTCCACATTTTTAAGACCAAAAGGCATACTTGTGTAGTAGATTTTACCCAAATAGGTCCTAAAGGGAATTTTCATAGCATTTAATAAATGCATTAGGATTTAGTTATACCCACTAAAGCAATCCATGAAAGAGAATCACTCATGACCTATCGTGGAGTCAATTAAAGCATCAATATGAGGTAGGGAAAAGTCATTATTTAGGCAAGCTTTGTTAAGATCTCTAAAGTCTACACAAACTTGGATTTATCATTTCTCATTTTTCTTTTAACTAACATAATATTTGATAACCAAGGAAAGTGTTTGATAGGTTTATAAAACCAAAATTAAGAGGCTTTTCCATTTATACCTTTATTTAGGTTTCCACGTCAAGATAGAATTGTATTAGATGTTGCTTTACTAACATTATTGCTAACTTTATCACTAAGTGATGGGATACCAGGTTGGGCTCAATCTTGGCATTTCATGGTAATCTTAAGTGAAAATATCATAAAATACCTTTAATAATGCTATTAACTATTCTTTTTTAAGCAAGCTTAGATTAGCCTTAATTAATTTGAGCCTATTATCTCTTTTGTTATCTAGTTTAATAGATACAAATTCTTTAATCATTAGTTTTGATATATCTTGCAAAGTGGTCAGGGCTTCCTTCAATTCTATCAACAAAAAAAGCTTTTATTTGTCAAACTTATCAGGGCTTAAAAAGTGATTAAAATAGTCTATTTCTTTCAAACCCTTTTCCCCAAGGCTATTTGTCAAAAATAATAAACAATCATGCCTTCTACATTTTTAAAGCGCAAGATATTTGGTAGTTGAATATCCTTTACTTAATTTTGGCAATCTTTATAGGCAATTGGAAATTCCCCTTCTCTTATTTCTTAACTTTTTTTTTATGATTCCTTTACCTTTCTTTTATCCTTTAGCTATTTTGTTATAAGAAACTCAAATGGCCATATTATGACATTCATTCCATTTTAGGCTAACTTATTAAAACAAATGGCTTTAATGAAGTGAGCTTCATCTTCATTAAATAGAATCTTCGAGCTAAACAACTTAATATCCTTGCCTTGAAAGTTAGGTTCAACATATTGGTTTAATGTTGAAAGAACATAATTATGAGCATGTAACCATGACTAACCTAGTAAAATGTGATAATGTGGTGATCCTTTAATAAGAAAGAATTTATTTGAAGTCTTGCTATGACTAACTCCCAAATTAATTTGCACATGCCCTATTATCTAAATAAATGACCTTTAAGTATTACCAAGGATCACTAAATCCATTCTTCAAGAAAATTAATGGCTCTTAACAAAGCCATAGGAATAATGTTAATTGCTTACCCATATCAACTAGAGCAAGATGAATTTTTCTTCCTTCTATAGTTGCTTCTAAATATAATAACTTGTTAAAACCCACATAAGAGACTTATTTATCTAGTTCTCTAAAAACGATAGATAAAGAATGAGCCTCAATAACTTTTAATAAATCATTGCTTATAATATAGTAGCTTCCACATTTCTTTTGAGAGATTTCAACTATAATAAGAGATGATGTATACTTTTCCTCTTCATCAAAGATAATCATGTTGAAGAAGTTGCTAAAATTTGGTGATTTAACCAAAACTTTAGCTATAGCCACATTTATCATCTCACTAATTAATATATATGTATATGCTTTTTTAGGTAGGTCAGTAATTAGTTTATCAAAGCAAGAAATGACATTTCCATCTTGGTGGTATGGGTGAGAGATTATTGGTAGTGGCAAAAATATGGTGCTTTCTTTTAAGTTTTTATTAAGTTAGTTTTTGGCTATGGTAACTTGATCACATCATCTTTTACCTAAGTAGAAACGATGGTTAGGACTTTCTTTATTGAGTAAAAAGAAGATGGAGGAAGTTTAGCTTTCTTTACAAAGGGCTTTAGCGTTAAACTTTAGAGCTCATGGTTCCCCAACAATAGGATAACATCATACCCTTTCTCCAACATAAAATTAAAGCTAAACTTAGTATTCTTCTTGGGCGGTTCTATAGTGGCCATTTCAATGCTTTTATTTTTAGGCATCTTAGAGTGATGCAGTTATTAGCATAATGAAATAAATATTCTCTCAATCTATATTATCAATTCTTAAAAGGTATGAATATCCCCATAATGCAGACATAGAGTGATAGGATCCTCTATATTATTAATACAACTTTGTACTAGCATGGACTTTAAAATATTTTCTTGGCAATCTTGGGCTCAATTGTTATAATGTCACACAAAAGAAATAGTGGTACAAATTTGTTGTAGAATGTCATGACCTTGTCATTCCAAGTCAAGATAAAGCCAAGCTACAAGTTAGTATACTAAGTATAAGCCTTATTAAGGAGCGAATTAAAAAAATCATGTAGACAAAGGCCATGGTCATTGCTCAAATTCTTATATCATCAATAAACTAGTGGACATGCTCTTTAACATTACCTTTCCTATCGAATTTTTTGAAGAATGTTGGTTGATATCCTTAAAAATAAGGTTAAACAAATAATTCCTGGGGAAATTATGCATTGAATTCTATCTTAGCTACTACTTTGTGTTTAGCATCCTTTAAAAACTTACTCAAATCTTTCTCCATTACTAAAAGATGAATAATAGTGTTAATAGAAGCTTGAAGGCTAGCTAAAATAACTTGAGATCTTCCTAGAGGATTGGATTGTTATCCTTTAGAAAAACCCTAAAGGATGGGATTAGACTGTACAGTTGATGTAAGAATTAAGATTTAGGGTTATTGTTTAGTGGTCATTTTTTAATTAGCTTGAGAAAAGGGAGCTTATGGTTACTAAGGGATGATACCTTCTTGAGAAAAGGATTGCAAAATTCATATTGTATTTGTAAAAACTACTACTATCTACTATTGTCCCATACCAAATCATCTAACATAGAAACAAGGACTATGACCATGGCAATTGTAATTGATGTTGTTGTATGAGCCTAAAGATCCATGCTTGATGTTATCATTGTAGTGCCAGTCCCTTGACCAACAATAATTATGGTTAGATCTAAGGATTAAAATAGAAGAATTGGCACTATAAGAAAATTTATATTTAGCATTGAAATTATCATTAGTAAATGGATTTGCAACCTCAAAAATATGTTATGATTTTAGCAATCAATGTACACATCCATCACTAATTTTTCTAATTTTTTGAACTTTTTAACTTAAAACCAAATTGATCATTAAATCTTTTAGTAAAATATACTAATGAAATTAGTGATAGAATAGAAAAAATTATTTTTAAATTCTTGATGAATTTAATGATAGACTCATCTATGAAAATTTAAAATTTTATTTCGCAATCAAATGAATTCTTTTGAAAATTAACAATAACAATAGAATTAGAAATGGATATATTATGATTTGTCGCTAAATCTATTCTAATTAAAATGCACCATTTCATTAGAATGAGTTAGCATTGAACTAATCCATTACCAAACTAGACCTTATATCAAAACCCTACATCAAATCTCCATTTTCCCCATTTCCTTTCTTCCTCTCTTTCTCTCCTCCAATTTTGTTTCTATTTTTGCCTATCCCTAACTTTTTGCTATTATCATTGCTGCCATTGTCTACATTTAATATTTTTATTATATGTATGGTTTTCAATTATAAAAAAATCAATGTTATTGTAATTTTTTCACACCAATTGTTAACTAATGTGGAATAATCTAACATACAACAACAATCATATATATGTCGGTTCATAACTGATGTTAAACATAGAAAACAATCAACATAAATGCTTGCTATTCTAAGAAATGTTTACTTTTAAAAGAAAATGTCAATTATTCAAATGGGAATAGGTGAAAGGCTTAAATCTATGGTGAACAATGTAGAAGTAATAAATAATAATGTTTATAGTGCTACAACATTGACCAGTACATTAAAATATGCCAAAGCTCATGAAAAGTTACCTTAAATTTCAAACAATGTTGTAATTCTACAGTAGTGATGAGTAGTCCAATAAATATGCCATAACTGAGCTTAAATTTCAAACAAACATAACGACTCAATATATAATATTGTTCCAAAGAATAACAGTATGGACATAGATAAACTCACCTGTATAAGCATAGATCTAAGTTCAACTTTGAGCATCAAACATAGCAAAATAGAGAA
Source organism: Sindora glabra (assembly GCA_020226215.1). Classification (NCBI taxonomy): domain Eukaryota; kingdom Viridiplantae; phylum Streptophyta; class Magnoliopsida; order Fabales; family Fabaceae; genus Sindora; species Sindora glabra. Next base: position 87,914,110 of record CM035227.1, on the reverse strand, counting down.
ATCACAAATACAAGAAGAACTAATGAGCACAACATTATAGAAAAAAAAACATCCTAAAAATCATTCCCTTTATGTCTCGGTTGTGGTACCTTCCTCACAATAGCTCTAAGAAGATCAGCGTATAATGGAAACTGTGCCACTGCATAAAAAGAAATTGGCAAGCAAGTCGCCACATAAATTGGGAACAAAATATCCATGGACTTGTTCCTGAGCACAAAGAAATGTGCAGCACAAAAAGAGACTAACATTGATGCAATGGATATAAAAAGAGAACTTAAGCCAAGAAGAAGCTTTAGCGGCAAACTCGTTTGAAAATCTCTGACATCTTTTCGAGAAGTGAGTATGGAAAGGAACATTATCAATGAAGTGATGGAGAAGCATAGCGCAACAAGCGAGGTGATGGCAAATAGTTCAAATGTAGGATGACCTTCCAAGTTTGGTTTACCGGAACTATCATTGTTGCCACCAGGGACAGTGATTGATGTGGCAAAAGCAACACCAGCAATGAGTGTTGCGACGACAGAACAAGATTCGGAGGTACCCTTAAGCCAGGAGCTACTATTTTCAACGAGTTTCTCATGTTCTGCTGAGAAGATTTCTATCGGGTTGTTGTCTCGGAAGAGGATATGTTTTGCTTCAAAGCTTTCAACATACTGTCAAAGAACAAAATCAAATATTGCTTGAAATACACATAATTTTGCAATCACATTGTACTTAACTTAATGCATTGGTATTATAATTGTTTTTGCACCAATGGCATAAGAAACACTGCCAAGTGTATCATGATTTGCAGATGGAATAAGATAACATGATTAAAAAATGAACAATTCTAACATACCCAGATTAAAAGTCTAGGTATCGATACCTAAGACACTTGTTTTTATATATGTCATCAGATTAAAATGTTATTTAAATTTATAGTCAAGAAAGATAACTGGAAAAAGGAGTTAACTTGTAAAAAATAATAACATGGCATTTTTTCTATTCTACCCATATATTTTACCTTATTTATATATCTAGTAAAAATTTAAAATTGACTTTTATAATGGGTTGTCGATATTAAGCTAATATGATTGAATTGGTAGTAATTTATATAATAATTCATTGAATTATAAAATACATTCAATAATTAATATATATGATCTATATATAAATTATTTATATTAGGCCAAAATGATAAATCACATAAAATTAAAATTATAAAAAATATTTTTTTTTACTAACATATATGATATCATTATTTTGTTTCGTTAGACATATAAATTTAATGAAAAATTTTTTACGACATGATAATCTTTTTTTCATATAAAAACTAAGAAGAAGATTTTCCTCAACTTTAAAACCTCGATAAAATGTAATATTAAAATCTAATAAGAAAATTTTGTTAAGGTCTCGTAGTTCCAAGAGTTTTAATTAGAGGTTACCATAAAACAAATTGAATGAAGGAAATGAGTTAACTATTTTATTTCTCATTCACAGAAAATGTACAAAGATGAAGGAGAATGTTAGATAATTTCAATTTACCAAAAAAAGAGTAACATTTTATTAGTTTATTATTTATCAAAAATAAAGTAATTGAGATTTATTAAAAATAATAGAACTGAAATTAAAAAATAATTATGTAAAAATGTGTATAAAAAAGAACAAAGGCGGTTACTCTCACAGCCTAGAAGCAAAATGCATGTATATATCACCACTGTGGCTCTAAAGATTTATCCATTTTTAAAAATTTATTCTTAAGAAAAAAACTAAAATCATAATCTTGCACACTATCTTTAAAATCTAACATATAAAATTAGATTATATATATATATATATATATATAAACATTAATTTCCAAAACATTGTTTCAAAAATTAAATTTGATATATATATATATATATATATATATATATATATATATATATATATATATATATATATATTATACAAATCTTAACTCTCAATATATAATCCTTAAATTTAAATTGAAATATTCAAAATATTTTAAATTTGAGATTTAGATACAAAATATTTAGAAGTTGATCAAGTCCACAGCTTGTTAAAAGAAATAAATAATAAATTTAAAAGAAAGCTTAAGCCATATATTTCCCCTTACTCTTTTGATTGTTAATGAGACTAGATCATTAACGTATATAAAGAACTAATCAAATATATTATTGCATTTGTGCATATATTTGAAACTTTAAAGGTGATAATTCAAATTTATGGAATTTTAGAGTTCTATTAAAGTTATTTGTCATTAAAGTAATTCTGATATTACAATGAAACTTTTCAATTTTCATTTTTTTAAATTTATTTTGAAAATTCAATATTTATCTTGAAAATTTTCATATATATATAAAATAAAATTTGGTCCAAATCTTTAAATCTATATAAGAAAAAATATTTTAGCCAAACTTATTTTTATAAATCCATAAGTTTATAAAAAAATTTAGGGGAAAAGTAAAATTCAAATAAATTTAAGTCTCAAATTATAAGGTTTATAAATAAATGAATTATTTGAAAACCTCTTCCATATATAAATAAGTGTCATATATTTATTGACTTCTTAATAAAGATATTGATACTCAGGTTTTTAATATGAGTATAGAAGAATTATCCTTAAAAAATATCATGAAACACATTACAGTGTTTCGTGTGCCACTCGTATATCTAAAAACAATTTTACCATGGTTTTCGAACAATAAGCATTCGATTTAACAAATTTGATATATCCAAACTTGAAAACAATGACATCTAATTTCTAAAAGACATTATTAAGCAAGAAGATATACATTTGACAAAGGCTTAGATTACCATACCTTGTACCATTTGATATCGGGTAAAATACCGAATTACGCAAATTTTTTAAACAATTTACCGTTTTACGGTAGTTTGAAAATATTTTACCAAAATACGCAGGGCGCCACTCAAATTGGCGCCCCTGGGGGTTGGAGGCGCCATTCAAAATGGCACCCTCCCCCTTGGAGGCGCCGTTTCAAGTGGCGCCCTCCATGCGGGAGGCGCCATTTTGAATGGCGCCCTCCGTATGGAAGGCACCATCTCAAAAGGCGCCCCTGGGTGCCTAAATTTTGAATTTTGAATTTCAAACTGGGAGGCGCCATTTCATCAGGCGCCTCCCCCCTATATATACCCCCTCCTCCCTCAAACCCTCACTCACAATTGCGCAGCCGTCTCCTCTCTCAAACCCTCTCACTCAGAAGCTATTTCGCAGTTCTGCTTCTCATTTTTGTTCGCAAAACTTGTAGCCACAGTTCGTTCATCAATCATCATCCATTCTTATTTTTGTACATTGCATTCGGAAGCATTTTTTGCTTTGGAGCAAATCTGATCCCAGTCAACTCTTGTTTGGTTAGTGTATTTGTAATTTTTATTATTATGTTATATTTTTTTTAAATTAATTATTATGATTTATGATATGAAGTGATGATTAAAGAGTTAGAAAAATTTCTGTTATAATTTATAAATTTTATTTATTTAAGTTTTAATATTTTTTGTATTTATATTATAATATTTATTTTATGTTAATATTATGATTTATGATATGAAATGGTGATCTTGGATTTAGAAAAGATTTATACAAATTTATATGATATGTGATAGTTTATATTTTTTACTGATTAGTATTTTTATATAATTTCTGTATGTATATTATAATTTATATTTCATGTTGATTATTATGATTTACGATGGGAAATGATGATTTACGATTTAGGAAAAAATCATATAAATATATGTGATCTGTGATAATTTGTGATTTTTATATAAATATATGTGATCTGTGATAATTTTTGTTATAATTTAAAAATTTTATTTGCTTAAATTTTGATAATTTTTATATTTATATTATAATATTTATTTTATGTTGATATTATGATTTATGATGTGAAATGGTGATCTTGGATTTTGAAAAGATTTATACAAATTTATATGATATGTTATAGTTTATGTTTTTAACTGATTAGTATTTTTATATAATTTCTATATGTATATTATAATTTATATTTCATGTTGATTATTATGATTTACGATGGGAAATGATGATTTACGATTTAGGAAAAAATCATATAAATATATGTGATCTGTGATAATTTGTAATTTTTATATAAATATATGTGATCTGTGATAATTTCTGTTATAATTTATAAATTTTATTTGCTTAAATTTTGATAATTTTTGTATTTATATTATAATATTTATTTTATGTTAATTATTATGATATATGATGTGAAGTGGTGATCTAGGATTTAGAAAAGATTTATACAAATTTATATGATATGTGATAGTTTATATTTTTTACTGGATAATATTTTTATAATTTTTGTATGTATATTATAATTTATATTTCATGTTGATTATTATTATTTATGATGAGAAATGATGATCTAGGATTTAGAAAAAAATTTTATAAATATATGTGATCTGTGATAGTTTGTGATTTTTATTGGTTAGTGTTTGTAGATTTTTTACATTTATATTAAATTTTTTAATTTATTTTGATTATTATGGCTTATAATGTGAAGTGATGATCTAGGATTTAGAAAAAATTGAAACTTTAACATATTATATTTGTTAGAAAACTAACATGTTATTAACAATATTTTTTTTACAATCATTAATTATATTTTATAATTTATGACAATATTTTAAGTTTTTGTTAATGATATTTTTTAAATAGTATATTTTAAATTTAAAATACATCAACTGAAAGTTTTCGGAGGGTTTACAGTTCGTACATAATTTATTTTTCATTTCATGTACCTTACAGATGATTTTCTTTTTTATTTCTTCAATCATTGTATTAAAAGTTGAAATAGAATATATTGAATAATATTAATTTAATATAATATCATATTTTTTATGCGTCAAGTTATTTTTAATGATCAAATATGTTTTTTTTGAAAAATTCATGTTGTGGAAAACGCTGATTGAAATAACTAACTATATATTTTAGTTTTAATGAGATGAGTTAGGAATAAAAATTAATTATTTTTTAAAATTCATTAATATTTTCTTGATATTAAAATTCAAACAATATATTTTAAATTGAATATACATCAATAAAATTTTATATATATTATTTTTTTTATTCATTTAATATATTATCTTACAAAATAAATTTAATTTAGCGTGATTGTTGCATAATTTTATAATTGATACAATAATATCTAATAACTTTTACTTAGAGATTAAAATTATTAAATTATCTAACAAATTTTTCTTTCATGCAGAGGCTTTTTTCTGTTTGCTTCTCTGAATACTTACCGGTTAGTATTTTTAGGAATTTTATGCTTGTACTATAATTTTTATATAGTCATAGTGAAAATATTTTTTATATCGGTGGAGAAATTTTTTTAGAATATTAACAAACGAGATAAAGAAAGATGTCCTAATATGTAATGTCGTAGGACTTTATATGTAATGTGATAGGTTGTGCTGTTAAAATAATAACAAACGAGATAAAGAAGGATGTCCTAATATAGGTCTTACGACCTAGGTGAAAGCCATATTTAGAGAACTGGATCATGTGAGATCTTAATGTATCATAAGAGAGGTACTAAAAAAGATATTGGGAAATGTGAATGTAACCAAAAGCCTTCAAAAAGTAGGATACTGTTATTACAAATTTGAACTTTTTTGCATTTAAATAGTAGATATTGTAGATGGAAGAGTAGTAAATGTACTTGAAAAAAATATAGGTATCCTTGGTTTATTTAGGAAGAATTAAGATATATATGGAGGTATTGGCAATAATAATGTGTACATACTTTTGATTGCTATTTGGTAGTAGGTGTGAACGGAGAAAAAAAGTCGTAAAAATAAGAAAGATAGTGTATTTGATTGGCTTACTAATTTAATTAGTATAATTTGTGCAAAATCACTAAGAAAAATGATAATTGAAAGAGATAAACAAAACCATAGGTAAAATTATGTAGTCAAATTTTATATTAGTTTTGGAAAAGAAATAACCTTAGATTGGTCGAAGAAAATAATCATATTATTCCGTAGAATTAACAGAATACCTTGCAAAATAGTAATACATTGCGTTCATTTTTAATTATAGTATTAAATACTAGTATACTCATTTATGAGAACAAAATTTGTATATGAGACTACTTCTTCATGTGGGGGTGCAGCGAGTATTGTGCAGCTAAAAGTAAGAAGATGAAGAAAAGTTTAATTGCGTTTATATATTCAAATGGTACAATTGTTGAGGGATCAGAGGGGATAATGTACGATGGACCTCCCCTAAAGGCATTGAAATTAAGAGGATGCAGCAGTATAGATGTTTTGCGGGAGAGAATTCATGCCCGACTGAAGCTTCATGAAGATCAAGCTGTGGGGAAGATTGTTTACAGGTTTCCACAGCATCAAACAGAGGCTCAGTACATGGCATACGAATTGGACGACGATGAAGACTTGGCATGCGCGATAGCAAGCTACAAACAACATCCGGCGATGACAGCCATGGAATTGTACGTGAACATGATCACATCCGAAGTGCGCGCTGCCAATCTTGGTTTTGATGAAAGAGTTCCAAGAACTGCACCACCCGTGGATCCAGCGGTTTATGTTAACACTGGTTGTTCGATGGTGCGGGAAGGAGTGGTAATGCTGCACAAACATCATATGGTGTCCCCCAAGCTGCTGTCTTCTCTGACATTGATTGGGATGCGATACGAAATCCAAATGAATTTCTAGAAATAATGAAGCCAACCTATGATTACGACATGGAGGACTTACAGGTTAGGCAAGAGTTCGATTGCAAGGAGGCTTTAATTGCTGCAACCAAGCATTACCACATCAGAAGGCACCATAGTTATTACGTGGAGGAGTCGGATACCAGAAGATTAAGCGTGAAGTGTGATAAATTTGAGGACCAATGCAATTTCCACCTCAGAGCGGCGAAACTGAAAAATTGTAACACTTGGACCATAACTAGATTTTCAGGGCCCCACACTTGTGTTAATGCTAGTTTGACACAGGACCACAAGTCTCTGGATTTCGAGTATATCAGTTCCCTGATCCTGGAGATGATTAAAATGAAGCAAGATGTTCCAATCTCGCTTATACAAGAGAGGGTGGAAGGCATGTACGGGTACAAGATTTCGTACAGGAAAGCATGAGAGGCGAAACAAAAGGCAATTGTCAAGGTGCACGGTGATTGGGATAAATCGTATGAAGTGCTCCCCAAATGGTTGGACATTTTAGGCTACTGTGACCAGGCACTGTTCAAGTTGGAGTCCCAAGAATTTGTCACAGCTGATAATCGTGTCGATCCGCAAAAACATGTTTTCAACCGAGTTTTCTGGGCTTTCAAGCCATGCATTGCCGCATTTCCTTACTGCAAGCAATTCATACAAGTTGATGGCACGCACCTGTATGGCAAGTTCAGGGGCGTGCTACTGATTGCTGCGACCCAGGACGGTAACAAATGCCCCGTTCCTCTTGCCTTTGCCATTGTTGACAGGGAGAACTATGAAAACTGGAGTTGGTTTTTGGCATTACTGCGGGTAAATGTCACGAACAAGCAAGGAATATGCTTGATATCAGATCGGCACCGAGCTATCAAAGATGTTGTAGCCACCGAAGGCCTGGGATGGCAACCTCCTTATGCTTATCACCGGTATTGTATCAGACACATTGCCAGCAATGTTCGCAAGAAGTGTAGGGATGACAATGTGAGGAAAGCTGTCCTCAAGATTGGTATGTGTTATAGCATAATTTCTTTATTGAACTTTTCATTTATAAATTTGTGCACTTGATAGTTCATTTTAGTTAACCTATTTGTCCCCTTCTATTCAGCGTACGAGCCCAGTTGGAGAAAGGCCATGGAGAGATTGGACAATCTTAGCAAAGTCAATGAGGAGATCCATAAGAAGTTAACCGCTATTCCGAACGAGAAGTGGATGCTTGCTTATGACGAAGGCAGAAGATATGGTCATATGACGACTAACATTGTAGAGTGCATCAATGGCCTCTTCAAAGGACTAAGGAAGCTGCCAATCACAGGCCTTGTCCAACAAACATACTATAGATGCGTCAAGTACTTTGTGGAAAGGGCAAAAGAAGCGCACGCTGACCTACAACAAGGATACAGATACGCAAGCAAATTCAGACAGGAGCTTGCGACTACCCAGTCACGTGCTTCTTCTTACCACGTTCGTGCTTACAATAGAGAAGGGACTAGGTTTGAGGTGGTGGAGGGCCCTGATATGGCCAGGGGGTCATGTGGAAAGGTCGTCCAGGTGTTATTAGACAAAGGGCAATGTGAATGTGGACAATTCCAAGCATATAGGTATCCCTGTGCTCATATTATTGCTGCTTGTGCCTCAATCAACATATCGTGGGAACCATATGTCGATGCTGTATATAGGCTTGACACGCTGCTCAATTGCTACAAATCTGAGTGGTGGCCTATTGGGGATTGGTCGCAATGGAATAACCTACCACCATTCCTTGTCCTAGTTCCAAATTATGGAAGATTACGTGCAAGGGGACGACCAAAGTCGACCAGAATCAGAAATAAGATGGATTGGCCTTAAGAGAGCGGTGTAAAGCAAAAATGCAGTCATTGTAAGATGGAAGGACATAATCGTAGGCGTTGCCCACTGCTTCATGGGGACGAAGGCCCTTCTACACCTTGATTTTTACTATTTACTTTCACATGTATGCTTCAAAGTATGTTAACTAATATCATAAGTGTAACGGTTGCACACTGTATTTTTTTTTTGCGGTTGTAAATTTGCACATCATTATGTATGTAAGGGTTACCCCATTACTAGAAATGTGAAATTTTTTATTATCTGACATTTTATGATATTATTTATATATATTGCACCTTAAATTTAAGACAATTTATGATATTATTAATGATATTAGTTATACCTTAAGGCTGTACTTAAATTGGACAACATCTTTAAGTTTGTGTGTGTTTAAATTTAATTCCAATGCAATGCTTGTCGTGGCAGATGGCATCCACATCCCGACGCGTTGATCCTGGACCACGCGATCCTTCTCTGCTGACCGCTCAGGCCTCACACATATCCCAGTCGATTTGGGCAGGCCATGTATGGAACTAGCTATACCTTAATTAATCCAAGTATTAACTGTTTCTGAATTGTCAGACGTTATAGTTGGTGTTGGCTTTTCTTTTGCAGCCTGACCGTGTGCTGAGGATTCGACGAGCTCATCACTACCATCACCAGCAGCCGCCGGAGTTGATTGTCCCCTTTCTGCGAGAGGCAGGCTTTTACGGCTTGGCGATGTGTGAGTTTGTGCCGATCGACCATCAGTTGATCAGTGTTCTTGTGGAGAGGTGGAGGCCGGAGATGCACACCTTTCACATGCTGCAGGGAGAGACGACTATTACCCTGCAGGATGTTGCTTTTCAGCTCGGCCTACCCATTGACGGTCGAGTAGTGACGGGGCCCACTGTGTGGGGATGGGGAGGCCTGATAGAGGAGTACTTGGGACTCCAGTTACCGGTGGATAAGAATATCATCCGAGAGGGGCGATTGAGGATGAGTTAGTTGGAGAGGCATTTCACTCATCTTCTAGATGATGCGGATGAGGTGACAGTGCAGAGATTCGCCCGAGCTTACATTTTATGACTCATTGGTGGGACGTTATTTCCAGACCATTCCGGCACATACGTCCACCTCATGCACTTACCCTTGATCGCACACTTACATGAGGTTGGGACGTACAGTTGGGGGTCTGCTTGCCTGGCATACTTGTACAGAGAGCTCTGCAAGGCCACCGCACCGGATTACAGAGAGCTAGGAGGTTGTTGCCTACTACTGCAGCTCTGGGCTTGGGATAGATTTCCCACTATCGCCCCCGCGATAGCTATTTTAGACATACCAGAAGGGGATACAGAGATTGGCCCCTTAGCGCGCAGGTTAGAAAATATTTCAACTTTCACTTATAATTAAGTTTGCTACGAAGTTGCCTAACTTTGTTATTGAACCTGGCAGGTGGCACTATCGGAAGACGTTCCAAGATAGTTCGACACACAGCCTACCCCATTACAGATACGTGCTGGACCGCCTTCGACTTGACCAGGTACGTAGGGGGTTTTTACAATCATTAATTTCAAGGCTTTGTCCAGTCCACAATTGTGTTTAAATCCCAACCTAAATTTGTAACTTCAGATCACTTGGATCCCGTACACTGAGGAGGTCACCGCATCACTACCTCAGTACTGCCTTGATGGGAGCGACACCTGGACAGGAGTGGTGCCGCTCATTCACTTCCAGATTGTCGAGTGGCACCAGCCTGATAGGGTTTTGTGGCAGTTTGGACTACGCCAGGCTATTCCAGAGCCACCGAAGCAGGTGGCGAAGGTCCACTGCCTTCACTTGTCCGGTCGGCATGACGAGTAGTGGTACATCCGCCATCAACCGTATATTGCACTCTGGGATATTCGGCGAGACTTATACGTTACCGCCGAACCGACGACACGCCTAGTTCTGGGACCACGTTCCGATTACATGACATGATACAGACGGGTTACCAGACGATGTATTACACCTGTCGGGGGAGCGCTTGACCTTGTGGTAATATTGCATGCTAGTTTTTTGTATCTGATTTCCTCTAAATGCATTAGTATTATAACTAAATTTAATGTCAAAAATGTGCACAGGTAGATGAGGTTTCTTCACTACAGGACTTCATTACCCCTGAGGGGCAGGCTATGTTCACCTTCGATGCGCTTAGGTCAGCGACAGAGTCCATCCTTCATGCGATTCAGCAGGTTGATCATGTCATTATTGACTCACATGCGGAGCCAGCTCCCCAGGCCCATCACATCCCAGACCCTGCGGAGGGTGACCATGATCAGCCTCGCTCTCGCCGTCGACGTCGCACTGCTCCACGGCATACGTCGCAGCCTGATGTTCCGTCCGCTTCCACAGTGCAGCAGATTCCACCTTTGACTGCCCAGGAGACCATGACGATGATGCCTGATCTTACTACCCCATCTCATGTGCACCCTACTACACCTAATGATCCTTCATCCTCCACCATGTTCCCGGCCGCACTATTTGGGCCGTCGTCATCCTAGATGTACCAGCCCCATCCTGGTGTTCCATCCTCATTCCAGGCATTTCCACACGTACCAGGAGTTTCATCTGCATTCTATGCCTTTCCTTCCGATGATGCTAGTCCAACACAGCCATATCGTCCTGTATTTGATTGGCATACTCAGGATCAGGGATTAGCGCATGGTGGCATGATGACAGATGACTCAGAGCTTGTAGGTAGAGGTAGAGGTGGAGGCAGAGCGGGAGTCAGGGGTAGAGGCAGAGCAGGAGCTGGAGGTAGAGCAGACACAGACACCGGGGATGTGACTCCCGAGCCTGCGCAGAGGATTAGTAGATACGGCCGCCACATTACCGATCCTGGATGTGGGACTGGACATCACTTGCGTAGACATTAACTTTCTTTTCTATGTTTTTTGTATATTTGTATATTTGTATACATTTATCTTACTACTTTATTGCCAGACATCGACATTTAGGATGACTTTACTACTTTATTGTCAGACATCAACATTTAGGATGACTTTACTACTTTATTGCCAAACATCAACATTTAGGATGCTTCTAATTACTACCACTTTTTTAATTGCTTGCGTAGGAATAATTACAAATAACAATAAATCACGAAGATCATTGCAATATTTAATTTTATTTAAAAAATGATGATAAGGACATCTTCCACATATAATAACTAATATTATTAATTATCATACTTTCACAACTATTATAAATATCTACTCGGTTAAAATACCAAAATACGTTTACTTCATAAATTATTTTTTATTTTACCACAATTTCAAAACTATTTACCAAAATACGCAGAGCGCCAGCTGAAGGCGCCTTCTAACATGGCGCCTTCGCTGTAGCAAATTTCACTGGGGAGGCGCCATTTCACCTGGCGCCTACCCAGCAAACTTAGGTTTAGAACTTATGGGGCTGGGAGGCGCCAAGTGAAATGGCGCCTCCACAGTCTCATTTTATAAATTAATTAAGTTTAATAAAATTATATATTTATTTATATAATTTTAATTTTATTATAATTATATCTTAATTTTTACGACTAATATAGATAAACAATATCATAAAATATAATTAATTAAATTTTAAAAATTATAATTTCGTTATAAATAATGATAAAATTAAATTTATATAAATAAATATATAAATTTATAAAACTTAAATAATTTATAAAATGGGGCTGTGGAGGCGCCATGTCACTTGGCGCCTCCCAGCCCCATAAGTTATAAACTTAAGTTTGTTGGGTAGGCGCCAGGTGAAATAGCGCCTCCCAGCCCGCGCAGTGAAATTCGCTGTAGCGAATGCGCCATATTGAAAGGCGCCTTCAACGGCGCCCTGCGTAATTTGGTAAATAGTTTCGAAACTGCGGTGAAGCGCAAAATAGTTTATGAAATAAACGTATTAGCCTATTTTAACCTATCTACTCTTTTTTTATTTATCGTGTGAAAGTAAATAAATAATATTAATTATCATACTTTCACAAAAATTCATGTCTCTAGGGTGCACAGTCAACACAGTCACCGCCTAATTAATTTAGAAATGAGGAGCGAGGGTGCCATAGGCCAAAAGTGCCATATTGTCTGTCGTTCCTTCCCTTCAGCGCGAACGATGCCATTTCGTCTAGCGTATCTCTACACGTCATTTGGCGTCTCTCCATCGCTGTTCGTATCTTCTGTGCTTATTTCGATAAAATGTTTCGAGCGAACGATGAAACGAATAATAGTTTCTTAAAAAATAATTAATCGGTACTTTTCACTCTCATTGCCAAAATATTTTATCATTCTGATGAAATAAAAAATAACTAATTCATGTTATAATTCTGATTTCATTACAAAATGAAAAGATTATTGAAACGAAATAATTAGATTTTTTAAAATTTTTAGCTATCTTCAACCTCGCCAGTTTGCATTCATTCTGTCACAAAATAAAAAAAATCTTATTCAAATAAATAAAAAGTGACAAGCATATTATTGGAATAAATATAAAATAAGAAAAATATATTTATTAATTATATTTCTTTTCATTTTTAGCTATCTTCAACTTTGTATATAAAGAATATTTTAATATACTCAATAAATTTACTTATGTGTAATAACATATTAAATAATTACTTGTAATAATATAATTCCAAGCGTTAGAAGTTTATAATTTTAAAAATTGATAAAAATTAACTGTCATTACATAAAATTTTGAGAGACATTAATGTAAATTATGTAATTATTCTTTATTGATCCTATATTTTTTAAATAATATTTAATTATTTACTAAATATTTATTATTTTTATTCATTATATTATTATCATTAACTACTTTCTTATTTAATTCCTATAATAAATTTATGTATTAGATATCAAAGTGGAGTTAATATATTTTTATATGACATCAAATATAATTATAAAATAAGTAATTTATTTTCAAAAATTTATTTTCAGTTACAATCATATATTATTTATTTTTATAATTTTTATTTTCAAATGATATTAACATTAATTAATTTTAAAAGGAAAAAAATGGAAAAAATGGACCGAGGGCGCCACCTTGAATGGCGCCCTCGGAGCACCCCAAAGGCGCCATCCTAGATGGCGCCTCCCGCCACCGTGCGTATTTCGGTAATATGTTTCGAAAAAACAGTAAAACGGTAATAAGTTTCGTAAAAAGCATTAATTTGGTATTTTAGCCTTTGATATCCCCCAACATATTCATGAAAGACCCTGGTATGCTCCAACCAATATATTGTGATGACTTTGCTGCCAAGTGCATTACAGTATTTTCATCTTTATCTGCCCATAAGACTAAGTTCCGCCAGAGATCCTTCTTTCTTAATGCTTCAATAATCTTTGGTTGCCTATTCTCCACTGCCACAGCCAATATATTTTTGTTGTCTAATGTAAGCTCGTGAATGGCCATTGGTATTCTTTCTAGAATTTTTGTCACCATTTCAAGTATACCATTTTTTGCAGCAATCAATAAGGTTGTCTCCTTTATGACATTCCCGTTCCCAATGATCTTTTGGCCGTCTTCAAGTACTGCATTCAAAAGCAATGAAGAAATTATTTTTTTCTTATTTTCTTTATGAAGAATAGCTAACTTATATGCAAAAGTAGTCTTGTCTTAAAAGAAATTTTCTTTTTGAAAAGTTGACTCATTTTTGTTTGTTATACTTTGAAAAATTCTTAAATAAGCATTTAATGGAAGACATCTAAGATAATATACATTTGTTCCTTTAATTTTACTATGCCCTTTCTTCCTGAAAAAATGAAAAATTGTTTATTTTAATATTGTTATAGTCTAAACTTTACTAAATTACTTCGTTATGTAATGCACTCCTTAGAATTGAAAATGTTTTTCCTCCCTTGCGATATGTCCCTGAATATGAAGCCTAACTACATGACATATGCTATGTAAATAATACAAAATTCAACGTTGGTGTCTTTTCATTAGGGGAGATCAAATCCTTCTTAACCGACCGATCGAACTCAAAGTTAGTCAGTTAAAAGTGGTTAATGTATTATTATCGGTTAAAATCGAAAGAAAAAATTTGTAAATTTTGAGTGATTAGTTAATTTCGGATATAAATTGTTAATCGCAATTAACAGAACTTAACCAACTTTAATCAAAATTTATATTAATTTTTTATTTAAAAATTTATATTTAAAATTTTATTAATCATTTTTATATTTTAATACTTAATTATTTTTTATTATAGTTATATTAATGAAATTATGATATTAATATGTATTTATAAATTAATTTTAATATTTAAATTAATTTATTTAGGTATTTTTGAAAAAAAATTTAAAATTTTAAACCGTTCTAAACCGAATTTAACCGACTGAAATCAAAATTTCAGTTAAATTTGGTTAAGGCTAGGTAATCGGATTCGGTCGATTGAAAAAAAAGACTTTTCGATTAATTTTGATCGATTTAAAAAATAATCTTAACCGCTCTTAACTGACCGATAATTACCCCTACTTTTCATTTTGTTGTAAATGTTTATTTTATTTTTCAAACAAAGGTTTAGATTTTAGTATAGTTGTCTTGGATTCAAATTCAAATTATTATCAATTATTGATTATTTTATATTATAACTTGTCTTCCAATTCAAGTTAAGTTTTTATGTTAGAATCTTTTATTAAACAAGTATTTTTTAGTTATAAATATTAGTATTAACCAAGAGTTTGAGTTATGAGAAAAATGTGAAGTGAGTGCTTATGAATGTTATATAGGAACCCTTATAGAAGTTTGTGAAAAATCTAAGAATAGTTGCTAAAAAGTTATGAGGTAATAGTTAAGAACCTTTACATGCATTATCTTGTAGTAATATTTTGATGATATAGTGAATATTTTCTCATCTATGATTTTTCTTTAGAGTTTGGGATTTTTTACATTCAATTATTCATATGCTTTATTAAGCTATTTTAATTTATTTAATTGTTTGATGTTTATTATTTCGAATAGGATATTTTTTTCAACAACTAGTATCATTATGGGTTTGATCCTAAGAAAGAATAGTAATCTGATAGATAAAAGCTTGAATTGATTTCATGTGCAAGATAAAAATGATGGATGAAGTTAATAGTGAGGGTGATTTGATGATAATGGTTGATGATAAAGATAAAGTTATGAAAGTTTTATATAAGTTTAGGAAAGTGTTTACAAATTTGGTGTTCTAACAAATATAAGAGATTCCTATGAATGAAGAGATCATGTATAGACTCCAATAAAACTTGTGACGCTTAATTAAGGTTGAGTTGCCTAATAGGAAAATGGTTGCTACAATTTAAAGAAATCACAATGATAGAGGACTCCCATAATTAGCATCTTATGATTAATCTTGTTAAGTGGTACATGAAAATTAATAAAAATAATGGAATTTATGTTAATATGAAGATTATTGAGTTTGACCCAAATTCAAATTGGTATTAATTGTTGATTGTTTTCTATTGCAAATTATTTTTCTATTCAAATTAGGTTTTATGTTATAATTCCTTGTCAAACAAAGTATTTTTTTTTTTTTGCTATAAATATTTATATTAGCTAAGGATTTGAGATATGAGAGAAATGCAAAGTGATTGCATATAGAAGTTATATGAAAACCCCTATAGAGACTTGTAAAAGATGTAAGGATAGTTGTTAGGAAGTTGTAGAGTTATAATTAAGAACTTGTACACGCTTTATTCTATAATCTTTTCATATTATAGTGGACATTTTCTTATCCATGATTTTTTCCTAGAATTTGGGATTTTCCATATTAAATTATTCTTGTGCTTTATTAAGCTATTTTGATTGATTTAAATATATGATGTTTATTATTTAGAGTATGATATTTTTCATAAAAACTAGTATTAAAGTAGGTCAGGTCTCATAAGAGAGTAGCAATTCGAGAGACTAAAAGCCTAATCGTGTATGAGATGAAGATGATCGATGAAGTTAATAATGATGGTGATGTGATGATAATGGTTGATGATAAAGATGAAAATGTGAAAAGTTTATATTAATTTATGAAAATGTTTACAAGTTTAATGTTTCTACAAATGTAAAAGATTCTTACAAATGAAGAGGTCATGAATAGACTCTAGTGAAACTTGTGATGCTTAATCAAGATAAAGCTACTTGATAAGAAAATGGTTGCTATAATTTCAAAAAATCACAATAATGGAGGACTTTCATGGTTAGCACCCCATGATTGGTCTCATTTAATAATAAGTAATACAAGAAGATTGATAAAGATGATGGATTTTGTGTCAATATAGAGACTGTTAAGTTTGATCCAAATTCAAATTGCTATCAATTATTAATTATTTTCTTTTAGGATTTGTCTTCCTATTTAAGTTAAGTTTTTGTGTTAAAATTCCTTGTCAAATAAGTATTTTTAAGTTATAAATATTTATATTAGTTAAGAACTTAAGATATAAGGGAGATGTAAAGTGAGTGCCTACAAGACTTATATGGGAATCTTGTAGAGGTTTTTGAGACATGTAGAGATGGTACTTGAGAAGTTGTGGATTATAATTGAGAACTTTTGTAGGTATTATCACATAATCTTTTGATGATATAATGGTTTATTTTTCATCTATGATTTTTTTTCTAGAATTTAGGATTTTTCATGTTAAATTAGTCATATGATTTATTAAGCTATTTTGATTAATTTAATTTTTTAATATTTATTGTTTATAATAGGATTTTTTTCCCACAATCGATATTAGAATGGGTTAGATCCTATAGGAAATAGTAGTCTAAAAGCCTAAAAGTTTGATTTAATTCTATGTGTAAGATGAAAACAATGGATAAAGTTAATAATAATGATGATAATGATGGTTAATGATAAAGATGAAGATGCAAAGAGTTTATGCTAGTCCATAAAAGGTGTTTACAAGTTTGGCATTCCTATACATGTAAAAGATTCTCATGGATGAGAAGGTCATTGATAGATTTCGATGAAACTTGTAATGCTTGATTACGATTAAGCTACTTAATAGGAAAATGGTTGTTATAATTTGAAAATATTACAATGATGGAGGATTCTCATGATCGACATGTCATCATTGCTTTCATTTCACAATAAGTGATACATGAAGATTAATGAAAAACTATACAATTTGTGTCAAGGTAGAGATTATTGAGTTTGTCCCAAATTCACATTGTTATCAATTAATAATTATTTCCTATTATGAATTATCTTTTTATTTAAGTTAGTTTTGTGTTAAAATTCGTCATCAAAGAAATGTTTTTAGGCTATAAATTTTTGTATTTGCCAAAAGTTTGAGGTATGAAAAAGATATAAGTTGAGTGCTTATAGGGATTACGTGAAGACCTTGATAACCTTTGTGAGAAATGTAGAAATAATGACTAGAAAGTTATAGGGTTATAGTTGAGAACTTTTAAATGCATTATCTTGTAATATTTTGATGATATAATTTTTTTCTAATTTGTATTTTTTTTGTAAAATTTGGAGTTTTTTTACACTAAATTATTTGTGTGCTTTATTAGGCTATTTTAATTAATTTGCTCAATGATTTTTATTTGAAGTAAAGATATTTTTCCCAACAAGTGCTTTTAAAATTTAAGGCTTAATTTTATTTTATATTTTTATACTTTTAGTATTTAGAATGTAATGTATAAGGTTTGGTTTTGTATATAATCTAAAATTTTGAATTTTGGAGTTTATGATTTTGCACACAAATTTCTTTAGATTTTCTTAGAATTCAATTACATGCTTAAAACCAATTTTAAAGTGAAAATTAAATTATAAGGTATGGTTTTATTTTGACTTCAAAATTGACTATTTTTATAATCGAAAGCTTTTAATTCAAGTGACATTCAATATTTTATATTTTCTATGGTTTGGTACTTTATTCTTATATGTGTATATTCAATAATTAAATCATTCATCTATTTAAAAAAAATCAATTCTTTTATAATGCTACTGAACACTAAATAAATTTGTTCATACTGATTTTTTTTTCATATCATATACTAAAATCAATTCTTTCACCACTAAATCAAACACCCTTCTATGATCTAGATTTTAAAGTCTTAAATTCTGTATTTATGGATTATGGGAACATGGATAAGGATTAATATTTTTGGGAATTTTAATAGGATCTATTACAAGAGTAATCAACTAATTGCTTTATCAAGAAAAGCTATATATATATATATATATATATATATATATATATATATATATATATATATATATACACACGGAGAGAGAGACACACATTTGTACTATAAATTATTTAACATTGTTCTCATATATCATAATATTCAATCAAAAAAGAGTTTTACTTTTAAAGAAAAGTTAGAAGGCTTGAAATCTTACTTATTAAATACATTAACACCCATGAAAAAAGGGATCAAACATAAAAAGTTAAAAGGCATATTTCATCCTTTAATTTTTATTAAAATTTTAATTTTATTCTTTAAATTTTATTTAAAATAAATTTATCTTCTAATTTTTTTAAAAAATATATAATATTATCCAATTAGCTGACCCATAATGATTTTTAATAAAATTGCTTACATGATATTCAACTTGGTATTTTATATAGTATGTATAAATCATGTTTTAATATTCTTATAATAAAAAGTCACTTTTGGTTTCGAACTTTTATTAAAGTTTCAATTATATCCTCTAAATTTTATTTAAACTAAATTTATTCTCTAAATTTTCTAAAATATAGTCACTTTATGTAAAGACAAAATATGATAACTTACATTATAATTTTTTAAAATATATATTTACCTCCTTATTTTTTCTCTATTTTTTAACATTAGAGGAAAGATAAATGTAAATAAGACAAAAAGTGAGGTAATATATAAAATAAAATATTAATGAACTTATACTTTTAAAAATTAAAAAATATGAGTATAATTAGACAGATTAAAAGGGATTGTAGTTTATCCAATTAGAAATTGGGCAAAATTTTACATAGCTATAATTTAATTTGATCTTTAAACTCTAAATTGGCCTGCTGCCACATAAAAAAATTCTACTTCGATTTTAGTAAGAAAATTTTTATTTTAATAAAAGTGAAACGGGTTCATAAAATATTGGAAATTTCACATTTATAGAAGCTATATACTTTTTTTAATTTATATTTATTTCTATCATCTGAAATAAGAAAAAGCCCTTAATAAACAAGAATTTCTCCCCAATGACAATACGTGGACACTGAATTTTACCTTTTTTTCTTACATCATCTAATTCACCTCTTGAGAATGGATTTCCTCCCTCCGATAAACTTGACAAATTGGGAATCCCAGCTTCCTCCTCGTATGCATCAGAAACATTTTCCATGAGTTTATCTAAAAGCCGAACACTCAATGCATGCTTCTCCTTCGTCTTCTTCAAGTCCGTTAACCCTTAAAGGCGTACACCAAAAAAAAAAAAACAATTGCATACAAAACATTAAATAGAATTAAATTATTTAAGAGGCCAAATCATGGTTTCAATTTTGCAGCAGTGGTTACGGTTGTACTTGTGTTGCCATAAACATTAAATAGAATTAAATATATATATTTGTCGTTTTAGAATAAAATTATATTAAATTGTTGTAAATAAATTAGCATATGAATAAAGATTAAGTAAAATTGTTTAGATATTTATGATAAGATTTTCTTATCAGATTTACGATACATTTACCAATTGCTTTATATAATTATCTATTAATAATTATAAGTTGATAATTATAATAGTTATTCATGTGGTAATTATTTTTTTAAATAGAATAATTAATATATACTGTAATTGAAGACTTTTATAATAAATACTTAAAAAAATCTACCTAATTTTTTTCCTAAGCGCAATCCTAATATTATTTAATTGCTATCCTCAATTATATATTTTGGATCATAATATAGGATTTTAAGGGTAAATTTTTTTTATCGAAAGAATGTAACTGTTGCTTATTCACACTTAAAATGTATTTGCCAATTCAATTATAATTTTAAATTGCAGTTGTAATCACGATTGAATTGAATGATAGTGAAAAATATGACAAATAAGACAGCAGCAGCAGAGTAATGAGAAAATTGTAGATATTGATGGTAATATAATCATGTGCCAAACTATACATTTTTCAAAAATGAAAAGAAAGCCTCAAATATTGAAAAGGATCATAAATATAAGCAAAAATATAGTAAAAAAATGTAATTTTAAAACATGAAAACTTCTATTAATGAAGAATATATTATGCATCCTATAAGGCGGAAGGAAAATTTTCTAGTTCTATTTTTGTATAAATAATATCAAATTAATTATTTTTTATATTAATAGTTTGTTCCAATAGAAAATTAATTATTTTTAACAAAATATCAAATTTTGTAAGAAAATAAAATTATTAAATTAAAAATAATATATAATAGTATTTATATCGTATGAATTTTTAACAATAATGTAATACTTCCTAGAGAACAACCCCGATAAATGTAAACTTAAAGGAAGCATACCGTATCCTATGATGCCGAAAGTAAACCAAATAGCATCGTAAATGGTAGTATAATTTTGTGGAAGTACAGTTTGCTTCGGATTTTCTGCGTCTTCTTCGGCTTTTGGAAGCCATCCTAGGAGATGAACACATTGAACAGAAACATAAAAAAGCGCGTCGTGTGCAATTCTTCACTCTACATAAATCAACTAAAGGCATATTCTCATGTCAAATTGAACAAAAAAGGAAAAATACTTTCCTGATAATTTTTTTCATGCTTGCAATGATTATAGGAATGCATTTTTTTAATTTTTTCCAGGAAGATAAATTTCATTACTAGTGAAAATAGTCATTGCACAAGACAACTAGAGACAAAGCAACAAAAACACCAGAAACCTAAAAACAACACAAGCCGCACTTAAAACTAAGTAGATGATTATGATATATAATTGATATAAAAATGGACGGAGAAATTGTTAAATTTAATTATTTATATATTATTATGTAATATATTAAACTTAATTTTAAAAAATAAATTTAATGAATGATTAAATTTGATAATATACTAATATATTATTAATGCAATGATGTTCTACAACCTCTTGTTAAAATAAAACATTAATAAACCATGAGAAAGATTGAGGAATTGGGGTCCAAATACTCAGATTCAGAGAACACAATCCTTTTTTAAAAAATAGATAAGTAGCCGGCTCCTTTAATAATATGATAATATTTGGTATTATTTTAAAATTTTTATTTTATTTAAAATTTTAATTTTATATGTTTTTTAAATAAATTATTATTTATATAATTAAAAAAAAACATATCAACGGTCAGAAATATCGGATACCACAAATCCAACGTAAGTTATGTGTTGGATTTACGTTGGATTTGTTCCTAACTCAATGAGGAACCGTCTAAGCAGACCCGTGACTTTATTATTTTTACTTAAAAAATGAGGAAGGTTAATACCCAAGTACGAGCGCACCTCTGTCAGTTTTGTTGGAATCATGTAGACCACTAGATTGAAGCAATTTTTACAAAAGGAAAGAATAGAGGACTAAATGCGAGAAAAGTTAAATGGGTAAAAGAAGTGGAGATAAAATGTTATTCTTTGTTCTAAAAAATATTAAAAATAATCTCATCTAATGAAATATTTGAAGTATAAAGTGAATGAAAATATCCTCTCAAAAATTATTATATATTATAAGTATATGAATTTAATTAATTTATATTTTTCAACTAATTTATTAATTTATTTAATTCTTAAATATAAAGTTAATTTTATTCTTTAACAACAATAGGTTATCGATTTTGGTATTGATTTATTTATTCAATTAACTAATGAATATAATAGATATATAAGTGAAAAATAATATAATAGAAATTTTGTATAGTACGCAGTTTAATAGAAAATTTGCTCGTTATGTAATTTAATAATATAATAAAAATTTAATTAATGTAAGTGTAGGGGTTTTTTTAAAAAATAAATTAATGAGACAAAAAGAAAAAGTAAAAGGAAAATAAGTAAATATAATAATATTTGATTTGGATATTTGTTTTGAAAAGATATATTATGTGATGAGTAATTAATTTAGTGCGATCAATTTTCATGATCATATAAAACTTAATAAATTATCAATTTTTAATATAAATTTTGTTGGTAAAGTTGTGGTTTATTGTTTAATTATTACACATATACCAAATTTTAAGTTTTTGTAAAAATTTTCCTATAAAATTAATATCTTCCTAATAATTTTTTTAAAAAAATCATAAAACTACAATTTTCCTAATAAAATTATAAAAGAAATATAAAATTCTCAGGTAGACATTTAAACATTGTTCATAAATTAATAAACAGGCAATACATTGAGATATGCATGGGTCGATGTAACTAATTTGAGGAAGTGTTACAGCTGCGTTTCCATCCAATATTTCACATGATATATTTATTAAAGTCTTGCAATTGCATTCCCATCCCCAATTACCCTTTTTTAAAAGGATAATATATCTAAAAATGCTAGGGGGATACTTTTTATTCAATTTTTGTTTGATTAATTAGTAAGTACAATGTTTAATCTTGTTTATAAAAACAATCATTGTACTTCTCAAATTTCTTTATAGATCTTAACAAGTGAACCTTCAACATTTTTTATTTTCCTTTCTTTCTTTCTTTTAATCCACAATATATTTTTAAAATTAATTCTTTTTAATACATTGAAGAGGACGAAATTTAACGTTTACAGGCCATCAAGTGTTCCATGAGTTAATCACATATAATGACTCTTTCGAGTCACTTCAGCTATATTATAAATAAAGAGTACAAAATATATGTATTTATTTATTTTATTCTTGACTGAAATATAAATTTAATCCTTCTTAAATATTAATGTGAATTTTGATCCTTCAATTTGAACCTTTTTAATATTTAATTGGTATAATTTTAATTTTCTATTTTAATTTTAGTTAATTTCTGTTAAGACATGTTGAAATTTACTCTAACTTTTCAGCTCCATTGTAGAGATCTAGAATCCATTGTGTTAATATCTGCCAATTTTTTATTTTCTCTTTTTTATTTTATTTTTCCTTTTATTTTCATTATAAAATTGTTTCTAACATTACAACTTGATTTAATAAGCCTATTAATTATACTAATTATATCACGGTAAATTTTATAATATCTAAGGATTTTGAAATTTATAATAATATGTGAATATTCAAAAATCATTTAATTAAAGTTGTTTAATTAGATTCATAATAAAATAAATAATTATAATTGAATAATTTATAATCTAATGATTGATGGATTGACCATATTATTTCAATTTTTGACACCTTAAAGAAGTAAGAAAATCAAAATTGGTGGAAAAAATTAAAATTATATTAATAAAAATTTAGAAATATCAAGTTAAAATTTTTATAAACTAATTAGAGAAGTCAAATTGTACCATAGATGTATTGAAAGGATAAGTATTACATTTGAACATTTTATTTTCTAACATCCCCTTCAGAACTTCTTCTATATTTAACTAACTAAATAGGTGGATTGTCTACAAAATGACAGATTAATTTACGAAAAAAATATCATGACCGACTTTTAGTTATAAAAATATATAAATTAAACCAATATTTGTGGGCGGGCAATGATATGTAAGTAACAAGTTTTGAGGGACGTATTAGCAAAACTAGAAATAAGATGATAAATTAGTTACGCGTTAGGCAAATAAGTGGTGGCATATGATTGGTCCAAAGGATTGAGTTATTCTTAAAACAGTGACAGGGCATTATAATTACCACCAAATGCACAGATAAACTAACACGAAATTATTCTAACTTAATTAAAAGTGACATGTAAGTGTGGCTTATGATTAGTTCAAAGGATTAAGTTATTCTTGAAACAGTAATAAAATATTGTAGTTATCACCAAGCATGCAGATTAATTGGTATAGAATTGTTTTAATTTAATCAAAGATTTAAAATTTAAATTTTTAGAAATTAGTTGTATTAGAATTTAATTGAAAGAGTCTTGCCGCTTAATTGCTGTTTAACGTGATTATATCTGCCTCAAATTTAGATTAGTCAAAGTCTAATATAATATTTGAATATTAAATAATAATAATAATTATTATTATTATTATTATGAAAGTCCATTGTAGTTGTCCGCGAAGACTATTGTACCTTCCCGGACTTCTGTCCTCGATGTGCAGGGTTTCTTAACCCGGGTGACGGGTCAGATTAAAGATCACAAATAATCGAAGAGCAGAAAAAGACAAATAATATTAGTCATATAAAGGTTACCGGCCACCTGAAGTACAAGGCCAATTGCTTCAAATTTTCACATCAGTGCAAAGGCATGGAATAATTACAAAGTGGGCCCGGAATACAAATCCTACTTTATAAATTAAATTAATACAAACCGAAAACTTTAAAGACTAAAATAAGATTTTAATTAAAATTTTTCATCATCTCAAAATTTGGACGAAGATGAACAAAAATTCAGACGGCTCGTTCCTATTTTTATTAATTTGCTTATTTTTTACATTCGTTTCATGTATTACTAGAAATTAGTAATTTTCTTACAAAATTTTATAAAGTTGTGTTTGAGTCATGGAATTTTTCTAAAATTTTTAATAATTTTTAGGGTAACATAATATTTTTATATTTAATTTAAATTTTTAAAAATATTCATAATTTTAAAAAAAATTTAACTCAATATTTTTACAAAAGGTAGATATCCTATATTTTTATAATATAAAAAATATTTTAATAATATGAATCAGTTATTTTATCCATCCTTTCATTAAAATTTTATTATTATTAACATTTCATTTTACTATTACTTACTATAATTGATCACTACCAATCACTAACTCTCATTATTAATAACTACTTGTTATTACTCATTATTCGCTTCTACCTATTAATAGTGTTTGTTGTTGTCATTGCCATTACCACCGTCACCTCTCCTCTTCACTAATAGCTACCATTAATCATTATTCTTTATAAATAACCACTGCTAACCATCATTACCATTGATGATTGTCATTACCATCAATCATAATTGATGACTATTATTTCATTGTTATCAATCACTAATTATTAATAATTGTCAAACTATTGTTCATCATTAGTAATTATTATCGATGATTATTACTAACTACTAACCACTATTATCTCCCATTACTCATAACTTTCCACTATTACTTATCTATGTGGATCATTTAATTTTTAAGGAGGATATTCATTATAATTTAATGATATTTTAAAAAATATATAAATTGATTAAAAATAATATTATATTATTTTTAAAAATATTTTGAAATGAATTAAATATAATAATATTACATTCTCAAAAATAAAATTTTTAAGAATGTGGAAACATGTAAATCAAATGTTATCTGATTGTTAATACCATGGGAAATCGTGGGAAAAAGTGTGCCAAAAAAAAAAAAGAAGCGATACATCTTATTTGCAATGGGCATTGATTTCCTACTCTATGACTGTCTTTCCTTGACACTAGACCGTGAGAATAAGAAAAAGTTGTATTCTCGAGAGGTTTCCAGAGACGAGTTCGAAGCACATCGCTTTATTAAACTTTGTTGATCTGGATTGAAGTTGATGTGGTGTATGCTAATTAGGAAAAGCAATTGAGAAAATTCTTATTTTCTAAAGTGAAGCTAAAGTGGGTGTTTGATAAATAATGTTTTTATTAACTTTTAGTTAATTTAATTCATTTTGATTATTTAATTTAATCAATCAACTATTTTTAATAATTAGTTGATTTGAATAGTTAATTAACTTTTAAATAACTTTTAAACACGTTGATCAATATTTTGGAATATGACGAGTAATGCATAAATTTTAGGTTAGTATAGGATCAACGTAAAGAACTATTTCCATTTATAATTGCTTGATATATGATCAACATGTTTCCATAAATATAACAGGCAATACAATAATTTAATATAAATGTAATTATTCAATCAATCATAAAATAAATAAAATAATTTTAAAATTATAATAAATACAATTATTTTATTAATTATATAATAAATAAAATGAGTGTTATATAAATTATATAAAAATCAATATTAAATTGCATATCATTAATATAAATATAAATATAAATATAATTTATAATCATAAATATAACTATAATATAATTTTAATATAATATAAATATTCTGTTATAATTTCTATTAATATAAATATCTATTAAATAATATATAGAATTTAAAATATTAGATACAATGATTTTAAAAATTAAAAATAAATATAACTTACTAATTTTAAAAATAATTATAATTATAATAAATTGATTACAATAAATATAATTATAAAATAATTAATTATACAATAAATAAAGTGAGTGTTATATAAATTATATAAATAAATATTAAATATTATATCATTAATATGAAATACAATTATAAATATGACTATAATATAAATGTAAAATAATATAAATATTCTATTCCAATTTCCATAAATATAGATATCTATTAAATAGTACATAGAATATAAAATATTAAAGTAAAAAATAATTCAATAAATCATGAAATATTTTTGTATTCTTAAATGTTATTTTACATATAAATAATTGACCATGAATTACTTTTTTTCAAATATTTTTATTTAAATAATTAATGCAATTAACTAATTAAATTACTTAATATAATTAATTATTAATTAATAATAAACTGAATTAAATAACTATTAGTATAATCAATTAGTTATCAAATAATATTAAAAAGAGCACTTGAAAAAGCAAAGCCCTGGTCAGGAAGAGCCGCAAGGAAAGGAATCTGAATTTTTAGAAGAATTGCATTACATAAATAGAAGAACTGGCTCGTAAAGGTTGAAGAAGTCCCATGATTTGCATTGTACTCTTTTAAAAAAAAATTAAACTTATAAATAAATTGTAAATAAGAGTATCTATATATGGAAATAAGATTATGTATTTAGAACATTTTATTAAATTTTATCTTTATTAATATTATTTTAAGCATTTTAATTTTTTATTTTTCATTTTTTGAAAATTTCCCACGAATTGTAGGGAAATGGCTGACACAATTTTCCCACGACCAATACATAGCAGAAAATACAATTTAGATTATAAAAATTGTATACATTTCATGAAAACAATTATGAAAAATATGTCCCATGCATATTTTCCACGGTCTTGAGACCGTGGGAAACGTCATGGACAAGTTATTTGATAATTAACTTATTTCCCACCGTGAAACTCATGGGGAAATTATTTATAATTTATTTTTTTAGCAAAAAATATTTTTATAGAAATATAATTATAAATTATTAAAATAATAAAAAATAATTGATATATAAAATATTAAATATAATAAATTTAATTAAAAATAATTTTTTAAAAAAGAAATTATTTTCCTCCCTCACTATAATTTTAAGAATCATATTTTTTAATCATAAGATATAATAACATATGATACTTCTTCATTATACATAAATGAGTTGAAATTTTTTTAATAAAAAACATTTTCCGAACAACAGACAAACTTTATTTCTTATGATGATTAGTGACGGTTGGCTAGCTATATAGTTCCCCTCCTGTAAATTTTATATGTCATTTTACTAATCATAAATAGTTAATTTTATTAAGTATTCTTATTCAAATAATTAATAGAATTAATTGATCAAATTAATATAATTAATTATTAGCTAATAATTAATTAAGAGATATAACTATTATTAAATATTTTTATTCAAATAATTAATACAATCAATTGATCAAATCAGTTAATATAATCAATTATTAGCTAATAATTAATTAAGAGAGATAGTTGCTAATATAATTAAATAATTATCAAACAATGCTTCTCTCTCTTTGTGTGTGTGTGTGAATATTCTTATTCAAATAATTAATACAATCAATTAATTAAATTAATTGATACAATTAATTATTAATTAATAATTAATTAAGAGAGATAATTGCTAATATAATTAATTAATTATCAAACAATGTTTCTCTGTGTGTGTGTGTAATTAAGAGAGATAATTGCTAATATAATTAATTAATTATCAAACAATGCTTCTGTGTTTGTGTGTAGAGGCTTGCTAATTTACATATTCGTATGCGGAGTTTAATAGCCTTAACTCTTTTATTTGAATTAAAAAATTATACTACTAATTTAAAAATATAAAATAATAAAAATTTAAAATAATTTTAATAGTGAAATATTAATTAAAATATTTAAATTAACTCTACTCATTCTCTTTCATCTTTATAATAAATATACTTATTAATAAAAGTAGTTAGTAATAATAATAAATTAATTATAATATATTTTATTATTTTATTATTATTAAATTAGTAAGATGGACCTTCTTTTTCAAATAAAAAAGTGAAGGTTAGGTTAGCAAGCCCTATATCTATATCTTCTTCTAAAACTCTTCCATCTGCAAAATTTTTACCCTAAAACAAAAAATATTTCCTTGCCAAAATAATCTCTAAAAAAATAATTTTTTCATTTTCATATTTTATTAAATCAATTTACTTCTTTCTAAATTTAATATATTACAATTATTTAAAATTTTATCCTCTTTAAAATAAATAATTTTTTTTATGATTTATTAATTAATCATATTTAATATTTATCTTAAAAATCTAATAATCATCTATTTTTTATTCAAATATGTATTATATTCTTAATAAATTATTTATATATGCCCATGTTGTAAATCATTATAATGCTCTTATATATTTATTTAGCATTATTATAATTATAACGCTCATATAAGCATATATTTTATATTTGTTATCACTTTATTTTACTAAAATTAATTTAATTTGTAGTAAATATATGTATATTTAACTTTTATATTATGAATATATTTTTACAATATTTTACTTACTATATTTTTCTGTTCACACTATTAGTTATATTTAATAATTATTAAAATATATTTCTTACTATATTCTAAATTATATTGAACTTTAAATTGTTAATTTTATAATTTTATTAATATTCTTACCAGTTAATGTTTCAAATACACAAAATTTAAAACTATTTTCAAGTAAAATATTTGTGTGATGTAAAATAATTAATACTTATTTAAATTGATTTTATATTTTGACTGAATTATTCGTATATGTCCATATTATAAATCATTATAATGTTCATGCATAATAAGTCACAATATATTTATTGGTAAAAAGAGTGACAATTATATTTTTAAACTAATTTTGAAATATGAAAATTTGATAAGATTGAGCATTTGATTTCTCAAATTTTAATTTTTTATTTGATTATTGATTTGAGTATTTTATATTAAATTTTTTATAAAATACAAGATTTTTGTAAAAATCTAGAAAATGAGAGTAATGTATGTATTTAAATATGTGTATATCTATATATTACTAATTGTGATTTTAAACTATACAAATTATACTAACTTTATAATAATTTTTTGATAATATTTATTTGTAAAATATAAAATGTAGATATACATGTATATTAATTTTTATAAAATAATTTTCTACATTGCACAGATGCTAAGCTAGTCTGTATTAAATTAATATATATGTGTATATAATTTTTATATGCATACATCTTATATTATTTATAAATATATTAATAATTAAATAAATTAATCTAATAGATCTACGAGTTAAGCTTAAAAAAAATAGACATTATGTATTTCTTTAAATAAATTTATATATTAACATTGATTTAACTTATTTAAATAAATAAAATAATAAAATTAAATTAGATTATAAGTTGGTTAAATTATAAGTTACTTATGGTCCGTATAATTTACTTGTACCCCAATCTGCCAATGTCCCTAAAGGCAGCAACACATAAATAAATTATATTATAAAAACATTGCTAGTGCATCTAATTAATTCTATAATTTATATGTTTGGGTAATGTAAACAAATTATTTATTGGTGAATTTATGCAATAACAATAAAAAAAATTGAGATTTAAGCATTAATAAAAAAAAATGAAGAATAGAGAAGTAAAACCAATGCATAGAGATTTCGTTCATAACAGATTAGATTCACGTACCACTTACATTGGCAAGTCCACATAAAGTCTTAATGAAGTTAGAGCAGGTGAGGTAGTTCTGTGGGAGACCAGGACCAGAGTCCCTTCTTTTCAACTTGTCTTCTGTCCAGCGTTGTTTGCGCCCAACAATCGACTCTGCGTCGACGGGTAAGACTTTTTCCAAAACAATATATCAGTCAAAATTTTACATATAATTTATGACAGAATTCACAAACTTTTTAGGATTTTGCTTTGATACAATTCGGAGAAATTACGTGATCTTATAAAAAAAATTTTATAAGACTTATAATTTATAATTTATAATTTTTATATAAAATTTGTATTTTGTAAATCTTTCAAATATTTAAAATAAAATTTAAATTTAATTCACTGTTAATAAAAATTAATTTTATATTTTCATCTATATATATATTATTATATTATTAAAATATTTTTATTATTGATAAAATTTATTACTAATATTATTTTTTAATAAAGTATCATTTTATTTTTATTAATAATATAAAAAAACTTTATACAAATGATAAACTAAATTTAAACTCATGTAACATTTTCATAATATCATACAAATCATTTTTATAAATTTTGTAACATGAATAATTATACATACACTACAACTTAAAAGTTATAACAAAAATATTTGTAAATTTTAAAAAACAGCTACAAAATTTTATAAAAAAAATTTCAAAGTAATCTATCTATCCGTCTATTCTATATATAATAAGGACAGTTCTGGAACTACACTTTCTACTTTTTAGAAAATTTTATACATGTGGCCTCTTAACGGGAAATTTTCTTCTGATACTTTTTTAAAATTTATACCTAAAATTTTATTGTTTGTCCTCTCTTTACTTTTTATTCTTTCACTAGTATTTTTATTTGATGCTATGCAATTGATTGCACAATGAGTTTAAAGGAGAATTGTTCTCCCATAAAAACAACTATAATTATATTACAAACAATAAGCTGATTTTGGATATTTTTGCTTAGAATGAAGTAATATATTTCTTAAAATTTTATTAATTTCAAATTTAAATGATAATTATAAAATGAATATAATAAATTAATTTTTTATTTTAATAATATGTATTTTTTATCTTATACATTTTATTTTTAAATTAATAAAAAAATCATCAAAATTCGTTGGAAGCATGGGGAAATGTTAGTTTATGAGAACCTGTGTGGATACCATTTTTGGAGTTTTTATTCTTTTTCTTTTTACGAAGAGACGAGGAAAGATCCAACTTTTTTTTTTTTTATTCTTCCAAGTATGTTATATTTATTGCAGATATTCCATAAAATGATTTTTGCAATGTGTCTATAGAGATTATCTTTCAAGTTTTGCTTTACTTATAACATTTTTATTTATTTTTAAGCGCTGAAAAAGACTGAGGCGCATTCTGCTTTTAGAATAGGATAACATATCATAATTCTAAAATTTTAGATAAAGGAAAATTAGATTTAATTATCAAAAAAATAATTATATTTGTTATAAAAAAGCACGAAACGATGCCATCCATAGCTTCGGATCTAGCTTTTTTATTTTAGCGAGTATACTGAAAAATGGTGATGAATTTCGTTGAAATAAAAAAAAGGAGATTTAATAGTATCTTAGCAACATTTTATTGGTGTCTTAACAGTATTCATCTTCATCATGAACGTTTAAATTTTATGCATTATCGATGCAAAATATTTTAGATTATTAATAAATATAAAAATATGATAATAATTAAATTTTTTTGTTAAAAATAAACCTAATATAATAATTATTTGAATAATATAATAAAATAAAATTAATTTATACTAATAATAAATTAAATTTATTTAATTTATCATTGTAATTTACCGCAAAATAGAGACTTACGGTGGTATAGGAGAGACTTGAACCAGGGCAGGTTGCTCCGGCTTTTAAAGGCTCCAGGTCTAGTGGCAAGCAATTTTAGAGGAGAGTATCCTTTCCGATTGACGGGTGCATTTACAATTCCATTGAGCCGTACATCTTCGTTTTCATCAGCAATGACCGGTACGTTTTTGTAAAATTCGACTATCATAAGTGCCAAAGCTGTCACACCACCCCCACAATAAGACACAAGTTGAAGTAAGAAGGTGCGTGTGCCCACGCGCATATATGTCATTCTAAAAATTTTCATGCATAACACTATTTCACGTATGAAAGTTTTTAAATTGCGGGTTATGACCTATTTTGGAACTATAGATTTATTTGTTACAGTATAATTGCAATGATAATTTAAAATTATAATTACACATCTTCATTTTCACAATAGAAGCTTTTATACATGTGTTACATTGTGCACAAATGCAATTATTACATCACACAAAATATTGCAGTTACATGTGAAGATAATAAAAGGAAAGTGACGGAGATTTCCAGGGTCTTCTTTTTTTTTTTTTTTATAAGAGTAGATACCAAATTTTTGTGCAGGCATCACCAATATGGAAGGGTATGGCTCTTGAAGTCTTTTTCTTTTTTAAGAAAAAAGTGATCGTTATGATATTTTTAGAATTTTAAATTAAATTAAAATTATATAATTATAAATATTTGTTTTTAATAGATGTAATTAAATAGTATCAATTTAATAATTTGAAAATTATTATATTAGTTTAAATTTTAAAACCCTTTAAATACTATAGAATTCATTAAAAAAAAAAGATCCTTTTCTTTCCTTAAAAAATGATGATGGAATTTTTTTTGAAGATAAAAAATAAAAAAAATTATAATAAAAAAGTGGGACACAATAAAAAATATGGAAATTAAAGGTCTTTATTTTATTAATCCGAGAAAGAAATCAGGCTCTTAATTAATGAAAGTAAAATAATATAAGATATTAAAATCAATTCACCATTAATAAAAATTACTTTGAGTATATTTATTGTAAAAATGAGAGAAAACACGTAGAGTTGATTCAAATATTTTAAACTAATATTTTACATCAAAATTAAGTAAATATATTTTATTTTTTTTATTATTATTAAATTAATAATATATTTTTTAAAATAAAAAATGTTGATCGTTAACCCTTATATAAGAAATGCACAAGGATAGTAATCCTCTAAAAAAATAGTCGATCTTAAAATAAAAATTATATTTTTTTAGGAAATAAACAAAAAATTAGAGAAGGATTAAAAAAAGCCAAGACTTCCACATCCTAATTGGTGGCTAGGGTTAATAAATCCCGGTCAATATTTTTAACTTTATTGAACCTAATATAATTATTTCAATTTGAGGTAATTATCTCCTTATTTTAAATTATAAATAAATAAAAATAAATATTTAAATAAATATATAATATCATAAAATATAATTAATAATATTTAAATAATTATAATTTATTTTTAAAATAAATAAAAATTAAATAAGCGAATAAATATATAGATAAAAAATATAATTAATAAATTTTATTTTATTAAATTTTAAATAATTTTATTTTTATCTTAAATATTTTGATTATATTAATATAATTTAACCTTAAAATTAATATAAATTAATTTAATTTATATTAATATATTATTTAATGTCATTTTACATTTTCAACTAATTTAACATCTAATATTATTAAATACTTCTAATATAATTACCTAATTTATTAATTATAAATTATCCATTATCAATTAATTTGTCACCTAACAACTAAGTTTATTATGTATTAACTTGCTTATCAATAATTTATACAAAATACAGCCCAACGAGCATTTCATTTATACTTATTATAATTTAATTTTAGAATTTTTTCACATTAATATTTTATCCAATTTTCTTTCCTTTTTTGATTTCCCAGGAACAAAGAAAAATATTTACTTAGGAAAATTTTTACCCCCAAAGCTAGCGATAACCTTTTATTTCAACAAACCTTGCCGCCGTTTTGGCCCAAAGGAACGACCAATTTTTAATTAGCAGCTTATTTTTCATCAATGTGCAAATAAAAGTACTGACCAACGCCGAGGGCTTGGACTAATGGCACATTACTGTATTCTCAAGACAGTGCGGTATCCTTAGGTGCGGGATCGAATCCCAACCCAACCCCTTCCCCCATCCCTCCAGCCCCTTCCTCCCTCTCCAGACTAAAAAAATAAGAAAAGGTTCTGGCTAATTGCTTCACATAATGAAGCGGTTGGTTGTATCCCGATATAGATATATTATGTTATCTTTTTCCTAATCTTTATGGCTTCTATTGTAATGAAGCTGCCAAACATCAGGGCTCATTGACCCCGGTTTGAATTAGGTGACAGAAGTCTTGACCTAAAAAATAAAAGAGAGAGAGAGAGAGAGAGAAAACAAGAATAAATAAAATGAACACCATCCTTAGATGAAAGGAAAGAAGTAAAAGAATGCAAAATTTAAAAATTTTCCTTATTTGAATAGAAGAAATGAGAAAAGAAAATGAAATAAAAATTTTAGGTCAAGCATAGGAATAAGGATAGAGATAGGGGAAATGTTGTGTAATGCATACCAAAACGTTCTCTCCGAATAGCACCATGAAGAATAGTATCACCGTCCTTTCGTCCGAGCTCGCGCAACCCAACCGGCACGCTATGACGAATGTGCATTTCGTGGAGGCAAAGAAAGGCCCTCCTACGACAATTGAAAGCAGCCAGGAAAATAGGACTCTCTCCCTCTTCATTCAGAATTGTCAGCAAGTCGCCGTTTCCGTTTTCCTTTGCAATGAGGTAACAAATCTCCTCGAATCCCCTTGACGCGGCAAGGTGCAGAGGCGTGTCCCCACGCTTATTCTGCATCCTCAAAATCATTTTTATATCTTCTTCATCCCGTTTGTGGCGGATTTCTTGGATAAGTTTCTCGACATCCTCTGCCTTGCCACCGTCGGCAGCCACGTGCAATGCAGTGTCTTTTGAGATTGGGAAGACGGGTGCCGCGTGCGTCCACGAATGTTTTGCGTAGATCTGGACAACCTCGTCCCATTTGCCTTCCAACGTGGACCGGTACAATTCCAGAGAAATCGCATCCCCATTGGGAGGATTTGTTTCAGGAGATGGCTCGGGTGCAAACATTGTACTTCGCTTATCACGCTTAACAATGAGCACAGAAAATAATGAATTGAGTTGCTGGCAGGCTGGCTTCTAATAAGTGGTTTTTATAGCAAAGTCTTAACTGTTGACCTGCGGAAAAGTAAGTTGAGTAACGTTCATCACGGTAAAGAATCTGAATTCGAATTTGGAAGATGTTTCATTGAGAAGTGCTTATTCCACTCATCCACTAATCTTATCTTATCTCACTTTTTTAATAAAAAGAAAAAGTAAAAAGTGTCTCTTTTAATTTTGTATGGTTAAATTTTATTTTCTTTAATTTTAAAAATTTAAAAATCATCCTGTTAAATTTTACAAAATGTTGAAAATAACATTTTTTACTTAATTAATTATTTTATTAAATTATATTATTACTTTTATAAATTTTTAAACAAAAATAAGAACATTATAAAATATCAATTTATTTCATCATTATTAAATAATAATTTTGCACTTTATATACAAATATTTAATCAAAATTCTTTGTATATAAGTTAATTTTTATTAATTATACAACATAATTTTGAAAAATAACTAACCACGACTAATATTCTTTAATATTTTGATTACTATTTAAAAATTTTATAAAAAATATATAATTTAATAAAATAATTAATTAAGTAGATGATTGATATTAATTCTAAATTTTATAAATTTAAAAAATTAATTTTAAAATTTTTAAAATTGAAAAAATAATATTTAACCACTTCAAAATTATAAAAAAAAAATAATTTGTATTTTTTTTGATAAAAAATATGTAGGATACTTTAAATATAGGAAGAAGCAAAGATCTCACTGGATTAATCAGTGGGACCAATTAAAGATAATAATTATGTTTCAGATAGAGACACAACATGCCCGATTACGTGAATTATAAGATATTCTTACCTTGATGCTCAAACAAATGACAAATCTTGACACTTAATAGAATCTCCTTGCCTGCGGACAGTATGCACCCTGGGTGTCTTTTTCTTCGTCTTTATTAAATATTAATAGGAAAAATGTAAAATATCTTTTTCGGTAGTTGGATTTTACTTTTTTGTACTTGAAAACTATCTCCTTAAAATTATGAAACTCAGATTCAATATTCATTGTTAATTTAATTAATCATTTTATCAAATTATATGATTTTTTCATCAACTTTCCAATTTTTGGACAATAATCATAATATTATAATATATTAGTCTATTTCATCACTTTTTATAAATAACT
The DNA here is from genome assembly GCA_020226215.1 of Sindora glabra. Taxonomy (NCBI): domain Eukaryota; kingdom Viridiplantae; phylum Streptophyta; class Magnoliopsida; order Fabales; family Fabaceae; genus Sindora; species Sindora glabra. Next base: position 87,877,312 of record CM035227.1, on the reverse strand, counting down.
TTGCAATCCATTTTTTATTATTTAATTAAAACTCTATATATCTAATTTAATTCATATTGATTATATAACATAAAAATTATTTGTGAAAAAATAACAAGATAACCCAAAATACTATAATATTAAAGCTCTTGTTTAAAATATTATTAAAAAATTATATAATTTAATAAAATAGCAAAGTAAATTGATGGTGAATATTAAATCCAAGTTTCTTATAATTTAAGAAATGATTTTCAAGTTTTCAAAATAGAAAGAGGTAAAATCCAATTACCCTAAAATTGAAGGGGATGTTTTACATTTTTCTCAATATTAATTATGTGATAGCTTTTTTATGTAGATTTAAATTTTAAAGTAAATTAGCTTCATACACCCTCATAAATTTAGATTTAAATCCTACTATCATGTTTAAATAAATAAATTGTTAAAACTAATTTCATTTGAAAACACATATTAATTGAGAAGAGTAAAATATTGTGAGAAAAACAATAAAATGTGGCTACTATCCTTTTTGAAGAATCAAATTTGGATCATTAAGTTTCAGATAATGTGCAGTTTCCCATTAAAGAAGAAAAAAAAATCATACTACAGTTTCTTCATTAGTGTGTAAAAAAGAGTACCCCCTATCAAAGAATGATTTTCATATATGGAGAGAATGATACATTTTTCACCATTTCTTTTGTTTATGTTATTTCGGAGTGCATTCTAGAGAATTAAAGGTATTAGATTTGGGATTCATCTAAAAATGGATTAAAAATATTTACTACTCTCTTCTACCCAATTTTTTAAAAAGGGAATTTGACGTTACTCATTAAATCATGTTATGATATATGATATGATTTAGGATAGATTAAATTATAAAATTTTCTAACATAAATCACTTATTTTAATAACTTAATCCTATCACTCAATTATCTAAATATTCCACCTTCTCAATAAAAATTACGCAAAATTTAAATTTTTTATGCATAACTATAAAGCCACTATTTTTAAATTTATTTTTAGATATATTGATTTTTTAGTAATTTGGAATTATATTAATTTTATTGACAAAAATAAGATATATTTTTTCTACAATAACTATTGCGCTCAACTTTTATTATATTTTATAATTTTTTAAAGTGTTAAATGTATGAATTAATGGTGTGTTATTTTTTGATATTTTTCTTTTATATACAATATATAAATATTTACATTTTTAGGTTCTAAAATAGCCACCAAGTGAAAGCAATACTTTTATATAAGAATGAATGTAGTGAAATTGGAATTATCAAATCTTACAAAAATGGTGGTTGGATTAAAAAATTTGTAATCATTTAAAAAGTCACATAATCGTATTTTTAATATTAACTATAATTGCAAAATATGATAGTTACTATTTATTTTTCTCTCTCTATGTATAGAGGGCATATCAAATGAAATGAAATTGAGGGATTCTTTTTATAAAAGAATAGAGTAAATCATAATTAGCAAATTTTAAATTAATAATCATAATTTATATGTAAAATTGAAAGTTATATAATCACTTAAGAAAATTATATGATTTTATTTTTTAATCATAAATCATAAACATAAAATTTGATAGTCATAATTCACTCATTTATTTTAAACTGTGATGCTCACAACCTTTGTTATATTGCAACAACTATATTAACAAAAAATACAATTACTTTGTAAAACAAATGTAAATTATGACTGTGAAAAACTTGCATTACAATGTCTTGTTTGGAACACCATATACTATAATATAAGAATCATTAAATAGGATAATATTTATAGGATAGAGTAATGTATTATACTATGTTTGATTTATTATGTAAGATGAAGGTTATTATAAAATTATTTTATCTTTTCTTTGTAGTCATACAAGAATCTATAGCCTCAAAAACAAATTAATTTAATTAAAATATCCTTATATTTGAAAAATCAATAATTTTTTTCAAAATGAATTTGAAGCACATAATTAATTAGACCACAGTCTCCTTGAACAATAATATCTTTCAGAATATGATTATATATAGATATATAAATTAAAGATTTACACTTTAAAAATAAAATAACATGCTCCATCGACAAACATACATAAATGCACAAATACATGTATGTACACATTGATATATATATATATATATATATATATATATATATATATATAACAAGCTAGTAAAAATTAGATATGACCAATTAATTTGAAAATTTTAATAAATATTTTGTATAAAATATTTTAAAAAAAAATTAAAAAATAATATACTCTATCTACAACATCATAAACATATTTTAATATTGTCAAATAAAAAATTTCAAAACATTAAATCAAATTATAAATGTCAACATAAAAGAATTTTTTAAATTTAAATTTTATAAAAGGATATGTGAGAGAGAAAATTAAAAAGATTTTTTTATTTTAACAATTTATAATTTATTTTAACATTATTTTATTGACTTTTATTTTCTTTTTCATAGAATGAATAGCCGTATATGATATTTAATGTATAGGAGAAGATTGCTAGTTAAATGATACAATATATTTAAAATTTCTCAACATAATATAAGCTCTAATTATATAGTTTATTCTATACTAATTTACCCCAAATGAAGCCTAATATTACATATTGCACAAGCAACCTATAACTCAAAACTATTTTTCCCACTAGAAAAAGAAAAAAGGCAAAGAATAGGGGAAAAAAGACTTTTTTTTAATCATTGAAAGTGAAATATGAATTCAGGAAATTGTTTTGGCCATGATTTATTTGCCCCATAATTTAACCTCAATTGAACTTTACAGTTTCATGAAAGAAATAAAGTAAACGAAGAAACTGAAACACGACAGTAATAATATAACATTCCCATAAAATTTTAATTTCCAGAATAATACTTATTGAATATTAATAAAAAAAAACAGAGGTGAAATTGTCTTGTTGCAATTTTATCATATGTCCCAAGGAAAAACAGAGGAGGAATGGTGTTTCACAATAAAAACAAATAAAATGCAAAGAAATTAGACCTGCTTGTCTTAATATGTTTGAAAGCTTGAGGGAAAGAAAACTAATGTAGTAATATTGAGAGATTGCGTTCCTCATGCCCTTTTTTGCGGTTTCAAGAGTGTCATGAATGCAAAGATACGAGTTACAATTTACAAGTATTGCAGCTGTGAAAGTTAATTTTGTCTGCACAAATTATAATAAAAATTATATTAATAATTAATTTATATTACTTGATATTAACTTTTTAGTTAATATAATATCATATTATATTAAATAAAATTTGTTTTCATGTAAAATATTAAGGTTTTTTTATCTATTATTGTATAAAAAATCTTATTCATGAATGTACTGTAATTATTGCCATCATTGCGGCTGCAAGAAGAAGCAAAGATGCAATATTGCGACCGAAATATATTAGAGTGATTTTCAAAAGTATCATAATTACGATCTGATTGCTATAACTGCAAAATTAATATTATGAAACACATTTTTTTTAAGAACTTCTAGGTCTCTCTCTCTCTCTCTCTTTTATAAGAATCTTTAGTCTTCGATAATTGTATTAAATTTTGATTAATAGAGTCGAATTCGATTCAACACAAAATGAGGGCAAAATTTTGTTAACATTTATTTTTTTAATTCATAAAATTCAAAAACTAAACTTTAGTTAAGAGAATCAAACATCAACTATTTGAACCGACTAATGACAAACAAAATATGTTGTAATCTCTGATTCAAAGTAAATAAGAGGCTTCCCCTCCCCCCTCTTTCTTCTCCCTCCTTTTAGGAAAGAAAACCACTTTAGGCAGCAAAAGAAGATTCAACTATCTTTAAGGAAAGAAAGCACAAACAATTCACATTACATAGAACCACTTTGATCAGTGAATAGAAATTTTGCAAGTCTCTGATAAAAAAGAAAAGGGAAAGAAAACTTGCAAATTTAGCCAAGATTTATACCCTGATAAAGTCCTTATCGTGTTTCATTAAAAAGGGAAAGAAAACTTGCAAATTTAGCCCAGATTTATACCCTGTTAAAGTCCGCATCGCGTTTCATGCTATATATTACCTTTTACTTTTTTGAAATGTTCGTTCCTAAAGCATTCAAAGTAACGCATCTACCTATCGTATTTCCGCTCTCTACTTTGCGTTCTGATTTAACTCTAATTGTAGTAAAGTTTCATCTATTGGTAGAACTTTTATTTTATGTTTACATGTGGTAAAAAAAATGAGAAAAAAATAAGTAGACGGATTAAGATTATGAAAACAAAAAAAACTTTTTCACCAATTATTTGGACGTATAATAAATGAGAGGAAAATGATAAAAATGGTAATTTATTACTTCATTAGGTAGAAAATTAAAAATATTGAAAAAATAATATGTTAAATCATAAAATTATTTCAATTACAAGTTAACAAATATATTTAACAAGATTTACAAAAGAGCAATTTTGATGTTACAAGACTTCCAAGCTCTCTCCTCCACTTTGTCGGAAAATGATTTTGCCAATGCTATTTATAACCCTAATCATTAAGAGGTCATTTGTTTTGTAAAAATAATATGAAAAGTGTAAATTTTTAGGTAGAAAATTTTTACATTGTTTTGTTGGCCATTAACAGTCAAAATGACGAAAATAGAACTTTTGAAAAATTTTGCAATTTATTTAATTCATATAGGAAGTAAGTTTTCATAAGATGTTAAACTTCTTATGAAATAAAGTTTTTTATTAATTTCTCAAAAAATATTCAAAATTATTTGATTAATATTAAGAAATTGATACTTCCTAAGATCTAACTTCTTGTATTTTATTTGGTTCAACACTAAACTTTGTCAAAAGTATTATCAAAATGACCAATATACCTTTCAAAATTATAAAAAAATAAGAAATATCAATAGATTTAAATTATTTCTAATTATATTTTTTTAAAAACTATAATTCTAATATCTCTTTCTATCATATTTTTTCTAAATTGATATTTTTTAATTTTTAATTTATTATAAAAAGTATATCTCACACCCCTAATAAAATAAAATTTATTTTAATTAATTTTATTAATATTTACGTATACATGCTAGTTGTTAGATTTGTTATGAATGTGTTTAGGTCAAGTTTAAATTAAGGAAAATATAATTTTGTGACATGAATAGGAGTAAATAAAATAATTTATAGTTGTTGTGTAATTAGATTTGAGTTAGTATGTATAAAGGAAATACAAGACAGCAATATCCCACGTAACCCTTGGAAACCCCTAATATTACTAAAGCACCCTTATGTCTCCATAAAACCAAAAATAGCCAAGTTTTTCCCCCATTTTCCCATAGCCAGATTACCAACCCAATCCTCTTATTTCATCTTTTTCTAGGGTTTTGAATTTCACAAAAACATCAAGCAATCTTTTTCAATATATTAATCTCAAGGTTATATATGATGAGTTTTGATAATGACAAATAGATGTTACAATAACATTATATATCTTGTGCTAAAATAATATATATTGTACGAGTTTTAATAGATATACTAGGTTATGGTTGATGCATATACATAATATGATAATTATGCTTATTTTTGTATATGCATGATAAAATATGAATATTATAATAGAATTGCATGTCTTTATACTAAAATGTTATAAAATCTTCAATAGACATACTATATTATGGTTGAAATAGTAATGCTTAATTATATACTAAAAGAATTATATTTTATACAAGCATCACTAAGTAAATGATTGATCAAGATACATGATAAGATGATTATGCATGTTCTTGTGCTAATTTTTTATATACATGAATATTGCATATTAATATCTTAACATATTAAATTGGACTAATTATATATGACTTGTAAAGTTTATGTCTATTAAATAGAAAAGTCCAAGATGAAAAAAAGTAAGTATTAAAACAAAGGAGTAAAAAATTATATTATGCTCAACTCAAAAATAACGAAGAAAGACAAGAAAGAAAATGTGATTTAAAAATTGGATATTAAGGAGATTAAAGTATTTGAAAGTTTGAAAGTATCAAGAAAAGTCAAAGAACTTGAATGGTATAGTATTTTCACTTTAGGCTTAAACTTTCTTATGAAATAAAGTATTTCATAATAAAAAAACTTAAACATATTTTTCATAATCTTAACTTGATCAAAATATTTTTAAAAAATAGCCCACAATCATATTTTTACCAAATAGCCTATGGGGATATTTCAAAAACTAATAAAATATGAAGTTTTAATATCTTTAATATTGACCTTTGGTCATTCTTTTAATAATATCTCATGAAATACTTGTAATTTGATTGTCAAACCTCTTTCATATGAAAATACACTCAAAGAGATTTCCATGGACAAATCACTTGCTTAAAATGATCAATATATGAAAGAGTTATGATTTTTTAATATGAATCTAGAAATTAGTTTTCTGCATTTCAACCTTTTCTAACATATGCTCATTGTTTTGATAATATCTTGAAAACAACAAATAATATGAGCATGATATTATCTTTATATGAGAATAGATTCAAAGAGATTTTCATAGATAGGTCATTTTCTTAAAATGCCCAAGATATGGGAGAGTTATGAATTATACAAATTGAATTTCAAAATCATATTTTTACATACTATTTCTGATCTTTGCTTATTGTTTTAAAGATATGTAAAAAAAAAATAGATATGACATGAAACTAGTCCCATTTAAAAATAAACTCAAATAACTTTCTAATAATAGGTCATTTTCTCAAAACGAATTTAAAATAAATAAGTTATAACTTTTTAAAGTTAAGTTTGTAATTTTGCCTGGGTGAATCGATTTACGAATCGATTCTGACTATCTTAATGCACAAATAACAACTAGTAACAGTTGGTTTTCATACCTAACAATCCCAAACAGCAATAATACTCCATAGGCTTTCTATATAAGCTAATAAACATCAAATACAAAAGAGAAAGAGCCTGAACTTTAGCTTAAAACATCATTTTGCACTTTCCTCACCCAAATCATGATTTGAACTCTTTTTGTGAAATTTCTTCTATTCTAGAGCTTTATTAGTCTTATCTACTCTATCGAAGTGTTTATTTGAGTTGATATCCATCTTATATCTTTTTAGAATTGTAAAGAGTAAAATATCCCTTAGAGAATTATTGAGATGGTGAATAATCCCTTGTAAAGAGAGATTTTGTTCAAGGAAAAATAAAAAATTGTAAGGATCCTTCAAGTGTCAATTGAAACTTAAAGGGATAATGAATTAATACACAAGCTTGGAGAGTGAATGTACACCTTGGTGAGGATATCTAAGGGAAAAACCACTATAAATCCTTATTTTTTATCTCTCTACCTTATCTCTCTATTGTTTCTAGACTACACTTTGTTTTCCTGGTTACATGCTCTATTTTGCTATTTCTATTGGTTGAATATATTATGTTTGAATGCTTATGTTGATGCTTGGATGATTGAATGCTTAAAAGGAGTGTATATCCATGCACATGCTTCTTGATTGTTTTGTTTATGCATAGTTGATGAACTTATTAAATGAATTGTGCTTCAATGTTGATCTTGTTGGTTCAATAGTTAGAAAAGAAATCAATTTATCCATTAACTTCTTGATTTTTATTTATGCATAATTGAATGAGTTGCTTTGCACAAGTGAATTGAATTATTATATATTATGTTCAAACTTCTTTATTAAATTATCTTAGATTGATTTCCTAATAATTCATTAGTGCATAGTAGAATAAGTTAATTTGTACTAATTTTTAGAATAATCATATCTTAAGTGTAATAAATATCTTCATGAAAATCTCTTAGAATTGATTGAATGAAGATTATTTTCATGACTTCCTAAAATCAAAGGATTTTCAAAAGAGATTTTAAAAATAAAAATAATTTTAAAAATGCTCAATCCATCTCCATATTGGATATGGGTTGCCAAGACCTACATAATAAACTTATTAACAACTTCAAGTTGAAGAGGGAAGACTAGCTGCTAGTTCTACCTTCTTTTTATTCTAAAACACCTTAAGATAAGTAGATAATTTACCTAAATTTTTTATTTTATTTAGTTGTGATTTTAAGTTGGAATAGATGTATATGAATTTTGGTTGAAATGTTAGGTGTAAATGTTGTGTGACATTAATGTTAAGCCGATGAGATTCAGTAAAAATTGAAAAATTCTAATTAGTATTGTCGAATACTATAAAGAATTTTTCCTTTAGAAGTGAGTATTAGACTATAGTAATCAAGTACCTTAGTTTTACAAACCTAAGCAACAAATTACTATAGTAGAATACCTCTTAAAATCGTTACCTCTAGATACAAGTAGTCTATTATTGTAATCAATTACTTCACTTTGTAAATCCAAGTAATCAACTATAATAGTAGAATGTTTCCAATTTGTGAATTAAGTGATAGACTATAATAATAGATTATACTCATCTTATAAATCCAAGTAATAGACTACGTTCGTAAATTACCTTCACTTTGTAAACCTAAGTAATAGAGTACAATAGTATATTATTTCCAACTTATATACATTATATAATTATATGACATTGAGATTCGATGGCATATATATTGAAATAATTAGAAATTTAATGAGATATTTTTTTATGAATTTGATGATTTGATGTTAAAATCTTGTTGATTAAAATGAATTCTTGTTGTTCATACTTGAAAAACTTTATTAGAGATTCGAGTATAATTTAAAGAAGAGAATTTGATAAAGTCTACAAATTCTATGAATTTCTAAAAATTCTACAATTATATTCGAGTATGGTATTCAAACATAAGCTTGAAGACTTATCTTTAAAGCTGTATCCAATTACCATACTCAATTAGCTAAATAAAGACTTGTCTCTAGATTGCAATACTCAAATATAGTATTTAAGTATGACCTTGGGACTTGTATTCTTGAAGCCTTACTCCAATACCATATTAGTCTCTAGATGATTATATTCAGATATAATATTTAAATATGAGCCTTAGACTTTAGTTCTAAAATCTCATATTTGAATAGAATATCTAGATGCTAACCTATAGCCAAGAATAATTATGTATACTAATAAATTAAAGTTACGTAAGGCATCTGGATAGTAAGTATAAGGATTTTATATTACTAAGCAAAATGTATGATATTAGGATTAAGTTATTGATATATTGTATGGTGTATATAGAAGGCTTGTGGAAATTAGGAAATTGCATACTCACACCCTTCCTCGATAAAAAAGAATTTATCATTTCTTTTATAAATTGAATTATAAAATTATCCTTATTTAATTCATATAATAACTACTTTAATATTTTATCCTTACATTTAAAACTATAATAAATATTTATTAATGATACATATAATTTATTAATTATAAAATCTAAATATATTTAGTCAAATATGATTATTTTATTAATTATATAATAAAATGAGCACTATATAAAAATTAAATATAATATAATAAATATAAATTATAAATATAATCATCAATATTATTATAATAAAAGAAATTTAATTTTGAATAGAAGTATGTTTATTATATATCTATTATATCATTTTATTTAATATTTATTATTTAAATTTTCAATCATAAAAATAAAAAATTATATATTTCTTATTTATTTTAAATAAATTTGATAGAATTAATTATTTAACTAATATTTAAATTATATTTCATTTTAAGTATATTAAGATAATTTAAGATATACGTATTAGGCATATTAATTTTTTTTATAAAAACTTATTATATTATTACAACCTATCTGATCATGATCAATGTAGAATGTATTTTCCAATTTCTACAAACTTATTTAATCTTACTTTAGCATCACTACACAAATGTTAAAATATAAATGGATTATTTTATATTTATTACCAAAATATTCAAAGTAATATTTATAATTTACATTTAAGTTATTATGAGTTTTCATAACTTTCCTACAAGGCCCAATATATTCTATTTACAATTAAACTCCAATTATGGCTACTTGGACACAGTCTTAAGGAGAATCCTACTCCTAAGTTGCTAGTGATTGATAAGAAGTATCTATATGCATATCTATAAAATAGTTTAAATAAAAATAATAATGAGTTATAGACTTAATAAGTAGAAAACATAACAAAATAATAACAACCATACACAATCATTTTATATTTACTAATGTATATTAACATTACAATCCTCAATCATAGCCCCACTTCTATCTTGTATCACTTATTACCTTTGTTCACTAATGATAGCATACAATAGTTAATAAAAATATACAAGATAATATACCCATTTAATATATATTCAAAAAGCAGCATAAACATTATATAATCTCAAAATAGCAATAACACACAATTATAGACATTATAAATAATATCAACAAACTCTAGTATTATGGGATTACTCTTATCCTATTTACTCAATCAGCTTGCCTATAATTCTTTCTGCCTACTCTTTATGAATGCCCAAGCTAGATATGGCGTATGATGTAATATAAGTGCTTGACATGAAATATGATGTGACAATTTTTTACATTTAGCATAAGTACTTCATCCCTCATGAGAAGGATCCTTTCGACAGATAATCATATTTCATTATTATTCACAAGCAAAAGTTTCCAAGGCCCAATTTTTTATGCTTATACAAAGAAAACCTAATTTTTGGTACCAATACAAATGAAAAAAAAAAAACAAATGATCCACCTTGTAAAATCCAAGTCCTAACTCATCCCTTCCTAACATTTTCTAGATCTAATACAATTCATAACATCAAATCACCATCGTTTCAAATCATCATCAATACTCAACACACATCATCATTTCATTCAATACATAATTCAATTAGGATTTTATCACAAATCCAATTACATCTACAATTAATAAACAATTGTTTATAGTTACACAACAAGTCACACATAATCACATGTCCCCAGTGAGGTTACTACAATAAATTATTATATGCATATTTACTAAACATTTCTGATAGTTTTCTACATGTATATAATCTATTACATTATGTATCCTTATATCCTTTTCATCATCAAGTATATAAACACACATTCATAATTATTACAAATCAATACTTTGCTTTTATTTACACCATACATAATATCAATAACTCGATTCTAATATCATGCATTTTACTTAATAAGATAAAATTCTCATACCTACCACTCAAATACCTTTCATAAGTTTAATTTACTAGTATATATATTCTTGGCTACAGGCTAGTATTTGAAAATCCTATTTGAATATGAGATTTCATCTAAAGCTTATATTTGAATACTATATTTGAGTATAGTCATCCAGAGACTACTTCACTTAAGCATACTCAAGTATGGTAGTCAAGTATGGCTTCAGGAATACAAGTCCTAAGATCATACTCAAATATTATATCTGAGTGTTGTAATTTAAAGATAAGCCTTTATTTAACTAATCGAGTATAGTACGTGGATATAGCCTTGAAGATGAGTCTTTAAGCTCATATTCTACTAAGGATGTAAAACAGGCTTGCAGCCTAATTTCGCAAGCTACCTACAATCATGGGCTAATCACAAGTAACTTATGTGTATCCCATTTAGTACAAAGGCTTATGCGAGCTACCTGCACAGTCACAAACGTTTATAGGTAAACCCGTGAGTACTTGTGAACCAAGTTTTTTTCCTTATTTTCAAGTATTTTAAAAGCTTTTAATTTAATCCATTCCAATGTTCAATGATCTAACATAATTTTTCTTTTTAGTTTACTTAACTAACTCATTATACAAAATAAAAAAATTGATTGGCTAATTATAATTTATAAAAAAATTAATGTTTTTTAATTCAATCTAATTTAACATCCCCTTGAAAATTTTGTATTATCCACTATATATAGAATTCGATCTTTAACCTTGTATATGTGTATTTAGTGGTATAATTACTTTTATTTTAAAAAAAATAAGGTGGGTACTCACAGATACCTACAGTCCTAATGCATTTTGCTCGTATAAAATGCAGGCCAAATGGTTTGCATAGGCTTGGCCCGTTTTTCCTGTTTCACCCCCATCTTGCATCCTTATATTTGAGTACTATACTCAAATATAATTCTAGAATTTTCATGTGATTTGCAAAGTTTAAGCCAAATTATATTCTATAAATCATACATACAACTTACCCTTAAAATTCATTATTCAAGCAACATCTAGCAAGGTTTTTCAGTTATAGACAATAATAACTCATTTTAATTAACAAGAATTTATCATCAAATTTATAAAAAATCATCTTATAATTAAATTAACAAATTCAACTTCTAACTCTTTCAATACGTATGCTACACAACCTCACAATATTACACAATTATATAATGCATACAAATTGGAAGTAATCTATTATTGTAGTCTATTACTTGAGCTTATAAAGTAAAGGTAATCTACTACCATAGTCTATTACCTATGTTTATATGATAAAGGTCATCTACTATCATAGTTTATTACTTATTTTACAAATTAGAAGTATTCTACTACTATAATCTATCACTTGAGTTCACAAATTAGAAGTATTTCACTAATGTAATATATTACTTAGGTTTACAAATTGGAAGTATTCCACTATTGTAGTCTATAACTTTGGTTTAAAAAGTGAAGTAATTAACGACAATAGTAAACTATTTGTATCTAGAGACAACCATTTTAAGAGATATTCTACTATAGAAGTATATTATCTAGGTTCATAAAATTAAAATAATTGATTATTATAGTCAAATACTAGGCAAAATTGTTTATGGTATTTGACTACAAGTATTGAATACTAATTGGAATTTTCTAATTTCCATTAAATCTCACTAAGCAAATTACCATTCTTTGCCCATTTAACATCACACAACATTCACATCTAAAATTTCAACCAAATAGTATTCATATACATTTATTCTAATATAATAATAGTGAAAATTCCTACTATTAACTTTACACATATTAAATCAACTAAATCCTTAATTTCATCTACTTATTAATTAAGATCATAACTAAACCAAATAGAAAATTTTAAATAAATTATGTACTCACCTCATGGTGTGTTGGAGTAAGAAGGTGTAATTAATAGTTGGTCTTCCCTTACTCAACCTGGAGTTGTTAATAAGTTTATTGAAGAAGATTGCTTGATTTCCTTATGAAATTCAAAACCCTAGAAGAAGATGAAATAGGAAGAGTGTTAATAGTTCAACAATGTGAATAAGGAAAAACTTAGGGATTTTTGCTTTTATGGAAGGCAGTTTAGTAACATGTGGGGTGGGGTGTCCAAGGGTAAAATGAAAAAATTTTATCCTATATATCCTTCATACATACCAACTTAAATCTAATTACATAATAACTATGAATTATTTTATTTACTCCTATTCATGTTATAAAATTCTATTTTTCCTTAATTTAAACCTCACCCTAGCACATCCACAACAATCCTAGCATGTATATGTAAATATTAATAAAATTAAATAGAATAAATTTTATTTTATTAGAGTTAGGACATATACTTTTTATAATACATTAAAAACTAAGAAATGATCAATTTAGAAAAAAAGTATGATAGAAAGAGAGATTAGAATGATTGTTTAGAAAATAATTAAAAATAATTTAAATCTATTGATATTTCTTATTTTTTATATTATAACTTTAAATAATATATTAGTCATTTTAATAATACTTCTTAAGAAGTTTAGTGTTGAACTAAACAAAATATAAAAAATTAATTGTTGGGAAGTATTAATTCCTCAGTGTCAATTAAATAACTTTGAGCATTTTTTAAGAAATTCACAAAAGAATTTTCTTTTTAGGAAATTCAACTTCTTATGAAAACTTATTTCTTATGAGAACCAAACGACTTTTAAGAATACATTTAGTTAAATGGAATGGAATGTAATTAAGAAAGAGAATGATTAAATAATTTATTTAATATGTACTATGGGATATGAATATCCATTCCCTAAGAAATGACCATTCCATTAAATAATAAAATCTTTATTCCATACCAAAAGTGATGAAATAGGTTATTTCATCATTTATGAATTGATCTTTTTACATACATATCTCTTTTATTTTTTATATATTTTAACATCACTCTTTATTAATATATAATAAAAATATTAAATTTTGAATATTTTTCTATTAAAATATTTAAATAATTATATTTTTAATAATAAAATTTAAAATATAATATTTTTATATTCTTTACAAAAAAATATTTAATATAAAAATTAGTAAATTATGATTTTTATACTTTTATTATAGAAAATTTTTTTTGCTAATTATAGTTTTAATGATAAATTTTAAATTGTCACAATTTTTATTATTAATTATATTATATATTTTAATAAAATTAAATTATTTAATAAGATATTTATTATTTTTGTAACAAGGTATTATTATCTTTAACAATACTTTTTCCATTCTACTACTATATTATTTCATTGAATCAAAATAAAAATAGAATAGAATACTTATTTTATTTCTTATAATACCAAATATAATTATAAAATAGTCATTCATATTTTCATTCCCATTCTTTTTTCCATTCTCATTCTATTTTATTCTATCCAACCAAACATATCGTAAAAGTTATTTGATTCACAATAATAGTAAAAAAAAGTTCTATTTTTTAAAAAATATAAAAAAATAAATTATTTAATTAATCATTATCTAACAAATTGTGAAAAATAGAACTTATCAAAAAATTTTACTTTTCATGAAATATAGGTAGTTGTTTAACCACTTCCTCCTTTAGATAAGTTCTACTTCTTATATTTTTATAGATATAAAAATAAAATTATTTTTATTATATTTAATTAATAACAATTAAAATTTATTAAATTATATTATAATAATATTAAAAATATAATAGTTATTCTATTTACACTTCTCAAGAAGTTCAAAGTTAAACTAAATTAAATATGAAAAGCTACTCTTGAAATTGTCACTTCATCGATATTAACTAGAGAACTTCAAGCACTTATTGAGAAGTTCACATAAAAAAGTTACTTTCCAAAAGGTTCATCTTTTGTAGAATTTACTTTTTGTGTAAGCTAAACGATTTAAAAAAAATTACATGGGCTGTAGAACTATTATTATTATTATTATTATTATTATTATTATTATTATTATTATTATTATGGATGATGTTGAAAGGATTAAATTTGATAAAGAAAGTGTTAGACAAGCATTTTATAGACTGTTAGGCATGAATTTAAGTTTGATACACCCATATTTAACATAAGAGATGAAGTTAGACATAAATTGTTGCAGGACTGAAGTTTTAATCTGTTACGAAATTTCGTTTTAACAATTTAATATGTGGGGCTATAGGTGAAATTTCTTTATAAAAGTTTAGCAAAATTGAGAAAAATACTGACGTTTTATAAAATTTGTAAATGGAATCAGCTTTGTCTCCTAATGGCGTATTATTAGCGTGCATTGTTGCGGCTTCACACAATAATTTATCTCCCATCAAATTAAGATTTCAAACCACTATTTGTTTCACAAAACCAGTACTTGAAAATCAAGGCCAATTGGACCTTTTTTTTTTAAGTTTAATGTTGATGCATTATTACATTATCAGTAAACAAGTAGACGGGACATTATTAAAAAAACAATATTTACAAAAAATTAATAAATAATAATATAAAATTAATTTACACTGCTAGCAATTTAAATTTCATTTTTTTTTCTTTTCCTGAACTTTTGGCCTACTACATAAATTTTGGGAAGTTAAACCAACCGACTCAGTAACAAATATAACATTTTGCTAATTATTTACTTCTTATGAACCTTATATCAATTTTTATTTGTTATATAATTAGTTCTTATATACATATGCTTGTTATTTTTTGTCAATAACTATTATATTTTTTTTATTTATTTATGAAGTCATCCGATTCAGCTATCGATTGAAATAGTCGAACCAATCAAATCATAATTTGGAAGTTTTTCTAATTTGTTGCCGCATCCAATTTTTAAATCCAACAAACCATAACACTAATTCTTGCCTCCGGAGGTTCTGTCATCTAGCCTTTTGAAACTATAAATGCAAACGGTATTGAGGGTGGATATTAGAATTTCATTTTTGAAAAATACTAGATATACTTCTATCCATTGACAACTCTCTCATCTATATACAGGTGGCAAGTCAAAGGCAGATCATCTCAGCAGTCCCATTTTTTGCCTAGTTCAGCCAGAAATCCTCAAATGCTCTGTATAATCTTCAACTTTAAGACCGCATGAAACAGATATTTGACTCAGCCACAAATTTTTTAATGCATAACAATATAGTTAGTATTTGTGTAGATAGATACATAATCTTCTAGAAAGCAGGTAAGAAGAGTAGAACTTTATTAGTGAAAGAGGGACATAGAGATGGAGAGGAAGACATCCTCCCCAAGCAAAGAACTAAATGGTGAAGGAATGGTACGCAATGATCCTTTCAAGGCTTTGCCTTCTTGCATGTGTGAGTCTGCTAGTTCCGTCACTTCTCTCATCACCACCACCCCCCAAAAAAAGAAAAATAGAAAAAATAGAAAAAAGGAAGAAGAAAGAAACAATAACGCTATTCCATCACTACATATCAGGTATCTCTATGTAGAGGCGTATTGCAAAATAGGCAAGAATAGTTTCATTACATCTCTAATAGTACCCCTCATAGGATAACCTTTTGGCCTTGAAACGTGGACATAGCATAAGCCCACCTTAACTTAAATTAAAATTTAATTGGAAACCATAACAGGGTTTAAACCCTTGACCTTTCGGTGGAAGAGGCTTTGATACCATATTCAAAAAGCTAAAGCTGTTAAAAGGCCAGAGAATGTTTTTCTTATATCTTTTAACACAATATAGTATTTGGATTACTAGGAAGCAACAAGAAGATTTGCACTAATCTAATGTTTCATCAGTAACTTAGTTTGTAAGAAATAAAATAAGCAGTTTTGGAAGAGGTTCACCTTCAGGAGATAAGAATGCCACGAAGAGAACCAGCAGTGCCACGTCTTCTCCCCTACATTAGAAGATGGAAAAAAGTGAGGTGAGGGCTTAAGGGGTATGCACAGTCCAGCCAAGCCAAAAAATGAGACTGACCTTCTCATTATTAAATAAGTCCTCTGCAATAGCTTCCATTTGCTTTCGCTTCTTCTCCTCCTTAATAGACTTATCCATCTCCTCATTCTCATAATCAGAGTCTCTGGGGAAAACAACAAAAGAAAATATACATAGCCTATTACCAGGAGAAATGGAATTAAAAGTAATTAGCCACATATTTTTTTCATAATATACAGATAGAAGACTTAATGTTGATCTTACTTGTATGGATATTTTGAGAATGGAACAAGATTGTCGAAACTGTTCCCAGAATGGGTTTGCACCTGCAGTTCCATGTCAAGGAAAACTGGATGAATTACACATTTATATATTGCAACAAAGTTGTAAAACCCACAACATATATTTAAATATAAATATTAAGTTGTTTGATGCAACGAATTCCCTGGAGTTAAGATGCAGCACAATCATCAAAACCAATTCAACAAAATGCTCATCTGCATAAGTTTCCCAAAAAGATTTAGAATTCAACTACCCAAGGTCAACTAGAACAAAAGATAAATTCTTCAAAGGTATGAGAGATGCCAAAACCACACCTTTCTAAAGCGTTTGAAATTTGGAACATTTCTGTTTGATGCAGTGTTGATGGTAGAGGGTGTGTTACTGTCTACATCCCGTACAACTAATGATTGGCTGTAAATAATATCAAGGTTTCCATTTTCAGAATCATCAACTTCATCTTTCTTCACTGTCATACTACCACTACCTTGCATGAAACTGGTAGTATGGGTATCTAAACTAGCAGAAACAACATCCAAGGATGTTCCTAATCTTGTGTGTTTTTTGCCATCCAAAGAAGCCGAAGCATAATCCAAGGAGGTTTCCACCCTTGAATGCTTTATGATGTCCAATCTGACAGAAACATCATCTAACGACCGGTCAATTCTCTCATTTTTTATCTTATCTAATCTAGAAGAAGCATCATCCAATTGCATTTCTGCATTTGCATGTTTTATGCCATCTCTATTGCCTGCATCACTTGCATGGGCTGATGTAGCTGTTTCAGCTTCAGTTTCGGAATCTTCAACTACTGTCTCATCTGTGGAGCAAGAAGATGAAACAAGCACTGCAACAATAAATATAGCTTGTTATGAAAACACAGTAAAGATCAGGCACCACCATAAAGAAAAGAGTAATTTCAAATTCCTTTCAAAGAGAAAAAAAATTAGAGAAATTGCTTTTAAAATAAAAACCTCTGCTTTCTACCTTGACTTTCAGCATAACTGTGCTATTAATTAGAGGCTTCAGGTAATATATCCCCTAAACCATGCTAATCTAAGAAATATCACCTTCTCTCAGCATTCTGTTCAATCACAACCAGAAGGAGGATGCACAAGGGACCATAAACAGATTGGTTGCTATGAGCCTATGAAATACTCATGGCAGATGCCACAGCAGAATTAGGCCTTACATGATAAGACAGCAGCCCAATATAGCATTGCCATGTGTTAGGAAAATCAGAGCTTCCTGGGCTGGGGACTGGGGCAGTTTCTTTTAAACTTGTTGAAGCTGTATCGCTGCTAACATTGTAATTATGAATCTCAAAAATTATTTCATATATAACAATAACAAAACCTCATCCTACTAAGTGAGGTCAGTCACATGGATCGCATGACGCTATTAGATTCTATCCAAAACTAGATTTTTAGAAATATTATTTACTAAGAGATCTTTTTTTATAATTTTTTCTAATATCTTTTTTGACCTCCTCCTACACTTTTTTACTTGAGCTTTATCCAAAACTAAATTTTCAAAAATGTTATTTACTAACAAAACCCTTTTTATAATTCCCCCCAATATCCATTTTTACCTCCTCCTATTCTTTTTTACAGAACTAAAGACCATGTAATCAACTCTCGTCACTAGTACCTCCGATGGCCTTCTTTGCACATATCCAAATCACCTTAATCGATTTTCTATCATCTTCTTCTCAATAAGTATCACTCAATATTTCCTCGCATGCAATCATTTCGTATCTTATCTTTTTTTGTGTGACCACACATCTATCTTAACATTATCATCTTTGCTACTCCCATTTTTTTCTCTTATTATCTCTTCAAAGCCTAACATTCACTACCATAAAGTATAACTAGTCACACAATAATCTAATAGAACTTTC
Organism: Sindora glabra; assembly: GCA_020226215.1. NCBI lineage: Eukaryota > Viridiplantae > Streptophyta > Magnoliopsida > Fabales > Fabaceae > Sindora > Sindora glabra. The sequence continues at coordinate 87,858,146 of CM035227.1, read as the reverse complement.
CTTTAAGTTTGGTAAGTATTTTGCAATTACAAATAACTCTTGATGCCTTTCACCATTTTAACCATCAACTTGTATCCTATGTGTAATATCTTTGTCAATTTCCCCATCATCTTCTAATATTGATCCCAGATACTTAAAATTATACACTTGTAATATAACATACTCCCCAATTCTTATCTACAAATTATTTCCATCTTACTTCTTATTAAATTTATAATGCATGTATTTTATCTTGCTCCTACTCAAGTAAAAACCCTTGAATTCCAATGCTTATTTCCAAAACTCAAGTTTATAGTTTCTCTTAATTCCTCAATCAGAACTCTAAATTCCACACACAGCATACATCTAGGGATAGTCTTATTTCCAAATTATTTCTTACTTCTTGTTAAATTTTCAATGCATGTACTTTGTCTTGCTCTTACTCAGGCGAAAACCCTTGGATTCCAATTCCTATTTCCAAAACTCAAGTTTATAGTTAACTTCTCTTAATTTCTAAATCAAAACTATATAATCCACAAACAACATGCATTTAGGGATAGTCTTTTGTATGTCCCTGATAAGAATATCCAAGACTAGAGTAAATAAGTAAGGATTCAAGGCTAAACCATGATGTAAACCTATCTTTATAGAAAAGTCTTTTGTCTCACTTTCAGAAGTTCTTACATTTGTAGTTACCTCATCATACATATCCTATGTAACCCAAATATATGTCACACGAACTTCTTTCTTTTTCATAACCTTCCACAATACTTCTCTTAATACTCGATCATAAACTTTTTCCAAGTCAATAAAAACCATATCTAAGTCCCTATCTTTTGCTCCGATACCTTTTCATCAACCCTCGTAGAAAATAAATAACCTCTATTGTAGACTTTCCTTACATAAATCCAAATTGACTCTCTGCAATTCTAATCTTATCTCTTAATCTATGCTCAACCACTTTTTCTCATAATTTCTTCTTATGGCTCATAAGTTTTATCCATCTATAGTTTGCACGTTCTAGATATCTTTTTTATTCTTATATATAGGCACCAAAATACTCCTTCACTCATCTGACATTTTCTTAAACCTCAAAATCTCATTAAACTCAATGAGCCGTAAAGTACCCTACTCTCCTAAACATCTCTTAATCAGGACCAACGGCTTTACCATTATCCATTCTCTTAAGAGGTTTTTTTTTTTTTACCTCTCCAACTCGAATTCTATGATAGTCAATCAAATTTTATTCGTCCTCTTGAATTTTTAATCCTTCCATATCCCTTATCAATCCTTGTTCGTCATTGGAAAGCTTGTAGAAGTCCTTCTCCCATCGTTATTTGATATCTTCATTTGTGAGCAGAACTTGTCCTTCTACATCCTTAATACACCTCACTTGATCCAAATCTCTTGATTTTCTTTCCTCATTTTTGACAAGCTTATAAATCTTTTGTTCTCCATTCTTTGTCCCGAGATCTCAATAGAACTCCTTGAAAAATTATTACATATGATTCAAAATAATCTATGGGATTACCTCTACTGACAGTCTAACACTATCAATCCTCATTATAATGAAATGATAAAAAACTAGAAGTAACCTGATGTCAAATATTGAGGCCATAATACACACAAAGCAGGCAACAAACATTTCAACTAATGTCAATTTAAAAGAGCCAGCCTTATTGCATAAACCTTCCTTTGAAACAACAATCCCAGCATTTTCGTCAACTCTGGTCCTATTACAAGCAATTTCAAGCAGGACTCAAACCTCTCAGCCACAAAAACACTATGTAATTATTAAATATTTTTGGTCCAACCGGTTAATGAGATGGCCACTTAAACGGCACCTAAGCCTCCTTTAATAATCTATTTGAGCTATTTCAGTACAGCCAACAGAGGCTATTTACATGAATGAAATGGTTTAGGGGGATAATTGCTTGAACCAATAACACAGCAACGTTTGTGAAAACAAACTTAAGTTGAAAGTGGTCTATGAGTAATTTACAAAAATATTATCATGAGTAGCCCAACAAAGAAAAGGATAGCTTTAAAGTTCTCAATGAAAAAGGACAAAAAGGCCAAACATATTACTAGAGAGAGTAAGAATACCTACCACACGGTGATATCAATTTAGAAGGATCTAGCCGTCCACTCAGAGCAGCGACTATCACATCCATCTCATTCACTCTAGACAAGGAACTTAATTTATTGAAGTGATCATAATTGCATGTTGATCCTCCTGGGATGACACAAACTACACGATCATCGTCTCCATTAGTAGTGCCCTACAGAAAATACTGAGGATTACCACACATAAGAGGTTTCTGTTTACCCTTACAGGCAGGAAACCTTAAATGATATAGAGAATTAGACAAAGGACTTATAAGAAACTCAATTCACTATCTTTAGGTATCCGCCATCCTGTCCATTTATGGGCATGCTTTTGCCAGATGTTAGATGGGCAAGATACAGAATAAAGAATGCATAGGCCTATTGGGAGAAAAGAAAAAAGGAGGGAAATGCATAATATAATCCGTACTTCCTTGTATTTCTTTCTCTCAGCTGGACCCAAATTTTTGTCAGAAAATTGGAGCAGCATGTAGTTAAAAAGATCATATCTCACTATTAAAATTTGATTTATGTAACAAAAACAGTAATTAACTGTATAACATAGTTGATGTATTTTTACAAAAAGAAAAAGGTTATCAATCAGCAAGGTTTAAATACTTGGAGAAGTATTGATCAGTCGAATTGCCAACAATTTCATTTCATTTTAGAGCATAAGAGATAATGTATTGTATAGGTAACCCAAATTTCAAGGGGAAAATAGATTGAATTAACCAAATAAAAAACATGTTTATCCATCAAATCAAGACCCCAGAGAATAAAACAACAATGAGAATAATAGGCAGTAATGACAGAGATTTACATAAGCATGATTCAACGTGCATCTTACTTTCCATGCACTAGTAGAAAAAAGGATCAGTTTATACCAATGAGAGATCAATTCTGGAGTCTATATATATCTAATAAAATTGCTTTTCTCCAAAGCTTCTGGATCAATCCCTTTTAAAGCTCAAGCAAACCATACCCAAACAATAATAATCAAAGCTATCTCAACTTATTTAAAAGTTTCAATGGAGAATATTCTTATGGCTACTATGAATTTCAGTTAAGTCCAAACTGTTTAAAAAGATTTTCTTCTATTTAAGTTTGATGGACCAAGAGACCCTATTGTACATCCACTGTTTACCCAAAAAAGTTGATGCCAATAAATAAAATAAACAGATCAAAACAATTTTTTGTTAGAGAAAAAGAAATATTATTAAAGGAAGGAGTAGAGTACAAAAAAGGACAAGAAATCTGCAATTGGAAAGAGGAAAGCTAAAGGATACCCCCAAAAAAACAAAATGAAAAAAAATGAAAGAGCCATTGAAGCCATTCAATTAAGGATCTAAGATAGGCTTCCAATTCTTTTGCAAATCTGTCAAACTCATTCCTCAAAATAAACTATGAGCTTTAAGCCAAAGCGAAGTAACAAACAAAATTTTGTCCCACACCAACACCGTTGGCTGATATTGTTGTCTAAAAATTCTAGCATTCCTTTCCAACCATAAAAACCATAAAACAACAACCTTTGCAACTTCCTATAGAGCTCTTTTTTCCTTGTTCCTCCTAAAACCACAAACAGAGAAAATGGGGAGCAACAATAACATTTAATCAATTAGCTTGAAAAGTAGAATTTCATGTCATGAAAATGCATCAAAAGTGGCCTCCATGTGTCAGAACACAAAAGCAACTACAGAATATGTAAAGTACACAACAATGCCTTAACTCTTCAGATGGGCATGGCAACGTGCAAGGGTGAAACACTGTCAAGCCAGACATTAAGGTCTTCAAGCTCGACTCAAATATCAACTACTTGGTCTTGAGTTTGAACTTGACTCAAAATCGAAGTACTGAGCTTGAAGCTCAACTTAATTGTACCTATTTATAACAAGTTAAAATATAATTATGGAAAATAGTATATATATATATATATATATATATATAATTGTAAAGGTTTATGCTATTTTAAAAACAATATATCAATCAAGCTCAAGCCAAACTCCACATGCCAAATATTTCAAAAGTCAAGCCTGACTATTGTACTAAACTAGCCCTATATATAAATATATATATTCCAACTGATTACAAATTAAGTGTTAAGTTGAATCAAGCAAACATTTATAGAGTCAATCTCAAGTAGCTCAAATTGAATGTCAACCCTAGCTACATGGATCATTTGGCAGCATTATGCTCAAACAAAGAACATATCTTCCAAGAAACCAACTATAACAACAACAAAGCCTTATCCCATTAGATGGGGTCAAGTAAAATTTGGGACCATTTTTCCATTTGTGCATGTTTTCCATACAAAGGTACCATGCTAATCTTCTTTAAATCGTTCCAATTTTATTAGATGTCCTAAATGGACCCAAGTATAAAAATTTTATTGGTTTAAATGTTTAAAACACATATAATAGTATGTACGCCACAAGTTAAAATATTACAGTTGTTTAATGGTCAACCACCAATCTGTGTCAATTAAAATGTAAAAAAAAATGTATACCTTGCACTCAATAGAACTGATATCTAGAGGTAGGAGGAGGAAATGAATTACATACTTGGCTATTTGAACAAAATTCATCAACGGAAACAACTTTTGCACCACCCACTTCCAATAAACACTTTAACTGATCCCCAAATTTATACTGCAAGCAAGAAATAAACGGATTAATGTTCAGCCTCATATAGCAGACCCTAGTTTTTCTCACAGATGAGCTATGCTCCAAAAAATATCAACATATTTTCATGTCATAGTTTCAGAAATTTACTCCTAAAAAATCAACATGTTTTCAACTATACCAGTAATTTCTATAGAAATGGAAACTTGAATGACATCAAAGCAAACTACAAAATTGGAACCATTACATCCAATTTCATACATTGAACTTGAAGCAACTATTGGAAAATACATACCAAGGTTGCAGATTCCAACAGCAAGGTATATCCTTTCAAACAATTTTCCTGAGTTTTAGGATCAGCAACTTTGATGGTTGTTCCTTCCATTGACACTGTTGGAGTGTAGCTGTTTAAGAAGAAGAAAGGAATCAAAAGTGCCCCAAAAAAAAAGGGAAAAAAACACAGATAAAGGAAGCATCATTAGTGAATTTAACTGTTGCAAGTGCCATGTAAAAGGAAAATTTTATCAGTAGTGTTCTAGTATACCACTAGATCTGACCATTGATATATCATCGTATAACTTGCAAAATTTAACTTTATAAAAAAATAAATCCAATATATGATCAGATCTAGTAGTGTACCAAAGTCTCTTCCCATGTAAAATAAAGCTAATTCAACTCAGAGCCATAGTCAAAGCAACACTCACGAATTACATCCAGGAATTTCAGTATCAATGCTCTTTTCTGCAACAAACTGTACATTGAACAGAATATCACAAACTTAGAATTCCAAAGGTGATACCTCAATCTTTTCTTTTGTTGATAAAAGGAGAATTCATGAAGAGAAGAGGCGGGAAAAAAAGAAAGGAAAAGGAGGACTAGAAGTTCTCCTGGACACAAACAAAACAAAATTAAGGAGAATTTAAAAGAGAAAAACAAATAGCTGAAATGAGCCTCCAATCCCTCAGTAGATCTTCAAGAGACTTGAAGAAACTGAGAACAAAGCCAAGGAAAAATTTTTCCCTTAAAAAGTTAAGATTATCGAGTCATCTTGTTAAAGGTACACAAACCTATCATCACATCAACCTCCTATTATAAATAATAAAAACAAACATGTATTAACTGACTAACATGTCATCAAACTGATTTTTTCTTTTTACAAAAGTTGTCAAACTAAGATTTCCAAGCATCTTCATAAAGGTGACCATTTCACAACAGACTAGCAATGCAATGTAATCGCAAACTAGGCACTAGCTAATATAAAATTGTTAATGCATTTGTACCTCAAGCCAAGTTTTGAGAATACAAGGCTTTTTGGCTACAACAGCATCAATAAGATCCTTCTTCAATGGCATGAGTTGGTCCACCAGCACATGTGTGCAATCTTGACCTAAGGTAGGAGTGATCTGAGCACCTGTAAGAGAAGTATAAGTTGGCCATTATTTGCATAATGTTAATGAAAGAGAAAAAAATGAAATTTTAATAGGTTTGGTAATTTACAAGGCAAGAACACAAAGCTGCATCAAGCAAACAAGAAAAAAAGATTAAGGTACCTTTTCTCCTGAGAAAAGGAAAGCAAGAAATGCAATTTCTGACAGGCTTCAACTACATTGATAAAATTGTTCATGATAATTTATGATTTATTATGTGTTTATAGCCCATATAGGCTTCATGGAACACAAGCTGAGTGGCCAAGGGTGTCAATAAACATGACATAAATTTAAAATAAATTATTAAAAATAACTACCAAGTCATCATTAAAGAACCAATTAGTGAACTCTACTTTGTTAACAAAAGTTTTAATCTTTTACCATTTTTTTTAAATAAAAGGAAAAAAAAAAAGAATTACCATTTGTTAACCAACTGTCATGCAATATCAAAATAGCATTCGTAAAGGACTAAAGGAAGTAAGCAAATGGCCTTTCAAACCGTATAATTGCTTATCAAACTGCAAATCCTGTTTCTGGCTTAACCTTCTGTCAACTAAACGTTTTTCTACTCTATTAACTTTAGGGCATACAAGATACAGATATACATTATAGGAAGAACCGAAGAACAGCTATAGGGTTTTACTACTCACCAATCAGTGAAATCTTGTCTTCAAGAGATTGGTCAACTTTATTCGAATAACAGATGAAGAAGATGAGTGGGATGTGGCAAAACCTGTCAAATTATATAGGGAAAAAAAAATTAAGCAAACACAATTTGAGGAAAGCTCCAGGTTTCATAAGATAGAGTTTTTTCTTAATAAAGCACAATGATAAACATTCGCACCACAATAACACAATATTAAAACTAGAAGTCACGGAACACAAGAAGCAACAAAATTCCTTGGTAGTCAGTTCAATAACATACCTATAGGTTGCACTACCAGTACCAAAAGAAACAAGGTCCCCATCTTCTAGCATTGTTTCTTTATTAGGTAGCTCATGAACCTTTTTCCTGGGCCCTACATTCTTGCTGATGAATGTTCCATACTTTGAGCAATCTTTAATCCTTACTCTCGCTGACATTGATTCATTTGGCAAAGGGTTTAATGGGTTCATTGCATCAACAATGATTTCTGCGTGGACTCGCGAAACCCCTTTGTCTTTAGTGATAATCACATCACAACCTGTAAGCAGCAAGCAACTTAAGAAGCTCTTATCATTAAAAATAAAATTAAATATAACAAGTGGGAAGGAAGCATGAATTACAGAAGTACCTTTTCGACCAATTTTATAAATTCCCGTTCTGAATATGTAGTATTTATCTTCGCCTGTCGTACAATTGTACAATGGTGTTTCAGTAACTCTGCTATCTCTTCAAAGAATTACAGCAAAGGAAGTAGAAAAAGGAAAAAAACCTGAAAGAGGGTCGACGGGTAAGAGACCCCACACCATAGTTGAACCAGTGCTCGCTGAGTGAGAATGGCTTTAGTCTTCAATTGACTCTCAGAGGGAAGACGACAAAGAAGAATATAGGGACGCTAAACACCGCCGTTTGACGACAACCAAAGGAAGCCCACGTGCTTGAAATTAAACGACTTGTCGTTTATTTGAAAATATACGACAAGTTGGTAACCTCGTTTTGCAGCGAAAATTCAACCTCTTCTTTTGCCGGAGCATACTCCAATTGTACTTTGGACTTTGGAGATCCAGTTCCTAGCTACTGTTTTTGTCTGATTCTCAGTGATATGTATGATCATACAGCAAATAGATTTTTAATTTTGGCGCCAATTCTATATCAATTCTCTTCCTTTTGTCATGCTCCACTTCGTGTCCTGTTGACGATGATCGACATCTGTTTTTCTAATATTGATCTTCTTGTGTTCGAGGAAATGACTAACTGAAACCAAGTATATACAAGAACTGATGATGTTGAAAATGCATTAGAAGGGATGGGTACCTACATTTTGAAATTTCTGAGTAAACATCCTGTTCGCGTTTCTATATCTGTTCGATCAAAAACAACCTCTGCCCAGTATGTAGCATCAAGAGCCAGAGATCCAACATTTGAGAAGCTCATGGACAAGTACAAAAACCTCCTTAAGGTCATTTCTGTTCAAGACCTTATATTAGCCAACCCGAAGAACCAGTCAGTCTCTGTTGATTTCCTCTCCAGGCTCTCCCAGAAACTCCATCTTAACCGTGGTGCCACTGTTTTTCTCCGCAAATACCCTCATATTTTCCACATTTATTATGAAGCCTCTAAGTCACAGCCCTTTTGCAGGTTAACTGAAGCTGCTCTTGAGATTACCCGTCAGGAAGCCAGGGCCATTAATTCTTCCTTGCCGGTTGTTGTTAATAGATTGATCCGAATATTGTCAATGACGGAATCCAAAATGGTGCCTCTTCGTGCCATTTTTAAAGTTTGGAGGGAACTTGGGCTTCCCGATGACTTTGAGGAGTCGGTGATATCTCAAAATTCTCATCTTTTTCAATTATGTGATGCTCATGAACCTAATACTCATTTCCTAAAACTGATTGATGTGCCTCACAACACTCATCTTATAGCTTCTGTTGAAAATTGGAGGGTTATTGAGTGCTGTAAGGAAGATTGTAATGTTGATAGGACGACATTGCAGTTTAGTTTTAGACATGGCTATCCTCCAGGGATGAGGCTGAGCAAGAATTTTAAGGCCAAGGTGAAGGAATGGCAGAGTTTGCCCTATGTGGGGCCGTATGAGATGGTGGGAGAGAAGAAGAAATCTAAGGCTGCGATGATGGCATTAGAGAAAAGGGCGGTCTCTATTGTTCATGAATTCCTGAGTTTGACAGTGGAGAAGATGGTGGAAGTAGAGAAGATCAGCCATTTTAGAAAATGGTTTGGAATTGACTTAAACATGAGGGATTTGTTCCTAGATCACCCGGGAATATTTTATTTGTCAACTAAGGGGAAACAGCATACTGTATTTCTGAGGGAAGCTTACGAGAGAGGGTGTTTAATTGAACCGAATCCCATATATGATGCAAGAAGAAGGCTTCTTGATCTTGTTCTTTTAGGACGTCGCGGACTACCTGCTGTTAATTCAAAGCTGCAAGATGCAATTAGTATCAATGAAGTTGTAGAAAACGACGAACAGCAAGGGAATGACTTGTTATCAAATTGACGGGGAAACGTCATATCTCAAGAGTTGTGGCTTGCATGTTACCCCCAGAAAATGTCAAGGCATAAACTTTTATTTCAAAAGTTTGAGAAGAATGATGCATGTACTGTATAGATCAGTATCATATATTGGAAGGCATCATAAAATTAATGGGAGGTTCATTCCTCTAGTATACTGGCCAGTTTTATTGGATTAAAACTGAGAATAAGTTAATTATTATGTGGTTTTAGCTTGCTCTGACATGCTATAAGGTGTTTATGACAATGAAAGGTTGCCAAAATATGAATCCCTAGTTTGTTGAGAACTTTTGTTGCAAGACAATGAAAGGTTGACAATGATGTTCTTTCCAAACTAATTTCACTTTTTGCATTATTTTTCCTTTTAGTATCTTGCATTTTACTTATTTGAATTCCTTCGTGATGAGAGAGGGCAGAGTTGAAGAATGGCAGAATGCCAGAATTTAACCTTTTTTAACTTTTGCATGATTCAAAAGAGGCAAAAAGGTAAATAATGGATAGATATAGACACACAATTTTTAACATGAAAAATCCTACAAACCAATGGGAAAAATCACAAGACCTTATATAATAAAATCTTTCACTATAATAAAACTTGGATTATAATCTATCTTTCTTAGTACTAATTAGAGGTTATCACAATTCGTCATCCAAGTTTGACGAAATACTTACTTAAGTTTGAAATATTGACAAACTCTTTAAGTTTTTCGCTTTTCTAGTGGCTTACTCATTTGTGAAATAATTGATTGATTGCAATCTATCATAAGACTCCTATTTATAAATCTCATGAAAAACTTCCAACTAATTTCATTAAATGTAGCATTCATTTATTTTTATCTTCCACAATATTAAATGCAAAACTAAATACAGCATTCATTCACTTGTCAAATGATTGATTGCTTATAGATTTACTCACTTGTAAATTGATTAATTGATCATAACCTATTATCATACTTTTATTTATAGGTCTCATTAAAAGCTTCCGTCTAATTTCATTAAATGCAGTACTTATTTGCTCTTATCTTTCACAGCACTTGTATATCATTAATTATTAACTTTCACATCACTAAATCTTCTTATAATTTTCTAAATGATTTTTTAAGATTAATAGAATGAACTATTTAATAAAAGCCCAAAATATAGGTACCCACTAGAAACTTAGAAGGACAGCCCAACATTTCAAGCAATTCCCAATGGTTAAGCTTGTTGAAGTTGGAGGAGAAATTTTATCTTTTATGTACAGGTTAATCGAATGTATCACTTCCATTAATATTTTGAAACAGCCATATATAAGTCTTTACAAACATAATTTATTGCTATTGATACGATGATTCTTATAGGACATGGTATGATTTTCAGTGGAAGGCAATGGAAATGCGAGTTGCCTGGAGAAACTCACACAAACAGGATGTGAAAGCTCAATAAAATAGCAAATCCAAAAACCAACTTGATTCTTGGAAATAGTTGGAAGGAACCTCAGTTTATGAAAGATGTTTGCGTAGTAACGTTACTAGAGGGCAAAAGCATCGGAAGATGTTAGCACAGCCATGGAAGATGCATTTGGTTCTTTATATTGCGAGGCGCGGAGAACTAATTGGAAAACTCTTCTCGCGGTGCAAGCACACGAGTGTCTTTCTACTGTTTTGCACTCATATGCTTCAACTCTTCAGCGGTGTCAGAACTTTCCTAGACACAAGAATGGTTAGCCTTCCGAAGGAATTTGGAAATTTTATAACTTTTTATATAATATTTAAAGTTGCAACTTTATATATTAAATATGATAATTTCTTCACAAACAACCTTCTACAGTTTTGGTGTTTAATAAGTGCGTAAAGAATTTAAATTTGATTTATTATGTTAAATTTAAAATGTTTTACATTATTAATGAATGAGATGAAGATACTCATTAAAAATAATAATAATTAAAAAAATTTAATAACTATTCAAAAAAATTTATTAATGTGATAATATATATAGATAATAATATAAAATTAATTTGTATTAATAATAAATCAAATTTGAAATCTTGTGTAAAAATTACAATTACATAGATGGTTGTCTAATTTTATTTTATTTTTCACAAAAGTTTCAATTTATAATGAAAGAATTATAAAAGGTATTTATTTTTTTACAAAAGTGATAATAGCAAATACGTGTAGAAAATTTTTCAAGTATTTACCATGCTTAATTCCCCCTCCCAACAAAAAAGTGAAACTTCTCAGTTATGGTCCGCAAAAGTTGTCAAAAGCAACTTTTTTTGAAATTTCCCTTAAGTTGTTTTTTATTTTTCATTGATTATGCGGAAGTACCACTAACCTTGCGTTTGATTTGCAGAGCTTTATTGGAAAAGTTCACATTTTCAGAAATACAATTTTTAAGTATATTATTTCTTGAAATATAATATTTTATATTTGGTTCAATATATATTTTTAGAAATACCTTTTCAGATTTTCAAGTATATTATATTTCTATATTTAGTTCACATTTTATATTCTTAGACATCTTATTATTTTTTTTCAAAAAATACTCTTATTAATTTTTTATTATAAATTATAATAAATTATAGATTTAATTAAAAATATGTGAATAAAGATTTTTGAAGATTTAATAAATTAATAATTTGAATTCTATTTGATAAAAGTAATAAATAATTTAACCTATAAAATATTAAAATTTTTAAGAATTTAAATTTTTTATATCATTAATTTTATAAGCAAATTAAAAGTAAGTCATCTCTGATATTAAGATATTAGTTTCGCATGACTTACGCATTTAAATCTTTATATTTTTTTTACTTTGTAAAGCATTAAAATTATAAAAATATCATAAGTTTTAATTGTAATTTTTATGTAAATGAGACAATTTAAAAAACATATTACATGTGAATATGCAATATTAATTAATGTAATTATACAAATTAAAAATTAATATATTAAAGTTACTTTATGATTTTCTTAATATGTCATGAGATTGTATACAAATTAATAGGATTGGAATTTAGAAATTACATATTTATTTTTTTACTTATTTAGTGTAATTATTCTTGTTATTACGAAAAATATAAGTTAAAAGTAAAAAATAAAAATAAAAATTTTTCAAACTAAATTAGAGTTGGAATTTAAAAGTTATTTTTTTACTTATTTAGTATAATTGTATTTGTTATCATAAAAAATTGAAAATGAGAAATATAAGTTAAAAGTAAAAAAATGAAAATAAAAAATTTTTAGAATAAATTAGGATATAGAATAAATGGAGGTAAAATTATCTTTTTATTTTAATATCAATATTTCTATGAGATGAGAATTTAAGATACTCATCTCTTTTCATAAGAATATTTAAGGAAAAAATTGGGTTGTAAATATTTTTAAGAATATTACATTTCCATGTAAATTCTTTAAAATTTTAAACCAAATATAAAAATATAATATTCTCATGAAATATTTTCAAAAATATAAAAAATATTCTATAAATGAAACACCCTGAATAGCTTTCCCAACTTTTCATTTAAAAGTAAAATTTTGAGTAGGTCAAACTTCTTAAGTACACTACTCTAAGGTAAAGACTATGATGCATTGATGTAAATAGTTATTGTTTAATAACTTTATTTCTCATCAATCTAATTTTTAATATGATAAATATGAACAATGGAATTTAATTTACTACATATCACATAGTAAATTTATTTTCATAAAATTTCAACTTTTTATATACCGTAAAAAAAACTTGGTTATAAAAGTTTAGCATTTTCTAAATATATACTTTTATGAATTTTACGACACATAAAAGAGTTAAAATTTTATGAAAATTTAATGTGTTAAAGGTTATAAAAATTATATTTTTATGCACAATTTTATAACTTTTTTGTAAAAAATTTTAAATGTGTCTAAATTCTGCATGTGATAAATAAATAGATATAATTCTATTATTAAAAAATTAAAAAATAAATGGTATGAAAATTTATAACATTCAATAAGTTATTACAAATTTTCAGATAAAAAACTGTAAGTTTTAATTTAAAATAAATTGTCAAAGGATATAAATTTTTTGGATCCCTTACATATCATTTGGTTGCAAGGAAAATAAAGAAGGAAAAAATTTGATAAGAGAAAATGGGATAAAAATCATGACTTTCTCATGTTTGGATAACACAAGAAAATAGGACAAAAATTATTGGTGGCACCCATGGAAAGTTTAATCTCTCCTGTCATGAAGAGAAGATAGGGAGAAATGAGAATTCAAGTTGCACACAAAGTATATATCTCTTCCATTGTACCCTTTACATTTACATTAAAAATCATTGGTTTTGCCATTTTTTTCTCTGTTGTGTTCATGAATACAATTTATAAACATCACAAAGTTGACAGCTTTATCAATTAAGAAAGAAATAATAATTATTATTTTTCATTATAATAAATATCACATATTATATTAAATTTATTAATTTAATAATATTTATTGTAATATTTGTAATTATTTTATTAAAAATTTCATGAATATGCTTAGGATGTCATAGAATTGATAAATTATGGCTTTGTGAACCAAATAAAATAATAATAATTACTATTTATTTTTATAATGAAAGACACTTATTCTATTAAATTTATTAATTTAAATAATAACTATTACTTATATTCTGATTAACAGCCTAAATGTATTCTATTAATTTTGCAATTCTATTAAATTTGTGTGATTTATTTTATTGATTTAATTGCACCTAATAATTATTCTTAATAATATTTATAACATGGTAGTTAGTAGCATTATGACATTTACCAAATTTGTTTACCTGATATTTTCTTTGATAAAAAAATGTTGACCATTATTTATAGCTCTAAAGTAATGGATTAACTTACATTGTATAAGTCATTGAATTGATTTTGTAGGTTAAAATTGGTGAAAATTTTAAAATTATTAAGTTTAATATTGTGGCATTATTGTCATTTCAAATTTTCTTCATTTTTTATTCAACTAAATGAAGAAAATAATTTTTTTATTTTCTTTCTTTTCAAATTTCTCTTTAATCAGATATAGGAGAAAAAATATTTTTCTTTATTTTTCTTTCATCATTTTTTCTCTCCATTTTATACTTTGCATTTAAAGCCATAATTGAAACTATTTTTTCTCTAATGCCCAGTACAAATTCTTCCATTCTCATCTCAACAATTGACTATTGCCTCCCAATATATTCAAATTGTAATTATTATTAGGGATGTTAAATGGATCTCCAACTCACGGCCTAATGAATTGTGGATTGAATTTGTCAAAAATAAACTGGCAAAAATACGAGCTAAAAAGGACTTGACTCATGTGGACCAAATCCATGTGAGTCATAGGGTAACTTGTAAGTCAAACTCATTTATAAGGCAAAGTCCACAGTCTTTGAGAGTTTTATGTGCACTGGACCAACTAAAATAGGCCCGCATTTTAATGCAGGCCTTAATAGACTAGGCTTAAATAGGCTTGACCCGCACAGCGCCAACTTGCAAGCTATGCATGCTAGCTCATTAAACACTTTTAACTACTATTAACCTTTTCCCATTGCACAAATCTTTGTCACATGCAAAAGATTAATGTCATCATGTCGTACATATCAATTAGCATTTATTGTTTAGGATTGGCTTTGTTTGATTGATGAGAAAGAAAATAGGAAAGGAAAAAAATTTAAATTTATATTTTTTTATTTGGATGAGAAAAAGAATGGGAAAATTTTAAAGATAAAATGTATTATTATAATTCTCTAGTCATTTCAAATTTTAAAATTTTTTTCTCCTTCACTTTCTCCTTAATTTAAATTTAAAAAAAAATCGTTCTCATTTTCTCTTTAACCAAACAAGGGATTAGTTCTATTTGCCATCTTACAAAATCTAAAATATTTAAGAATAATATTATGGAAAACTCTACCATTTAAGAAATTATGTATTTTTATTATTAAATTATTTTTAAATTTTAAAGTAAATGAATTAAAATTAAAATTATAAATTTTAATATATTAAAAGAAATTTAATAATAAAAATATTTAATTTTTTTAAAAATAGAACTCTCCTTAACACTATCCAACATTTATACCTACACTTTCATGATGGAAATAAAAAGGATGTCTTAAAATGTCCAATTTTCTTAAGATTAAACTTAACCTTATCTCTCCTTTTGATCTGCCTACTTGAACCATGCTTAACGGAATCAATCTTTTAAGTGTCATTCTCACAACCTTCATCAATCTTTCCTTCCATGACCACTTTAGCTTTTAATGCAGGTTCAAAACTTTGCTTGCTGTTTTTCCTCTCCTCTTGGCTAGTTAACTCTGTTTCACAACAAATATCACAAAATCACACTTTCAAACAAATCAAGGTGTAAATGATGAGTAAAATGTCAATCTAACCTATTTTTATGGATTTATTCTCACTCAAGTTTGCTCAAAGCCACTTATGAATCTCAGAATTAACCTTGAATTATATATCTAATTTAGTGTAACTTTATGAACAAAAAAGAGTAAAATTATTACCTTTATTTAAAAAGTAGTAAAAAAATTATAACATACAAACTTAGAATTTTCTTCTATTTTTATATTCTATTCATCATTTTCACTATGTAACTTTTTATAAAAGAAAATTAAATTTTATTGTAAACCTCGCACTCTCTTAAAAAAATGATATTCTCACATCCATAAGAGAAGAATTATTCTTAAAATATATCATACAAATTACTAAAATACTCATACATAACAATAGAAAAATATACAGATGGTGTTTGGTAAATGGGTTTTAGATTAGATTTTGGCTGGTGACAGCTAAATAAACTATTTAGTAACCAGTTTTTTGAAATAGTTAGTGACTGTAAATCAGTCGAATTTCAAAACACTATAGCATGCAGTGTTTTCAAATAACTATTGTGTATAAAATTTTCAAATGGTCGAAATATCCTTAATAATCTTTCATATTTTCCAATTTGTCCTCATTGAGAAAATCATGAGCTCGCCCTGCTCTTCCTGTCTTCTTTTATTTTCATTCATTTCTAGGGTTCGCAAACATCTCTAGAGCAACTGTCGCAGCCATCAAATTGAAAGAGAAGCTGAACCTAAGCTGAACCGGTGAAGCCGATTTTACATTCTTCCTTTAATTTTAATTTTGCTTTTTGCACCTAGTATGACTTTCGGTAATAAGAGAAATTCCAGATATTTTATGTATCGTTCTATGTTTAGGCAAGTTTATTAGTTTAACAAGTATGTGAATCTCTGATTAGAAAAACAAGATAGATGGTTTGATTTTTTTGTTCCAGTTCTTTATATATTTTGGCATGAAGCAACCTTTTGTAAAATCCTTATAAATTAAGGAATTAGATATATCAGGAGAAGATTTTTTATTTCCTTAACCCTATTATTGGACTACTTCAGCTACTATTTTGAAATGCAGATAATTAATTGTAAAATTAGTTTTCATAGTTGGTATGAATGGACAGTAAATAAAATTCTAGGGTGCTGTGTAAAGAACTGTGCATGGGCCAAGGATATTGGGTTAACATGATCTTTAGTTATATGATTGTGAATCTCTCATTAGATAAACAAGATAATTAGTTTAACTTTTGTGTTTTGATTGATTGCCTCTACCTTTTCTGTTTATAGATTGAAGTGTTTAGTTATTTGATATTTCTATTGATAATTTTTATTTTGTTGGTCTCTGGACTCTGAAGCATAGATATGTTATGTTACTTTCTTACAGTGGGCCTGATTAGAGATGTGACTTTGGTTATTTTGAGTAATGTACTACTTGTGGTAAAAGTTACTGCTTTGAGAAATTCATTAGCTTAAGGTTAGTAATTTGAAAAGTTCAGTTGGTTTAATTTTCAATTAATAGTTCCTATTTCATTGGTATTTGGTAGAAGTATATATCTTCTATTGGATTATAAAGTGACTTTTTTTTTTCATATGCTCTACACATCATGAAATCTTGATCTCTTTGCATTTGGAGGACACTTAACTTAGTTCTTTGCTTTTTAGATCTCCTAGTTCATTCAAAATAATGAAATTTGTTGTCCTTGTTTATGAATGGATAATGAAGTGCTTATAGTTCTTATATTTGTAATTCTTAGAGTCTAAACTCATTCTTAGAATCTTTTTTTAAATGGAACCTAACTTCAACTATTAGATACTTACTTTGCTAAAAGTGAATTGTCTTTAGTGATTCTTCATATATATGCCAAATTCGATGCATTTCTATTTATAATCCAGCAAAATTATATTGAAATGCTAATTTACAAAACTTCATAGTTTTCTTTTGTATATTTAATACTATTTATGGGTTTATTCTGCCAGTAAATTGAACTCTAACTTGATCTCTAAGGTGAGAATCTAATCTAGAATTTTTTGCATAGAATTGAATTTTTATGCAGATGATGGTAGCTTATGAACCAAAGTCTGAACTTATTCTTAGAATTTTTTTTAAATTGAACCTAACTTTAAATATTAGATAATTACTTTTAAGAGAATGAATTGTCATAACTCATCACATGTTTACTTTAGATGTAATAACATATGAAATTTAAGTCCCTAATTTGATTAATAAAAGCTTATAATGTTGGTTGCTTTGCATCTTAGGTGTTATCTTCCATAATTTTGGGTTTCTACTGTGTAATGATTTGTTTTAAGTCAAAGTTCCATGTAATACCTATTTGCTAAAGTGGTTTACAAAGATATGGCCTATAATTGATGCTTTACAAGGTCATGCTTATTTATACAAGGGGTCTATCTAATAACTAAACATTTGTCATCCAAATATCAAAGGCAGCATAAATTATGAACTTTCACAGTCTCTGTACCATACTCTAGGATGACTTTTACATTTATGTTCCTTTGACCTTTACTTGATTTGTTTGTAATGTATCACAATGACTAGTTTCAATATGCAATGTGTCCTTGAAGATAAAACTATTTAATCTATAAGCTTTATAGGTTAGGATGAAATTTTATTTGTCTAGTCAAGTTAAAAATTAACTTTTTCATAGTCCTTTACATTTTAATCTTTTGTTAGTGCTTGGATGGCTTCGACCTAATAAGGGATTGAAGGAGAAAGTCAAGGAATGAAAGATATAGGAAGAGTTAGTTAGTCAAAAGAAGTATTATGCATCTTTGTTGATATTTATAATTAATTAATGGAAAGAAGTAAGGGAAAAAGTGGTGCGACCATCTCTCAAAGATTACCATGGAAAAAAGTGGAGATGGAGTTCCAAAAAAAGACCAAATTGTCATGGAAAAAAGTTAAACTCAAAAATAAGTATGACTAGATGAGATCTAGATGGAGTTTATAGAAGCAATTGAAAGGAAGAGAGACTGGATTAGGATATGATCATGACAAAGGAACAATTAGTGCTTCTGAAGAATAGTAGAATTTAAAATTTCTGGTTAGATTTTTTAGTAGTTTTTCTTACTTTAATGCTAAAAAGTTTAGATAAATAAGCTGACTTTAATTTCTTATATCTTGTTTTATAGGAAAATAGCAAGTTTGAGATATTTCGAGATAAAGAAATTGATCTTGATCTTGAGTACAACTTGGATCAATTGTTTAGATGTTCATCAGTAGGAGGAGGGTTTAAGTACGCCCCTATAAGTGATTGACCATGGGAGCAGGAAAAAGATAATGCATATGTTCCTTCCCCAATTCATATTGATGATGATCATAGTGCATCATTGGGCTATGAATATGATATGGATGAGACAAGTGATCGTAATGATTGTAATGTAGAAAGTGCATGGGAAGAAATATGAAAAAATTCAACCCTATCCCAAGAGCTACACAAAATGAAGGGTTTGAAAGTAGAAGAAGAAACGAAAGGGCTTTGGAGAGTGATGGTTCAAAAAATAACAAAAGTGCGAAGACGACCTCCACTAGAAGAAGAAGAGCTACAACAGTAATGTGTGAGAAGTTTGAGGCTTTGTTCGAAACCATTAAGGAGAGAAACACTACTATAGTGAACTTTTTGAATCTTATTGAAATACCTAAGCAAAGTGTGGAGAATGCTTCAAAGCATAGTTTTACAGATGTTTTGGCAAAAATTTATGCTTCACCTGGATTAGAGCCTGGTACCCCTGAATTTAGTTTCCCTTACACATTAATCGAGGATCCTCAAAAAAAGATAATTCTGTTTGGTTTGCCAAGTGATGTAGCAATTGTTGAATGGAAAAAATTTATGCACAAGGAGCGGAAAGGGCAATAAGATTGTGTCCTAGTCACCTCTATTTTATACACTTGAACTACTAAAGTTATTGTTCTAAATACGTATGGATACTTTGAATTTCTATTTTAATTGAAGTTACAGTCTTTCTAGTTCTTGTTGTTTGAACTTTGTAGTTGTTTAGATTTTTATGAATAAACTTTTTTACTATAAATAACAGCAAATCATGGATAGAATTATATTGGTGTTTATGGATTAATTGCCTTGGCTGGCCTATTATATATTAATGTAAACAACAGGAACATGTAATACTTATTAAAAATAAAAGAAGCAGAAAAAGAAGTCAATGACAACATGTGTTAAGACTGCTAACATACAATCAAACCAGAAATAATATAGTCTATTGTGTTATCATCAAGTTTAGGCAGTTTTCTACTATCCACTATCAACATTCAAATACGTATAATTGCATTGAATTTAGGAATGTGTCAATTGCTATGTAGTACAAAAACTCTCTATATGGAATGTATCATACAATGTGATGCTAAAATATTACTATTTTTGTTTCAAATTAAGAATACAAATATTATAGGTGTTTTATTAATAAAGTATCCAAAATATATTGTATGTAAAGAAATATAATACAGGCTGTCAACAATATACACCATTTTTTACAATGTAACTAGCAAATTTAACCTTTTCCCACATCCAAAAATAACTACTAGAACAAGGGACTTGCAAGTAATAATCAAAACTCCACCTCTTTGCTAGATCTCTTCATCTACTCATTAGAACCATGCGACAAACTTGCACTACCATTATATTCCATCCATCTTCAATCGATATGTCTCCAACATGTAGCAATGCATGATTGAATAGACGATACAATGCCATTTGATCATATTAGTGCCCCATTCTTAATTATGTGTTTTTCTTTCTTCCTAATTTTCTACACTACACATGATATATCAGCTTTGTTTTCCATTTTATGGTTGGGGGTGGTGGCTTGGTAGGTGCTAGTTTTATACAGTCCTCTTATCTTATGGTTTGCTTATATAAATGTTAATAGTGAATCTTTTAAAGTGACTTTGCATGCATTTTATATAGTCTTATATTTGATGACTTTTGCTTCCTTTCTTGAATATGAAATTGTGATGCTATCTAACTACTTTCTTCCCCACCTCTGTTTGAAAATCCCTTGCTCTATTTGATGACTTATTAATTTGCATCAAGGCAAATAGGCACAATCTGAAGAAAACGATAAGATCTGAAACTGCCAGTGCACGTCTTACAACATTAACCTCCTGTAGTTTAGCATTAAGCTCATCTTTCTCTAAATCAGTGATAAACTCTTGGCATTTGTCAGAAAGCTGAAATCAACACCCAATAAAATTATCTTCAGGAATCATCAATTATTAGGCTTCTATGCAAGAGCTTGCTATTATATATTAACAATAACAAGAGATGAAAAAGAATCCCTACCTTGTTAAATCATCACGTGTCATATTTATTTCTAATTACTGTCATATTTTATTGCTCATTGAATCATTACATGTTCTGATGCATAGCCTTTAGTTCACTATTAAAGATAATTTACTTTTACTAACTTTTTGTTGCCTTTAAATTATATTTATTGGTTAGAAGATTAGAGACACCAAGCTATACTATCAGCCATCATATTCATTATCTCCATCAGGTTGTTATTTATAGGTATGGGATCCACCTATTTTTCTAACACTAGTAAATTATTCTCTATTTGCCTCCATTCTTATATGCAATAGCAAAAGGCATGGACATATCATTGTCATATACAATGTTTTGTTAGCTTTGAGGAAATATGTAAACTAAATAATGACACATGCTTCTTGAATAGAAAGAAATAACACTCTTGTGGGTTAATGATGTTGTGTTATTAGTGATTCCCTTTAGCTTGTGATCATGACTTTTGTGGTCCATAACTAATAATTTGGGCCTTATAAGTAGCGAAGTTTTCATAACATGATTGGACTCATTTGTTTGAAAATAATATTTTATTGGTTAATTTGCAGAAATGGATAATCATAGCATGCAAATCATGCAACTTCTACAAAATAGAGAACTTCTTTATCAAGTTCTTGAAAATGACAATGACTTTTGGGATTTAGTAGTATATACAGCAGGTTACCTATGTGCTCGTTATTTAAACCATCTCCATAAAGAGTCATGCTATACTTTTTATTTAATAGAAGAAATATGGATAAATGAGTTATTAACTGGCTATGAAAAATGATGCTTTAATACTTTTAGAATGAATTAAGATACATTTCGCCAATTATGCATGGATTTGGAAAACATATATGGTTTGAGTCCTTCGAATAGAATATCAATTTTGGAAAAAGTAGGTTTATTTGTATATATCCTCACTAAAGGTACCTCAAATCGAAATGCACAGGAACGATTTTAACATTTTAATGAAACTTTGAGTAGAGTTCTCAAAGAAGTTTTAGATGTCATGGATGGCCTTTTAAGAGATATAATCAAGCCAAAAGATCCTACATTCTCAAAAATTCAACCACAAATTGCCAATGGTGTTAGATACATGCCACACTTTAAGGTAGCCAGATATATCTTTATCTTTCTTTACTTTTTCATAAGAATACATGTTTGATATCTCATAGATATAATTTTATATTAGGATTGCATTGGAGCTATTGATAAAACACACATAGCAGTAATTGCTCTGGAGGAGGATTAACTAAGATATAGAGGAAGAAAAGGCATAACGACCACAAATGTGCTGGCAGCATGTGATTTTAATTTACTATTCCTCTATATCTTAACTGGATGGGAAGGATCAGCACATGATGCATATATTTCCTTGATACAATTAGTAATTCAAGTTTACATTTTTCAAACCCACCATCAGGTAAATTTTCAAGTTTTTAATGATTTAATTCTTGTTTGACTTATAGATTTAAGAAGCATTTCTTTCTAATTATATGGCTTTTATGTATACTTAGGAAAATATTACTTAGTAAACAAAGGCTATCTAGATAGAAAAGGATATTTGACATCGTACCAAAAGACAAGGTATCATCAATTAGAATTTCATGGTGCAAGTCCAAAAGGATCCTAAAATGTTCTTAATTGAGCTCATTCATCCGTAAGAAGTTGTATTGAAAAAGCTTTTGGTGTTCTGAAGGCTAGATTGAGGATATTACAAAGAATGCCAAAATATTCAATAATGGATCAAAATAGAATTATTTGTACAGCTTTTACATTATATAATTATATTAGAAGAAATAAAAGTTGTGACCTAACTTTTAGGATTATAGATCAAGATCTTGATTTTATACCTCCTAAGATATTTCCAAATGATATAGCTAATTCTTTACAAAATGATGTTGGAGAAATGAAAATTGGAGAGATAACAACTATTTGAGATACAATAGTTTCTAATTTAATGGCAGATAGACCAATTAGACGATAATTTTAGGGTGTTATAAGCTTTTGCACTACATAGTATTATCAACTTTTAATTTAGATTGAATTTATTGTTAAAACTTTATTTTAATTAGTACTTTCTAATGTTGTAATATATTTTATGATTAATAAATTATTTTTCATTTGATTCATATTCATGGGAAATATTAATTTATTAATCTTCCTATTTTTCCACTATCAACGTATAAAAAATTATACTACTTATTGTTATACAAAAATTAAATAATTATAGATATTAATTTTTTATTTCAAATAGTACTTTCTAATTAGTATATATTCATGGAGAATATTTACTTTAATTAATATTTTCTAATATTCTAATATACTTCATGACTAATAAATTATTTTTCAAGGTAATCAAATTCATGGAAAATATTAACTTATCAATCTTTTCATTTCTTCCACTATTAGCATTTGTAAATTTATAATATTTATTTTTACACAAAATTAAAAAATTATAGTTATCAATTTTTAATGGTTAATTTACTTACTATAAATATTATATTAATTTAATTTTGAAGAAATATTTTTATATAATAAATTATAACAATAAATTATTTACAAAAAAATTTAATCAACTAAATAACATATAAGATTTAAAATATTAAAATAAAATAATAATCAAATAATTTATAAAATATACTCATACCCCTATATGTCATTTTACACACAAACAGTTAATCTTAAACAGCTGATTTTACTAAATACTTATATTCAAATAGTTAATGCAATCAGCTGATCAAATCAATTAATTCAATCAGTTAATAATTAATTGAATCAACTATCATGTAATTGTCAAATAAGGCCACAAGCACCAAAGGTCAAACTAATATATTTTTCTTAATTATTTGAATTCTACATTGAAAACCAGAAGAAAATAAGGAAAACATTTATGTAACCTTTTCAAATGTACATAAAAATCACTTCTCAACTCCACATCTAGTTTAGTAGGACTTTTAAAATGGAAAATAGGTGGCCCTAGTAAAATAATATTGTCTTGTAAAATAGTATGGTTGTTAGAATATATAATTAGGTTTAAGTAATGCTCTAAGTATAATTGAGTTTAAATGAACTCTTCAAAATTAAAAAAAATAGTAAATTATATTAATTATTTTTAAAAAAATTATCTTATATTATCATTTAACACCAATTATTTAATATAAATCAATGCATTAAAAGTTAAGATATGAAAAAACATTAATTGTTAATGGTGGTTTACAAAGTAATATTTTATAAATAACCATATCAATTATTAAACTAAAAATATTGTAGTATATTTTTCACACTAATTATTATTGTTTTTAATGACAATTATAAAATTTAAGTCTTAGGTCAATAATTCAACAATATTTAGGAACAAGAGACGTTGGTTTTCATGTAAAAAAGTTAACATAATTACATGTATTCCAAATCAATTTAAGAACTAACATTAAATGTGCTCAATATATAACAATGTTTGTATACACACCATCGGATAATAACTAACATCGAATGAGTTAATCAGCTAACATTAAATTACAATTCTATAGTAATATCAAGAGGTGGCAAGTTAGTAGTGAAAAAGTTGGATAATATGATAGAGATCCCATATTTAAACCTTCTCATCATCAATGCACCAAAAAGAATAGAGAAAGATGATAAATAATTAATGTCTTACCTTCTTCTTCTTTTTTTGTTTTAAAAAATAGTAAGAGTGTATAATTTACTTAATATATACATGTAAAATTTAACATTTGAATTTCAAACATAACAAGGATTAAAACTCACAAAGTAATATTGAGTACTTTCTCCTTATTTGAATATTTGAAAAGTCCTACAAACCCACTAATTAAAGGAATGCCCTAAAATAGAGGAAAATCAAATGGTAAAATGTAAAGCCTAACAACTTTTTTTTATAAGGAAAATGTTTGAAAGAATTCTTTTAGAAGTGTACTATTCACCTTCCTTTAATAAACATTTGTAAACTTTAAAGTCTATAACAAGGAATAAACAAGGAGGGAATTCAAAGGAGTAAGAGTATTATTATCCTATTTTGCCTTTATTTGGATGTAATGAGAAAAAAATATGAAAAAATTAGGTAAAAAAGAGATAAAAAGAAATTATATAGAAAATAACTTTTTTATTATTTGGATGTATAGAAAATATGTATAATAAAATAATAAAAATATTAATTTTTATTTAATTAGATTGAAAAGTAAAAAATATTAAATAATAAAATTGCTTATATCACACATTAATAAATTTGTTTAATAAACTCCATAAAAAAGTAGTCTTGAAATCACAAAAAATTTGACCTTACTTTTTACACTCTGCCCCTTAATTATATATTGTATCTTAAGTTTTATCTATCATTTTAGAATTTAATGTATGTTAAATAACTTTTTTAATTTTATTTTTTATTAATAAATATTTTATTATTTTATACTCTTAATCCACTTACATTTATTCTATCATATTTTTTCTTTATTTTTAATTATCTTGAACTTTTTACATAAAAGGTAATCTTAAAAAGTTTATTAAAAATAAATAAATTAAACTACTTTCTTAATATATATATAGGCCCTATTTGGTAATTAATTAATTATATTAGTAATTAGCTATTAATTGATAAATAATTGTACTAATTGAATTAACCAACTAATACCATTAAGTGTTCATGTAAAGATATTTAGTAAAATTAACTGTTTATTATTAGTTATTTATATGTAAAATGACATATAAATATATATTTGTATATTTTATGATTTATTTGAGTATTTTTTTACTTTAATAATATTTTTTATTATATTAAATATTTTTAAAAAATTATGTCATTATAATTTATTTGACTTTTTTTGTTTTTCTTTAAAAATGAACGATTATAATTTTCTAGTGAAGAAATACTTATAATATTTTGGCAAATGTAGTAACTATTAAAGTTTGTTTTGTAACTATTTTTAATATCAAATTTAAAATCCATATGTTTATTATTAAAAATATTGATGAATTACATATTTTATATATAAAAATATATCTTTCATAAGTAATATCATCCCATTGTTTCTTTCTTTTCTTAATATATATTGTTCTTTAATTCAAGAAATATTATTTGATAAAAGATTAATAATTTTCTCAATATATTTTCTATCATTTACTATAAAATAAAACATATATTCTTTTCTTTTTTTATACAATTTGATTCAAAAGGTATGATTATATTTATGTAATTTTTTATTATTATGTAAATATTTTAATATAATTTATTATACTCATTTAGTTTTTATTAAAAATAATTAATTAAAATTTATAATATGTATTAGATTTTTTAAGAAATAAATAAATGTAATTTAGTATTTTTTTATTAATGATGAAAACGTAAAAGAAATTTATAATTTGGGTAAAAATATTTTTTCTATATTGATTGTAAATCAGTTGTTTTAAAAAATTACTATTTTTAATTTTTTTCAAAATGGCTATTTGAGGCCTAATAAGTTAAATAAAATAACTATTTATCAAACACTCAAATCAATTAATTAATTTGGTTAAACAACTAAAGGTACTCAAATTACTTAAAAGATGATTATAAAGTTATTTACTAAACACCCTCATAAAATCAATTAACTACTATAAATAATAAAAAATAAGATGAGTATTTGATGAGAAAAAGTTTTTATTGATTCCTATCACACATTACTAACTTTCTTTTATTTTTCATAACATTTAAATATTAAAAAAATTATTTTTAACTTTTTGGGCATATTTTCTCAACACTTTTTTTCATAGGCTAAACATAAAATCAGAAAAAAATTATGCACTAAAGGATTGAAATTATAAGTGCTATCAACCTTTTCACTTTGCATGGATCATACTTGATTGTAAATGTTAGAAATTTTAATATGGGTCTTTCATTAATTTATAAATGATAATTAATGTTAAATTTTGTCATATGAGTTTTAAATAAAAATGACAAATGGAATTGGACTTTATATGGTATTATGACCCAAATGTGAGTTAGTTGGATATAGATGTTATGATGGATTAGATCATGATCCATAATCCAACTCAATGTATTTAATAAGGCCCTCTAACTTTAGTAACCTAACCCCAATCTGTGTTATCCTATTGATACCCTAATAATTTTGTTCAACTCCTAGAAAGAGATAGTAGGTGGTTATAATAAAGGCAAAATTGATCTTGCAACATTATTGATCAAATAGTTTTGTAGAAACCTGGAGAATTAGAGAATTTAAAATTAAACAAAATCTCAAATTCTAAGTATTTAATTACATAATTCCTTATGATAATATTTTTGAGTTTTTTATTTTAATCCATGGTTGTATGACTACATGTTTGTATGGCTGCATGGTTGTATGACTTCATGTTTCTGTAATGTATATAATATTGATTATATCATATTGGTTAGGATGCCATAACTAATTTTGGAGAAAATAATTTTTTCCTAGTAGATCTCTTAGAACCATGTTTGAATTGGTGATTAAAGTGTAAGAGTTTTTTTAACTAACTTTTCTAGAATAATAGAGTTAAATGAATGAATTAACACCCTAGGCACTGGCAGCTTTATGCTTCACCTTGAGATTCTTTACTAATGGTATAATACTATTTTTTTTAAAAAGATTATGTTACTAGTCCAAAATGGTAAAAGGGTCAATTTGTTTTCTCCTTGCATGTGCATACATGTGATGCTTAAAGGTGAGTTTTGTAAAAACTCAATTTTTCTTGGAAGCGTAAAAGAATTTGTTTGTAGCATTTGCAAACTAGCATTGCATTTGTCATGGCTCATGATATTAGAACAACATAGTAAAGGAATTGGCTTCATTGTTAACTAATTTGTTTTTAGAGCTAGAAATGCTAAAAAACCAATAAGAAATATTAGGGATATTTGCTGAACATCTTAGGATATTTGAAAACTATTTTTATATGATTTTTTGCAAGTAAAATGGATTAGGTTAGTTATAAAATGGATTGCAGGATAAATTGGAGCCAATAATAGAAAAAAATTACTTGAAAATGGTGAAAAAGCAGTCAAGTTAAGAATGGATTTTTCACAGGTCAATACCAAGTTAAATAGACCTATTTTGTAGTAAAATAGGTGAAAAAGGAGACCAATAGTGAGCACATATGATGCCTACGTGTAGAGGTGTGTAGGATCCACGTGCCACTATTCAAGCCTTGTTTTGTGGTGATGATTACCTTAATGGCCTCTTCTCTTCAAGGAAAGAAATTTAGGAATTTTTTTAAATTTTTTTAGAATAAAAATATTTTATAATAATTATTGCTCAAATTTTTGAATAATTATTTGAAATAATTTTAAGTTAAAAATTTTCTTAGGTAATTCCTATATTATAAGGTACCTATTGTAATTTTTTGTAGCAATTTTAGAGGCTATTTTTGTAATGTAATAATTTTTGCAGAATTGTTACATTAATTGGGAAATATTGTATGCTCATATTATGCTATAAAAATTTTATGTAATTATGTACTCACCTTCATGAAACTAGTTACATAAAATTTTGTATAAGATTTTGAAAAGAAAAATTTTCTTTAAAAATATACAAAGGAAATATCATATTAGTAATATTAAATGCACTTCACTATTATATTATTAATATGATAAGCTAGCTACAATATAAGTTTACAGTTGGCTATTATATTCTTAAAATCTTAAACACTCTTTGGTGTTGGATTTTAGGAATATAATATTTAACTCTTATATTATATTGTAAGGACTTAAATACTCTTTCAACACTAGTCTTTATAATATCATACTGGCTAATATTTTATAATATAATTTTGTGAGAAAATTTTTTGCATAATTGAGATTTTGAAATGTATCGAATGATTTTAATATTTTTTCTAAATTTAATATCTATACGATAAAATTTTAAAACACTAAATAGGACATGCTATGTTTGATATGACTTAATTGTAGATGATCTGGCAATTTTAAGTGTGGAACTCGCTATGAGCTTGAATTTAAGTATATGATAAAATTAGGATACAAAAGGTGTTTTCACTTGAATTAAATTAATGTGATGGTCATTTTGGATCAGACTATTAAATGAAACATCCCAAAATTATAAATACTTGACTTATTTATTTCAAAAAAAAAGGAAAATCCATGAACTTAAATTAAATAGGAAAAGGTCATTAATTAAAAGAGCAGTCAATAATGAGATTGAAGGGTTGTGAAGACCCATTATGAATCTTATTAATTATCTTATTTCAAATTGAGGAAAATACAAATTTTTTTATCTTCTTGACTTAGTATGCACTAAATGTTTCCTACCAGATTTTATTGACTTCTTAAAATATATATTTTATAACTAGAAATGAGTTTTGTTCATGTTGTACTAGAAAAATATAGTATTTTATTAATTTTAATAGTGAAAATTTTATAAAAAAACTTAATTTTAAAATGCTTTAGGGTACATATTTTGAAAGGATTGTTTGGGATTTGATAATATTCAAATTTCAAATTTTAACCCTAATGCCATCTTTAGAGCTTAATAGGATTAATCCATTTAAGGGTGTCCTAGGATAGTGGAAAACTATCAAATTTGTAAAATGGAGGAGTTAGAAATAAATATAGCTTTGTATTTAAGGGATGCTCAATTACATTTATAGGTTCAAGATCAGATTGGTTAGTAATTAATAAATATTTTAGAAGGAAGGTGTAATTAATCAAAAACTCTTTTCTTTTGATGTTTTAAAACTCATTTATGGTCTAAAGTAGCTTATTTTAGTGTGAGTCATATTAGTCGAAGAAGAGAATAACCTTTTTTATTAGTGACCTCATAGATATATGATTTTTGAAAATAAGAATAATATCTATTTACACTATCGTTCCTCATTTTAGTGAGATTATAATTTTTTCTTGAAAAGCAATACAAATCAATATATGATGTATTCAGGCATTTTGGTAATTTTGGATTTGCATGACCATATTGATTATGGTAAGGATATGTTGGTTTAGACTAAATAATAAAATCAAACCCAATTAAAAGTGGCTTAGAAGAAAAATATGGTAGGCCCATAATAGCATATTAGGCTTATAAGTCCAAAATTATTTGTATAGTGGGTTCATATTATATAGATTCCAAAGGTATTTAACTTGTCTCATTTTATTACCAAAATAGTCTAACATGTACTCTCATGTTAATTAATCCAAAAAGATTAAATTTATCAGGCCTAAATATTTTCTAAGTGAAAAAAGTTGTCCCATATGTGTTAGTTGCAAGTAACATATTGTTGATTTAGGTCAGTAACTTCGAAATGCAAAAGATTTTGTATCTAGATAGTACATTTGTTTGGACACTGACCTATAGGAGATTAAGAGACTTCGTATGTATAAGTTACTCAAATTTTTTCTATCAGTTGTCCAAATGATCATAAAACTATGAATGGACTTGTATAAAGAAGTGTTGTATCATAAAATTATTGTACAAGCAATTGTAGCAACCTTCATTAGAGGGAAGGACATGTTGCATGAAATAAATTCTTTATCAAATTGGTAAGATTAAAGGTTTTTTTTAGTTTAACTAGATTTATGTTGCAATGAAATTGCTATTATAGATTTTTTCTCAATAATAACAAATTTGCTCATATAAAGGTTTTCAAATTGAAATACCTATTTGCGAGAAAGAAAATATATGAGTATATTACTTAATTTCCATGGATCATATGCTCATAAATCCATTAACCAAAAGGCTTAAGGGTAAATATAAAAGATGATCATGTGAAGAAAGTTAATTTTTCTAGGCCTTTTTGGTGTCTTGAGTTAGTAGGAGTTTTATTCATATGAGTTCATTAATATTCTATGACATGTTTAAATAAAATACTCATAATAAGATATTTATATTTATACCATATATTATGTATATTTTAGTTATGGTGTGAGAGTAGAAACATTCAAATCTAGTCTCATTATCATGAATAGAGACATTTAAATCCAATCTCATGATTGTAAACAAAAATATTTAAACCATATCTCATTAATATGTTAAGAATATTGATTCTCATAAGGCTTCTTAAATGGATGCTGGGACCATTGTGTGGAGAGTTTACATTCAATCACATTAAGATAATATAAATTTTATTATGCATATTATATTTAATCATTTGGTCAGTGAAGTGTAGGCATCCAACATGTTTTATATTAATATTCTTTCGAATGTAATATTTAGTATTATTAGATACTTATGATTTCAATTGGATTTATAGGTGAGATAATACCATTTTTAACATTAATTCTTTTCAAGGAATCATCATTTATAAATTAATATGGGCTTAAATGGGAGATTGTTAGAAAATTTAATGCAGGCATCTCATTAATTTATAAATGGCAATTAATTTTAAATTTTATCATGTGAGTTCTAAATAAAAATGACAAATAGAAATAGGCTTTGTATAGTATTATGACATAAATATAGATTAATTGGGTATAGATCTTGTGATGGATAAGATCCATGACTCAACCCAATGTATTTAATGAGATCTCCTAACTCTAATTTCCTAACCCTAGTTTATGTAGTTGGTACTCAGACAATTTTGTTTTGTTCTTAGAGAAAGATAGTGGGTGGTTATGACTTATGATAGAGATAAAATCAATCTCGCAACATTGTCAATCAAATGGTTTTTGTAGGAGTTTGGAAAATAAGAGAATTTAACATGAAATAAAACCTCAAATTCTAGGTATTTAATTACATAACTCCTTATGATAATATTTTTGAGTTCTTTATTTTCATCTATTTTATGCTATAATTCAAAGTCAAGATCTAGAAAATTATTATACATTAAAGTTTAATTCTTATAGTTAACTTGTGCATAGCACGAATTGTAATTTAATTTATAATATTTCTTTTACTATCATACATTTGAATTTATAAATTATAAATTTTTAATATGTATATTGTTTCTATTAAATAGAAGTGCAAAAATTAACTTAATTTTTCTTATTAAGTATAAGTTTTTCATAATTTAAATCCATGAAAAAATGAAAAATTTTAATATAACAAGAGATATGATAGAACTAAACATATACTCTCACAACTCATTTTATTTGTCATCTATTATTTGTAAATTATATTTAAAGAACAGATTAATTTAGAGAGATTCCCAATGAATGCAGAAAAATAACATACAATAATGATATACAAGCTTTTAATAAACGAACTATTTATAAAAATTATATATGGTAAATGATGACCCTAATTTTAAACTATCTAATTCATATTTAATAGAAAAGTATTTACTTTTTCGAGAAATTAAATTTAAATTTAATAAATTTTTTAAATATTTTTTATGTCTCTTAAAATTTATTAATTAAAAATTTTAAATACCATGATTTGCTCATAAACTTCTTGAATCACTATATAGTATAATTAAGTATGATTTATTTATATTTAAATATAAGAGTGTTGCATTAATAAGGTGTTAGTTTAGTTTTTAATGCAAAAAATGTTGGCGCCAAGTGGATTTTATTTATTAAGGTCTGGGGATTTAAATTCTAAGGATAACACTTAAAAAAGGAGAAATCCTTTAATCCCAAGGCGATTATTCCACATCGTGATTAACCAAAAAAAATGAGTGTTGTAGACATGACATACAACATAATAAAAATTTAAAGAAGGAAGCTACAATCATAAATATAAATATATTAATCACGTATGTTTATTTTTATAATACTAATACAAGAGAGAAAACTTTAATATTAATTATCTAACAAAAAATGCAAAATAAAAAATAAAATTATGAGACAATGTATGACCTAAAAAGTAATAAAAAATTAAAGATAGAATATATAATTAGTTATTTTAATTAAATAACATATTCAATTTATTTAAAATATTTTTACAATGAAAATATATTAAATTATATTTATATTATTCAATAATATTAACATTTAAGATTTTGAATTGTAAACAATAAAAACATAGACAAATATATAATAAAATAAATGAAAAGAAGAAAAATAATACGTTAATCAATCCAAGAGAGTGAGTTAAAGAAAGAAAAGCTGTCATTTTTCTTGTATGGATGAGTGGCGTGCACTGTCTTTAAAAATAACCTAATATAAAAATAGAAATGTTATAAATATTATAATTTCAGGAAGATGGAAACAAATAAAAATATATGTACCAAAGTGGATAAAGGAGGAGAATGAAATAATATAAAAATTAGGACTTAAAAATTAAAATTTTAAAATATTATAAATAAAAGAGAACTATATCTTCAAGGAATCGGTATTATGGTTGGTTTGGGTGAAAGTGAAAATAGAGGAGAAGAAAATAAAGGTGAGAGGGAATGGAGGGAAATTAATTTCACCTAAATTGTTTGAAATAGGTAAAAATGGAAGGAAGTAACAATATGGGTGAAATTAATTTTTGTTCTTTAAAATAGGTGAAATTTGAGGGGGAAGGAATGAGATTGAGTCAAATTATTATAATAATCTTATTTAATAAAAATATAAATAATTGATGATAATAATTTATTTTAAGAGAATTGATTATATATAATTTATTTTATATTTGATGATTTTAATTAGTAATTAATTTTACATAATTTTTTTTATTTCAATGACAAATAAAATAAAATTTTTTAATATAAAAAATTTAATAAAAATACATAGTTAAAAAAATTATTAATTTTTTTAATATTATTAATTTGATTGTCTGATTAATTAAAAATAATTTAATTCATTATTTTTTAAATAAGGTATTTATTTGTAATTGAGTTGATTATTTTTAATTTAAAAATAAAAAAAAGTAAGATAAAAGTTTAAAAAAAGATTTAAAAAAAATGCCTAAACTACCCTGACAGTTTAGGTAGCAAGAGCTGTCCAATCTTGCATCAGGCGGAACCCTTCATTTCGGGGGATAAAATTTTCCTGGATCCCACCATACTATTCCCCTTTCATTTGCGCCTCCCTTCTCCAAACAGCCACAAATTCCATTTGCACCTTACATTCCACCCCCTCCGCAAAACACCCATTTCAAACAATAGCTTAGTCCCATGGAAGAACTAAGATGGGGAAATGAAAAATAAAAACAAAAAGGAAACATAAAAGTGAGTTATTATTCCCGATGAAGAAGAAAAATTGGGGGAAGTAGTAAAATCATGACATGTGGCGGAGTTGAAAAATGCCGACGCATATTAACAGTAACACGCCTCGTTAGGAATAGTTCTGATTCGATTCGAATCCAAAAGAACATCACTGTGTCACTCGTAGCAACTAGCGTTTGACTGTGTTATTCATTTTTTGAGAATTGTCATGTTGATTTTTCAAGTGCTGCGTTTGGGCTCCTATAAAAAATTTAACGGAGTGAACTGACTTTGACTTTATTTGAATATTATAAGTATAAAAATAGAATTTTAAGTTTAATGAAGATTACATTTGCTCAATTTAAATATAAAATATTTAAAAAATTAAGAGATAGTCTTCATATACTATTATTACGATACATCATTAAATTTAATAATTTATATAATATTATATAAATTAAATAAAATTTAATAATTTAAAATTATTAATACACCATAAAATAATAAATCTTAATTGTTATAGAAAATTAAAAATACATTCAAACCTAAATTTTTATTGTGAAACTTTTTATATTATTAAAACGTGTAAAATTAAACTTGAAATTAACATTTTCGTTGAGAGAGTGACCCCCTTGTGTCTCAATTCATGATTACAACCTCACATCACCGCTCGGACAAGGAAGATTGCCAGCTTTGTTTCCCAAAAGTTCAAAAAAGGAGTCTCGGTTGATTAGACAATTATGCATATAATAATAATAATAATAAGATAAGAGCATAATTTACCTACAAAACAACACTGTCGATCTTGATTTTTTTTTCCCAAAGCTAGAAAAAAAAAAGTGTGTGGTTGATCAGACAATTAAACATATAAAAATAAACAAAATTAATAAATTGATCATTAAAATTACGAAATATTAATAAAATAAATTTTAAATTATATAAAATTATAAATTTTATTTTAATTTAATAAATTGATCATTAAAATTATGAGATATTAATAAAATAATTTTTAAATTATATAAAATTATAATTTTTATTTTAAATAAATATTTATATAAATAAAAATTATAATTTTGTATAATTTAAAATTTATTTTATCAATATTTTATTATAAAAATAAAATTGTTAATTTTATTAAAAAATAATAACAAAATCATAATTTGCCTACAAAACAAAACTGCTGATCATGATTATTTTTTTTTTAAGCTTAGCTTTTTATGATTTCACGATGCTTCCTCAGGAAAAAAAAGGTTAGAAATATTAGAAAATTTAACGTAAAAATTATAAAAAATACAATTTTTAAAAATTATTTTTATTTTTATAAAATATTGTAAATGTCCATAAATCTTACTCATGATAAATACATAAAAATTATAAATCGTCCGTTCAAAGTTGTAGAAAAACTTTGAAAAATATTTAAACTTTTATGAACAATTAAATATTTAATAAATTATTGCACAATTCTTTTAAAAAAATTGCAAGTTCTAATAAAACAAATTGTATGAGAACAAATCAATACAATTTTTTTCAGACCACTTGATCGGAACCACCTTTTTTAATATCCAGTTCAAATTGTTCCATCCTCATTTCTTAGAAAGAGTATTGCGCACCAAAAGATGCTATCAACCTTCTTTCGGTTATATGGATCCAAGGTTTCAAATTGCACAGCACTTCGTATTCATGATTTTGTAATTTTGTATCACAATAATTATAATTTTTTTGGCATTTGCCAGCAATTTAATTAATTAATCACAACAAAATTTCAACCCCAATTTAAAATTAAAAATTATGCATGAATCATAATCACAACCAAAAGAACATCATCCCCATATCACACATAGCAATTAGCATCTGGCTCTACTTATCATCTTACAAAATATGAAACATCTAGACCCAGATTTTCACATTTTCAGGATGGAGATAAAAAGGATGTCTTAAAATGTCTGATTTTCTTGAGACAAGCTTCAGCCCTCTCAAGAACCACATCAACCCTATCTCTCCTCTTGGTCTTCCTGCCTGAACAACGCTTGATGGAGTAAGTCTTTGGAGTTTCATTCTCGGAACTTTCATCGGTCTTTCCTTCCATAACCACTCTGTCTTCCAATGCAGGTTCAAAACTTTGCTTGCTGCTCTTCCTCTGCTCCTGGCTAGTTGATTCTGCTTTGCAACAAATACCGCAAGATCACACTTTCGAACAAATGCAAGTGTAAATGATGTGTAAAATGCCAATCTAACCTATTTTTATGAATCTATTCTCACTCGGGTATGGTCAAAACCACTTGTGGATCTCGCAGTTAACCCCCACCACTTATCTAATTTGATGCAACTTTGTGAAGGAAAAGGGAGTGAAACTATCGTCTTTATTAAAAAAAAAAATAGAAAAATAGTGGTGTGTAAACTTTAAATTTTCTTCTTTTTTCGTATTCTATTCATCATTTTCCACTGCATAACATTCTATAAAAAATTAAATTTTATTGTAAACCTCCCATCCTCTGAAAATAATAAGATATTCTCACATGCACAAGAGGGGAGTTATTCCTAAAATATATATATATTTTTTTGGGTAACCAGCGATTATTCCTAAAATATTTTATACAAATTAGTAAATTACTCTTTAAAAAAAAAAGGGAAAAACATATGGGTACCAAAGGCTAAACTCATTTTTTTATCCGTTATCTGAAATCTATGTAAAAAACCAAAAGAAAATAAGAAAAACACTAATTTAACTTTTTCAAATGTACACAAAAATCACTTTTCAGCTTCACATTTGGGGTCTGCTTTAGTAGGACTTTGAAAATGAAGGATGGGTGGCCCCGGTGACAGAGAAGGAATACAGGCTACTGGGTGTGGAGAAAGACCAAGAAAAATTCAAACCTTGAGTGTCAATCATGGAAGAAAGGTTGAACTTGTTGCAGTGATTATTGTGCTCTGAAGCCAACTTAGAAGAATCTTGCTGCTGCTGCTGGGATTGTAGAAGAAAGATGAACGATTTGAGTTCAAGCTTAAGATACTCAAAATGATTGGGATACTGGGCTTCAAGCTTCTGCAGCTCTTCTTTTGCCTGCTCTTCCATCTTACTCTCTTCCCCATAACTCCATTTCATGCATTCAAACTCCATTAATACCAAAATCCCCAGTCTTGATTCTCTCTGGCCTCCTTCTTAATGACAAACAGTGAAAAATGACCCAAATTGATTGATTCGGGGGCTGATGTAGAAATACGAAGAGGCAAAAATAGTAAACAAGGGGTGATTATCTCTATTAATGCTGGGAGCAGAAGGGGTTTTAACTTTTGGAAGGTGGAAAGTTGTGTGTCGGCTTCTGTTGGGTTTTTCTAGGTTATTTATATAGTTTGTTTTTATTAATGGCTCATTTAGGGGCTGCAGGAAAAGGACACAAGGGCCCTAGCTATTCTGGTTATTGGGGCGAAAAATTTTTTTTCTCCGAATTTGCACACTGATTATATTTGGCATTTCTTTAATATAATATTTTATTTTATTTTGGTATTTGAATTTCTATATTATATAAATTTTATCAAATTGGTTTCAAAGATTACATTGTGGAGAAAGTTGAAGATAAATAACTTCTAGTTAATTCAGAAAGTTCTAAAGAAGTTCTAGAGAGACTGGTATTCTTTAGGAGCGATGGTGTGATTTTATTCTAGTTTTAAAAACATTCTCTCTTTTAATAACAGTAGAGGGAGCAAAATTATTAAACTCATTTAGCAGAGAATCAAGATCGAGTCCAAGATACCACCATTAGGGTGGTCAGCATAATGTTAGATCATTATTTTATTTTAAAAAAAGTTGTATGTTTCAATTATTTTATATATTTTTAATTATAATTAATAAATAAAAAAATTATTAATTAATATATTTTTTAATATTTTAAAAATAAAAAATATTTTTTTAATATTTATGACCAATAAAAATTAATTTTTACAATAAGCAGTACCATTGTCGTAATGTCCAATAAAAATATTATAACTCCCCTTATATTTTAATGAAATTATGAGTATATCTTTTCTATTTCGAAAATCTAATTGTACATTTCTTGAAATATAAAAAAATACAATATTTAAATCCAAATCTGCTTCTTTCCTTTTTTTTTTTTTTTGTTAAATTAGAATCTTTCATTGCTATAAAAATTTAAATTTAATTTATTGTTAATATAAATTAAGTTTGTACTATTATTTATTTATGTATTGTTGCATTAAAAATGGTTAAAACATTTTTTAATATAAAAAATTATTAATTTTTTAATGGTGTGTCATATTTTTATTTACCGGCAATATAAGATATTTTATATTAACATTAAATTAAATTTAAACTCAATAAATATTTTAATTAAATTCAAATAATTAAGAAATCATTACACTTATATCAAAATTTAACCTTTTTGCTAATGATATTTGAACCATTTAAATTAAATTGGTATATATTTTTTAACATTTCAAATGTCTCGTTATTATATTTGAGCTTTATAATCATTTTTTTCTTATTATGTTTTATAATAAAATTTTTAAATTTACATTAGAATACAATTTTTTTTTTGGTGTTTCAAGATAGGTGTACTATTTTTTTTTCTTTTTGGCCATGTTTGGTAAATAATTATTTAACTTTTTTTTGGTGTTTTATAATAAAATTCTTATAATATTTTTTTTTGGTAAATGACTGTTTGACTATTTATAATAAAGTTTTTAAATTTACATTAGAATACAATATTTTTTTGGTGTTTCAAAATAGGTGTACTATTTTTTTCCATGTTTAGTAAATGATTGTTTGACTAATTTTTAGTTAATTTGACTAAAATTAATTAATTATTTTATTCAATTAGTTAATTTTAATATTTAGCACTAAATCATTTTGACCAGTTGATTGTCAAACAAACAGTTAATTTAGAAATGTTGCAAGAAGCAATGTTTCACATTAGCTAATTGATAAATAATTATGAAAAATCTAAATTACCGTTAATTAATTATTATATTTTCCAGCTTGCCCTTCAATGAAAATCAAACTTCCGCTGCTAGGGCACCTAACAAATAACAGAACTTGCGTTGTAAGGATTGCAGTTACCTGTTGGCGTGGTTGTAAACATGGGAGAAAGGTTAAATAAGAAAAAGAAGATTTTTTCAGATAAATCGACACTTAAAATTAAGGTCGTTTATTTGCTGCATCTCTGACTCTTTACATGCATAATTATTATTTTATTTATATAAAATAAATAATTATAATTAAATATTTATAATTATTTTTTTAAAAAAAAATTAATAATAATAAAAATTATATTAATTTAATTTTAAAAAATATTTTATATATAACAAACTAAAATAATATATTATTTATGACAAAATTTAATTTATTAAATATAGTATATAATATATTAAAATAAAAGAATACTTAAATAGTTCATAAAATATACTCATATCCTTATATAACCTTATTTGGTAATTAGCTGATAATTATAACAGTTAATTGATCCAATTAGTTGAATTGTTAACTGTTGACTAATTGTATTAATTAATTTAATTAGCTGATTGTATTAATTATTTAAATAAAAATATTTGATAAAATTAGTTATTTATTATTAGTTATTTACATATAAAATAATATGTAAAGATATGAGTATATTTTATAAATTATTTAAGTATTTTTTATTTTAATAATTTAAATTCTACATTTAGTAAATTAATTTTTTTTATAAATAATATATTATTTTAAC
The DNA here is from genome assembly GCA_020226215.1 of Sindora glabra. Taxonomy (NCBI): domain Eukaryota; kingdom Viridiplantae; phylum Streptophyta; class Magnoliopsida; order Fabales; family Fabaceae; genus Sindora; species Sindora glabra. The sequence continues at coordinate 87,818,434 of CM035227.1, read as the reverse complement.
TTATTATATATTAAATATTTTTTAAAATTAAATTAATATAATTTTTATAATTTTTAAATTTTATAATTTAAAATAATATAATAAATAAATTTTAAAATAATCAAATCGTGGCTTTTGAAATCAGTAAACTACTGGCCACAAAGGTTGTGGCTTTACTAGTTCATAAATAATGAAGAAAGCAGCCATTTATTTCGGTTTGGAAAGGACAAATTAGAAAATTTATGGACTACTTGAATGAAAATGCTAGCCTTTCCAATGTTTATATAAATAACTGTTTGTTTAATAATTACTTACTCAAACAGTTAATTATCAAATATTAAAATTAACTAATTGAATAAATTAATCAATTAAATTTAACCAAATCAACTAATCAAAAAGTTATTTGTCAAATATGATTTGTATCATTTTATATATAATAATTAATTATAAATAATTAATTTTATTAAATATTTTTATTCAAATAATTAATATAATTAACTGCTTAAATTAACTAATACAATTAATTAATTACTATAATTATCAACTAATTGTCAAGTCGGCCTTTATCTTAAAAGTATTGGATGAAAAGGCTCTACTTTGACGGAGAGTATTACAATATGCCCGATTGATTTCTTTCTCCGTGACTGTCGGCTACAACCTACAAAAAGTCTACGTTTTTTGTTCACATTTGTTACATTATTTCTTCCAATATAGAATTGAAATTAATTAAATATTTATTAATATCAATTATTATTGTAGATTAAAATAAGAGAGAATTCACTAATTATCCAATTGTTGATCCTCCAGGTTTTATGATAAATTAAGATTGAAATTCTTTCTTAAACATATACATTTTTTTTGGGTAGAAATGGAAGCCTGACAATTTATTTTATTTCATATATGTATGTTGCGCATAACATGTGGCGTGCTGATGAGGAATCTCGGCCGACGAAAATCTCAACTTATGGTTGGATAAAGCGGTTCGCATGATATCAATCTGGGGAGCATTATCACATCGGGTGGCACATACCTGTAATCGGAGAGGTTCATGGTCTCATTTTTGGGAGAGCCAACGGCTAGTAGAGCATTTTTTGGAGCCACTACTTACACAAAAATTCAAAAAGTAGCGCTTATAACCATTTATGTTATTTTTGTAACCGTAAAAGAGTCTATATTTAGGTAGTTATTTGATTTATCTCAATAATATATGAAATTTTATTTTTTTAAAAATAAATAAATAAATAAATTATTTAATTGACTATTATCTTATAAGTTGAGAAAAATAGAACTTTCTAAATAGTACTTATAACTATTTATATTATTTTTGTGACCGCAAACAAATGTATCCTTAAGAAGTTATTTGTTTTGTTTAAATAATATGTGAAATTTTATTTTTTGAAAAATAAAAAAATAAATGGGTTTGTATTATAAATTGAGAGAAATAGAATTTCCTAAAAATCTTACTTTCTACAAAATATGAAAAGTTTTTGCCCATCTCCTCCAGGTAAATTTTATTTTTCATACTATTTATAAATGTAATGATAAAATTATTTTTATTAAATTTAATTAATGATAATTAAAATTTATTATTTTATATTATAATAATATTAAAATATAGCGATCATTTTATTATCACTTTTTAGAATATTCTAAGTTAAACTAAATAAAATATAAAAAGTGACTTATCAAGAAGTGTTACTTCTTTTATATTAACCCAACAACTTTGCATATTTTTCAAAAAGTTCACATTAAAAATTAATTATGAAGTTTAATTTTTTACAAGAAATCATTTTCTATGTGAATCATACCACTCCTAAATATTTATATTTCAACAAACAAGAGATTCCATTTTGCCTATTCAACACCCAAATATAGAATTTCATGCACCCTGCGTCCTAGTATTCTGCTAAGCTTTCAAATTTTGCAGTTATCAACCCGCCCTTTTGAACAAACCCAAAGTATATGGTCTTCGAGTCCATCTATCTAATCAGTAAACTAATAAAATTACGAGAGTTTTGAATTAAAGGTGATGTTTAGAAGATTTGCCACAGTGATGAAATTTGAATAGAAGATTAAAGTTGAATTATTCCCCTTCTTTTATTTCTTTTATGCAAATTTTATAAATTACTTAAGTAAATATGTTATTGTGCACTCTATGTGTTATTGATTTAATAGTGTAATAGCATATTTTACTTAGGGCTCCAACTACTATATTATGCACATGAACATGAAATTTTGAAATCAATATTCTTTATTTTTACAGTGTATCAAACAAATCCACGATAATCTAATTAGATTCTAATTTTCAAAATGAGAGCATCTATATATTAGAAAGTAAAAAATTATTCGGCATTTATTATTTGAATTTTGAACTAATCAAAATTGCGTAACCTAGCATTTGACTGCGCGTGCTTTATCATCTCGGGGGAAATGTTTGGTTCTTGGAAATTAGATGCGCCTAGTTCTAGCCTTATATCACCTTGTCACATTTTACCTTAGGATTGAACTGTGCAGGTGAAATTTTATCTTTTGATTTAGGATGGATAACACTACCCAAAGTTGATTTTTTTAAGTAAATTAAAGTTCCATTTGTTTCGTTAGAAAGTATTTTCGGTAGGAAAACATCATTTATATATAAATTAATAAAAGGATGATGTATCATTTATATTGATGATTAAAAATTAATATATAAAAACTTAAAAATGGAGGAAAGTAAATTCTTTTTTGAAATAGGGAAAGTTGCTCTCTTCAAAATCTTTATATTTAATATTAAATAAGTAAAATATTTTCTTTCATATTATTATTTTTATAACTATATTTTACGAAAAATACTTTTCAACAAAACAAATAGAGTTCGTTAGAAAGTATTTTCGGTAGGAAAACATCATTTATATACAAATTAATAAAAGGATGATGTATCATTTATATTGATGATTAAAAATTAATATATAAAAACTTAAAAATGGAGGAAAATAAATTCTTTTTTGAAATAGGGAAAGTTGCTCTCTCCAAAATCTTTATATTTAATATTAAATAAGTAAAATATTTTCTTTCATGTTATTATTTTTATAACTATATTTTACGAAAAATACTTTTCAACAAAACAAATAGAGTTTAAGAGTGTATTTAAATATATTTTTATTTCTCATATTTTTAAAAATAATTTTCAAAAATAAAATTTTAAAATTAGTTTTAAATTAAAAGATAATAAATATTAGAGGATAATCAATATTATAAACAAAAAATATATCATATAATTATAAAACTCATACAAAAAATAAGAAAATAAGTTAAAATTTTAAAAATTATTCTTAAAAAATAATAAACAAATATACCTTAAATGTTTTAATTATTAGATTTTTTTAATTTTAAAAATAAATGAGTCAAATAAAAATACAAATATCAATGTATAAAAAATAGTCCAATAATAAAAATCCTGAAAATCAAAGTTCTGGTAACATTTTGTGTATTTTAGAGTCTTGCGACATTTTGTACCTTATCATGACAATTTGAAGTTTCTTTTATTTTTTATTTTTCAATTTTCGTTTCTACCCACCCTTATTTATAGCACGGATGGGGCGATATCCACCCTTATTTATAGCATGATTGATTTATCTATTTTATTAGAAAATATTTTTATTTTAAAATTACATCTGTTAATATTAAGGTAAAAGATATTTTTTCTTAATTATACTGAAAATGTTCCCACACCTTTTTATTTAAAGTAGTAGTAATACATGATAAATCTATTTCAATAAAAATACTTTCAGTAAATAAATTCAAAATCATTTACCAATTTTGGAATGTTTGATGATTCATTCCATTTTTATTCAACCAATAAATTATTGATAATTACTAGATGCTAGTTTCAATCACATATATTATTTAATAGCTATGAAATTTTTTGTAATGTTGATTTTTGTAATCATAAATATAAATAAATAATATTATTGCTTAGATTTTTTTTTATACAATATCAATAAATGAAATGGATGATTTTGTAAAATGGATAATCAATCTTTCCAAAGTTGCCAAAAGAAAGAAAATTAGGATGAAGTCAATGAAGCTTCTACAATCTATTATTTTTTGCCATTAGATTTTTCTTTGAGGGAAAAATTGTTGATGTGTGTTCCAGGAGTCAATCATAGAGATGATTGCAATATTACAAAATGTATTACGTTTCATTTTGACAATACAATTATTATGTTTTATTTTATTTTATTTTATTTTACATAAATTATAACTTAAATATAATAATTATTCTTAGAATAGTTTTGTTATTTCTAAAATATCCCTAATCAAGTATTATTAGGAAAAAGATAGTAATAATACATCGAGACTAGCATGTATATTGACTGATGATTATGAATTATGGATATATGATATCAAGTCAATATATGAGTACATTATTAGTGAATAATATACTGGACTGACCCAACATGAGAATATTACATGGATAAATGTGTCATTAGTTATTCTCATATGATCACAAATGCGTATAGTCCTTTGACCTAAAGTCACTATAGTTTCCTACATGAGGAGTTACTCACTTTGATATCGTTTTATATCACCTTTAATCGGGATGACGAGTAGGACATTGATTGAGTATGTCACAAATCGTGTGGAGGGAATTAAGTGATATAGATAAGATTTTGTTACTCTTGTATAAAAGAAAAATATCCTTGGACTCCTTGAATAACTAAGACTTAGAAAAGCATGGTCATGCTCAATTAGATCAATATGTGATATTGATAATTTATTTTAAATTTACTCAGTATCAAGAAATATAAATTGAACATTGATGAGGATGACACATTCCATACCTCCAGTTTGATTTGGATATTGTTACAAAAAGGATTATGATGCAAAATATTGATCATATATTAGGTAGATATCGAATCATAGACATTCTTACTACTTGAGTGGCAGTGATGTATTGCTAAATACCGCTCACTATCTATAGCCTAAAATGAGTCATTATCAACGTAGTAAGAACCTACAGGATTATACAAAAAGAGTAAGAATAAGATAATAACTAATTGGGTTTTAGTTGAACTAAAATTTAATTAATTATACTTATTTTCATGCATATATATTATTATTAAGATAATAATATATTTTTCATGTAATATATATATATATATAATATTATGTGATATTATTTGATATTAAAGTAATATCAGATAATTATATTATTAGATATCAGATAATTATATTATGAGATAATTTATTATCTAATATAAGATAATTATATGTTAATTTAATATTAGATAATTATATTATAAGATAATATAATTATCTAATATTAGATCATTAATAAATAAGTCCTATCTTTCTTCACTCTCTCTAGGATAAGGATAAGGTAATAGTTATTTAGTGTGATTAGAATTTTTTGAAGTATTATCCTAGTAGGGCTAGGAATATGATATGTCTTAGTTCTATAAAAGAAACTTGAAGGCAATATTATTGATTAATGCACATAAGTTTCAAGAAAATCCTAAATCACTCAGAAAATGCTCAATCCTAATCCTAGTGAAAGAGGCGAATCTTAGCAGTTTCGTGGAAGAGAGAAGACGTTGTTCACTCTGTGTCGATACCGTAGAGATGCTGTACCTTCCAGCCAACATTTGATTCATCTCGATTTCTCAAGGATTCGTTCAGAAAGAACATGAGCATAAATAAGGTAAAATCTTAACACTGGTTTATGACTTTTGCATGGATCCTAGGAATGTTTTGGATCAAAATTTTAAAATTTCGCTACGTATGTTGATCCAAATCCTAACAAAAATGTGTTAAAAACCCACAAAACAAGTAATATACAACAATAAAGTTTTATTATAGATAAAATATAACATTACAACTAGCATTTTTTTTTCTAAAAGTAATTACCATGGTTTTATCCTCTTTTTGGCATTTATTTTGTCATAAGGGTTTGAAAGTTTATATACCATTGTCTTTAATGCTTTGTTTGGAAGGAAAGAAAAAAAATAGGGTAGAAAGAAAATTTTATATTTTTTTTTTCTCTTGTTTTGTTAAAGAGAAAAGAGGGAGGAAAGAAAATGGAAAGGTGAAATGTGTGATTATAATTTTCTTAAATTTGTAAATTTAAAAATTTTTTCTCTCTCATTTTCTTTTCTATTCAAATTTTAAAAAAACTCTCTTCTTTTCTCCTTCTTTTCTCCTCTACCAAACAAGGGGTAAGGCCTAAATCTACAAATTATTCAGTTGGGTCTTTAAGAAACATTAAATAAGAGGCTTCATTCATATTACACTTATGAAATTATAAAATTTATTTAATTATTTGATAATTTTTGTAAATGTGTCAATAATTAATAAAATATTATAGAACTTAGAATAAGTATTTAATATTAGAAAGTGAAATTTAAATATAAAAATGAGTAAAACTAAGTCAATAATAAATTTGTGTAAAATTAGAATTAAAATAAAATATATGGAGGATATTTTTGGTGATAAGTTTCCCAAACTACTCTTGATAATCTTGCAAATTGCAAAATTGCCCATAAGCCTAAAACATAGTCACACTTTTCCTATTTTTTTTCTTTGGTATCCTCGCTAACACTCCTATTCTCGCTTTCTAAACCATATTTTCATCAAACCTAAGTGGAATCTTCAAGTGACATTAGCTAATTCTCAAGGATTTATCTTTCAAATGTTGTTTAATTAAGGTATAAATCCATAAATTAAGAGTTTTAAAGCTAAATTTTTGTCAATTTTGAAGATAGGAATAAAAAGTTAGGGATTCTAACTAGTAGATGGATGTTTATAGGTTAAAAGGTTAGATCTTCCTTCAATTGTTCGATCTTTCATCTTTTTCAATATATAAAAAGGTAAGTGGATAATCTACTTTCTTTATAATTGTGTAAAACTTATATATTTTGGTTAATTTTGTGAGATGAATCCTAGGAACTTAATGTTTAGAGTAAAATGTTATTGTTAAGCTAAACATGTGTTGTTATGAGCTAAAATTATTAATGATAATTGCATAGAATGGGATATATTAATGAATACCTGTATAATATGGTTTAATTAAATTAAATTAAATTTCTGCATTTTTGAGCGAATTTTTGAAAATTCCAAAATAGGTATTCGAATATAGTGCTCGAGTATAACCTTTTAAAGGTTAGTACTTGGATACCATACTTGAGAATTAAAAGAACCTTCACGCTTTGCCTTCCAATAGCCAAGTATGATACTCGATTACCAACCTTACTAGCTTGAGGTTTAGTATTCAAGTACCATACTTAAGTACTATGTGGGCCTTACGTTTTTTACTTCCCATACTTGAGTATGGTACTCGAGTATGACCTTATTTAAACCATACTTGAGTCTTATACTCAAGTACTCTTTATGCCTCATACTAAACTGAACTTATGAAAAATGAAAATGCTAAGTTATGAAATTAAGATGATGGTGTGAAATGGAATTTTTATAATGGAAACATGATGAAATGTGAAATTATTTTGATAAGAATCATAATGGAATGTTGAATTAGGGTAGTAGAAAATATGCGATGAATTATGAAAAGATAAAATGTTATGATAAAATGTGATGTTAATGAAATACTATGATTTAGACATTGTGGTGATGAAATGTTGATTTGAAATATTACCTTAAATTTTAATTACTTGATTGTTAGTAATAAATATTGAGAGGAATAAGATTGAGTTTATGAATAGATAAGGTAGACTAGGAGATACAAAACAAGTTGATTATTATCTAATTTATATACATATGTGTTTGAAATTGTGAATAATATGATTAATTAATAATGATAATTTGAAATATTGAAATTGTTATTGTGTAGTTCAAAGTGAATAATTAAATTGATAGTTTCTATATATCTCATTTAAATAAATTATCTACTTACTAAGATATTTGTCTTATTATTTTCCTTTAAACTATTTTACAGATAGTCAAATTAAAGTTCTATAACTACTATTAATAATTTAGGATTAGAATTGTACAAATAAAAGCTATAATTGCTGGATAGAAAGTTAGTCTAAAAGAAAATAGAGGCTTTGTAGTTAATTTGTTAATATTTTGAAAAATAGACAGCATAACTATTATATAAATATTTCCTTGCTAAAAAAAGTAAGACAAATAGACTTAATTAGTTGTTATTTATTGCATGATGATACCAAATTGGGATTAGAGGCATATGGAAAATGGTAACGGGATCCATACTAGTTAAAACTAGATGAGTCATAATAAAGTTAGTATTAGAGCATGATCTAAGAATTCAATGTGAAAATGGACTTAGGATAGAATAAATAAGATATAATTATGATCACTCATTTAGGTGTTAGTTAAAATTGTATTAGTGGTATGTGTGCACCTAAAAACATATGCTACTAATACCATTTCAATGGACCTTAAAAATGTGTAATGATGGTGGTATAGCTTTTATAAGATAACTGTTTAGAGGAATATCTTATCATGAACTAAATGTTTTGAAATCCTCATTGAATTAGGCTATGGTTAAATCAAGTAGTCACTAAACTAGCAATCTAAGCAATGGAGATATAGAGGAAATAATTATCAAAATATTCTTCCGTGGGTTGCTGTTTTTTGTCAATAACTATTAACTTATGTGGCTTAAGTTCTTTGCTAAGAAAAAAAGCAAGAACAACATTGGGATTAGGAAGATCAAGCCTCCAGTCATAAATAGAAATTCTTACTAACAAACTCTCTATCATCCATGAATTCAAATAAGTTGAAATCTTGTTGTTTCATTAGAACAAACTATAATATTAAGGCTCACCAGTTTCTTACTCAAATCAATTGATAAGGTAAAGTGATATTATGTTCTTATTCCATGTTAATTAAACTTATTATCTATAGATTAGAAAGTGTTATTTATTTCTGGTTTGCTAACACCATCAAGACCTAAAACTCTTATTTGCAACCCTTGACATAGCTTGCCTTTCACTAATTATTTATTAATTAATTTTTGCCTCCTAGTGTTTGTGAACATTTAAAATAAGACCCTGTGTTTGTCAAAGAATATATCTCCTAATTTATTCACCTATCTTACTATGCGAGGTATTTGACACCTATTAAAAGAGCAAAAGTTTTGAGTTTTGCTTATGGCCTTCTCGATCATTCCTTTGATATCATTTATGTCATTAAAGATATTACTTTCCAAGATATCATTGATTAAACATTAAAAGTAGAATATAGAATTAGAAATCATGAAAAAAGAAAAGCACATTCTAGTAGAAAGCATAATAGTTTTGAGAGGCCCAGTCATTTAGTTAATATTGAAGGGATACCTTCATTATATATTTTTCATAGTTATAGAAGTCAAATTGTTACAACTTCTTATCCTAGAAATGCTTTCAATGTACCTTTTAGAAGGAAATGTCATGTTAATCCATCATTATATTCATTTTATGTCGGTGCTCTTGCCAATTTTAATAAAAGGAATGTCTAAAAATAAAAGCAATTTTTGCAGGGAAATACTTCATTGCATTCAATGTGGTAACAAACATTCTTAACTCTTTAACAAAGTAAATATTGTCTACTTTTAGTGTGGTCAGCTTGGCCAGAAAAAAATAGATTATTCGAGTAATCCTTTGAGTTACAGTATGAACTATCCTACTTTTCAATAAAATTTTTCTACAACTCAACTAGTAATTTATAAACCTTAAATGTCATAAGGCCCCTATGGTAATGCAACATTAAAGGGAGAAACCAATTAGGAAACCAAATGAGATTTTTCACTTTGACTCGTTAGGAGGCACAAGCTTTTAATATTGTTATAATAGGTACACTTTCTACTAAAAATATGCTAGCTTATTTTTATTAAATCTAAGAGCTACACACTCTTTTCTTTCTATTAAATTTACTTTATAGATGAACAGACCATTTAGTAAATTACCAAACCCTTTATTTGTATTGACACAAATAGATAGAACTTTAGTCACTACACAGTTTATAAATGCTTATTCTATTCATATCTATGATTAAATTTTTCTTGTAAATTTGATTCTTTTGCAAATGGTAAATTATGAAATCATTCTAACTATGGATTAGTTATCTAAATATCAAGCTTAGATGGATTGTTTTAATAAAATAATCACTTTTGTTATAAAAGGATCCCTTCTTATTATTTTTTTAGGAGAAAGAAATTTTGGAATCATTTTTAGCATTAAAGCTCAAAAGCTTAACTATAATATATGTTTTGCATATCTTATTATTATCCAAGATCTCAATCATCTTTCTCTTGAAATAAAAAATATTCTCGGTTGTTTGTGAATTTTTGGATGTGTTGTTAGAAGATTTATTGGCATTGCCTCTAGATCATGAAATTGAATTCAACATTGAAGTTGCTCCTAATATAGATCTAATTTTCATTCCTTTTTATTAAATGACTTTAGTTGAATTGAAAGAATTAAAGAAGCAATTGCAATAATTAATTAATAAAAGGTTTTATCCATCCTATTTCATTTTTGTCGGGTGCTCTAATTTTGTTTGTAAAGAAGAAAAATGGAACCTTACATCTTTGTATCAATCATCATTAAATAAATAAAGTTATAATAAAAAATAAATATTATTTGCCTCGAATTGACAACTTGTTGATTAACTACAAGGTGCAAACTGCTTTTCCAAGATTGACATATGTTCTCACTTTTACTAATTGAAAATTCAAAAAAAATATATTCATTAAATAGCTTTCAAAACCTAGCATGGTTATTACAAATTCTTATCATGTTTTTTGGCATTATCAATACTCCAATAACTATCGTGAATCTTATGAATAGAATCTTTAAACTTTTCCTTGATAAATTTTTGATTGTATTCATTGATAATATTCTCATCTATTCCAAAAATGAACAAGAACATACTTAGCATCTTTGTATTATCTTGTAAACTCTTTGAGATCATTAACTTTTTGTGAAATTCTTTAAATGTGAATTTGCGCTTACAAGTATAAAGTTCTTGGGGCATGATCTCCCAAGATAGCATCTAAGTTGATTCATAGAAAATTAAAGCAATCCAAACTTAGCCTAAACCTTCCATTGTTTCTAAGATTGAAAGCTTCCTTGGTATGGCTGATTATTATCATTGGTTTGTAAAAGACTTTTATAAAATAGCATATCTATTGATAAAGCTCACTTAGAAAGGAGTAAAATTCGAATGGTCCTATAAATATGAGAATAATTTCTAATATTTGCAAATTTGTTTAAATTCCACTATAGTTTTGGCACTTTTTTTTCTAGATTTGGTGAATTCCTTATTTATTATAATGCTTCTCAAATTGGCTTTAGCTTAAGCTACTGTAAAATGGGAAGGTGATTACATACATATCTCAAAAATTGAAGAAACATAAAATGAACTATCTAATGCATGATCTTGAGATGACTACAATTGTAAAAATTTATCACCATTATTTATATAAAGAAACTTGAAATATATATACTAATCAGAAAAGCCTAAAATACATCTTTGATTAGAAAGATTTGAATTTAAAGCAACATAGATGGATGAAATTGGTGAAAGATTACAATTGCATTACCATTATTATCTAGGCAAGCCAAATATTATAATTGATGCTTTAAGCAGAAAGTCATTAGGAATCCTAGCTAATATCTAAGATGAAGATCAAATGGTGATAGTTACTTAAGTAGTAGTTGAATCTATATTGATAGAAAGAATCAAAGAATCATAAAAGTAAGATCTTTAATATTCGACATTGAAAGAAAAAATGATAGTCAATTAGAATATGAATTTGATAACTAATGAATAAGGATCTAATTTCAATAATGACTTTGGGTTCCTGTATATAAGTAAAATGAATTACTTTACCAAGCTTATTATTCTTTTTATACCATGCATTCGAGTGTATCCAAAGTGTACCATGATTTATAATAAAACTTCTAATGGAAAGGAATGAAAATAAACATACTTAATTTTATGTTAAAATGTCTTACTTGTCAAAAAGTTAAAAGCAAGCATTAAAAGCCCTCTAATCCACATCGACTCTTTCAAGTTCTTGAATGGAAGTGAGACAATGTGACCATAGATTTCCTTGTTGGTTCTCTTCTTACACTCAGAAAGGATTTGATTCGATATAGGTGATGGTAGATAGGTTGATCAAGGCAACCCATTTTCTTTTAGTTACAACTAGTTATTTCACAGTTCAATATGCTTAATTATATCTTGATAAGATAATTCCTTTGCATGGAATTTCTTTTGTTATTATCTTAAATTGTGGCATTTAATTTTTAACTCATTTTTAGTAGTTTTTCCAATAAGATCTCAGGATACAATTGCACTTTAACATTATTTTTATCCTTAAATAGATGGCCAATTTGAATATACTAATCAAATTTTGGAAGATATGTTATGTAGTTATACTCTTAAGTTTGAAGGTAGTTAGGAGAAATACTTGCCCTTAATTAAATTTGTATATAATAATAATTACCAATCTTTCATAAAGATGGCTCTATATAAAGCTTTATATAGTAAGAGATAGAGATTCCCATTAGGATGCTTCAAACTAGGCAAAGCCGCTTTGATCTTATTTTTGACGCTTTTGAAAGCATAGGGAAAGATTGAAAACTACCTAAAATTGTCAAAAATCAGATTTGCCTAACATTTCACATGCTATTCAATGTAAACCACTCTATCTAGATCCAAAACTTTCATTTAAGGAATGACTGGTTGAAGTTTTAGATCTTCAAATTCGCAAGTTAAGATCCAAGGTGATTCTATTAGTAACGGTCTAATGGGGAAAAACATAACAGTGAAAAAGATACTTATCAATCTAAAATTGAAATATTGAAGAATTATCCATATCTTTTCAATAGGCCTCAAATTTAGATTATTTTGAATTTTTGATAATGAATACGTAAGAATTTAGGGATGAATTCTTTGAAAGGGAAAGAACTATTACAATCTTGGAATTATAAAATTTATTTTATGTAATTATCTAGTAATTCTTGTAAACATATCATTAATTAGTAAAATGTTATCAATAAGCTTAGGATAAGTATTTAATATTAGAAAGCAAAATTTAAACATGGAAATGAGTAAACAAGTAAATAATAAAGTTTTGTAAAATTATAATTAAAATAAGATGTATAATTTCCTAAACTACGCTTGATAGTCCTACAAATTATAAAATTGCCCCGTTTCACTTTTAAACCTAAAACATAGCCACACTATTTCCATTTTTTTCTTTATTACCATCATTAACACTCCATTATTGACTTTATAAATCATATTTTCATCAAATGCAAGTGGAATCTTCAAGTGAGATCAATTAATTCTTAAGGATTATTTATAAATATTCTTTAATCAAGGTATCACTCGATAGATTAAGAGTTTTATTAGACTGGATCTTACTTTAATTATTCAATCTTTTGTCTCCTTCAACATATTAAAAGGTAAGAAGATAATCTATTTACTTGACAATTATGTTAAACTTATATGTTTTGGTTAATTTTGTAAGATGATTCTTAAAAACTTAATGTTTAGAGTAAAATGTTGCTGTTAAGCTGAATATGTGTTGTTATGAGTTGAAATCATTGATAACAATTGCGTAGAATGAGTTATATAAAGTAATTACTTATGCATGATGAGGTTGGAAGTAAATTAAATTGAGTTATTGTATTTTCAAGTGAATTTCTAGAAATTCCAAAATGGGTACTTGAATATGTTGTTTATGATTTTATTATATTTTTAGTTCATTTAATTATTAGATATTATAATATTAACAAAAACTCCTATTAGTTTCATTTTATAAAAATAAAAAAGGTAAGAAAATTGTGCATAAAATACCTTAAACTCAATTTTTTTTTATGTTTGAGTTATATGAAAATATTGAGATTTCTAATGATAAGTTTTCTACTTATGTTATTACTTGTATAACTATTAGGCAATGTTTAAATAATATGATTTGATTATTATAAATGTTCATTCATTTGAATAGAATGCGATTTATATTTGTGGTTTATTTATATAAAACAAATCTTACATCTTTTTTCATTATTATTTATTAAAAAATCATATAATATGCCAAAGCTTATTTAGACTTGATTAAGCTCATTTATGAGCTTGAATTTTGAAAGCTTAATGAGCTTGAGATCAAGCTTGAACTTATTTAATTTACTCAAATTCAAACTTGAACAAGTAGAAGTTTGGCTTGTTTAATAGCTCTAATTGGATTCATGGGTTAAAAGGATAGTAAATAGAAAAGGCTAATAAATAAGGAAAAATGTAAAATATTCCCATTAATTTTGATATGATTGAATTTTGCTCTTTTTAATTTTAGAAATTTACATATCACTCTTTTAATCTACACAAAATTTAAAATTAAAATTCATTACCAACTTAGTTTTTTATTTTATTAAATTATATAATTTTTTCATATATTTTTTAAATAAGAATCGTATTATTATATGATATTAGTTTCTTGCATAATTTTTTTGGTACATAATTTTTATATTATATAACTAACAGAAATTAAATTAAACATATAAAATTTTAATCAAATACTTAAATAAATTACAAAATTATGAGTAAAAAATAATAAAACAAACTAATGATTTATAATATTGTGATTACTATTTATAATTTTTATAAAAAATTCATAATTTGATGAGATGATAAATGAAGTCAATAATGAGTGTTGATTTCAAATTTTATATAATTTAAGGAAAATAATATCCAAGTTTTTTAAACTAAAAGGGTAAAATCTAACCACACTAAAATTGAAGAGAATATTTTACATTTTTCCTATTAAGTAATAAATACTACTTGTATGGTTTAGTTTTGTGATTAGCACTTTGCTACTTATAGAGGAAGATTCATGTTATTGTATAATTTTCTTCTTTAGTTTTGATTGTGGTTTTGCATTCCTTTGCCGAAGTTTTATTTTGCTTTTCTACAATGGAGTTTAATTTCTCTAGTATTTTTCCCCTAAGTATCTCTCACAAATGAAGATGATTATTAAGGCTTTATGAACCTTGGTTGTGTTGGTGTGAAGTTTGCAAATGGTCATTTAATTCAACGATGGTTGAAGAATGTTGACTCACTTAGTAACTCTCATATGACAATATGTTATATCATAGTTTTAAATTATGGTAGCAGATATGATTCTGGTTTTGCTACAATTAGCAAATTACAGGCAAATATGGAAAAATGTAGCCATTACAATGCAAAATTATGGAATATTGTAATTGTGATGCAATTGATAATAGCAATATTGCATGTAATATTGTGGTTATAGTGCCAATTTAAAACCATATTATATGTAGGTAGGGGTGTTCATCGATCGGTTATGGCCAGTTAAGAGGCATAAAATCAACCGACCGAAGTAATATATGAAAATTAAATTCCAAACTAAAATTGATTGATTTAAAATACTAATCGAGCTTAACCGATTATAATGGTTTATGTCGGTTTGTCACAGGTTTCAATCAGTTGATACTCATAAACATTGAAAAAGAAAAAGAAGGTGGAGTTCAGTAGAAGAATATAATAAACATACAGAATCTCTATGAAAAAATTCACAATATAACACTATTAAGATCAAGAATGCATATAGGAGAATAAATCAAGAACATATATAGAAGAACTCAGTTTCAAAACAAATCAAGAATGTATTATGAATATATTATGTATATAAAAGAACTTAGTCTTAAAATAAATAGATTTATGACTCAAAAAGAAACAAAACAGGAATGTATTATGAATATAGAAGAACAGATCAAGAATGCCAACACAAATATAAAGACATACAAATTAATTGATGAATGGAATCTAAAAAAAATTAAAAAATTAAAAATAAAATTAAAAATATGAACACCTCTCTTTAATCTTCACTGGTTCTAAATCCTTTCTAGTAAAGGATATGGATTTGAATCTTTGTCAATGGAGGATTTGATTTTGAATCTTCTTCATCAAAAGACTTGTGTTGATGGCAGATTTGCAGAAGAGAAATTGCTCGTTAAGTAGACTTATGATGGTGAAATACGATCAAAGGAGGTGGAAGAGGAATGTTGTCTGCTAGGGTTTCAAATAGGAGAAGGAACTGCTAAACGATGCAATTTGGCTTTTGAAAGAAATAAAATGAAGTTTGAAACGACACCGTTTGACTTATATATTAGTCGGTCTTGGGTGTTGTCGGATAGGACATGGGCAATCCGAATTCACCCGAAAACCAAATTGTTTTTTATTTCTTAGGTCGCCTTCGTCCGAATGCATGCTTAGGCTTGCCACCAACTGCCCAAATTCAGATTGGGCCGGTAGATTTATTGCGGGCCACCTAAATTTGCCCACCCCTATATGTAGGGAATATCACTACTATATAATTGTGATACAACATCATTATATTGACATCGATTAGAGTGATAATCGACGTATATAATGATATGATGACATTTTTCAAAATATGAGCTACTTTTCATATTAGTTTTAATAAAAAATCAATATTATAAAATTATAATATATTTTTGTGTCAATTATAAGGTGAATTAACGTATGATAGGAGATGAAGAGTTAGTTCAAAAAATGGAAATACATTTACCACATTGATTTTTTACATAAGAAACATCTAAAGTAATGACATACTATTTTATTGTTATATAATACATTCGTTCAATCATTGTTTATTTCAAATTGTAAATTTGTAATATAATATTTTATTGTGATATATGATAATATTTTATTATTTAGCATGTAAAAGGAGAACTGTTGATTGTAATGACATCTAGATAAGGCATTTTTAAAAAAAGAAAATTATAGTTTTATTGTAATATAATACATTGATTTGATTTTTGTTATATTTTAAATTGTAAATTTGTAATATAACATTTTATTATGATATATAATATTTTAAGTATTTTTTAAAGAAAATTATTGCTTTCCATGCTAATATTTATTTTTATTTAATAAAAACTTGCATGATTAGAAAATTATCACTTATTGCATCATGTATTAGAAACCTAATGTCAAAATGAAGGCAAACCCTCAGATTTGAAGAGAGGTTAAACATTACACGTGGATTCCTATATACAGTCAAAGTCAAAAGTTCCAACCTAAAGGCATTTTTATAATTATGTGTCAAACATTGGGGTCAACCTTATTGATACTCGATCTGGAAAAGTTTGGACGTCAGCTGGTGTCATTAACATATCCTTATCTTTGTTTCTCATATCACAGACAAGCTTCATTTATACAATGATTTGCTTTTCATTTATGTGGGCATTCTATTCCATTTTTTAGGTATTTGTTAGTGGTTATCTAATGTTAATCATCTAACATCTTTGAGAAATTACTTCGTATTATTTGAGATATTTTTCTTAATTGTTTTATACTTTGTGAGCATTTTGACAGTAGTTGGTTTATGTAATATTTTTCACAATCCCAACAATATTTCATAAGTATATTACGTTCCTATATTTAGTTTAAAATCTTATAAAATTTACTAAGAAATGTAGCATTCCCAAAAATATCTTTAACCTAACTTTTCTTAAAATATTTCTTTAGGGAGATGTGGGTATTTGAGCTTCTCATGAAATGAGAATATTGGTGTTGGAACAAAAGGTAATTTTACTATAATTTTTATTGTACCCAAATTTTCTCTTGTTCACAATCCTAGCCTTCATTTGTTCTTCTATCATTATTGTCCTGTTGTCATATTCAACTGGAGTTTGCATGCCATCGTTTGCCACTAGTGGTCAATGAAGTAGGTTGTGATTCTTATTTTCAAAAGATTTAATTAAAAAACTTTCTCATGTATCACCTTGTTTCTGTAGATAATTTTAATTTTAGTTTGTTAATTGTCAAATATGGTTTTCCTAGCATTCACTTTATTTTTTTTGTTTTGTGGAATGTTAATATCATGATTTGTTTCATCATTTTTTAAGAGGTTTGCTTTCTTAATTTTTGTTTGTTACCTAATGCATTGTGCGATTTTGGTAAAAAAATGTGTTTTACTTAGTTAAATATCTAAAAAGTGATCCATTTTGATCAATTATTTAAATTTTGGAAAAAAATTATATATCTACAAGGTGATCCATTTTGAGTAGTGATTCAAATTTTAAAAAAAATATTTAGATCTCTAAAAGGTCACCCATTTCGATTTTGACTTTGAAGATATTATGCAACAAATTCATGTCCACTACCTCATTTTTTCTATTTCTCTCTAGAAGTGTTTTTACTGCTTGCTTTCGATAATTAAATAATGGGAAATTCTATACTACCTCATGGGTTTGGAACCCATAGGGATGTGACTAAATCTAAGTCAATGGCTGGGTTGACTAAGTCAATGACTTTATTCATTCAATTATTTGTATTTTGCCACATACCTATGGGTTCCAAACCCATAAGGGTAATATAGAAAGCACCCTAAATAATATAAGAATAGTGTCTAAATACAAAACTTGAATGAAACTGTAAAATCCTGAATCAACCAACTTCAAGAATCTAAAAGTAAAATTATAATTTTATATAATCTAAATTATTTTATTAATATTTTATTATAAAAAATAAAATTGCTAATTTTATTAAAAATAATAAAACCATAATTTGCCTACAAAACAAAACTGTTGATCATAATATTTTTTTTAACATCAATTTTTTGGATTTCACAATGCTTCTTCAAGAAAAAAAAAGGTTAGAAATTTTGAGAAAATTTAACCTAAAAATTATAAAAAATTACAATATTGAAGATTAATTTTATTTTTATAAAATATTGTAAATGAGCATAAATCTTATTTATGATAAAAACATAAAAATTATAAATCCTCCGTTCAAAATTGTAGAAAAACTTTGAAAAATATTTAAACTTTAAAGAAAAATTAAATATTTAATAAATTGTTGCACAATTCTTTATAAAAAATTGCAAGTTCTAATAAAACAAATTGTAGGAGAATAAATCAATACAAAATTTTTCAGATCACTTAAACGGAACCACCCTTTTTCTTGTCCAGTTCAAATTGTTCCATATTCTCGTTCCCCTGAAATAGTCACTATTACTCGCCCAAAGATGCGATTAACCGTTTCCTGTTACATGGATCCAAGGTTTTAAATCGCGTAGCGCCCGAATACGTGATTTTGCAATTTCCCACCGTAATTATTAAAAATAAAAATTTTTATTTAATAAACTGTTTTAAAAATTTATTTTTAAAAAAATTTAATTTAAATATCTTTTAAATTTATTTTTATTCTTAATACTAATTTTATAATTAAATAAAATTTTTAACTTTTTATGTTATCAAATATTATCTATTCATTATTTTTTAACTCAAAAAAGATTTTAAAAAATAATTTTTAATAAAAATTTAAAAAAAAATAAAAATATATTCAAATATATCTCTTTTTTTTTTAACATTTGCCCCCGATGCAAAGAATTAATCATAATAAAATTACACCAACAACTGCTAATTTAAATTTAAAAATTATGCATGGATTGTAATCACAACCAAAAGAACACAACCACCATGTCTCACACACAAAGCAATTAGCATTTGGTTCTATTTGCCATCTTCCAAAATATGAAACATTTATACCCACATTTTCACAATGAAGATAAAAAGGATGATTTAAAATGTCTGATTTTCTTCAGACAAGCTTCAGCCCTCTCAAGAACCTCATCAACCCTGTCTCTCCTGGTCTTCCTGCCTGAACAATGCTTGATGGAATCAATCTTTGGCGTTTCATTCTCAGAACCTACATCAGTCTTTCCTTCCATAATCACTCCATCTTCCAATGCAGGTTCAAAACATTGCTTGCTGCTCTTCCTCTGCTCCTGGTTAGTTGATTCTGCTTCGCAACAATTATCACAAAATCACACTTTCATACAAATCAAAGTGTAAATGATGATTAAAATGCCAATCTAACCTATTTTTATGTATCTATTCTCACTCCAGGATGGTCAAAACCACTTGTGAATCTCACAGTTAACCCCTCACCACATACCAAATTTGATGCAACTTTGTGAACGAAAAGGGAGTGAAACGATCGTCTTTATTGAAAAAATATAGAAAAATAGTGATGGGTAAACTTTAAGTTTTCTTCTATTTTCGTATTCGATTCATCATTTTCCACTGCATAACCTTCTATAAAAAATTAAATTTTATTGTAAACCTCCCAACCTCTAAAAATAATAAGATATTCTCACATCCATATGAGGAGAATTATTCCTAAAATATTATTTTTTGGGTAACCTACGATTATTCCTTATTATACAAATTAGTAAATTACTCTAAAAAAAAAAGAAAAACGTACTCACATATTTTTCTCTGCTGCTTGAATTCTATGTAAAAAACCAAAAGAAAACAAGAAAATCACTAATGTAACCTTTTCAAATGCACACAAAAATCACTTTTCAGCTTCACATTTGGGGTCTATTTAGTAGGACTTTGAAAATGGAGAATGGGTGGCCCTAGTGAAAAAGAAGGAATACAGGGAACTGGGTCTGGAGAAACAGCAACAAAAATTCAAACCTTGAGTGTCAATCAGGGAAGAAAGTTTGAACTTGTTGAAGTGATTATTGTGCTCTGAAGCCAACTTAGAAGAATCTTGCTGCTGCTGCTGCTGGGATTGGAGATAAAAGATGAAGGATTTGAGTTCAAGCTTAAGATAATCAAAATGATTGGGATACTGCGCTTCAAGCTTCTGCAACTCTTCCTTTGCCTGCTCTTCCATCTTCCTCTCTTCCCCATAACTCCATTTCATGCATTCAAACTTCATTAATACCAAAATCCCCAGTCTTGATTCTCTCTGGCCTCCTTCTTAATACAAACAGTGAAAAATGACCCAAATTGATTGATTCGGGGGCTGATGTAGAAGTACAAAGAGGCAAAAAGCAGAAAACAAGGGGTGATTATCCTACTATTAGTGATGGGAGCAGAAGGGGTTTTAATTTTTGGAAGGTAGAAAGTTGTGTGTCGGCTTCTGTCGGGATTTTCTAGGTTATTTATATGGTTTGTGTTTATTAATGGCTTATTTAGGGGTTGTAGGAAAAGGACACAAGGGCCCTAACCATTCTGGTTAATGGGCAATTTTTTTTTCCTCTGAATTTTCACATTGATTATATTTGGTATTTCTTTAATATAATATTTTATTTTATTTTGATATTTGAATTTCTATATTATATAAATTTTATCAACTTGGTTTCAAGGATTCCATTGTGACAAAAGTTGAAGATAAACAACTTCTAGTTGATTTAGAAAGTTCTAAAGAAGTTCTAAAGAGATTGGTATTCTTTAGGTGTGGAGAATTTATCTTATTTTATATCCCCTTCGTTTCTATTTATTTGTTAGTATTAATTAATTATATATATATTAATAAAATAGTTTAATTTATTTATTATTAATAAATTTTATAAGATTATTCTTTACGTATAAAATGTAAATTAATTAAAAATAAAAAAATAAAAAAATAAATATAAATTAATTAATAGTATAGAATAATAAAATATTTATTAATAAAAAAATAAATTTAAAAAAATATTTAATATTTAATTAAATTTTTAAAATAATAAATTAAAAGTAATAAAAAATAACTTTAAAATACGATAAAAAAAAAAGAACGGAGAGAATATCTTATTAAATATAAAATATGGTGATGGTGTGATTTTATTGAAGTTTCAAAAACATTATCTCTTTTAATAATAGTAGGTGGAACAAAATTATTAAACTCTTTTACCAGAGAATCAAAATCGACTCCAAGATTAGGATGATTAGCAAAATGATGTTAGATCATATTTTATTTTAAAAAAAATTGTATGTTTCAATTATTTTTTATATTTTTAATTATAATTGATAAATAAAATAATTATTAATTAATATAATTTTTAATATTTTAATATTTTAAATTTAATTTTTTAATATTTATGAGATATATGAAACAGTTAGAACATATAATTTTTTTTTTCAATTCTACAAATTATAAACTCCTTCTTAATGTAATAATTATGACTTAAGTCAAATATTTTGCAACAGAGAGTACCAATATAGTGATGTTCAATGAAAATATTATAACCTCCCTTATATTTTAATGAAATTGTGAGTATATCTTCTCTACTTTTAACATCTACATATAAATTTCTTGAAATATAAGAAAAATGTAATATTTAAATCCAAATATTTATCTTTCTTTCCCTTTTTTTTTAAATTTGAATCTTTCGTTGCTATAAGAATTTAAATTTAATTTATTATTAGTATATATTAATTTTAAACTATCATTTATTTATTTATATATTGTAACGTGAAAAATGGTCAAAACATTTTTATTAGTGAAAAATTATTAATTTTTAATAACATATCATATTTTTATTTATTGATAGTATAAAATATTTTATATTAATATTAAATTAAATTTAAACTCAATAAATATTTTAATTAAATTCAAATAACTAAGGAATCATTACACTTATATTAAAATTTAACTTTTTCATTAATCATATTTTAATCATTTAAACAAAATTGGTACATATTTTTTAACACTTCAAATATCTCATTATTATATTTGAGCTTTATATTCATTTTTTCTTATTATATTTTATTATAAAATTTTTAAATTTAAATTCGAATATAATATTTTTTTGTGTTTCAAGATAGGTGTAGTATTTTCTTTTTGAGTTTTATTTGAGTCAAAAGTATTGCATAAAAAATAAAATAAAATCTGTACTTTGACGGTGAGTACTACAATATCCCCGATTGATTTCTTTCTCCGTGATTGTCGGCTATTGCCTGCAGGAGGTCTACTTTTTTCTTTTTGTCACATTTGTTACATTATTTCTTCCTATATAGAATTGAAAATAATTAAATATTTATTAATATCAATTATTATTGTAGATTAAAATAAGAGAGAATTCATTAATTATTTAATTGTTGATCCTCCAGGTTATATGACAAATTAAGATTAAAATTCTTTCTTAAACATATGCATTTTTTATTGGGTAGAAATGGAAGTCTGACGATTTATTTTATGTATGTATGTTACGCATAACATGTGGCGGGTTGCTGAGGAATTTCGACCGACGAAAATCTCAACTGCTGGTTGGATGCGAGGGTTCGCATGATGTCAATCTTGGGAGCATTTTCACATCACGTGGCATAGTGTGTAGTCGGAGAGATTCATGGTCTCATTTTTGGGAGAACCAATGGTTAGTGGAGCATTTTTTGATAAACATGTAAAACGGTACGGGTTTTTGCGGGCATAATCTGCAAGGACACAAATAAGTTTGCATATAAAAATGGATAATAAAAATTTACCGTTGATAGCCGGTATATTTTTATATTTTTATTAATTATTTTATTTTATAATTTATAAATTATATTTTAATATTTTAATTTTTGTTGAATTATTTGAATAAAAAAATTACATTAAAATATAAAAATTGGATTAAATTTATTAAAAAAATAATTGTGTTATATTTTTTTATAAATTGAGTCTAAATATAAGGATAAAAATAATTAAAAAAATTAATTTTATAACCATGATTAAACCCCCTATTGCATGGGTTTTTACCTGACACCGCACGAACTTTTACTTATACGAATTTATTCGTATAAACTCATATTAAATGTAAGTTTTATATTAAAATACTTACGATGTTCCATGATCATGAGTTGTCCAATTGCCCATTGAAACTCATTTTTTATGTATATATTTTGGAGCTACTAATTACACAAATTCAAAAAGTAGTCTATAATTATTTATGTTATTTTTGTAATCGTAAAAGAATGTAACTATAAATATTTATATTTCAATGCACAATAGGTTCTGTTATCTCAATTCAACACTTAAATACAGAATTTCATACACTCTACACTCTGCTAACCTTTCAAATTTTGCAATTATCAATATTGTCCATTTGAACAATTACAATCCATCCAATAAGTAGGCTAAAAAAACTTTGAGAGTTTTCAACTAAAGTTGATGTACCAGAAGATTAGCTACCGTAATGGGATTTGAAGAGATGATTTAAGTTGAATTGTCCCCCATCTTTTGTTTCTTTTACACAGATTTATAAATTACTTAGGTAAATATATTACTGTGCACTCTATTTGTTACTGATCTAATAGTGTCATAGTATATTTTTACTCAGTGCTCCAACTACTATACTATGCACATGAACATGTAATTTTGAAATCAATATTCTTTATTTAATACATTTTATGAACTATTATATTTTAGAAATAAATACTATATCAAACAAATCCACGATGATCTAATTAGATTCTAATTTTTAAAATAAGAACATCTATATATTAGAAAGTAAAAAATTATTAGGCATTTATTATTCGAATTTTGAACTAATCAAAATCTTGTCGCTTTGAAACCCGGCATTTGACGGCGCATGCTTTATCATCTCGGGGGAAATGTTTGGCTTTTGGAAATTAGATGCACCTGGTTCTAGTCTTATATCATCTTGTCACACTTTACCTTAGGATTATTGAATTGTCCGCTCAAGTGAAATTTTATCTTTTGATTTAGGATGGATAATACTATCGAAAGTTGATTTTTTTTAAGGAAATTAAGAGTATATTTGGATATATTTTTATTTTTATATTTTTAAAAATTATTATTTTATTTTTAAAAATTATTTTTAAATTAAAAGATAATAAAATATTGGAGGATAATTAATATTGAAAATAGAAAATATTTTATATAATTATAAAATTCATATTAAAAATAATAAAATAAGTTAAAAATTTTTAAAAAATAATAAACAAACATACCCTAAATATTTTAATTATTAAAATTTTTAATTCTACAAATAAATGAAACAAATAAAAATACAAATATTAATGTATAAAAAATAATCCAAAAATAAAGATCCTCAAAATCAAAGTTCTAGTAAAATTTGGTGTATTTTATAATCTTGTGACATTTTATGCCTTATTATGACAATTTGAAGTTTCTTTCAATTTTTCATTTTTGACTTCTCATACTTGAGTATGGTACTCAAGTTTGGCCATGTTTAAATCATACTTCAATTTCATACTCGAGTACTCTTTATGTCTTATACTAAGCTGAACTTATGAAGAATGAAAACACTAAGCTATGAAATTGAGATGATACTGTGAAATGATGAATTTTGATAATGGAAACATGATGACATGTGAAATTATGTTAAGGAGAATCATGATGGAATGTTGAATTGGGGTAGTACAAAATATATGATGAATTATGAAAGGACAAAATGCTATGATTTAGTGAATATGGTGATGAAATGTTGATTTGAAATATTACCTCAGATTTAAATTACTTGATTGTGACTAATATGGTTAGATTTGTAAATGGATAAGGTGAATTAGAAGACACATGGCAGGTTGATTATTATCTAATTTATATACATATGTGTTTGAAATTATGAGTAATGTGATTAATTGATGATAATAATTTGAAATATTGAAATTGTTATTGTGTAGCTCAAAGTGAGTAATTAAATTGATAGCTTCCATATATCTCATTTACGTAAACTATCTACTTTTTGGGACATTTGTTTTACTATTTTCCTTTAAACTATTTTACAAATGGTTAGATCGAAGTTCCATAACTGCCACTAGTAATTTAGGATTAGAATAATGCAAAGAAAAGTTATAATTGTTGGATAAAAAATTAGACTAGAAAAAAGTAAAGGCTTTGTAGTTAATTTGTAGATACTTTGAAAACTAGATAGTGCAACTATTATATAAATATTTCCTTGCTTAAAAAAGTAAGGCAAATAGATTTAATTAGTTATTATTTATTGTGCAATGATACCAAATTAGAATTAGACAAGCATATGAAAGATGGTAACGAGATCTATACTAGTTAAACTAGCGGGTCATAATAAGGTTAGTATTAAAGCATGATCAAAGAATTAAATGTGAAAAGGGACTTAGGATAGAATAAATAAGATATAATTATGGTCACTCATTTAGGTGTTAGTTAAAACTGTATCAATGGTTTGTATACACCCGAAAACATATATCACTAATACCATTTTAATGGACCCTAAAATTATATAATGATGGTGGTGGAGCTTTTGTAGGATAATTGCTTATAGGAATATCTTATTATGAAGTAAATGTTTGAAATCCTCATTGAATTAAGCTATCATTAAATAAAGTAGTCATTGAACAGTGATCTAGGTAATGGAGAGTTATCCAAAGGGTCCCAAGCTCACAGTGGTAGACATAGAGGAAACAATGATCAAATATTCCTCCATTGGTTGTTATTTCGATCAATAACTATTAACTTTTATGGCTCAAGTTCTCTGCTAAGAAAAAGAACCAACCCTGCCTATAGAAATTCTTACTAACAAACTCTCTATTATCTATGAATTCAAATAAGTTGAAATATCCTCGTCTCATTAGAATAGATTGTAATATTGATTCTCACCAATTTCTTGCTTAAATCGATTGATACAATAAAATGCTATATAGTTTTTATTCCATGTTGATTGAACTTGTTGTCTATAGATTAGAAAATGTTGTCCATTTTTAGTTTGTCAACACCGTTGAGACTAGAACCTCTTCTTTGTAACCTTTGACATAGTTGGTCTTCTAATAACTATTTATTAATCAATTTCTGCTTCCTAGTGCTTGTGAATATCTAAAATAAATCCTTACACTTGTCAATGAATGTGTCTCCCAATTTATTCACTTATCTTACTATGTGAGATATTTGACACCTATTAAACAAGTGAAAGTTCTAAGGTTTGCTTATAGTCTTCTTGATCATTTCTTTAATATCACTTGTGTCATTAAAGATATTGCTTTCCAAGATATCATTAATTAAATGTTAAAAATAGAATATAGAATTAAAAATCATGAATAAAGAAAGGCACATTCTAGTAGAAAGCATAATAAATTTGAGAGGCCTAATCATTCAATTAATATTAGAGGGATGCCTCTATCATACATTTTCTATAGTGATAGAAATCAATCTATTCCAACTTCTCATCCTAGAAATTCTTTCAATGTACCTTATAGAAGGAAAAGTCATGCTAATCCATCATCATATTCATTTTATGCAAGTGCTTTTGCCAACTTCAGTAAAAAAATGTTTAAAAACAAAAGCAATTTCCATGGGGAACTATTTCATTGTGTTCAATGTGGTAACAAACATTCTTGACCCTATAACAAAGTAAATATTGTCTACTTTTAACGTGGTCAGCTGGGTCACAAGAAAAGAGATTGTTCGAGTAATTTTTCAAGCTACAATGTAAACTGTTCTACTTTTCAACAAAATTTTTTTGTAACTTAACCAATAACTTGTAGACCTTAAATGTCATAAGGCCCCTGTGGTAGTGGCAACATTAGAGGGAAAAACTAGCTAGGAAACCAAGCAAGAGTTTTCACTTTGACCTCATTAGGAGGCATAGGCATTTAATGTTGTTATCATAAGTACATTTTTTATTAAAAATATGCTAGCTTATTTTTGTTAAATCTAAGAGCTACACATTCTTTTCTT
Organism: Sindora glabra; assembly: GCA_020226215.1. Lineage (NCBI taxonomy): Eukaryota > Viridiplantae > Streptophyta > Magnoliopsida > Fabales > Fabaceae > Sindora > Sindora glabra. The sequence continues at coordinate 87,791,011 of CM035227.1, read as the reverse complement.
TCTATCATATTTACTTCACAAATGAACAAGCCATTTAGTAAATTACCAAACCGTTTGCTTACATTGACATGAATAGATAAAACTTTGACCACTACATAATTTGTAAATGCTTTTCTTTTTCATATCCAGGATCAAATTTTATAAATTTGATTCTTTTACAAATGGTAAATTATGAAATCATTCTAAGTATGGATTAGTTATCTAAATATCGAGCTTAGATGGATTATTTGAATAAAATAATCACTTTTGTTATAGAAAGAGCCCTTCTCATTATTTTTTAGGGAGAAAGGAATTTTGGAATAATTGAAATCATTTTTAACTTTGAAGCTTAGAAGCTTAATCACAATAGATGTTTTGCTATCTTGTTGTTATCTAAGATTCCAATCATTTCTCCTTTGAAATAAAAAATATTTACAGTTGTTTATGAATTTCTAGATATGTTTTCAAAATATCCACTAGGTTTGCCTCTAGATTATGAAATTGAATTCCATATTGAAGTTGCTCCTAATATAGATCTAATTTTCATTCCTCTTTATCAAATGGCTTAAGTTGAATTGAAAGAATTAAAGAAGCAATTGCAATAATCAATTAATAAAGTGTTTTATCTATCCTATTTCATTTCTGTATGGTGCTCTAATTTTATTTGTAAAGAAAAAAGATAAGACTTTACATCTTTATATTAATTATCGTTAATTAAACAAAGTTACAATAAAAATAAATATCATTTGTCTTAAATTGACAACCTGTTGATCAATTGTAAGGTGCAAAGTGCTTTTCCAAGATTGGTATATGTTCTGATTCCCACTAATTAAAAATTCAAATTCATAAAATAGCTTTTAAAACTTAGTATGATCATTAGAAATTCCTTATCATGTCTTTTAGCATTATCAATATTCTAATAACCATCATGAATCTTATGAACAAAATATTCAAGCCTTTCATTGATAATTTTTTATTCATTGATAATATTCTCATCCATTCCAAGAATGAATAGGAATATACCTATCATCTTTATATCATCTTGTAAACTCTTTGAGATCATTAACTTTTTATGAAATTCTATAAATGTGAATTTTAGCTTACAAGTGTGGAGTTCTTAGGGCATGATCTCCCAGATAGCATCCAAGTTGATTCATAGAAAATTAAGGCAATTCAAACTTAGCCTAAGCCTTCCACTATATTTAAGATTCAAAGCTTCCTTGGCATGGCTGATTATTATCATTGGTTTGTGAAAGGCTTTTATAAAATAACATTTTTATTGATAAAGCTCACTTAGAAAAAAGTAAAACTTGAATAGTTCAATAAATATGAGAATAGCTTCCAATAGTTGAAAACTTATTTAACTTTCATTTTAGTTTTAGCACTTTTTTTCTAGATTTGGATAATTTTTCATTTATTATGATGCTTCTCAATTATCTTTGGCTTAAGTTAATCCAAAATAGGAAAGTAATTGCATATACATCTTGAAAGTTAAAGAAACATAAAGTGAACCATTTCATGCATGATCTTGAGATGACTACAATTGTGTTTACATTAAAATTTTGGCACCATTATCTATATGGAGAAACTTGTAAAATATATATTAATCATAAAAACCTAAAATACATCTTTAATTAAAAAGATTTGAATTTAAGGTAATATAGATGGATGGAATTAGTGAAAGATTACAATTACATTATCCATTGTTATCTAGGCTAGTGAAATATTGTAATTAATGCTTTAAGTAGAAAATCATTAGGAATTCTAACTAATATCTAAGATGAAGATCAAGTGGTGATAGTTGTTCAAGTAGTAGTTAAATCTGTATTGATAGAAAGAATTAAAGAATTATAAAAGCAAGATCCTTAATATTCAACATTGGAAGAAAAAGCGATGGCTGATTAGAATACGAATTTGACAATTGATGAACAAGGAATAATCTAGTTTCAGTAATGACTTTAGGTTTTTGTATGTAAGTGAAATGAATTACTTTACTAAGCTTAATATTCTTTCTATACCATACATTTAAGTGTATCCAAAATGTACCATGATTTGTGATAAAACTTCTAATGGAAAAGAATGAAAGAAACATACTTTATTTTATGTTGAAATATCTTACTTGTCAACAAGTTAAACATAAACATTAAAAGCCCTCCGATCTATATCAACTCTTTCAAATCATCAATGGAAATGGGATAATGGGATGATAAATTTCCTTATTGGTCCTTTTATAACTTAGAAAGGATTTGGTTTGATATAGGTGATGGTAGATAGATTGATCAAGACAACCCATTTTCTTCTAGTTAAAACTAGTTATTCCACAGTTCAATATGCTTAATTGTATCTTGATAAGATAATTCCTTTGCATGGAATTTCTTTTGTTATTATGTTAGATTGTGGTATTTAGTTTATAACTCATTTCTAGTAGTCTTTCTAGCAAGATCTCAGGACATAATTGCACTTTAGCACTATTTTTATCCTCAAATAGATGGCTAATCTAAATATACTAATTAGATTCTGAAAGTCATATTATGTACATGTACTCTTAAGTTTGAAGGTAGTTAGGAGAAATACCTGTCCTTAATTGAATTTGCATATAATAACAATTACCAATCTTTCATAAAGATAGCTTTGTATGGTAAAAGATATAGATTTCTAGTGGGATGTTTGAACTAGGCGAAGCCAAACTTCTCATCCTTGATCTTATTTTTTATGCACTTGAAAAAGTGGAAATCATTTAGGAAAGATTGAAATTTGCATAAAATTATTAGAAATCATATGTGAATAAGAGAAGAAAAGAACTAGAGAAATCATATGTGAATAAGAGAATAAAAGAACTAGAGTTTCAAGAAGGAGGCATTGTGTTTTTGGAAGTCTCTTCTATAAAAAAGAGTGATATGATTTAACAAGAAAGGAAAACTTATGCCATGTTATATTGGTCCATTTCTAATTGCTCAATGAGTTAGATTTGTTGCTTACTAGCTTGAATTACTAAATAAGTTAACATTATTTATCTAGTGTTCTATATTTTGATGCTTCGAAAATATTTGCTTAACATTTCACATGTTATTTAATATGAACCACTCTATCTAGATCTAAAACTTTCATTTAAGGAATGACTAGTTAAAGTTTTGGATCTTTAAATTTGCAAGTCAAGATCCAAGGTGATTCTGTTAATAAAGATCCAATAGAAAAGGCATGGGATTGAAAAAGATACTTAGGAAAATAAAATTGAAATGAGGAAGAATTATCCATATCTTTTCAGTAAGCTTTAAATTTATATTGTTTTGAATTTTTGATAATGAATACCTAAGAATTCAAGGATGAATTCTTTAAAAGGGGAAGAACTATTACAATCCTGGAATTATAAAATTTATTTTATATAATTATCTAGTAACTTTTGTAAACATGTCATTAATTAGTGAAATGTTGTAAACAAGCTTAGGATAAGTATTTAATATTAAAAAATGAAATTTAAACATGGAAATGAGTAAACTAAGTAAATAATAAAGTTATGTAAAATTATAATTAAAATAAGATATGAAGAGGAGATTTAGGATGATTAGTTTCCTAAACTACCTTTGATAGTCCTACAAATTATAAAAATGCCTTTTTTCACTTTTAAACCAAAAACATAGACACACTTTTCCCTTTTTTTCTCTATTGCCATCATCGACACTCCCCTCTTCACTTTCTAAATCATATTTTCATCATTTGCAAGTGGAATCTTCAAGTGAGATTAACTAATTCTCAAGGATTATCTATAAATATTCTTTAATTAAGGTATCACTCCATAGATTAAAAGTTTTGTAGGGTTGGATCTTCCTTTAATTATTCAATCTTTCATCTCCTTCAACGTATTAGAAGGTAATTAGATAATTTATTTACTTAATAATTGTGTGAAACTTATATGTTTTGGTTAATTTTGTAAGATGATTCTTAAAAACTTAATGTTTAGAGTAAAATGTTGTTATTGAGCTTAATATGTGTTGTTATGGGCTGAAATTAATAACAATAATTGCATATAATGGCATATATTAATTAACTGCTGCTACATGATAAGGTTGGAAGTAAATTGAATTGAGTTTTTACATTTTCAAGTGAATTTCTAGAAATTCTAAATTGGGTACTTGAATATGTTGTTTATGATTTTATTAAATTATTCATTCATTTAATTATTGGATATTATAATATTAACAAAAACTCTAATTAGTTTCATTTTATGAAAATAAAAAAAGGTAAGAAAATTGTACATCAAATACCTTAAACTCAAATTTTTTATGTTTGAATTATATGAAAATATTGAGATTTCTAATGACAAGTTTTTTACTTATATTATTATTTGTATAATTATTAGGCAATGTTTAAATAATATGATTTGACTATTACATATATTTGTTTATTTGAATAGATTATGATTTATGTTTGTGGTTTTATTTATTTGTCTAAAAAAATCTTACATCTTTTTTTATTATTATTTATTAAAAAATATAATATGCTAAAGCTTGTTTATGCTTGACTAAGCTTGCTTATTAGTTGAGCTTAAATTTTAAAAGTTCAATGAGCTTAAGATCGAGCTCAAACTTATTTAATTTACTCAAATTCAAGCTTGAATAAGTAGAAGTTTAATTTTTTTATAGCCCTAATTGGATCCATGGGCTAAAAAGATAGTAAATAGAAAAAAAGGAATAAATAAGGAAAAATGTAAAATGTTTCCATCAATTTTGATATGATTGAATTTTACCCTTTTTAATTTTAGAAATTTACATATCACTATTTTGAACCACACAAAACTTAAAATTGACATTCATTATCAACTTAGTTTTTCATTTTATTAAATTACATAATTTTTTTCATAAATTTTTGAAACAAGAATCATTCTATTCTATTATATTGGTTTCATTCATCATTTTTTTGGTACATAATTTTTATATTATATAACTAACAAAAATTAAATTAGATATATAAAATTTTAATCAAATACTTAAATAAATTACAAAATTATGAGTGAAAAATAATAAAACAAACTAATGATTTATAATATTATGATTCTTGTTTAAAATTTTTATAAAACTATGTAATTTGATAAAATGATAAATGAAGTCAATAATCGATATTAATTTTAAGTTTTATATTATTAAGGAAAGTAATATCCAAGTTTTTTAAATTAAAAAGGTAAAATCCAACCATACTAAAATCAAGGAAATATTTTACATTTTTCCTATTAAGTAATAAATATGAATTGTATGGTTCACTTTTGTGAGCGGTACTCTGCCATGTATAAAGGAAGATTCATCTTTTTGTATAATTTTCTTCTTTAGTTTTGGTTATGATTTTTCATTCCTTTGTCAAAATTTTATTTTCCTTTTCTATAATGGAGTTTTGAGTTCTCTAGTATTTTAATCCTAAGTATCTCTTATGAATGAAGATGATTATCAAGGCTTTGTGAACTTTAGTTGTGTTGATGTGTAAGTTTGGTGGTGGTCATTTAATTCAACGATGGTTGGAGAATCTTGGCTCACTTAGCAACTCTCATTTAGCAATATGTTATATCATAGTTTTAAATTATGGTAGTAGTTATGATTGTGGTTTTGCTACAATTAGCAAAATTGCAGACAAATATGAAAAAATGCAGCCATTATAATGCAAAATTATGGAATATTATGATTATAATGCAGTCGACAATAGTGATATTGCCCATAATATTGTGGTTACAATCCCAATTTAAATCTATATTATATGTAGGGAATCTCTCTACTACATAATTATGATACAACGTTGCTATATTGACATAAGTTATAGTAAAAATTAACATATATAATAATATGATGACATTTTTCAAAATATAAGCTACTTATCACATTAGTTTTAAATAACAATCAATGTTGTAAAATTATAATATATTTTCTATGTCAATTATAGGGTGAATCGACATCTAATAGAAGATGTAATGTTGGTTTAAAAAATAGGAATACACTTACCACAACAATTTTTTACATAATAGACATCTAAAGTAATGGCATACTATTTTATTATTATATAATACATTCACTCAATCATTTTTTATTTTAAATTTTAAATTTGTAATATAATGTTTTACTGTGATATATGATAATATTTTATTATGCAACATGTAAAATGAGTAACTTTGATTGTAATGACACTTGGTTAAGGCATTTTTTAAAAGAAAATTATAGTTTTATTATAATATAATACATTAATTTGATCTTTGTTGTATTTTAAACTGTAAATTTGTAATATAATATTTTATTATGATATATGATATTATTTTACTATTCAAGATGTAAAAAGGTAGCTGTTGATTATAATAACCCTTTTAAAAAGTGTTTTCTTTTTATGAAAGAAAAATATTGTTTTCCATGTTAGTTTTTATTATTGTTTAATAAAAACTTGCATGCTTAGAAAATTATGAGTTATTGCATCATTTATTAGAAATCCAATGTAAAAAATGAAAGCAAATCATTAGATTTGAAGATGGGTTTAAACATCAGACATGGATTCCTATATACAATTGAAGTCGTAAGTTCACACTAAGTGGCATTTTTATAATTATGCGTCAAACATTAGAGTCAATTTTATTGATAATTGATATGGACAAGTTTAGATATCAGCTGTTGTTATCAACATATCCTTATCTCTATTTCTCATATCATAAACAAACTTCATTTGTACAATAATTTGCTTGTCATTTGTTGTGCTCTCTATTCCATTTTTTTGGGTATTTGTTTAACAATTATGTAATGTCAATCTTCTATTGTCTTTAAGAAATTACTCCACATTATTTGAGATATTTTTCTCCATTGTTTTATGCTTTATGAGCATTTTGAGGGTATTTGATTTGTGGAATATTTTTCACATCACAATAATATTTCATAGAAATGTTACGTTCCTATATTTGGTTTAAAATTTTATAAAATTTATTGGGAAGTGTAACATTACTAGAAATATCTTTAGCCTAACTTTTTCCCCTAAAATATTTTTATGGAGGGAGGTAGGTAACTCAACTTTCCATAAGATGGGAGTATTGGTGAAGAAACAAAAAGATAATTTTACTATAATTTTTTATTATACCTTAATTTTCCTTGATAATTTTACTATAATTTTTTGTTGTACCCTAATTTTTTCTTCTTGTTCACAATCATAGTCTTCATTGGTTCTTCCATCATTATAGTCCTACCTCTATATTTAACTAGAGTTTGCATGCCATCGTCTGTCACTAGTAGTCAATGAAGTAGTTTATGATTCTTATTTTCAAAAGACTTACTAAAAAAACTTTCTTGTGTATCACCTTGTTTCTCTATATAATTTTAATTTTAGTTTGTTAATTATGGTATACAATTTTCCTAGTATTTATTTTATTTCTTTGTTTCATGGAATGTTAACATTATGATTTGTTTCATCTTTTATCAAAAGGTTTGCTTTCTTAATTTTTTTTTATGGAAGTACACACATTTTCTCTTCTTCATGAGTTTGCTTTCTTAATTTGTGTTTGTTACTTGATCCTGCATTGTACTAAATAGGTGATTTTGGTAAGAAAAAAAATGTGTTTTACTTAGTAAAATTGTTACGTGTGAAATGGTTTATCAACTAGCGCAAGTGCACACTATCGTAAATAAGTAATAAAGTGATGAGTAAGTATCGTTCCCTCGAGGATTGTTTCACTAAGTACCAAAATTAATAATCCTAATACTATTTGGCAAATCGATAAGTTAGAATTGAAGTGAGTAAATAAAGATTGATGCAAAAAATACTTAAAATAAATATGAATGCAATTTGAGTAAAGATGAAGATGAATAAAAGACCTAGGGATCAGACTTCACTTAACAATTTCGGATTGAATCATCTATCTACACTAATCCAATTTTACTCCCTTGATTGATAGTTGAGTTTCCCTAAATTAATCACTAGCCTCTTCCAAGGTCAAGTAATTCTATAATTAATTGCCAATTCACTATATTCCTATGTGAATTGCAACAACTAATCATGCATTAGGATTTATGGAACTCATTAAGACTACATAAACCATATGAATATATTCCTATTTCATATGTAATTTACGATTTTAATTATAGGTTCCATACACATGTATCTCTTTCCGATCTCAACACATATATTGAGTTCATTCAAAAGGTGGCCAATCAATTGAAAGCATTAAGAGCAATAATTAAAAATCAATCTAGGAAATAAAATCAAAATTAGTTTCAATAGACTATAATTCAATCCGTTATTATCAAGTTATGCCATCACCCTAGGAAGATAAAAAAATTAGAACATAATGAAATTAAAAACAAACATAAAATAAAATAAAAACATCATCACATTCATGAACACAAGATTATAATTACAAATGCATGAAAATAGAAAAGCTATCCATCCATTAGGAGGTAGAACCTTCCATGTAGGAGGAGAACCTAGCCTTCCATGTAGGAGGCATACTAGAATTAAAAATGCATGAATTAAACTACTATCTAAGATGCATGAATGAATGATCCAATGCTTGGATGCTTGAATGCTCTCCACTTCCACCTATTTATAGGTGAATGAGTCAGCTGCAAGTCATAAATCTTGACCACTACCTACCAATCACATGCTTCATCTACCATTCATGGTCTCTAACTACCCTTCTTGATTTTCGCAGCAATAATTCTTCTAACTTGTTAGTAATTTTTGACCACCAGAATGGTAGATTTACATCTTCTTGTCAACATAGGAGTTGTAGGGCTGGATCTTATCTTTCAAATGCCGCAAAGAACTCCTGATTTTGACATTTCTAGCTCAAGTTATGATCAGATTAGTAGCCAGAGGTCAGATTCCGCCAAAACCACTGTTTCATCTTCCAAGCAGAATTTGAGATCCTTAGATCCCGAACTGGGCTTTTATTTAAACATGAAAGTTGTAGGTATTTTTCTTAGCTTTTTGTCCATATAAAGAACAACCCAATCCAACATCTAGAACTCCAGATATAGCCTAAAACCTGAAACAAGGTCAAATTACAGCATTATCTAAAAGATTTAATTTCATTTCAAATTCAAGACTCATTCACAAAATGTCACTAAATTTATTAAATTAAACAATATAACATCCAAAAATGCATCATACAAGGGAAAATAAATATGTAAATATTTTACGTATCAAATTCCCCCACACTTAGCTTTGGACGTCCTCGGACAAACACAAAACAGAAGAAAACTAATACTAATACTAATACTAATCTACCCATGAGATAAAAAGTACAAAAATATAAGAAAGATAATTAAAGTACAAAGATATCATAGCATTCATAAATCAACAAATCTTGACATATAAAATTAAAAAGGAATTGCAACTTCATTTGAGTAGGATTGAATCAGAATCATTGCAACTCTTCCTCTCTCAAGTGTTTATGGGCAAGTATTTCACTCAAATTCATCCTATCAAAGATTGCACTACTATAGGCTTGCATAAATTCTTAATCTCCATTACCTGATTTACATGCACACTTCAAATCAAAAGGTTTTATTAAGGGTTGTAATGAGGCTAAGGTAAAGGAAAGATAAAACAGGGATATGAAAGGCTGAAGTAAGGAGAGAAATTAATATAGCAATTAAAACATGGGTAATCTCTAAATAATTTTATCTCAACATAGCAGCCCATGATTCAAATTCAAGTACACATCAATTTCTCTCTTCTTCTTTTTCTTTTTCTTTTTTTTTTTTGAACTATTTTTTTCCTTTTTTTTTCTTTCTTTTTTTTTTTTGAAAGAAAACCCTTGCAACTTTGAAGTTAATAATACATATTCCCCCACACTTTGTCAAAAACCCATTGTTCAAAAATTTAAATGCTCTACTAATCCCTAGGGTTAAGTAAAGATAATTGATATTTCATTAAATGACATATTAATGGGTTAAAGCAAAGAAACGGTTAATCAAGCTCAAAGGGGTTTATCAATGGTAAAATTGCAGGGTTGGCTATTTGGTTCTAATTGAGGAAAAAAAAATGCCTTTATCATATCTGAGTATGTATGTAAATTGTAATCTCAACCAGATTTTATGCAAGTTCTAGAGTGACAACTTAACAGGTGAATATCACACACAAGAATTATAAATATTGATTCAACAAGTAGGCTCAAAATCTCACGGTTATAGGTTTCCAACTCAATCCAACTCAAAATCCATTACCAAACCCATTAATTCTAAGAAGTAAGAAAGTTGTTCAATCATGCTATGAAATCTTTTAAAATTATTGAAAAAAAATTAATAAGCAGGAAAATATATTTTTTTTATTTTTTATTTTTTTTAGGATGCGTATCAAGAGCAGAAAATAACTCTTTACTTGGTCGTATCAAGAGCAGAAAATAACTCTTTACTCGGCCATCCCTTTTTTTTATATATAATAAATCTCATGGTTTTACTACCAAAAAATCCTAAAAAGTAAAAAAAAAAAAAATTATTTTTTTAATAAATTTCCCCCACACTTAATGTAGACATTGTCCCCAATGTCTTTAGCAAATTAGCAAAAAAGGTTTATTAAAAGAAATGCATAAGCAACTCACACATAAAAGAAATTTTAGGAGTAAAACTATAAGAGTAAAGAAAGTTACAACCGGAGAGTAGTGTCGGGCTCATGCTTCTGACTGCTGGTTGGAGATTGCCAATCTATCTTTTTCACTGATGGATCTGGTTTAGGTTTATAGTCTTGTAGTTGGTCAATCAGCTGATCAGCAGTTGAGGCAGACATTATGGCACGGCGAGTCGCTTGGGTTATGAATCCCTGTTCCACAGCTTGATCTAAAAAGACAGCAAACTATCATAAAAACCATTAACATTTAATAAACCTACTGGTTTCTGATGAAAGTTCAAGTTAATCCAATATACAATGCTGGAAATTCCATCTAATGCTTCTAAACCACCAGGTAAAGCAATAAAGGCTTCAGCACTGTAAAGCATGCATCCAATTCGTTCAGGCAAGTTTGAAACTTTTAATGTTTTACCGATGACGTATTTCTTATCATCTAAACCATTCACAAGGATACTCAGTATTTTGCTTCCTCTGATGTAGGCAGAAAATGCTGCACTTCCTTTTAAGCTATGAAGCCTTCCTCCATACACACAAGCAATCTTTCTAGCAACTAATGCATGACCAAGTTCAGTTGCTGCTGTCACAAATTCTACATTCTTTCCAGCAAAAGATTCACCAAAAATACAGATAGATTTAAATCTACACTTTGATGGTTTCTCAACCTCTTCCTCTTCTTTACTCTCGCCTTCAGACATTTTTGCAAAGTGTGATTGCTGAAATGCATTCTTATAATACAAAAGCAGAAACAAAGAAATCATGCAAATCAGATAATATCAGAAAAGGATAAAAAAATACTGTGCAAAACTGACAAATGCAATAATGGCATGAACAAAGCAGAATACGAAATGTAAAGAAAGTCAAAAAGATGCTGAAAAGGTAAACTTAAAAAGAAGAGAAATGTACAAAAAGTTAAAAAGCAGCTGTAAAGATAAAAAGATAAAGGAAAAGTAAAACAGACAAACATTTGTACAGTAGTTGTGATTGTGGCTCACATCTTCCTCTGATTTTTCGTTCAGTAACGGCTTAAACGGCTTCTATGAGTCGAGGATTTGCTTCCCATCCAATTTTCTTATAAACTGGCAAACAGGGTCTTTTACAGTCAGATCCCCAAGACTGTAGCGCTCCTTTTCTGTATTGAATAAGTTCATTAAATCAAGAAGAACAACATGAACATCTCCGCTAGGATGCGTCTCAAGAGTCTGAATGATATTATCCAATGACTCTTTACTCAGTCCATCCTTTATGAATCGGATTTTGTCCTCTCGATTTACTGAAATCATTCCTTTATTCCTACAAAGCGTATTACAATTCCACCTTGCACACTTATGATAGACTCTCATTCTTTTAGCTCTTCTTTTTTTAGAGTAAGAACTTTTTCCCATACCTGGCAGACGTCTAACAAATGATTCATTAAACTCACCTGCTAAACGTACCTTAGCTTCAATAATCCAGCGTATATCCTCGGGAAGACCCAAACGCTTAAATGCCTTCATTCTTTCAAGTCGACAGTTGTAGATTTTCCTGAGCACATCTTTGGGAAGAGTAGGGAATCTGCTTTTAAGCTTTATAAGGGATTTCTCCATGATGAGAATGATGAAAGTTGAAATTATGAGTGAAAAATGCTATGCGATGTGTGCTTAAATAAGAAAAGAAATGAGAAGAGAAAGAAATCTTGGGTTGCCTCCCAAGTAGCCGCCCTTCTTTAACGTCTTTAGCTAGACAAAGTCATAACCTATTGCTTTATTTCCTCTTTTTTTTTCTTTTTCTTTTTCTTTTAAACTTACCAGCTGGCTTCTCGAGCGTGATGACAGTCTTGATGGTCTTGAATGCACTGTCATTGTATCCTTTCAATCTTTGCCCGTGGTTTACCTCAAGGCAATTAATCTGCTTCAGGATTTTAGGATCAGTAGACTTTGATGCATCAACCATTCCTACCACTAATGGCTCTTCTGTGCAAGATTCATGCATTACATCTTTCATGCAATTAGTCAGTGTGTCTATTCTGTAACAGATATTATCTTCATATGGAAAAACTTTAAAAATATTGAAAGATACTTGATCATTTTGAACCTGTAAAGTTAGCTTTCCCTTCTGCACATTAATTAGAGCTCGTCCAATTGCAAGAAATGGTCTCCCAAGAATAATAGGAATTTCTTGATCTTCCTCCATGTCAAGCACTATGAAATCTGTTGGGAAGATGAATTTATCAACTTTTACTAGCACGTCTTCAAGGATTCCGCGTGGATGCTTTATTGAACGATCTGCTAGCTGTAGTGACACGGTGGTTGGTTTCACTTCTCCCAATCCCAGCTTCTTGTAGACGGATAATGGCATCAAATTCACACTTGCACCAAGGTCACATAAGGCTTTTTCGAATTCACACTCTCCAATGGTACAGGGTATGCAGAAACTTCCAGGATCTTTAAGCTTTGGCGGTAGTTTCTTTTGGAGAATTGCACTGCACTCTTCAGTTAAGGCTACTGTTTCGAAATCCTCCAGTTTGCGTTTCCTTGATAAAATCTCCTTCATAAATTTTGCATAACTGGACATTTGGGCTAAAGCTTCAGCAAATGGGATGTTGATATGCAACTTTTTAAACACCTCCAGAAACTTACTAAACTACTCGTCTAGCTTAGCTTTCACCAATCTTTGAGGAAATGGAACTGGTGGAACATATGGTGGAGGATTATCTGGAAAAGTCATTCTTCCTGGAATCACCTCATCTTCTTTCTGAGCTTCTTCATTTTTCTTCCTTGATTCTGGCTCATTTAACTGCTTCCCACTCCTTAATGAAACAGCCATTACGTGTTCTCTAGGATTTCTTTCAGTGTCACTGGGTAAAGTGCCTGGTTGTTTGGAATTCAGCATACTTGCAATTTGGCCCATTTGCACCTCCATATTTTTTATTGAGGTTGCCTGAGTTTGCATGATTGCTTCATGATTCTTGAGTGTAGCTTCAGTTCTGACCATGAATTGGGAAGTGTTCATGGTTAATTGAGCCAATGCTTCTTCTAAATTCACCTTTGGTTGTGGTGGTGATTGCTGAATTTGCTGTTGATAATTCCCTTGAGGTTTGAACACATTCTGATTATTCCTCCACCCTAAATTAGGGTGGTTTCTCCATCCTTGATTGTATGTGTTTGAGAAAGGATCATTTTGATGATTTTGATTCCCCACGTAGTTGGCTTGTTCAGGTTGAGAAGGAATGAATGGATTGCCTTCTTGACATTGTGTGCTCATGTGAGGACCTCCACATAAATCACAAGCATCTGCAGGAGTTCTGATTGCATTTGCTTGAGTTGTTAATGAGCTCACTTGCTTGGATAAAGAGGTAACTTGAGAAGACAAAGTGGTTAGAATGTCTAGCTCATGGACTCCAAGTGCTTTCTTTGAAGTATTGCGTTCAGAAGGCCATTGATAAGCATTTGCTGTCATCTCTTCCAACAGCTCCATAGCAGCTTCTATGCTTTTTCCCATTAATGATCCACCAGCTGCAGCATCTACAAGTGTTCTGGTAGCATTGGACAATCCATTGTAGAAAGTTTGTTGTTGCAGCCAATCTGGTAGCCCATGATGCAGACATCTTCTTAGCAGCTCCTTGTATCTTTCCCATGCTTCATAAAGGCTCTCCATGTCATGCTGGGTGAATGAAGCAATATCATTCCTCATTTTTGCAGTTTTAACTGGAGGAAAGAATTTTGCTAGAAATTTTTGTGCCAATATATTCCATGTAGTGATGCTCCCCACTGGTAAAGAATGTAACTAACTTTTAGCTTTATCCCTAAGTGAGAAAGGGAAAAGTCGCAACCTTATGGCATTATCAGAAACGCCATTGTGCTTGAATGTATCACAGATTTCTAGAAAGCTGGCTATATGTGCATTCGGATCTTCTATTGGAGAACCTCCAAACTGATTTGCTTGCACCATTTGAATTATGGCTGGCTTGATCTCAAAGTTGTTGGCTGGTATAGGCGGTCTCCTGATCCCAGAAATAGTATCCATGACTGTTGGTGTGGCATAGTCACGGAGTGCTTTGGTGTCTGGTTCTTCTCTCAAATTTGCCATTGCTTCACCTTGATCTACAGTTGACTGTTTCTGTATCTTTCGATTCTTTCGATAAGTTTTCTCGATCTCAAAATTAAATAGCAGTGGCTCAGCAACTCTCGATCTGGTCATACAATAGGTCAAACCTGAAAAAAGAAAAGAAACACCAAAGAAAGAAAAAAATGTAAAATAAAAATCAAATTAGGATTAAGATTACTTGGTATTGATATTAATGATAACAATCCCCAACAACGGCGCCAAAAACTTGTTACGTGTAAAATGGTTTATTATTTAGCGCAAGTGCACACTATCGTAAACAAATAATAAAGTGATGAGAAAGTATCGTTCCCACGAGGATTGTTTCACTAAGTACCAAAATTAATAACCTTAATACTATTTGGCAAATCAATTAGTTGGAATTGAAGCGAGTAAATAAAGATTGATGCAAAAAGTATTTAAAGTAAATATGAATGCAACTGCAGTAAGGATGAAGATGAATAAAGGACCTAGGGATCAGACTTCACTTAACAACTTCGGATTGAATCATCTATCTACACTAATCCAATTTTACTCCCTTGATTGATAGTCAAGTTTCCCTAAATTAATTACTAGCCTCTTCCAAGGTCAAGTAATTCTATAATTAATTGCCAATTCACTATATTCCTATGTGAATTGCAACAACTAATCATGCATTAGGATTTATGGAACTCATTAAGACTACATAAACCATATGAATATATTCCTATTTCATATGCAATTTACGGTTTTAATCATAGGTTCCATACATATGTATCTCCTTCCGGTCTCAACACACATATTGAGTTCATTCAAAAGATGGTCAATCAATCGAAAGCATTAAGAGCAATAATTAAAACTCAATCTAGGAAAGAAAATCGAAATTAGTTTCAATAGACTATAATTCAATCCGTTATTATCAAGTTATGCCATCACCCTAGGAGGATGAGAAATTAGAACATAATGAAATTAAAAACAAACATGAAATAAAATAAAAACATCATCACATTCATGAACACAAGATTATAATTACAAATGCATGAAAATAGAAAAGCTATCCATCCATTAGGAGGTAGAACCTTCCATGTAGGAGGAGAACCTAGCCTTCCATGTAGGAGGCATACTAGAACTAAAAATGCATAAACTAAACTCCTATCTAAGATGCATGAATGAATGATCCAATGCTTGGATGCTTGAATGCTCTCCACTACCACCTATTTATAGGTGAATGAGTCAGCTGCAAGTCATGAATCTTGACCACCAACTACCAATCACATGCTTCATCTACCATTCATGGTCTCCAACTACCCTTTTTGATTTTCCCAGCAACCATTCTTCTAACTTGTTGATAATTTTTGACCACCAAAGTGGCAGATTTACGTCTTCTTGTCAACATAGTAGTTGTAGGTCCGGATCTTCTCTTCAAAATCCATATAAAGAACTCCTAATTCTGACATTTCTAGCTCAAGTTATGATCAGATTAGTAGCCATATGTCAAATTCCGCCAGAACCACTGTTTCATCTTCCAAGCAGAATTTGAGATCCTTAGGTCCCGAACTGGGTTTTTCCTTAAACATGAAATTTGTAGGGCTTCTTCTTAGCTTTCCATCCATATAAAGAACAGCCCAATCGGACATCTATAACTCCAGATATGGCCTAAATAATGAAACAGGGTCAAAATACAGCATTATCTAAAATATTTGATTTCATTTCAAATTCAAGACTCATTCACAAAATGCAACTAAATTTATTAAATTAAACAAGATAACATCCAAAAATGCATCATATAAGGGAAAATAAATATGTAAATATTTTACGTATCATCAAGTAATTCTATAATTAATTGCCAATTCACTATATTCCTATGTGAATTGCAACAACTAATCATACATTAGGATTTATGGAACTCATTAAGACTACATAAACCATATGAATATATTCCTATTTCATATGCAATTTACGGTTTTAATTATAGGTTCCATACACATGTATCTCCTTCCGGTCTCAACATGCATATTGAGTTCATTCAAAAGGTGGCCAATCAATCGAAAGCATTAAGAGCAATAATTAAAACTCAATCTAGGAAATAAAATCAAAATTAGTTTCAATAGACTAGAATTCAATCCGTTATTATCAAGTTATGCCATCACCCTAGGAAGATGAGAAATTAGAACATGATGAAATTAAAAACAAATATAAAATAAAATAAAAACATATTCACATTCATGATACAAACATAAGATTATAATTACAAATGCATGAGAATAGAAATACTATCCATCCATTAGGAGGTAGAACCTTCCATGTAGGAGGAGAACCTAACCTTCCATGTAGGAGGCATACTAGAACTAAAAATGCATGAACTAAACTACTATGCAAGATGCATGAACTATACTATTATCTAAGATGCATGAATGAATGATTTAATGCTTGGATGCTTGAATGATCTCCACTTCCACCTATTTATAGGTGAATGATTCAGCTGCAAGTCATAAATCTTGACCACTAACTACCAATCACATGCTTCACCTACCATTCATGGTCTCTAACTACCCTTCTTGATTTTCGCAGTAACAATTCTTCTAACTTGTTGGTAATTTTTGATCACCAGAATGGTAGATTTACATCTTCTTGTCAACATAGGAGTTATAGGGCCGGATCTTATCTTTCAATTGCCGTAAAGAACTCCTGATATTTACATTTATAGCTTAAGTTATGATCAGATTAGTAGCCAAAGGTCAGATTCAGCCAGAACCACTGTTTCATCTTCCAAGCAGAATTTGAGATCCTTAGATCTCAAACTGGGCTTTTCTTTAAACATGAAAGTTGTATGGATTTTTCTTAGCTTTTTATCCATATAAAGAACAACCCAATCCAACATCTAGAACTCCAGATATAGCCTAAAACCTGAAACAGGGTCAAAATACAGCATTATCTAAAAGATTTGATTTCATTTTAAATTCAAGATCTATTCACAAAATGCAACTAAATTTATTAAATTAAACAAGATAACATCCAAAAATGCATCATATAAGGAAAAATAAATATGTAAATATTTTATGTATCATTGTGCAAAATGGTATTTTTAATGGAATATTTTATTACTGAAAAGGCAATGCAAGTTACAAAAGCAACACTAAAAGTAATAACATCTTATTTGGCAAAGTGTGATGTTAATTCATGAACAAAGAAATCCCTTTAAGAGAGGGCATGAGTGATGAGGATTGATATTACAAAATAATTAAAACTCATGAAAATGATTAATGTATAGTTGGTTGTGAAAATAACAAAAGGATAAGAAAAAGAAAGACCTTAACTAAGTAAAAAACCTAGGATAGCTTGTATAAAGTCTCATTCACTAACTCTTTATGACTTACTCCATTGTTGTTTATTTTTAAGTATCAATTTTGGCATTTAAAAGATGCTTAAGCAAGTAAAATACTTAGGTTATTGTAGCAGAATAACTAAAAAAATGTAATTTATAATTGATTATAATATGTATGAACAAGATAGAAAAAAAAATTAACCTTTGATTTTTGGATCAAGGCATTATACTACCTTTACTTATTTATCTTATATTTTGCTACAAAACTCTCTTATTTTTTTTATTAAGTTCATAATTTAAAAACAATCATAACAATTAAATAATCATTTTCATATATGAAAATATTTTAATTATTATTATTTCTTAAAAGACATAACACCATTTATGGTAAAAAATTTTCCTTTAATTAATAGAAGGATATATAGAAATAATCTTTTAAAAAATTGTAGCAATAATATATAAAATTAGAGTATATATAAATGTAAAAAATTTTCTTTGTAAGGGTATTTACCTTCAAACTATACAAATAAATCCACCTTGACAAAGCATGCATATTCATGATTTTGGAATAAAAAAATGGTATAATTTGGTTAGAGTACTGCAAAATTATGATATAATGTCACCATATTAAAGTCAGTTAAAGTGAAAACTGATGTATATAATGGTGCAATAGTATTTTTGCAAATACAAGCAACTTCTTATATCAACTCCACTTAAAAATTGACATGAGAAGTTAGTGTGGTAGCATTTTTTATAATACTAACAACTTATCATGTCGGTTAATATAACAGGCTAACATTGAAAAAATGGTTAGGACATTAGTTTTCTATAAGTGTCATCTAAAAAGAATTTGAATCATCTTGCTAGGATTTATTTGATGTTTATACATCAATTTTGCTTTAATAATTAATGTTTATAACTTTTTTATAAATTTCTTTTTACTCTATTTTTTATTTAGATGATATAAAAAGATAATATACCTATCCTTGTTGCACATTTAAAAATGCTTCTAGTCTTATAATCATGACAATTTTATCAAAACATAGTTATTTTTTACTAGGATAGGATGTTTATAATCATAAAATATCCATAGTTTGATGGGAAACTTATGATTAGATGGTTTGAAACATTTTTAATTGTGTAGTATTAGTGGTATGTGTGTCCTGATATTTTATTTGCTACTATAAGGAATAAATAGTTAATGTTTACGAAATCTAGTAGAGCACTTCAACATAATGAAAACAAATTCAATATCTTTAATACATGAGAATTTGTAATAAGAGTTTTAATCTTTTCAACATAAATAATAGGTATCTATTGAGTAAACTATACTAATGATGATTATAGTTTTTGTGTAGATCATTATTTTATAGAAAACTTATTATGTAATGATTTATAAATTTCATCAAATAATTAATTAATCATATTTTTTGAAAAATTATTTTTAAATAGTATTTTTCGTTAGAAAAATGTCAAGTTGTAAAAAATTAATAATGGTATTTAAGAAAAATAATATTCATTGTTAGAAAAATAATAAGGTATAAAAGTTGTATAAAAAAATAAAAAATGTAAATTGTGTCAATTATTCATTAAAAAACTGATGTAGTTTGGAAAAATTAGGAGAGAAAGATAAATAGTTGGATAAAAAAATTAGAATATAGTTACCATGTCAATTTTTTGACCTAACCGACACCTAAAGTTATAATATCAGCCACATAGTAAGCATTTATCAAAGATAACATCTATGAGGTGTTAGGAAACTATCAAAACTTATATCTTTTAAAGGTAAATAATAAGCATTTATCAAGGATGACACTAAGCATTTACCAAGAATGATATTTACAAGTTATTAGAAAATTGCCAAAACTTATGATTTCTAATGTTATATCAACAATCCATGTATAGAAATAAAGCATATGTAAGATATCAATTTTGATTAACAATCAACATTTAATGTTTTAGTGCTATATCAACAATCAATAATTGCAAAATGTCAAGAAACTGCTAAACCTTACTACTAAAGATATATCAACAATCAACCAATAAATAATGCATATGTAAGACATTAGTTTTATTTAATCATTGTCTAATGTTTTGCATGTTACCTATAAATTTCATTATCATCCTAAGTTTCTTTTAGGACTTGTTTGTACATTTTGGCCATAAACAAATAAATTTTACAAAGTATTTAGTAGGACTTTGGATAAGAATCCTACCAAATGCTTTGTAAAATGCTTATATTAATTGCTAAAGTGTAAGTACAAGTTGCTAGAAGAAACTTTGAGAGATTCCAACACCTTCTCAATGGCTCTAGTAATAATAAATACTATGATTTACATACTTCATCTTAGAAGCTTTTTTTGTTGATGAATTTTAAAAGCTGTTGATCTACAACCTCCACCTTAATCTTAGAAACCATTTGAGTTCAGTTTGATATGAAGATATCTCATCCTCTATCTCCATGAGCACATCTAGAAACATCAAGAAAATAAATAGGTTGAATTTTTGTTGATAAATTATAGTAAAAAGAAGCAACATATCCATTGTTTCGTTAATAGTTTTGTAGTGTGTGAACGGTGATGTTGCTTCTTCTCACTATAATTTATCATTAGTTTACAACTATTTACATCATCTAACCTAAAAGCTTTCAAGCAATATAAAAGAATTATAAGAAGAGGATATTCATTTTTCCTTTTATTTAAAATTTATTGTTCATAATTTTTTTATATATATATTGATGTACTAATATAAGAGTAGATAAAATAGTAGAACACCGTTTTCATAATAAATTATCAACTTCTTATTTTTTTATTACACTTATTTTATTGTTATTTGTATCTATGTAATTGTATAAGGAAAATGTCATAATATAAAAAAAGAATTTTAATTTTATTAATTTCACTTAAAATAAGTTAATTAATTAAAACAAAATTTATTAGTTCATCAAATGATATATAATGTTTTTACAAGATTTATACTAAGATTATAAAATTGTTGCTTGAAAGATTATGGAAAAAGTTAGCCAAATTAACAAAAGATTTCAATTTCATTAATGACTATTATGACATCGGTTTTTATTTAATAACCAACATCTAAAATTATATAGTAAAACTTACTTTAACAAGTAAATAGGGTAAGTTCAGGTTGAATCTAAGGAAATAAAAGTTAATTGGTGAAAACAGAGTATCAAACAAGGGGCTTTCAAAAGTAATTTAAATAAAATAATAAAAATAAATTAAAGTAAAATCAAATAGAATATGAAAGCCTAGTTTAAGGAATATCAAACTTTAATTATCAAATTTATCATAGACTTCTAACAGAATTCACAATGATTTAACTACTTAAATAAAAATTATTCTAATGTTAGTAGTAATCATGAAAAGTTTCTAATGATGATTAATCAAAAACAAGCATCTAATTCAATCTCCTATTGTTAATTTCAATTTAAGATACGTGCTTAAATCTAATCGATAATAGTATTAAACATAAAAAACAAGTTTAAAACTGAATTAACAAATTTGTTTGCAAAAATTATTAATTCATCCTTTTTTTTCTTAAACAACTAATAATGTACCTATGCATCTAATAACCAAAACTTAATTGTTACTTATTTAAATTAATCATAACTAACTTACAAATTAAAATTAATTATAATTAATTATTTAGTTATAAATTACAATAAGTAATTAACTAACCAATCATAATTAGCAAATTATCTAAGTAATCATTCACAATATGAGTAGAAAAATAAAAGATAATCAAATTAAATGTAAAATTAAGAGAAAGGTCTAAAAATCAAACTAAATTTGAGAGTTAATCTCTTGAACTGATGTTAAAAATGAACCACTTATAGTAGTTTACAAAAGAAACATAGAGAAGAGGAGAAAACTATCTTAAATGCCTATCCTTCTATTTGGAGGCATAAACCTTTTTATATAAGAATTCTTAAGCTGGAAAAACTACAAGACCAAGTAAATATGCCTTTTAGGTTTAAAAAGAATAGGGTCTTGCTTATTTTAGAAGCTCATAGCTTAATTTATAAATTAAATTACTAATAGTATTTTACTACAATAATTTTCATAATTTAGTTTGTAGCTCAAATTTAATTACTAAAATAATGTAGTTTCACTAAAGTCTAAACTTGAAATTTTTTAGAATGAGTCTTAGCTAACTTTGGGTATTAATTTCATCTTAAAATGACCTTTAGGTGGCGTTTGGTTCGAGAATCTTACTTCTTGGGAATCTTGATATTGTTTCAAAAATACCCTTGTCAATTTTTTTATTATCAAATATAATATAATAAATCATATTTTATTTAAAATTACATAAATAATAAAAAAAATTTAATGCCTAATAAGTTAAATTTCAATATTTAACATATAAAAATTTATTAATATATATATAAGTATTTTACACTTTATTATATTTTAATATTTAATGTATTATATTTTTATATATTATACTTTGTTATATTTTAATATTTTATACTTTATTATTATAATTATTAGTATTATCATTATTAGATTAATTTTCAAAATAAAGTGAATGTAATTTATTCAATTTATTATCATAATATTAAATATACTTAATATTTTTTTAATAAAATTATATATTTTTACACTCTAGTTATTTTTATAATTATATTTTATACTGATATTAAATTTTATATTATATTTTTTATAATATAAGAATATTATTATTTTATATTTTTATATATAAATATATATTTTTTTTAAAAAACTCTAAGCTTATCATATTTTTTTAATAAAAAACTCATATATATATAATTATATTTAAAAAATCTTTCAAATATTAAGAACAACAATAAAAAAGAAATTATAGTTAAAAAATTAATGTTATTATATTTTTAATAATAAAAAATATTTTAAAATAAAGTGATAATTATTTTTTAATTTAAATTAAAAATTATTTGATAAAGTAATAAATAAGAAAAATAATTAAATGTGAGGATAATTTTATCCTTTTATTTTGGCATCAGCATTACCATGCCATGAGAATCTAAGATTCCCACCTCTCCCATGAGAATATTTTAGGGGAAAGTTGGACTAAAAATATTCTCGAGAATGTCACATTCTTAAATTTTTTTTCTCAAATCTTGAACTAAATATAGAAATATAATATTCCCCTGCAATATTTTCAGGAATGTTAAAAATATTGTGTGAACTAAATGCCACCTTAGAGCTCTAACTATAGTCCAAAAATTAAGATTGGTTTAGCTAAGACAAAACTAGGGCATTAATTTCATGACCATTCTTAACCATCCAAATATCTAAGTTGGACTTTAGCTAAAACACAAAAGTTTTAGAGCATTCTCTTAACTTTCTAATGATATAAAGATCCCCAAAATTTGACATCCAAAACTCAAATTATTGCTAAAAATATGAAATAGTATTAAATTCTTAAAATTAGTCATTCATAATTTATTCCAAAATAAGCCTAAACCTATTAAAATAAATACAATGGCACCCTAAGAGAAATAAATATAAGGGAAAATTAATACAAAATAATGTGTATATCAAATTTTCTACTCTTAGCATTTGCATATCAAACATACTTTATTTAAAGCTAATAACTAACTTATCAATGATTGCAAGAAGGTAAGAACAAAAGTAAGAATATAATCAAACTCTTAGTAAACATAATTTCTCATGAATCAATCAATCAATCAATCTTGACAACTAAAATATTAATTAATATAGCAATTTTATTAAAAAAGATGAAACTAAATTAGTAGACTCTCACAAGATATATCAACTATTTAACTCTTTAGCATTTATTATAGGTATTTACTTTAATTCAATCCATGAAAAATGCACAACCATAAGCTTTCTTATCATCTTATCTTCATTACTTAAAATCATATGCACAACATAAATCAAAGGAATTTTATTTACGGTTATAATAAGGTTAAGGAAAAGAGAAGAAAAAATAAAGATATGAAGTTGAAAACAAAAAAAAAATCAATAGAGCACTTAAAATATAGACATATGGAAAAATTATGAATAATTACAACTTAATACAATAAAGTAACTTATAATTTTAAATACTAATTAACTTCTTTCCTTTTTCTTTCTTTCCCAATTCTCTTTACCTTATTTTTTCTTTTTCTACTCTTTTTCTTTTTTTATCCTTTTTTCATATATTTTCTTTCTTTTTTTCATTTTTTTCTTCAACCAAACTTTAAAATTGAAGTTAATGATTTTTCATCCCATATATACCCCCACACTTATTTAATAAGTCATTTCTTAAAAATTTTAAATGTTCTAGTAATCCCTAAAATTAGATAAAGACATTTGTTCTTTATTAAAAATATTTTAATGGGCTAAATATCAAAGAAAAAATAATTAGGTTGAAAGGGGCTCATCAAAGACAAATTTTAAGGTTATTTATTTAGCTCTAGTTTAAACAAAGAATACGTTTATCATTTTTGTGCATACATGTGTAAATATAACCTCAAAAAGAATTAAAACAAGTTCTAAAGTACATAATCATAGATGAAAATCACATGAAAAAGAATGAATGAATAGAATAATCCTTAACATTAAGACTTAAAAACTCACAAGGTTCAATGTTTACCAAAATCAATTCATCAATTTGAATTCTATCATCATACTAATCAATCTTCAAAAACTAAGATAATTTAATTAATTATGTTATGCACTGTAAGTTTAATTCAATCCTTACTCATGGAAAGTACAAAATTTTTAGTATTGGAAAGCAACTAACATGGCACAAAAAACTTATAAAAGTATAAGGAAAATAATTTTTTAAAATATATATATGTATGTATATATATATATATATATGTATGTATATATATATATATATATATATATATATATATATATATATATATGTATATATATATTTCAAAAGCATTAAAGGAATTACATAAAACATAAAGGAAATCCTAAAAGTCTTTCCTCACACTTATATTTTACATTATCCTTAATGTAAAGCCTAGCATTACAAGAGAGATAATAGACAAGTAATATAAAAGGTAAAGGGAAAAAAAGAAAATCTAAGGTAGTTAGTGAACTGCAAGAGAGATAATAGTAATATAAAAGGTGAAGGGAAAAAATGAAAATCTAAGGTAGTTAGTGAACCACACTTGGGTTACCTTCAAATAAATGTCCTTCTTTAATGTCTTTGGCTAGATTTGGTTGCAACTTCTTCAATTAGGCTTCAATTCATTAAGTATTGCCTTAGATGGTTCCAATGACGCAAATTTCAAGTGATACTTCTAAAATTGGTGCATTCATTAATCCTTTACTAAGTGTTAACCTTAAAGTCATCATGCATTATAAAATTAATCAAGTTAATAGAAAATTTTAATGAACTTTAAGAGGATCTTGTGTAACCTTGAAAATATTGGATTTTTCTATGACTTTATTATATATATTAATTTCATTTTTTTTCTTATTCTTCTCTATCAATCTTTTTAAGGCATATTTATTTCTACCTTATTGAAAGTCTCTAAAATATTTTCTTCTTCTTCTTCCTTTTTTCTTAACATTTGCAAAGCTATTAGGTAAAGGAAGAATTGAAGAATTAACAAAAAGAATGAAATTAGATACAGATTATACCTCGATATCAGAATTTATGGTTTCTTTTTCTTCTAATTATTCATGTGTTAGTTAGGAAGTGGAAGGTAGGCTTGCATATTGGCTCTCTAATGGGGTAAGTTGGCTCACTTGAGTTTTTGAATTTTTTATATTTACCAATATTTCTTATTGGAACTGTCTTTTTTCTTGTTTGAATTGTATAGTATTTATTCTATTGAAATTTCATAAAAAAATTTCAAGTCCTATCCTTGAAGTTCAAAATGTTTATATTGATAGATATTCTTCAATAGGAGGTTAATATTGATTATGATTTATTTAATTGCCATAGCTAAAAATCTAATAAAGTTATTAGCCTAGGTTGTAGGGATTGGAATATAGAAGATAGCAATATTTATGTGGGCTTACAAATCTTTCCACTAAATAAAATGGATGGAATGCTTCATATTTTTGAAATTTTAGGTACATATTAGAAAGATGTTCAACTATATATTTAAGTCAACTGTATCTGCATATCAAATAATTAACTAATAAAATAGGTTAGTTCAAGAAGCTACTATTGAATTCTAAATATAGATATCTTATTAAAGCTGCTATGAGAAGCCATATATATATTTATTTAATTTTAATATCTTAATTTTTGAATGTTCTTTATGCTTTTAGGATCAAAATTTAGGTTAAAATCATAGGAGGAACAATTCATATACTAAAAGGAATGGGAATTGAATGAAAAAAGAAAATAAAAAAAGAAAAATTAGAAAAAGATACTACAAAATTGAAAATTAGTATCAAACAATTTTTTTTGTCTAAAAACAGCAGGGTCAATGGTTTCTGCCCCTGATCTTGCCTAGAAAGCTAAACAAGCTTAAAATGGAAAGTTTTTTTTGAAAATTCTATAATGGATTTTATTACTCAAAACCACTAACAAGCCTAAAAAGTACCGAAAATTGAATAGAAAATAGTTAAAAACAAGGAAAAATATTTGTAATATGTAGATAGAGTAAGTCTAAGTCGAACCTAAGGGAATAAAAGTTATAGGTTTTTCTAAAGTAATTTAAATAAAAACAAATTTAAAGTAGAATAAAATAGAATATAAAAAACCTAGTTTAAGGAATATCACACTCTAATTCTTAAATTTATCCTAAACGTCCAATAGATTGATTTAACTACGTAGTCAAAGATTATCTCGATATTGATAGTAATCATGAAAAGTTTCTAACGATGATTAATCTAGAACAAGTGCTTAAATTAATCTCCCACTACTAATTTCAACTTAACTCACATGTCTAAATTTAATTAGTGATAGCATTAAATATCAAGAATAAGCTTAAGACCAAATTAACAACTTTATACATAAAAATTATCAATTCATCCTTTATTTTTCTTAAGTAATGATTCACCCACGTGTCAAATCACTAAAGCCTAGTTACTACTTATTTCAATCAACCACAACTAATCTATAAGTGTGAATTAATTGCAACTAATCATTTAACTATAAACTATAATAAATAATCAACTAATTGATTGTAATTAGCAAATTATCTAAGCAATCATTTACAATAAGAGCTAAAAAATAAAAGATAATTAAATCAAATATAAAATTAAGAAAAATGATCTTAAAATTAAACCAAATTGGAGTGCTATTCCTTTGAACTAATGTAGAAAATTAGCCATCCATGATGGTTTTTAAAAGAAACTTGGAGAAGAGGAGAAAGCTATCTTAAATGTGTGTCTTCCTCTTTGGAAGCACAAATCCTTTTATATCTAAATTCCTAAGCTAGAAAACATATTAAGATTAAGTAGATATGCCTTTTTAGGGTTATACAAAATGAAATCTTGTCTATATTAGAAGCTAGTAGCTTAATTTATAAATATACTATAGTAATTTTCATAATTCAGTTTGCAACTCAAGTATAACCACCATAATGGCATAGTTTTGCTAAATTCAAAACTTAAAAGTTATTGAGCTGGGTCTGAGTTAATTTTAGGCATTAGTTTTGCCACAAAATGACCTCTAAAGATCCATTTATAGTCCACAAACTGGGATTGGTTCAATTTGGATAGAAACAAAACATAAAATTCACAGCCATTTTTTACCCTTTAAACATTTGAATTAGGCTCAAAATAGGAAAATTTTAGTGATTCCTCTTAGATTTCCAATGATGTAAAGATGTCTCAATTTTATCATCTAGAACTTAATTTACTGCTAAAATTTTGAAATAATGTCAAATTTTCAAAATTATTCATTATTTTCTATTTAACCTAAAACTTATGATTTATTCCAAAATAGGCCTAAACTTATTGAAATAAATACAATGAATCCGTAAGTTATAAATATAAAGGAAAATAATTATAAAGTACTGTGTATATCACATGCACTAATTTGTATATTTGTCTATTTAAATTAAACTATATTGTTCTTTTTATAATCTATAATCTCCATTTTATTTTTTAAGAATATTTTTATCATGGTTACGATTAGATCTTCTATATTGAAATCTTGTATTGATGTAAAGTTAGAGACTTCTTTTCATGAAAATTTTTATTTTGAATTTTTTTAGTTGCTTGATATGGTTTTATTGTAAGTTTCTTTTTGTTGTTATTATCAAGAACATCGATTTAGTTTTGGTTATGCCATTAAGGATTTATAATTTTCCCTATGGTTAAATGTGGTATTGGTTTTTAGGATGTTGTATCATTAAATGTCCTACTGCAAGTTTAATATATGTTTAATATAAGATCTTCTTTTCTATTATTTTTTGTTGCTAAAATATATTATTTATTTAATTTACAGCAATTACAACAATTATAACAATACTTCGATGTCTAAATTAATATTTAGTTATAATATAATAAAATACCTTTGGTATTTTTATTTAAAAAGGAAAAATACATTTTATCTCCTTAAAGTCTAATTATGTTAGCACATAAACATTAAAATATAACATTTTGCCTCCCTAGTGTTTGAATTACAATGAAATTTTAACTTTTATATGCCCTTCACATTGAAGTTTTTTTCCTTTATCTCCTTCCTTATAAATAAGATGAACTTAAAGGAAATCAAGATCAATTAAAATAAATTATCAAACTTACTTTAGAAAATGCACAAACTAAATATATTAAGATTAACCACCAATGTTTTTTATGATTTGTTTTTTTCGGAAGGAATGAAACCATGTTATAGCATTAGTAAGTAACAAAAAAATATGTGCTAAAAGCTTGTAATGAAGAACTATCATTCAAATGATTGATGTGAAGGAATAAAACTCTAGGAGCATGGTGCTTATAATGCACTCAATGTTTATACAAACATTTCAACAAAAATCTTTTATGAATTAATAATTTATAGATATCTCTTAAACTGTCAAATATATTTGATGAAGTACCATTTTGCACTCATAATTGTATTGTAGAATGAAGATTTAGTTTGTGCTTTCTCCAATTTTACTTAGATAATTTATTTCAATTATTTCTAATTTTAATTAAGTTTTAACTTACTTACATTGACTTTCTCAAATAATGAAAAAATAGAGAAAGAAATTCTAACTTAAAGGACATATAAGTGTCATTTAAGCTAATACTTTTGAAATTAATACTTTCAACATAATTCAAAGATTAAAGAGGTAAAGTGGAGTATTTTAAAGTTTATGTGTCAATTATGTCATTTGGTAAAAGTTTAAGGAGATAATATGTATTTACTCTTATTTAAAATTGGGCGATGAATAGTGTTTTGCATATTTCATATTCCAAATTATAACCATTCTTACTAGTTGACACTTTATTTTTAGTGACTAATTTAAGTTGCTTTTTGGTGATTTAATATTTTAAAGATTGTTATTTTAGGAATTGTATTGGATTTTGCTTTCTTTAACTTTCATATATGCAAATTAGAAAAGCATTTCCATGAAAAATGCTTTTCGCTATTTTTTGAACCTTTCTACCTATTACTTCCCTCACTCTTTGTTTATTATTATAAGAAGTCATCTTACCATTACCTAGTATTTTTATATTTAGCGATACAAGTTCTTTTTTATTTAATTTTTTTGAAAAAGAGATTGTATATTTATCAATTTTGGTGATGGTAGGAAGAAAAGTTAACTTAAGATCTTTTTTAACCCCATTTATAGATTATATTTAGTTTTTTGATGATACAAAGCTTGTACTGTTGATTACATATTATATCAAAAGTTTTATCCTTTTCTCAATATTATATTTATTATAATACTATTAAAATTAACTTTTTAATTAAATTGCATATATTTTTCAATACATTGTAAACAAAGGAGTTTAGTTGCAAATAAATTAAAATCATTATTTTTTATATAAATTCCAAATGATAAAATTTATTTGCTGAAATCATTTCTATAAAATTATATTCCTAACAAACTCTAGAGTCCAATCTATTATTAATCTCAAATTTTATACTGTGTTTCTTATGAAATATAAAATTGCGTCCATCTCTGCCAAAGTTTATAAACCCTGCCAATAAGTCTTGTCCTTTTTCGAATATGACAATAAACTCCCTCATTTGTCAAAATTATTCCTGAATCCCCTCCAAATTATTATTGGATAAATTAAACTCTAAATTCCCATAGTTTGTTTCCATTATTTTGACTCTTGTACTTTTTTTCCTAATGTTTTAGGAACCAAATTGGCCCGTTTGACTGGAAAAATCATCAACCAACTATATAATTAGTATTGATTTTCAAGAAATTGATGAACTGATGACCAACCAGTCAAATTGTGCAAATTGATGATGGATTTCGTAATTCAATTGGTTGATCATTTTCTTAAAAAATTATAATTATTTGTAAAAATAATATTATTTTTACTTGATATAATATACATATTTAAAATTCAAAATCTTAAGTAATTAAAAATTACTTTATCTTTATAAATAAAACTCACAAAACAAGAAATTGAGTTTAATATTTTTTTGTGATAATTTCAATTATAAACTTATAAAATTATGAAATTATTTGATAATGTTTAAAATGTTTTCATATTTTGTTTACAATTATTTTTAATTGTTATATATTAAAATCTTTAGTCTATATTATAAATCTAATTCAACTATATTTGAATCATTAAATCTTAAATCGCTTTTATTTTTAATTCAATAATTGATCTGATTTTTAAAATATTATTTTTTCTTATAATTAATGAAACCTTAAATTTATTCTTATTTGTCATTACTTTCTTATACTTATTAACCTAGAGGTTTTCTTCCACAATTTTCCAATATATATGACTAACACTTAGGAACTTACAAAGATATACTGCGATATAATAATAAATTAAGAGTCATTGATAGAAATAACAAGTTGTTGTAGTTTAATTGAGAAAAATATTTAAACATTTAGATGAAATCGTATCCATTAAAATTGAAATTATATACGGATCTTGATTTTTTTAATAGGTTGTGTCACTAGGATTTTACCTTCGATTTTCTTAATAACTTTTGTCTCTAGGATTTTGCTTTATTCATGTCCATATTACGGTGTAAATGCATAAATTGATATATATTTATCATACTAGACAACTGCAGGAAAGAAATCTCAAAATTAATTACGATAGACAATTTATTACAAATGAAAAGAAATTATCTAAAGACCTATAATCATATATATAAAAAAAGAGACAGAATTACAAATTAATATAAATTATAAGAATTAAAATTTAAGTAAAGCCTTACTATTTTATTCTTCGATCAAGCCTGTGGTCGTTTTCCGGATTGCAAGCCGCTTCAAACCTATTTCATTCAATTCTTTTTGTATTCAGAGATGATCAAATTCTAACAGGAAGACAAAAATATAGTTAAGCCTAAGACAGTACTTTCCCTTTAAAAGATAGACAAAAATTCAAATGTGAAACTTATAATAATCTTTAAACACAAGGGCTGTATATTTCTCCCTTAAATTTTAAGTTTAAATATAATTTTAGTCTCTTAAAAATATAAATTTTATAGTATTAATTTTTTAATTTAAAATAATTTATTTTAATACTTTTAAATATGTAATTAGTGTAATTTTAATCATTTTGCTTGATTTTTGTTGAATTCCACTAACTTTCATCAATTTTGGATGGATCTTGAGCAATTAACGCATTATTTTTTCTTTGACAAATTATATTTTTTAAGATTTGGATTATAAATTCTAAAAAATATTCAAACTTTTATATTTACCCATTTTTTATTTTGTTCAAAATTTTCAATATTTAAATAAAGATTTCCTTTTATGCTTATACAAAAGTTATTTCAAATTAATATAAAAGAAATATTAGGCAAAAATAATCCTTGTGATATCAAATGATTGATAAAAAAAAAATAAAATAATTAAAATTAAATGAATTAAATATTTTAAAGATTAATTAAATCATTTTAAATTAGAAAACTAAAATTGCAACATTTTTATTTAAGGAAAATTAAAATTATATTTAAACCTAAATTTTTATATTTATTTTCTTTTCGATAAAGATGGCCAACTCTTAGCATGTGATAGTGTCAGCTTGATGTTAATAATCCCAAGCACTTTGAGAGACCAGCCGCCCCAGCATTAATTCCCCCGACTTTTACTGTGTATTAAAATTAATAAAATAATAAAATTAAAAAGAGTATTAAAAATAAAATAAAATAAGGATGAGTACATTCTAAAATTTTAAAAATAGTAAAATAATAAAAAATATTAAAATTAATTTATCATCACCACCATCACTATCACTAATTACTTTTAATTAATTAAATATTTATTATAATGATCAGAGAGAATGAGTACAATTAATTTAAATATTGTAAATTAATATTTTTATTAAAATTAGTTAAATATCTTTTTAATTTTATAATTTCTAAACTAGCAATATAACCTTTTTATCCAAATGAAATAGTGAAGGTTGCTCACCTTTACACCCATTCTTTCATTTATGAAAAATTATATTGCTAATTTAATAACTATAAAATAACAAAGGGTATTATAATCAATTTATCACTATCATTAATTTCTTAATTTAATGAGTATATTTTTTGAAAAGATTAAAAAGAATGAATAGGATTAATTTAAATATTTTTTATTATTTTATTATTATTAAATTAATAGTATGACTTTTTCATCCAAATGAAAGAGTAAATGTTACTAATCTTCACATATGGATGTAGAGGTAAGCAATCCTCTATGTTTTAAAGTTAATTACGATGAAAATGTCATATCATTAATTTTATGATACTCCCTCTGTTCATTTTCATATATTGTATTTTGAAAAAAAATTTTATTTCTTTTTATCTATCGCTTTAGAATTTTAATGAAGCATTAAATATTTCTTTTTCAAATTTACCCTTCTTTTTTAGTAATAAATACTTTATTATTCTATACTTTCAACTAATCTATATTTATTCCTTCACATTTTTTCTCTATTTTTAACTATCTTAATTTTTATGTAAAAGGATAATGTTGAAAAGTTTAATAAAAAATAAATTAAACTATTTTCTTAATATGTGTAAAATTAATTAATTGCGATAGATAAATATGAATAGAGACAGTAATAAAATAATTAAGGTTATTAAAATTAATTTGCCATCATTAATAATTATACCAATTAATAAGTGCTTTTACTGTAGAGAAAAGAGAGAATAAATCAAATGATCTTCTATGTTTTAAATGTATTACTCTATGAAAATTATTTAAATGTCATTCATTATTTTATATTATTAAATTAATGATATGATTTTTTTTATTCAAATGAATGGAGTTTGCTAACCTCCATTTGGATGTAAAGGTTAACAATATATGTATGTATGTATGTAATTTCCCAAGTTATAATTGCATCTACACACATCTATCATATAGCAATCCACTTGCTATTCTTCTGTTCTATTTCTTCTTTTCCTTTAAGACCTCTTTATAGTTCTGGTATCAGAGCTTAAGGAGAAGTAAGGATGGAAATATAAATTGGTTGTATTTACCTTCATGAATTATATATTAATGTTTGAATATGAATAAAATTCTAAAAAATTGATAGCATATTATATAGCATAAGTTCATAAAGAGGCGTAAGTCCTATTTCTAACATTAATGTTAGGGCTACTCGTGTCACCCATACTCTCATGTGAAGCATAAAACAAGACTAGATGATTCAAAATGAATACTTCATGTTGAAATTTTAATATTTAATTTATATGGCAAAATATAGTAAATTTATATTTTTGTTCCTATGGAACCTGAAAGCTTTGATATTGAATAGAAGAATTTTTTATTTTATATTAATTTTTAATCCTTTTTTTTTTTGCTTATTTTACTCACTCTTTGACTTCTTCAAAATCTTTTTTCAAAATAAAAAATGATTTGAAAATTGTTTTCAAAAAAGAAATCATGTTTGAAAAAATAAACCAAGAAATTAATGATTGAGAAATACCAAAATTTTTAGATAGAAAGCTTTATCAAATCCTAAATCATCTTTTCTTACCATATTTGATTATATAATCACGACTATTAAAGAAACGGTGTCAAACCTAAAAATGAGAGTTTTACTCTTCTTTTAGGAAAAAATGCCAAGAAACATAGTGAAAGGTATAACTATATGCATATACAATGCATCCAAAAAGTTACAAATCAACCCTCATGTCAAATGACTGACTTTAAGGAATCCCTCTTAGGAATAGTAAAAACTAGCCTTTCTCAAGAACTTATCTACTTCAATTGTTTTCCAAACATTGATATAGTTCTCAAGATAGATCAATTTCCTAAGGCTATGATAAAACTCAATGTCAATTTCCATGGTTATAACATAGAATTTGGATAAATCCTTATAGTGATTATCTATAAGATTCACTACAAATTTCACAACTCTGATACATTCAAACACATCAAACCCCTAACTAGGAAAGGAGAACTGACTATACCAAGGTTAACTTATCATTCATCAAGAAACACCTTAGGAGAATATAAATTTCCCTGAACTTTAGGGTGTTAAAGGAGTAACCAAACCTCTAAAGATCCTATTTATGAATATATCTAGTGTAGAAACTAAACTTAATGGTTTTGCCTTAATCTCCTTTGATAGAAGTAGACATAGGTTAAAATTTAAAGTCATAGAGCCACCAATGAGGCCAAATAGCCCAGATAATAATAGATCTAAAAAAGCACATAAAAGATATTTCTCAATAAAAGAAATAGGTCAAGAAAAGCCTTTGAACTTACTAAAAACTTTTTTATTAGATATTCATTCACTAAATCAACAATTAATTTTAATTTAAGAGGAATAAATAATTCCATGAGAGTTCCTTAACTAGTTTATATTTAAATTCCTCAAAATAATCAGAATTAAAAAGAGAAAAATGAAGAATATGATAGAATAGATGTTAATTCTATTAGGTCTATTAATTCTCCAACTTGCTCTTAAATGATTAATGATGATCTAAAACATAAATGATTTATGACCTAAATGTTTTTAAAAGATTTTTCAAATTGACAAAGAATCTCTAAGCAAAGAGTTCTATTAAAACAAAAAACTTACTCCTTAGAGAACTTAGTTTTTTTGAAAAATTCAAAGAAAAATCTATATTGAATATTCAAAATCTTTATTATGATTTCCTTTCTTTAAATGATTTAAGTCGTATGCTAAAACCAATTAAATAGATTATCTATTTAGTAAAACCATTAGTGCAGGTAATAGGTCCATGCAAGAATGGATTATTACTAAAAGAGAAAAATTCATATCAAAACTACCTCCTAAGAAAATTTCCAAATAGAATCTACTAATCCTTAAAAACCCTTCATAACAACACCCTTTAAACTTAAGGATAGGGAAAATGAATGAGTTTCCTCAAAAGATATACATTCTTTAATGGAACAAAATAACTATACTAACCAATACCTTTTAACCCTAGGACAACAAGTTTTAGTAGAAGCCTCTACTAGTTTTGTAGAGGGATCTTCTATTCATAACAAAAGGATAGGATGATCTTTGTTTAAACTTACCAAATTCTTAAGCAAAAACAAATAAATCTATCTTAGAAATCAAAGATAGCTAAAGTAGAACAAATGATTTGAGACCTAGATAAGAAGCTAGGAAATATAGTTATCCCTACTTTTACCTGAATATATCACTAATAAAATTCATGTCTTAGATAAAGCTTCTGAAATATATTTGGAAGATTATTAAGGACAAAAAAATAGAAGCCATTAAAAAGAAGCTAATTGGAGTTCATAAATAAGAATAATATTTATGAATGGAACATAAATGATAAATCTGAATATGAAATCTTGAACATGCTTCAGTAAATGACCATGGTTAGTAGAACTTACCAGGTAACCTATGGAAGTAATAACTTTGAAATTGTTCACATCCCAATTGTGAGTTTTACTAGCTAACTTAAAAGATGGTGGGATGAACATCTCACTAAAATTAAGAAAATGCAAATCTTAAAATCTACCAAGGTTGGCCCTTAAGGATTATTACTAGTAAGACTTGATGGATTACTGATTCTAGATATTATAGATATTTTGATTTACATCATCACTAAACATTTCATAGGAGATTCTAGCCTTTGAAAAAATAAATTAACTAAATTTCTATCAAACCTTAAATGTAAAACCTTATCAGACTTTAAATGGTATAAGGATACCATTTTCAGTAGGATCTACTCTAGGTTTAGTAGTAACTAATCTTTCTAGAAAGAGAAATTTCTTACACGTTCTCTAAGATTATTAAAAGATAAAGTTAGAGAGAAAATTAGAAATTAGTTCAATAAATTGATCCCTTATGAGTAGTTCACTTATAAAAATTAGAGAGTTATGTTTAAAAGGTTGCCTTTAAAATTTATCAAGATAACAAAATTCAAAGGCAATTAGCCAAGGAAAAATATTAAAATCGTAGATATTAGGAATCTTTTATGAACAATTTAGTCTTGCTCAAAAACTTTCAAACCAAAATATAAGTATAGAGTCAAGTAACAAGCTAAGACTAAGCAACTAACTTATCGAAAGCCTCATAGGAAACAATACCATAAGGATCAAAAAGAAAACTTAGGCATATTCCTCCACCAAGTTAGGATATTCAAATAGTTTGTTTTAAGTGTAACAAACTAGGTCATATAGCCAAATACTACATATTAAATTGGAAAATAGGAATCTTGAACTTAATGAGAACATTCTCAATTAAATAATCAATATACTTGTTGAAGATTCATTTAAATCAAGAGAGTTTTTAGTATAAGTTAACTAAGTTCAAGAAGCAACCTAGCTACCAAATGATGATAAAATTTCTTTGGAAATAAAGGACTCATCATTATAAAATG
Source organism: Sindora glabra (assembly GCA_020226215.1). NCBI lineage: Eukaryota > Viridiplantae > Streptophyta > Magnoliopsida > Fabales > Fabaceae > Sindora > Sindora glabra. The sequence goes on along the minus strand of CM035227.1, from coordinate 87,754,200 downwards.
AGATAAATAATCTTACTAAAGAACAAAATTTTCTCAACATTATTAACATTTTGTCAATAATGAATATAAGAAGGATTATCTCTAAAAATTCAAACAAACTTTGGATAAACTCTCATTATCCTACAAACCTCTTATAGTAAGTGGGTATGACTTCAAAAATATTTTGGACAGATTTAAATCAAAAAATAATAAACCAATAACTTTACAGGATTTACAATCTAAAACAAATTTTCTCAAAATGGAAATTAAGGAAATTAAGGAACAATAAGAATTTCATAGTTTAGTTCTCTCTAACCTCTAAGAAGATTCCACCAAAAAGGAATTTGCAAAGGAGGAAAATGAAGATAAGTTCTCTAAGACACCCAATGTGAAATACTATATTCCTTTCAAACTAATTAAGGATGATTGGGAAATAGAAACTATAGCCTTTTTTTATATGATTTGAACTACATATAAGAAGGTTTAGCACCTACCAATTTTTTTTATAAAAACGAAAAACCACTTTGGATTTGCTAGTGGTCCTCTTCTCCAATTTACTTACAAAATCCCAAATAAAGAAATAGTCAACTCTTCCTACAAAATTAAGCAATCTTTCCTGCTAGTGAAAATTTTATCCAATAGAATTATCTTTGAAATAATTTTATCTATGCATTAACTCCATATAAGGTATCTAATGAAGGAACAACAATAAAGGTTATGGGGGAAAATTGTTTTTCAATTTATAAGGGAACTTATCTTCAGAGAACTTAATTTGGTTAAATGTAAGGAAAATTAAATCACCTATCTTTCTAAGAAAATCACCTTTAGAAGGATAAAACAACAATTAGCTATTCTAATTATTCAATTAAATATTAAATCTTGAGAAAATAGGATAGTCAACTAAATTTATTTTGACCTCTTAAATGCTTTTCAGAAAAGAAAACAACATAAGGTAGTTTTATCATATAAAAAGGATTTTTTCATAAAAGCAATTTTTTTCTAAAGTTAGGTCAATCCAAATAAACTAAGAACTTATAAAACACTATTAGAAGGAAATCAATGATTTTTTTGTAAAAAGGATCATTAAGAAAAGCAAAAGGCCTTGGTTATGCTTAAAATTTTATGTTAATAAGAACGCTAAAATTGAATAAGGACTCTAAGAATTGTAATTAATTACAATCCTCTCAATAAAGCTCTCCAATGAATAAAGTTTCTGATCCTACATTAAAAAAATCTTTTTAATCGATTACAATCTACAAAAATATTTTTAAAATTTGATATGAAATGTTATTTTTAGCAATTCAAAATAAAACTTAAAGCTAGATACAAAACAACATTTATAATTCTATTAGAAAATTTTGAATGGAATATAATACCTTTTGGCCTAAATAATGCACCATCGGAATTATAAAGAATTATGAATGATATTTATAACTCTTTTACAAAATTTATCATTGTCTATATTGACGATGTTTTAGTTTTTTTTTAAAATAGATTAATATTTTAAACATCTAAATGTTTTTTTTAAATCACTCAATGAAATGGTTTACCTATTTCAAAAACAAAATTATCTTTGTTTCAAACTAAAGATTTCTTGGTTATTATATTTTCCAAAGAATTATTGTCCTAATTAAAAGAGCAATTCAATTTGTTAATAAATTTTTTGACCAAATTATTGACAAAAATTAATTATAAAGATTTTTAGAATGTTTAAATTATATCTCTAATTTCTTTCCTCAAATATCTAATTTGATTAAACTTCTTCGTGATTGTCTAAGAAATAATCCTCTTTCTTAGATAAATGTTTATACAAATGTTATTAGAAAAACTAAGCCTCAAGTCAAGAGTCTTTCATATTTACATAGTTAATCCAACTGCATCAAACATTGTTGGAATTGATGCATCAGTTATAGGATATGGTGACATTCTTAAACAAGTAAAAAATAACAAAGAACAAGCAGTTGCATTCATTTCAAAACATTAGAATGATTCACAACAAAATTATTCAACCCTTAAAAAAAGTTTTAGGAATTATTTTATATGTAAAAAATTTTCAAAATGATTTATTAGATAAAAATATACAATATAAGTTGACTACGAATCTAAAAAAAAAGTTTTAGAAAAAAATGTTGCAAACATTATATCAAAATAAATTTTTACTAGATGACAAGCTATTTTGAACATCTTTGATTTTGAAATTTAATCAATCAAAGGTTCTTCAAATTCTCTACCTAATTTTCTTAATTGAGAATTTTTACAAGAGAGGTGACACATAATGTTGAGAAAAAGCAACTAAAGTTTGCCTCCGAACTTTAATTCTCCATTAGATTCCTAAAAAAAAATTAGCAAAGAAATTATCACTTCTTCAAATCCAGTCAAATCAATGATTAAATGCTAAACCCTACATGACCATTACTTTCCAATTGAAACTCTTGAAGCCTTTGCAGCAAATACCTAAACTACCATAGCACTCCTTAAGAAAACCAGGCTAATATGGTTGAAGAAGATGAAGATAAATCTTTAGTCCTATGTAAATCCTAACTTCAACAGCTTATTATCTAATAAACTAACCAAATAACCAAAATAGGGTAATCTTCCAAGGCTTTAGCTAACCTTTATTCTAAACCAAAAAAGGACTATCACTTCTTACATTCCATCACCTCTTATTGAAAATATAGCCTAAATTTAACTTGAAGTATGGAATAAAGATCTAAATGCAATCTATCTAAAAAAATCTTCCCTAAAGTTGGCATTATTGGCTAACTTCTCTCACTCATGATAGAAAGTTTTATGAGTTAATATTGATGCAATATAAATCTATCAAAATGAAGAATTATCCAAATAGACATGATCCAACAATTATAACTTATTCAATTATCCTTATGTAAAAGGTTATTACTTTGGCAAAATAGGGTCAATTTCCAAGCTAGCTAAAGAAATTTCATAGAAATTATAACCTATTTGATTATATATATAGTGATTACCAAGATGATTGGTACAATGTAAATTTCTTTCAAAATAAATTTCACAAATATACTTAGTTATTCTTTTTCAACCAAAATGCCAATTACAAATTTCCTTATTAGTTTTTTTAATAATGGGAAAGGTTTAGACCAACTTTAAAAATCTCTCCTCCTTCAGCTAAGAAAGGAAAAGATATGTTCAAATATTACTTTGATAACTTAAATTTTAGAAAAATTCTCATATTATTAGGGTTTAGGGTTTAGATATTAGAGTTAAAAAAATTTTAGCTAAAATTTCTCATAAAATTTTAGAAAATTTTATTCAAAAATTAGTTTGCTTTGGTGTTATAGTTGGAAAATTTAGCACTCTAAGGAAAACCTAATTAGCACTTAAATGGTGGGATGCTTATAACCAAGGTCACAGAGCCCACAAGACAAAATCATGAAATACTTCTAGGAAACAAGTTATTTTTTGGGAAATAAATCCTAAATGATCTTTATTCTAATGGCAACCTAATTGAAGAATAATTTATGACAAATTTAAAGAGAACCCTTCAATAATTAAAAAAATGCTAAAAAGACATCACAACAATTAGCTTCTAGTCACTATAGCAATGATGATGATGAAGAAGAAAAACAATATACCCAATCAAATAAAGATAACTATTATAGCATTTATGTTTAGATCATCTAAGATAGTTGAATAGTGTCTTCAAAATCAAAATGAAATTTGAATTCAAGTCCAAATTTTTACTGACACAAGAAAGTAAATCACTTTCATTGCTAATATCATAATGGGAATCTCTAGTAAAAGCAAGACAGATTCTCCTTATAATGACTATTGATGTAAATATTCTTTTAGCAAATAATGAACTTTCAAATTATTATACCTAATATGTTATAATAGTTATTGTAAAAAATTATCGTACACAGTATATTGAATTTGCCTATAAATAGGGTATCTCCCCAATGTAAACATTAAGCTTCTATTTAGTCAAATATTTGGTGTTCCTTCTCCTTAAAATCTTTGTAAGAAATTTTTATTTTCAATAATTATTTTAATTTTTTAAGTTATATTTGCATTTGCATACATCTAGCACATAATAATCTGCTTGTGATCTTTGCTTTTTTTCTTCCTTAAGGCCCTTTTTACAATTATATATATATATATATATATATCATGTGAGGCATTAAAAGTTTTCTTATTTCTTAGGGGATATTTTTGAAAATAAAATCTTATTATTTATTTATATATAAATAAAAAAAAGTTATGTTGTTGGTACCTTAGTAGTGTAGTGGTATCTGATGTTGCTTTAAGGACTTCCTTACTCTCTAGCATATCTAGGTTTGAACTTAGGATCTTGTATGGATTACCACAAATACTATTATAAAAAAAAGAGTAACATTTTATCTATATAATTAATTATTATAATGCTTGGTAGTGAAAGAAAATAATTTTTTATTTTTTTAGTAATAATAGAATATTATTTTACACCAAATTTTTCATATGTTTCTTTTTTTTTTTTGGCACAAAGTCTTAAAAAACATAGGATGATTTAGGCAAAAGATATTCAATAACTTTCTATATGAAATAAATGATGTTATTTTATACTAAACTTTTCATATTTAATATTGAATAAATAGAATATTTTTTATTATCCTATTATCTTTTTAATGATATTTTATGAATTTTATTTTTTTTGCTAAAATAAAATTTCCTTACATTCTCAAATTATAGTGTTTTTTTAATGAAATTCCTAAATTATAATTTACAAAAAATGAATATTTTCATTCCCAATCTGTTAACCATAAAATCAAAGGAAAATTTTTATCCTAAGATATATTTATATCTTTTTCATAACTTTATTTATAATTTCTAATAAAATCATAAACTAAGATAAAACAATTTGATCAGATTTAAATTACATGAATTGAATTTAACTTACATTTTATCATATTAATAATTTAAAATTTTATACACTATTTGTTAGATTATAATACTAATCAATTTTTTATTTAGCCTGAAAATATAAATCTATTTTATTGTAAGAAGTTTATTAACTATTAAACTACTAATCAATAAATAGTTTAAGGTAGGAGTCATAATTAATCAATTAAAAGTGATTATTGCTAAAGATAGGTAGAATAGGCTAACCTGTTTGACTCAACTCGAACTCAATTAATTTCTTAGGGCTAGTTAAATTTAATTAGGTCAAAAAACTAAAACGTGCTCATAAACAAAGGAAATTAGTCCTTGATGGTCAAGTTTGGATTTATAGTTTTAGGCCTAGTTAGAAATGACTCAACATAAGTACAGGCTGACCAAAATTTTTTTAATCCAATTCTAATCAAAATGATGTTATATTACACCTCTTTATATTAGTAAAAGTTAAGACTCGACTTTTAAATTGCAAAAACCCTTTCTAACCTTAACCTTAGTAACCGTCATCCTTTTTCGAGATATCCATATATTCCTTCCTATCCTTCTTGCTCACTTTTATTCCATGGCTTCTATGTCTTATTTTTTACCACAATCTTTTCGAATCCAACCCTTTGTACTCGTATGTTTAAAAAAATTATTATTTTTAATCTATCAGTTCTCTGACCAAGAGTCTTTTAAAGTTTTGATAATTCCCTCAAAGTTGTCATTTATAGAGGCAAAGTAAACTTTTAATGGTTTTAAAGATCATTATTAGTTGAATGTATTATACAACTACATGGGTTTTGTCACTATATTTAGGAAAGATTGGATTTCATTGCTTAGGCTTAGGGGTTGTTTTGTTTACTTAGGGTGTTTTAGGTAGGTCTACTAACTCTAATCGATTTAAGATTTTTTTAAGGTTGAGGATTTTTTAGGTTTTCCTTTTTGTGCTTTTTAGGTTTGAGCATTTTCTAATTTATTTCTTAGTTTTTGAAAAATGTTGTTGCTAATAAAATACACAATTTTCTCATTGAATTTTTAAGGTCTTTTACTTTTTCCTAACTTATAGTTGGTAGGGTCATTATAGATGCTTCATACATAGTTTCTAGGCATGTTATTTATGAACTTTAAGAATATGATATTTATGTTCTTTTGTGTTATGTTACTGATGTTATATTCATTTTATCTCTTTTTTCCCTTTTTTTCTATACTTTGCAAATTTAATTGTGAAATTGATTCAAATCCACTAGCATTTTATATTTCTTATCATTTAATTTTACTAGAAAATTTTCATTCAAGTGCTAAAAAAGAATTAAGATGTTAGATGTGAAAATATTTTCTCTTTCTTTTCTACTTATTTTCTATTTTGATTGCAATTATGTTTGGATTTGCTTATATTTGTGTTTGTCTTGTGATTAACTGTGGCTTGTCTAGTGATAAAAATATATTTCCAATCTCAATGATTAATTCAATTATTCAATTTGGTAATTTTCTAATTATAATATGATGAATAAATTAGTTATTTGACCATAAGTCCTACAAAGGTAAAGAAATTGAAGCAAAATGCATTATGCTTAGGGTGAAAATTTGAAAGACTGAAAATTGTTGATCTAGCAATTATTTAATATATGATACAATGTACTACAATCAAGCTTTAAAAAGTCAACTTAGTAGCATATTGCAAGTTATGTTCATTGTAATTTTTTTTTATTTCTCAAGTTCTATTTCTGCAATAATGAAATATATTTTTTTCTAAGTTTTCTCTCTCTCTTTTTTTAAGGTTCCAATGATGTATAGTATGCAAATTCAATAAGATTGTAATATTTTTCATGGGCTTCTAAACATAATTTGAATTTTTGTAGCCCAATTATTGTAATGGGCCTTAAATAAAAAATATTGAATAAGCCCAATGCCTTTTTATAGACCAAACAACTCGCTTGACCTACAATTACCTACTTCATACCTAAATTTTCAAGCACTCAATATACCTAGTTAGTACTAGATAGAGAATAAGGTGCCTACCTAGATTTTATTCAGGTACCTAAGTCCTCGCAACTTGCCTAGACCTAACCCATGCTTAACCCTAGTTAAGGCACTTCTCTTGACCAATTGAATTTAAAGTAGGGTGATCATTAATTGATTAAAGATGATTAAGCTATTTTCCTTAACCAAAAAAATTGAATTGGAGAAATTCTTAATTATTTAGTAGGCACATAACTTGTATGTTTACTATCAACAAGAATTGAGATAAATGCAAAGAGGGGTTGTTCAAAAATGGATTATTAGAAATTCTTGCATTTATATCAACCATCTTTACATTTATCTCAGTTCTTATTGGTGATACATATACAAATTATGTTGACCAATTAACTATAGTTAACTATGAGTCTCTCATTTAATTGTAGGTATGTTTTTTTTTTCAAAATCAAAATTGATCATTGATATTACATTATCAAAACTTAAAAAATTATTTCCATTCAATTGATTAATTTCGCTTTCCATCAGGTTGACACCTAAAAAAAATGTATCCAGCACAATGCGCAAATTCAGTGGTTTAGTTGTTAAAATTGGATTAAAATCAATTGTTGACACCATCAATATAATAAGGAAAATATTAACGATAGCTCCCAAAATTGTGGATAAGTATTAATTATTGATTCCCAACTAATTGGATTTAATTTTTTATTTTTATTTTTAATAATATAATAAATAAAAATACAATTAATATTAAAATCATATTCAATATTAGGTTTCTATTTTACTAATATATTATTATTAAAATTTGTATTTCTCATTTATTTTATTACTAAAAATAAAAATATTAAATTTGATTAGTTGAGGATTAATAATTAGCTTATCTATAACTTTGTAATTATTGTTAGCATTTAGCATACAATAATAATAACAATGAATCTAGTATTAAATCAAATACACAATCAATGAAAGGTCAAATATGAATCTTGACTCAAACACATTAATAGTTAAGTATTCACATTTAAAGTTTGCATATTAAGTTTGGATATTTAATTCATAATGTCAGGTTTGGCCAACAAAGAATCCCAACCAAAATATAGGTACTAGGAATGTAGAAATTTGAATATCTTTTGGACTTCTTTTATTTTGTGAACTATCTTTAATTGCCTACTCGGTCGGAGGCAATTTATTATAGATAAGGGACACACATCCACATTTAATCAATATTTTGGAATTTACATTTTTTTGTTATTTCAAACCGATAGTAACATATTAATTCCTCTTAACTGATGAAGTTCGGATTCAATCAATTTGAAGAGCAGTTCAGAAAATTTTGGATGACTCTAGTTTAAGTTTTGCATTTCATAAGATTGTTAAAAATATTGTTGCGTGTTTTATTCTCTTTTTAAGTACAATGAAAGAATACAGTAGAACATATAAGATAAAATATTGTATGTTTTGCACTCTTTGATAGCGCATTACAAATGTATATTTAATTGCAACAATATTGCATGGAATTAAAAAAAATAGAATAAAAACTTATCTCCGCTTTTATAAAATGCAATTTGTATAATTTCCATTAATTATCATGAAATATTTTTTGTTATCAACTGCATTCTTGGCTCATCTAAATTTATTCAATTTTATCTTTAAAAAAAAAATTTTCCTAACTTTTTCTTTTACTTATTCAATTTTATCATCATTATGAATTTAACACACATTTCAATCGAGTAATGAAATTCGATAAATTTAAGTAAAAAATGAAATTAATAAAATAATACTTTTAAAGGACGAAGTTGGAGATGAAATCGATATAAATTACATTTCAAGATTAAATTGCTTATTTACTCAAATAGATAATACAATATTAGATTTCTCTTTCCATATATGCATCAACATTTTTTTCCCATGCATAAACAAATCAACGTATTTTTGTAATTGATTTGAGGTATGACAACGATGAATAGAGAATAAAAATGGCGGTCACCACTTCACAGACGGCTCGCCATTGTTAAAGAACCCATGGCTTGTGCCTCCTTCCTAAGAACAAACTTCTGAATCTTCCCCGTCGACGTCCTCGGAAGCTCCTCCTTAAACGCTACCGTTTTCGGAACCATAAAGTGCGGCAACATCTTCCTGCAATGCTCCATTATCTCCCTCTCCGTCGGTTTCCTCTCCAACCCTAATTTCAGCGTCACAAACGCACAGGGCGTCTCCCCCCAAAACTCGTCCGGCCTTGCCACTACAGCTGCCTCGTCCACCGCCGGGTGAGTATAAAGCGCGGTTTCCACCTCCACGCTGCTCAAGTTCTCTCCGCCGCTAATTATCACATCCTTTGACCTATCTTTTATCTCCAAGTACCCGTCGGCGTGCATCACGGCGACGTCGCCGGTGTAGAACCAGCCATCTTTCATGCACTTTGAAGTTCCCTTCGGATCCTTCAGATAGCCCAGCATTACGCAACCACCTCTCAAGACGACCTCACCGCACGTCAAACCGTCGCGTTTCACGCCACGGCCGGACCTCGGATCCACCACCTCCACCTCCGTCATGCCTAGGGTTCTGACGCCCTGCCTCGCCTTCAACCTCGCCCGCTCCGTCGCCGGAAACCGGTTCCATTCCGATTTCCACGCGCATGAAATGACAACTCCACAAGTTTCTGTTAAACCGTAGCCATGGCTTATCACGAACCCTAAAGACTCCGCCTTGGAGAGAACTGGTGCCGGTGGCGGCGAACCGCCGGTTAATATATGAACTGGCTTTTTCAATGTTGCTGTCTTGCTGAGATTGGATAGCATGTTGAATACCACTGGCGCAGCGCACATGTGGGTGATTCCATGTTTCTTGATCAAACGGTAGACCGTTAGCCCATCGAATCTACGCACACAGATGTTGGTCCCACCGACGGCAGCAATCCCCCACGGGTAGCTCCACCCGTTAGAGTGGAACATCGGTAGGGTCCACAGGTAAACCGGCTGCTTTGGTACGGACCAGTCTATCAGAGAATCAACGGTGATGATGAAGATTCCTCTATGGCAATGTACAACTCCTTTGGGGGACGACGTCGTACCTGATGTGTAGTTCAACACTATTGGGTCCCACTCTGAGTTAGGCCTGACCCACTTGAAGCTCGGATCACCTTTGGTTATCAGCCCCTCGTAGGTGTCAAGGAAGTCAAGGGTTGTAGATGATTCAACCGCATCATCCGTGATGAGGATGAGAGCAGGGCGTCGAACTTGTTGTGGAAACATAGCCAAGGCCTTGAGGATTAGTGATCTGGAGAGAGAATCAACGAAGACGAGCTTTGATTCGCTGTGCCGCAGGAGTATTGACACGGTGCGGGCGTCTAGACGAGTGTTGATGTTGTTGAGGACTGCGCCGGACATGGGCACGGCGAAGTGGAGCTCGTACATGGCGGGAATGTTGGGGGCGACGGCGGAGATAATGTCGCCGCGCCGGATGCCGAGAGAGGTAAGGGCGGAGGCGAGCTGAAGGCAGCGGTGGTGGGTTTGCAACCAAGTGTAGGAAATGCCATTGTAGATGATGGAGGTGGAGCCGCCGTAGACGGTGGCGGCTCTGTCCAAGAAAGTTAATGGGGTGAGAGGAGATGAGTTGGCTGGGCTTGGTTGGAGTTGGTCCATAATAAGGACAGTTTTGATGGGTTTCGTTTAATAATGTTCTCAAAAACGAAATGAATAATAATGTCTCATGCCCGACTCTATAAATACGTTCTCCAACGTATCGGACAGAGATTAATTAATATTTTTAATATTTAAAAAAATGCAATTTATATATATATATATATATATATATATATATGAGTTTAATAAATTTTATATATAGTAAACAAAATTAATAGTTAGCTTTTTTTTCTCAAGCAAGAGTTAGGTAGGCGTTAGGAAGATCCATATCAAATGCTTATTTGATAGAGGAGTCGGTCAAATGAGATATTTTCCTACCCGGCAGGGCAGGCAGTACAACTACAAAGTAGGCCATGAGATATAAAGGAGAACAATTTTTTGGTTAAGAATTGGTTGTCATTTAATTCGGTGATGAATGCTGGAACACAAATAGTCCAAAGCAGTACCGGATATATTCTGGAGGCAATAAAGTGAACATCACATTCACCATAGTTAGAAATATTAGATTAAATTTTATTTTTCACTTTTTATTTTTATACAATATTTTATATCAATTTTTTTATAATGGTAGAAACATTTAAATTAGTAAACGTTATTATATTTAGTCCTATGATTGAATCCAGTATTTGCAGGAAGGTAAATAAAACTCTTATGTAAGATGAAATATCACTCGAATTAAATACTCTTAACATCTTATATCAATTTTATCCTAATGAAATATTTATTTATCTAATTTTGTCCATAAAAGGATGAAATTGAATAAATTAATCTTCATATTGATATTAATAAAAAGATAAAATTAAATTAATTAATATTTTATAAGAATAAAATTGATACAAAATATTTTATAAAAATGAAAGTGAGAAAAAAATAAATATTGTACATGTTAGAAAAGATTTATTTTGGACCTAATGATTTAGTAATTTAAATTAAAATGATAGAATGTTTAGTCCAAATAAAAGTGATAGTTTAGTTAAACTCAACTGATATTTGAACCTAATTCATAGTAATGGATAGTTTCTTAACAATGAGTCGACCCATTATTGGTTACAATTTTATAAGTAGGTTATTAATCCTAAACTCTAAGTTAGACCAATGATTCCTTATCAATGTTAGTTCTTTTCTTTCCCCAAAAAGTTAGGAGTGGCTATGATTCATAAGAGGAGTGTGTCCTATATTCATTTTACTCAAAGAGATCGTAATATTCTTGTAGGAGTGATTGTGCCTAGAAAATTTAAATCCTTCATTGTTAAAAATGAAAGTAACTGGAGGTATTCAAATTCTATTCTCTAGAATTATATATATGTGATTTGTATTCAAATTCTATTATCTAGAATTAGATGTGTATGATTCATGCTGATTTATAATTCTCACAATCACTTATTTTCTAAAAACTTAATAATTGATATCACAGCCACCTAAATCATATAAATATACTCATTCATATATAGATTTGAGATATGAATTGATATTATGTAATTTTATTATTTATGGTGATAGTCATGAATCCTCAAAATTATTCAATAGCTTTGAGATTAATTATTTTATTATATAATTTTATTTTAAAATTATTATGTATGATGTATGATGTACACAAATTTTGTGTATGATTCATCTGTATGTGATTTATATATAATTTTTAGATGAATTTTGATATATGTTCCGATTTATATTTATACATATTTATATATATGTAATGAAAATTTGAAAACATTAACAATATAATTTGGCAATTTTAAGTTTATTGTATGAATTTAAAACAAAGGATTTACGATGTGCTTGTGTAAAAATTGGCATATGTGTTTTGCACAATGTTGTATGTATCATACATTATCAAAGTTAAGAATTTTTTTTTAGGTGAAATAAGGGAGTCAGAGCCCAAATAAAAAAATACAACTAAAATAAGGATAAGCTTTAATTTGTCATCCAATATGTACAAGATTTTCCTTCCTTATAAATATGTGTAATGACAACTTATCAGTCTAATCGAAACATCTCTTGAAAAATTCTCACCAAATGATTACCCTTATGAGTAGGGTTAGTTAGATTGTTAAACAAGGCTTTAGAATCACTTTCAAGTTGAACCTTGTAAAATCCTAGGTCCTAATCTGTTTGGAGGCCACAAATTGCCCCGCAACATTCTGTTATGTAAAGAGTATGATTGCCAAAAGGTTTGGCGAAGCTAATCAAACACTTCCTAATTGGATCCCTTATAATGCCACCACATCCTGCAGACTTATTAATCTATTTCATGGCTCCATCTAATTTGATCTTTACCCATTCACATGGAAGGGGAGACCGGTCTATTTTAATGTTTCCTACTCTTCTGCATCCATTAAAAGTTGCAATGCCTTTGTCATGCATCATTTCCTTGGCATATGGAATAATTACTACCAATGAGTTTGTTGGTTTCACAAAATCAAATTGATGAATTTTCTTATTTCTCTAGTTCCAATTGAACCAAGTACTCATTGCCCATATTATGCTCCATTTACCTTGCCATATGGAATTTCTACTTAAATCCTTAGATAGATTTAAATTGAACCAATTTGAGATTTCAAGCATTCCAAACACTTAAATCCATTTTAGGTCAACTAGCTACTACCCAATCTTCCACGTATCAGGATAGTCTCTAATCACATATAAAATTATTTCTATTTTATTTCAACATGTGCTACAATATTTTGCACCATGGTTTCATTTATTCTTTTTGTCATTAGTTAAAAAACTATTATGATACGCCTACCAAAGAAAGCATTGGATGCATTGTGGGATAGGAAAAGTTAAAAAAGTTTAATTTCATTTAACATATGTCTTAGAATATTTATATATGTTTGTTGAAAATAAGGATTCATGTTTACACTGTGAAGAGGTATATGTTTTCCTAAAGAATTTGGCACTGTAAGATAAAAAGGAACTTTAACATATAAAGTAAGATTTTTTTATGCTTTCATATTTGGAAAATAAAAACCATATTTTAGAAATTTTTTGTTCTAATTTTAAAATTATTTCTGCATTTATTTTGCTCATTATGTGTAAAATGCATCGGACCATATCCATATTGCAAGTTCAACATTTGAAATCGAGAAAAGTTGTGAACACTTTTCAGGAAAAAATTTATGAATGTATTAGATGACATTTTATCAATTTTAATTATTCCTTAATTGAGCACCAATGATCTCTTATGAAAATGCATTAAAATAAGCTATAATTAATGTTTTGATGTTTGAAAATGCATTAGTATTAAAAAGCTATTAAAATTATTTTTCTAGAAAAAATTTTAAATTTAAAATGGATTTGGGTGCATTCTTTTAAAAAGTATTTTGCATTAGTATGCAACACATTTAGGATTAATTTGGTACAAAAATTACATTAAAATGAGTTAATATTTTTTAGTTAGGTTGCAACTAAGTTAAGGGATCCAATTGTAGACCTCGATAATGAATAATGCGCCCACACCTACACCCATGCCCAAGTCTATCTAAAGTAGGTGCAAGCTAAGCACCAACTTGGAGGCATCTAACAATAATGAAAATTGTACTGTTGAGCTTCACTTTTCAATTTTATAATTATGAGCAATTTTTTGAAATTTTTTAAAAATAAAAATAATTTATTTTTTTTACCATTTTTATTCAAGTGTCCATTTTAATTTATTTGGGCTTGAAATTTATGTCTCCACATCTATTTTTTTTTAGAATTTATGGTAACTATTTAACTTGTGAATTAATTTTGCATTAATATATGCATAAAAGAATATTTTCAAAGGAATTATTTTAGACTCATATTATTACATAAAATTTTATATAATTGTAAACTTCTTTATTATAGGCCTAATTGTATAAAATTTTGTTAATAGTTATTTAAATATTAATTGGACTAAGGAGATTATCCTATTAGTATAATATTATTAATATAAGTTTTTGTCAATAATATGAGTATAGGATTGAATATTATTTTTTAAAAATTTTTCAAACTTTATTAGTGTTAGGTTTTAAGAATATAGTATTTCAACACTTATCTATGTTAGGTTTTATAGTATTTGGATTTGTTTTCCTTAATTACCTTGCCTATACAATTAAATTTCATTAAGATGCTAAAAGGGATAAATCATGAGGACTTGGCTAAGTTGAACCTTTATTTGGCAATCTCTAAACTAGATCTAGCCATCAAGGAAATAAAACATACTATTGATCCTAATTGTACAGGAAAATAGTTATTATAAGAAATGGACAAACTCAAGTAAGGTTTATCTAATAGTAGTAAAATATAAGATGGATAAGGCCATCAAAGAGAGTATCCTTAAGAATGATAATGCTAAAGCATTCATGGATTCTATGGTTGAGAAAGATAAGAAATTTGACAAGGGTGAGAAGGGTTAATACCTTTCATTGCTTTAAAAAATAACCTATAATAGTGTTAGTGGAGTGCAGGAGCACATACTAAGATTAGTGAATAATTACAATAAATTACAGAGCATGAAAATTGAATTAGGTGATAGTTATTTAACTTAGTGAATGTGGAAATCTTTCCCACCTTAGTTTGATGTTTTGAAGGCATCTTGTAACACTTTAAAAGAGTAAATGGGCCATAAATGATTAATCTCGATTGTTACTCAAGATGAAGAAAATATGAAAAAGGGAAAAGCTCATGTAATCAAATATACCATTTATGGTTCAACTTTATAAAAAGGAATAAAGACTACTCAAAAAGACCATAAAGATTGGTACTAGTATAGAAGGAAGAAGATAAGACTAGCAAATAACACTATAAGCTAAAAAAAGCACAGCTTAAAGCTAACTGCAAATTTTGTAAAATGTATATGCATAAAAAGGCAAATTGCCTCAAGCATAAGAAATAGGCAAACAAAAAAAAGAAATGTACCTACCTAATTTTAGTCTGCTTTGAGTCTAATATAGTTAATGTGCTATTAAATACTTGGTAGTTAGACATTGGTGTTACTATTCATGTTATGAATTATTATTAAACACTGAGAAACCTAAGGAAGCCATATGAGGGAGAGTTAATTGTGCAACTAGGAAATAGAAATAAAGTAGAAGTAAAGCATATTAGATTAGTCACATTGAGTCTGAAGTTAAGACATAAGCTGATTTTAAATAATGTAGTTTATGTGCCTTTTATAAGAAAAAATTTAATTTCTGTAATAACCTTGGATCAGATTAGATATTCTTGTTACTTTGAAAATGGAAACGTTGAATTATTTCATAAATCTTTTATTGTTGGTATTAGCTCTTTATGTGATGGATTGTATGGAATTAATCCAAATCCCATTTTCACTAACCAAAAAGAAAAGAAGTAGAATTGATGAGAGCTCTTTATTGCTTTAGCATAGACGAATGAAACATATTTCTTAAGAAAGGATATAGAGACTCATAAAGAAGGAATTATTGCATAATTTATATTTTTCACATTATAGGATATGCATTAAGTGCATTAATAGGAAACTTCCTCCTAAAGCCAGAAAAGGAAAGAGACGTCAAAAAGAAAGCATCTTGGAATTAGTCCAAATTGATATTAGTAGACCTATAACACCAATTGCTATGGGTATTTATCACCTTCATCAATGATTACTCTAGATATGACTAAACGAAACTACTTAATGAAAAGTCAAAATCATTGAAGCCTTTAAGTCATTCAAGGCAACAATTAAACAAAATTAGAAAAAAACATAAAGTGTGTCAACTCTAATAAAAGTGGTGAGTATTATGATAGGTATGATGAAACTGGAAGAAACCCTAGCCCTTTTATAAGATACCTATGAAAGTATGGAATTAAGCTAGTTATATCATGCTTAGGACATTGGAGCAAAATGGAATTACTGAAAGAAGGAACTAGAAACTCATAGACATGGTTAGGTGTATGTTAGCCTATACTTTGTTCTTAGAGTTCTTATAAGGTGTTGTGTTAAAAATTAATTAATATATTCTAAATTAAATTTCTAATAAATCAATTCATAAAACATCTTATCAGTTATTATATTGCAAAAGTCTTAGTTTAAAGAATTTCTGTGTTTGGGGTTGTAAAACTGAAATGAAGTTTTATGTGCCTTTAATAAGAAAGCTTGATTCAAAAATAATTAATGGATTCTTTATTAGGTACTATAATAGCTTAAAAGGTTATAAATTTTATTGTTTGACTCATATAACCAGAATAATTGAATCAAAGCAGACAGTTTTCTTTAAGAATAAGTTGGATAGTGGAAGCCAAATACCTCATATTATAAACTTCACTGAAAAAAACACAATTGTTCCGTTAGCACTTATATTAGAAGAGTTACTTTCTGTTGTCCTATGAGATGATCTAATGTAGTTAATGGTAGAAGATGTTAAACTAAATAAGATTATAGAAAATATTCTTTTAAGCAAATCTTAAGAGCTTATAGATTAATGATTTTTAATGATTATTTGGTATATTTGTAAAAGCATGAGTATGTCATTAATAACAATATTGATCCTATGACATTTTCATAAATATTTTTTAGTTTAAATTCTTTTAAATGGTTGAGTGCTATAAAGAATAAATGGCTTCAATGTATAAGAATGAAGTGTAAGATTTAGTTGAATTGCTTGTAAGATGCAAGCTAATTAGATGTAAATGAATTTTTAAGACTAGGAAAGTGCTAGAGGTTAAATCAAGATGCATAAGGATAAATTAGTAACTAAAGGCTAAACTTAAAAGAAAGGTATAAACTACAAAGAAGTATTTTTGCCAATTTTGACTAAAGACTTAGTTCAAGTTATTATGGTGATGGTGGCTTATTTTGGTTTAGGATCACATCAAATGGATGTCTAAACAACCTTTCTAAGTAGTAACCTATCGAAGACTATTTATATGAACTAACTAAATAGTATCTAAGAGAAACGTAAAAAAACACCTTATGTGTAAACTCAGAAAGTCTATGTATACCTTAAAATAAGTATCCCAATAATGATACCTCAAATTTGATGAGATAATGAATTCTCTTGGGTTCAAGAAAAATAGTGTAGATCAGTGTATCTATAAATTAATAAGTGCGAATAAATTTGTATTATTGGTATTGAACGTGAATGACATTCTCATTGCTTACAATGATATGAATTTGCTAACTAAGATAAAATAGATGTTATTAAAGCACTTTGGTATGAAGGATCTTAGGAATGCCTTAAATTTTTTTGGCATAGAGATATATCGTAATAGATCCTAAGGTTTGCTTGATTTTTCTTAGCAAATATACACTAAAAGGGTTCAACATGGTTATATGCTCTTAAGTTTCAGCACCTACTCAAAAGGGTGAGATTTTTTTGAAGTTCCAATGTCCTTAAACTGATAATAGACAATAAAAAATGAAAAATGTCCATATGCATTAGTTATAAATGGGCTAATATATGCTCAAGTATGTACACATCATGATAGAGCTTATGCCATTAGTGTACTAGAAAAGTACCTAGGTGATCTTAATTAAAGATATTGGATTATTGCTAAAAGAGTTATGAGGTACCTATTAGGTATAAAGAATTACATGCTAGCCTATAGGAGATTAGAAGATCCCATTGTTACAAGCTTCTTAGACCCAAATTTTGCAAATTATCTAGATGATTATAAGTTAATGTTTGGGTACATCTTTATGATGGTAGAAGGAGCTGTTTCATGAAAAAGTGTCAAGCAATCCCTTACATTAACCTTCACTATAGAAGCAAAGTATTTTATATATTATGAAGCTACTCGCAAAGTTGTGTAGTTAAAAAACTTTATTGCTAGTTTTAACATTATTGAAAGCATTTCAAGGCTTGTAACCATCTATTATGACAATGTTGTTGTTATGAACTTTTCTCAAAATAACAAAAGTTTTACCTATATAAAACACTTTGATGTAAAGTACTAATTTGTAAGAGAAAAATACGCAAGTATATTATTTATATTGAATATATTTCCATAGATCGTATACTTATAAATCTGTTAGTCAAAAGCTTGTAGTAAGAATGCATCATAATCATATAATTAATATGAGTTTGGCTAAGTCTTTTGATGTTTTAGATTAGTAGGAGTATTTTGATAAAATTATTTATCTTTAAATTTACATTAATGAAATATTCATATTTTACCATACATTGTTAATTGTGCATATTTATGCATATAGCAAGTTGATAGAGACATTTAGAGCCCATCTCAATTATTGTATTAAGTATAATGATTCTCAATAGGCATTTTAGGCGAATGCTATGACCCTCGTGAAGTTTACATATAGTCACATTTTATTATTATGTAAATCTTATTATGCACTTCTTAGTAATATCTTTATTGAATATTATATTTTATTTGGTTAGCAAGATATAGACGTATAGTGTGTATAGTATTGATATTCCTTTTAAACACTTTATTATAAACTATAGGGTACTTATGATCTTAAATTAAACTTATAAGTGTAAAAAAGCCATAATTTACTTTGGCATTTTAATAAAGTGGCTATTAATACTAAATTATGTAATTCAAGTGGAAGATTGTTAGAATAAATTTAATTTAGAGCTAATAATTTAGTAATTTAAATTAAAATGCTAAAGTGTTTAGCCTAACTCAAATTGATAGTTCAGTTGGGCTCAAATGGCACTTGAACACAATTTGTGATAATAGGTGGTATTTCGACGATGGATTAACCTACTATTAGTTGCAACTTTACAAGTAGGATCATTGCTTCTAAACCTTAAGCTAGACTAATGAATCTCCATAAGGATCAGTTTTTTTCTCTTCTTGGAAACACTAATAGTGGTTAAGGTTCATAGGAGGAGTGTGTCATGTATTCATTCCCCTCAAATAAATTGTAGTGTTTCTGCAGGAGTGATCATGCCTAAAGTGTCTAAATCCTTCATTGCTAAAAACAAATTTAACTAGAGATATTCAAATTCTACTTTGTAGAATTATATGTGTGTGATTTGTGCTTATTTACATAATTCAAGAGATGACTTATTTTATAAAAATTTAACAATTGGTATCAAACACACTTAAATTATGTAAATATAGCCAACTCATATGGATTTAATATATGAATTGATATTATGTAATTTCATTATTTATGATGATAAATTTATTTATGTGAAAAATTGCTATGAGTACTCAAAATAATTTCATATCTTTCAAATTAATTATTTTATTTTTATATGCGTTATTTTAAAATTATTTTATCGTTTAAAATTCTATTCTCTTTGCATGTTTGCTTATAGGTGGTATTCTTTTCATTTAATTGGGTTTAAAAAATTACTTGACGTTACTCATGCAAATCTCATGTCTGTGAAAGACTGAGTTAAAAATTTTGGTTAAAAAATTATCATTTAATTCAGAATATTAAAATGCTATTAATTGAGAACATTAGAAAATTCCTATGCAGCAGCCATGTGTTTTCGCACGCTTTGAGTAAATCAACAATTTGGAAGAAAAAGGATAGGAAACTAATTATTTCAAATTAGTTTATTGATGGTCGATAGTTAAGTAAATTAACCGTTTACCAAATATATAATGATTGATTGACAAGTTAAAATCACTGAAATTAGTTAAAAGCTAATGAATAAACTATTTGTCAAATGATGATAAGAGCCCATTAGCAAGTGAAATAGTTAAACATTTATTAGAAAAGGGACAAATTTAGGACAAAATTAAAGTGCATTCTTATTTTTTTTATAGTATCAGATAAAATAAAAAGATTTATATCGTGAATTATAAGTCATTTTCATTTTATTTACAGAGATGATTTGGAGTACAAGGAAATGATTGATCTATTTTTAGATGCTATAAAAAAAATCTTAATATTCGGTTTAAGTTACTATTTATTACAGCTTATTTTTTTTATTTATAAAGATGCAATAATTTGCGTAACATTACTATTCTCAACGAAATGAAAAGAGTGAAAAAAAAAAAAAAAAACCAAGCAAGCAGAGTCAGAACATTAGAGAGTAAATGTATTTCAATATTTTAGTGGGGTAGAATTTAAAGGTTGGTGGGGTATTTTAAATAATACATAAAATTTTAAGAAAATTAATAAAGGCACATGTTCACATTGAAATATATGTAGTTCTTTTGACATTAGTATATATTAATATATCAGAAATTCATTTTAGTCACAATATACATTTTATGTTTCGGTTATATTATATATTTTTATTTTCATTTATTTTTTATTTTGGAGATATATTCTGAAAACCGATGATGGTCAAAATGAAAGCCTCATTGGCATGTTTCATGGAGCTCCAAATGACTGGTGTACTAAGGTGTTGGGGGTATTTATAAAAAAAATGGAGCTCCATATGACAGCACCATTCATATTATGGAAGGACCACAAATGAGTTGGATAGTTTTATTAATTGAAACATTTCCATTTTAAGACCACATGGAGCACTTTGAATTTGGTGTGTGCTTGAATCATACAGTTGTCCAATTAATATTCTTATTCTTATCTTTACAAGCTCACTCAATTATACAATTCTTTCAATATGAGTTCACCGGCTTTTATTGGAAGAGGATTCATGAATTGTTTGAATTATTTACTTAACGAGTTTTTTTTCCTTTTTCTTCCTTTGAGATGGATTGACCCGTAGGATATATTATAGAGGGTAGTGTGAAATATTAATTGTTGATGACAAAATCAAATTTTGAAAATTTAGGAAATGATAATCAATAAGAAAAATAAGTAATTTTTAAATTTGTAAATATCACTTCCTTGATTTTCTCATCAAAATCACATTATCTCACTATTTTACTATAATATTTGGACAAATAATCAAATTATTTTATTTTATTCAAATTCTTTAATGTTAAAATTTTGAAATATTTATTTTAAAGTAATAATTATTATTATTTAAAATTTCTTGTTTAATTAACTTTTGAATAATTAAACTAATTATTTATATATATATATTTCATAAATTAAAAGTTATTCACTCCACCTTATGATAATATTCATCCACCCAATATTATTACTAGAAATATTATATTTATATTTGTTTTGGTAAAGCCTTGTTTTAAAGAGATTAATTTAAATGATTTTCAAAGTATATTTCCTACAAGAAATTAAGAATGAGGGGAATTGGCTTCGATTGGCTTTAATTTTTACAAAGATAGAATAGTTATAGTCAAGAGACGGCGAGGATTGACTCTATTTTATAAATAGCCCAACACCTTAGTACACCATTTTTTTTCCTTTAACTT
Organism: Sindora glabra; assembly: GCA_020226215.1. Classification (NCBI taxonomy): domain Eukaryota; kingdom Viridiplantae; phylum Streptophyta; class Magnoliopsida; order Fabales; family Fabaceae; genus Sindora; species Sindora glabra. Next base: position 87,732,532 of record CM035227.1, on the reverse strand, counting down.
CTTTTAAAAAGTCAATCAAGTGAATGATAGTAATGCATTGAGAAAATAGGTTTAAGATTTGTGAGAATCACCTATTATGTGATGATATTTTTTATAAATCACCTATTATGCCTTCACCCTACTCTTTTCTTCTTACAAATTCCTTGTTTCTCTGTTTCAAAGTCTTCAGACTTCTATGGCTCTCTCCAGCGTTTCTCTATTTTTCCTTCTCCACCATTTCTGCTATTTTTTCGTTGTTGCGCCGACGCTAGACACCAATGCTTCCCTTCAACTGGTAATTGTTGGTGGCAAAAAAGTTAGACCATGAAATCATGACATAAGAGCAGCCCGGAAGGAGCAGTTCGACTAGTGTATTCTGCCGGGGTTTCTCCGGGTTTTCAATGCCAACAAGCTTCCAGTGACCTCCATAAGAGGAAGTGAGTTTCACCAAACCATAAAGTTCTAATATTTCATTGTATTCGAGATTGAAACAAAAACCCTTGCTTTTTCGTCTAAGTCTGATTTCTCAAAGGCTTCAAGAGTTTTAGGATGAAAATGGTTAGCATTATCATAATTATAATTTATCCTCTTATATCATTGGGTAGATGGAGAGAAAAATAAAGTAAGAATATTTTGAAGTTTCTCTAAAAGAATTGACATCAAAAGGTGAGTATATAATCTATCCAAATTCAATGTTGTCTAATTTCTTTTAAATTATTATTTTTTATTCTTAAAATTCAATTTTTTTTAAATTTATATCTATCTATAGTTAAAACTCTAAATTTTGATTTAGTATGTGTGTAGGAAGTCTTAATTACAAATGTTTATGTAATTGTACACATAAAATTTCTCAATAAAAAAATTTATGCAAGATAAAAAAATTTATTAATTGTAATAATGCAAGTACAATCTCTAATGTTTAATTCTTGAAAAAAATACAAAATAATTTTGTGATTCTTCTGTTTATTGCATTTTGATCTAGAGCTTTAGAAAGCTTCATCTTAGATTCGATGATGAATGCTTTGTTTCAATTGAGGGCTTCAAGAAAGTTCTATTTCATATCAAATAGTTGAATTTGACTTTGAACAAGGGCTTTCATGAATCTTGTTCTTGAATCAAAGGTTCAATCTTCACTTCAAGGGAAGACTACGAGGGAGCTTGATCTCTAATTGAATATTGAATGTTGGCTTCAACTGAAGGCTTGAAAAAGCTTCATCTTGAATCGAATGTTGAATCTTGGCTTCAAGCAAAGGCTTTGATGAAACTTGTTTTGAAATTGAAGGTTGAATCTTGGCTTCAAGGAAAGACTACAAAGAAGCTTGATGTCTAATCGAATGTTGAATATTAGCTTGAAATGGGAGTTTAAAAAGCCTGATCTTAGATATAACATTCAATTTTAGCTTAAATAAGAGTTTGAAGAAGCTTGATCTTGACTCAAAGATTGAATTTTCACAAAGGCTTTGAGCTTCAAAAGATTTAGAAACTTGAATGTTGTGTTTGAAATCATCAATTGGGAGCAAGCATTCATAATTGAGGCAAGAGACTTCAAATACTTAATATTTGCTAACAAAGCTTTAGCATAGCTTCATGTTTCCTCTCTAATGACTTGTTAATGACATCCTTAATAGTACTAATGAGCTTTCTATCTCCTTTTCTTAGAGTTATCAATGGGGTTTATATATACTAATCTTAGGGAAATCATCTACATAACTTAAATGATGTGGAACTTAATATATTTATCTTCTAAACTTGAAAGTTTTGTTTTACTTGATGTCAGACTTCATAAAAATAAGGAAAATAATAGTAAATAAATAAATAAAAAAATGACTAATTCCAAAATTTATCCTTAGGCTTAATTTGATTTATCAGTTAAGAGATTTTTGCAGAACCCACTTTTTTCACATTGATTTTAAATTTTAATAAATGATCTTTTTCTGATTGGTTGTAATTTATGAAATAAAAATTAAATAGATTAATTTTTAATTGTATACAATAATATTTATCTATAACCATATTTGTTATTGTATTTATTTTGATTAATACATATACACATACATACATACATACATATATATATATATATATATATATATATATATATATATATATATATATATATATATATATATATATATATATATATATATCAAGAAAACATTATTATCTACAATTTTGAGACCCTGTAATAAAAGCAAAGTTATTGGTTGTTGATGTTCAATTTATTGTGATGTCTAACGATATATCCTATAAGTTAATTTATATTTCCATCTAGAATTATTGTAGTTTTATTTTTGAAGCTATCTAAAGAAGGCATAACACTATTGTTTCTATGTTATGACATATTATAATAATGAATGTACAATTTTTGCTTGATGATGAATGGATTGTATATGTGACCATGCTTGTGAGGAATGGTAGTTGCTACTAATATTATTGTTATTATGATTATATTGAGAATATGTATTGGAATGAATTGTGATATATTATTCAAGTTGAATGATGTTAGCAGGTATATGCGATTATAAATGTTATTAGGGAAAATGATTTTATTAACATATGAAATAGTACTGAATCCTAAAAAAGTTTGTGAAAGGCTAAAGTTAACCATAAAAGGATAAGAATGACCTTTGTAAGGGGATAAGGCTAAACCATAAGTCATAGAGATTTAAATTGCTTTCTTAATTGTTTGTATTGATATTGTACATTGTTGTGAATCCTTCTATTTAAAGATCTATAGTTAGATGAATGGAAATAGTGAATCTCTAGGTTATGGAAATTGTATATTTAGTCTTTGATTTATAGAAGTTGTAATGAGAATATGACGAGAAGATCATGTATGTACTAAACTATTTAATAGTCAAGAATCTCATGTATGAAATTTTATTATATTTGTCTTCTTAGCTAAGAAGTGAGTAGTTCAAAATTATTTTTATTTGATTCTTAACTATTACTAACTTTTGGTAAATATATATACTCATTAAGTTATAAAGACTCATTCTTAATTTACTTATTTATAATGATTTCAAGTATAATAGAAATAACATGTTAAGTTGTTCTGTGAGGAGTCCAAAGCACTTACAGGTAAAATTTGAATTTGACACTTGGAAGAATTCCAATAATGTTAGATGATTACAGGGCACTATATGTGAAACGAGGCTCATTTTCATGTTCATATTTTAATGTGTGTGTGTGTGTGTGTGTGTGTGTGTGTGTATATGTTTGCATCTTTAAGGAAGGTATTATGTCTACAGAGTCTATGGACAAAAAGGACTTTGTCTATTTGTCCTTAGCTTTAGAGTTACATCCTAAATTCCATGGAAATTAAGGTATTTTTGTTAGGACAAGGTTTGCATTGCTTGTTGTGTAGGTTAGTAGAACTGGCTAGCAAGTTCCATGCCAATTATGACAAAGTGGATTATGACATTTACTTTGTAAAATGCATCTTACGCATGAAAAAAACTTCATCCTTTTGCTACATTAAATGAAGAACTACATGACAAATTAGAGCATTAGCAAATTTCTTTCCTCTCAATAAGGACCATTTCAAAGATTCATATTTTTGTTCATTGACAAATAAAATCTACCTAAGACAAATGTACTTTTCATTAGCCAAGCCTGTTTTGGTTCACATAACAAAGTTACTTGCATAACATCTAATAATTTGAAAAGAAACCTAATGGAAAGATGTAATAGTCTTCATACAAGATTTCCTCATTTTTGTGTATTTTTCATGATTCATAAAGAAATTATTCTATGATAAATGTTCTTTACATTTTCCTTTCTTCCTTCTCAATTTTAAGATCACCTACATTATTTCCATGCTTGAAATCTATTATGTGCAGCACCCATATACCTAATTATTTTTACAACTAGCAACCAATTATATATTATATAGACTAAAAAATTATTTTAGTGATCGAAATATTCACTTTGTATTAATTTAGTCCCAAAAGTAAAATTTATATCAATTTGGTTCCTAAAGTTTAAGTTCAAGTAAAATTTTAATCCCTATCCTAGACAATTAATATTTGCTAAGGGACTAAAAAATTTACTTAAGTTTAAAATTTTAGAATTAAATTAATACAAATTTAACTTTAAGGGTAAAACAAATACAAACTTAATATTTTGAGAACTATAATAGGATTTTAGTTATTATATATTCTTAACCAATTATATATTATATAAGAATAGGGCTTTTGTTTGGTGTGTTTAACAAGCATTTTGTTGTTATAGATTTGGAAGAGAACATTTGCCAACTAATTTTCATCATTTGCATCATGACAACAAACACATGGCATACACCAATATATTTATACTATGGGAGTGTCTATGGTGCATTATTAATATAGCAGTGCATTGGTACTTATGGGGGAATGTAGGTATACTCATCTTATATATATATATGGTGATTATACAAGTAAACTTACCTAACACACATACATAAGGTTGATGGTTCAAACTCATAATGTAAAGAGAATAAAGCTCCTAAAATAATATCAGGTGCCACTGTACCATTAATAGCATTGGCATACCTACCCTATATTTTAGAAAAAAATTTAAAAAAAGTAGATATTATAAATTTGGAATGGCTTCCATAAGAAATTGGCAATGCCTTCATAAAAAAATATAATTACTTTATAAAATCTTTCTTGTTTCTAAAGAATGTTATTTGATAGGAAAATCAATTAAGTGCAGTTAAATTGGAAAGAACCTTCATTCTTCTTTTTTAAAAAAAGATATAGTGAACATTATATATTAATAAATTTGTATAATTATATGATTTTATTATTTATTATTTCAATTTTTGTAAATTTATACCTAAAAAGCATAATAATTTTTTGCATTTGTTATGTTATTAACTAATACAAATTTAATATATGCTTATAAATCTAGATACATATATGCACATGAGTGAGCATGTATTTAAGCAAAATAATGTATAGAGAATGCCCAGCTTGATATTTATGGACATGAGTGTATGTGCATATATAAGTTTTTATGGGAGTATAAAATGAAAAGTTTAAGGCATACAATAATTGGTAAATAGTGAGAAATACTCTTTGAAGGAAGGACTTAGTAGTATAAGTCACAAGACGGTCTAAGTGTAACAAATATGAAAAATAACTAGTTAGTAATTAGTGTTTTTATGTTGAGTTCAATGTGCAACCAATAATTTTTTATTTATAACTTCTTATAGAAATGTCCAATTTATAGACCATAAATTTTCCCGTAAAAAGAACATCAAAAGTTATAATGTATAGAAATTTTGTGATTTAATCATGAACCAATTGATGTAGATATTTTTTTTAGAATTTAAAGAAATTTCTAGTGAAATTATGCTAACTCAATTGCAGTAATTTGAGTATAACTCCTTATCAAAGGATCTAATTAATAAACAGCTTGCAACTATGGAAAGCGAATGCATAGGGCTACTCTTCAATCAAAAGTTCATGGAAAAGGACCTTAATGGATAATTGATTACAAATATTTGACTAAGGAATAAAAAAAACTAAGCATATAACTAGAAAGGTTGGGTTATAAGCTATAAATGGTCTAATATGAGACATGATTTATTGAAATACAAGTTTTAAGTTCAAAAGAGAGCCCATTTGGAACTTCACAAAGTGTGAGGATTGAATGGGACCCTTTGTGATCCCTAAATTCTCATTTAAATTGAGTTAAGTGAGATAGGCTTAGCTAAGTGAATGTCATGATTATCTTTATTTGTAATAAAAATAAAAGAAAAAAGAATATATAATAGGTAAATGATGGCTATAGGATTAAAAACCGATAGGACAAAGGGAAATCTTAAGATGAACAAATGAAAAGGAGGATAAGGCATAATTAGCCACATTAGAATTTCAAAACAAACAAAAAAGAAAACCCACTTAAAATCCCTTTCATTTGCATTGGCCTCACTTCATACTCACACACACACAAAATTCTTCTCTCTTTCCTTTGCATCAAACTAAACCTTTTGAGCTAGTAAAGAAGAAGTTGGTTGACATCAAGGTAAAGATTTATCTATTGTAGGTTGTTTTAAGGTTCTAAGAGAAGAATAGGTTGATAACTACGATTTTGATCTTATGGTTAAGAGTCCTTTCATTCAAGGATTTAAAAAGTAGTAAGGTGGGTAGTCTTCTTGTTAAGTTTATTCTCATTCTTTCTTTCATCCTTTTTACTTTAGTAATATGATTGATAACTAATGGGTCTTGGTAAGAATCATGAAGGTGGATGCTTGGGATTGAAAACTAGTGGAAAAAGAGAAACACCCATCCATGTGTTTATGCACATATACGTAGGTATGAGTATAAAAATGTGATTTTAGAAAAGAATGGATGGATTTTGAAGGAAATAATGGATAGTTCTTCAAGAATCTTATCATACATCATGGGTAAAACTAAGAAGGAAAATTTAGAGGAATTGAGGTTATGCATAATGATGAAAATATTAAGTAAAAATTTTAATGGAAAACTTGTGAAAGTTTCAGTCCTTACCTTGGTTAGAGGGTGTTTATGCATTAATTTTTTATAACACTAAGTTTAGGTAATTTAAAACAGTTAGTATTTAGATATATTAGGAAATAGCTTTTAAAATTTTTAAATGGAAATTTGGATTTTTAGATTAAAGGGAAAGGGGTTCAAGTAACCTTTTTTTGCACATACAAAAATCCTAAAGTTTTAGATAACTACTCATGAAATCACAAAAAGGAAATTTAAAGATATATAAGTGTTAATGTGATGTTCTAAGATGGGTTAAAAGTTAAGAAATTTTGAAGCGGAAGATTCAGTCACCCTTTTCTTCCTCCTTAACCATAATTTAAAATTTTATTTAATTATTTAATAAGGATCCTAGATTAATATAATTAATATACAAACATTTTGTTTCAGCAAAAATGAAAGAATTTAATTTATAGTGAGCAATGATTGGGAATTTATTAATTATAAATGAAATAAAGAAATGTAAATAATTTATAAGATGGCTAGTATTGGTAAATACTTATGTAGTGAACAATGGAATGTATGAAGATGATGATAAAATAAGAGGGTTGGGTCTCAAGTACCCTTCCTAAAGCCATAATACTTAATAAAATTCCATTTATTCATTATATGATGCATAAATAAAAGAGTATGTCATATGACATTGTAGGTTAATGTGTATAAATGGTAAATAAATTAATGTACGTGATATGCGTGCTTTGTGAAAGTTTTGAATATCATGAAGCTTGATTGGTGTGCGCATTTGAAGTATTGATATGCCTATACATAGGTATTTCATGTGACATGACTACTTACTAGTATGTCCCTAAGCATTATGATATAATATGTAACAGTCAATTGATTGGGCAAAAAACATAATATACATACACATACACACATATGCACGCACGAGTGTGCACACACATACACACACACACACATATGAATATTATAATATTTTGGTTGTTAATGAATGGAAGTTGACAATGTGAATATAAGGATAATATTTATTATGATATTTTGATTGTCAACAAATGGATGCTGACAATATAGCTATAAAGATGATATTTTTCATGATTAATTGGTTGTTAGTTAGTAGAAGTTAATAATGTGGGTACAAAGATAGATAGCATGATATTACCTTACATTGCATATACTGCATGCTCAATGAATTATTACGAACTTATAAGTGTCATGGCCATTATTACACCCATTTTGTGAGATGGTGCACTCTATGATTATGGTTGAATTATGACTTAAGGGAGATGATTTTTAACTCTAATGTCAAAATTGACTTCATAAAATATGCACTAATGAGCTTATTTCGTGAAAGTTTGGTGATCCAATTATTAGTAGTACGTATTTCATGCATCAAAGTAACCTAGCAAAAAAGACTACATAAGATTATTAGGGCTACATCTAAATATGTTCATTTTTTTTATAAAAATCATCCGATATTTAGTAAGCCATATTAGACCTTCAACTTTTCTAGATTCGAGCCGCGATGACCTAATATAAGGAATAAAATTCTCCCAACAATAGTTTTTTCTATTCACAAAACCCTGAATTCGAGATTTTACTTTAAGGGACTGAGCTCTTATCCACTCGAACTAACTATCATTGATCTGAATATGTTCATACATATATAGCATCTATGTATGTAATAACATTATTATTAAAAGAACCATTCATTAAGTCCTTTAAGACTTACCTAGTTATGTGTTTAAATTTTAAGTACAAGGATGCAACGCTAAGATGCTGATTCATGAAGACTTCATAGTGATCACAATGAACACTTATTTAGGATTATCCACATCGTTTTTTTATATAAATTGCTCTTTAACCTTTGTGAGTGCACTTTCATAGGTAATGTTTGTCATAAAGTATGTTAATTGCTTTAATATTCCCCAATTGATTAGGAATGGGTACTTGGCCATATTGATTTCGTAGGTTCCAAGCATTGTAATCTTTTTGAATAGCTATACAGACTATGCTAACCTTTAAAACATATGTGTATATATTTTGGGTGACATAGGTCCCCAATGGATGATGTACTACTTAACTTGTGAACTTAGTTATTAATATATATTATGTATTGTATTATATTCAATTAGTTTAAATCATTGGTTTTACAAAAAAAATATTAATAGAACTCTACTTATTTAAAATCAAAAACTCATATTTCAAATTGTGAAATATGGGGATGTTACAAAAATGTTGCTATTTTTAAAATTGAATATTATAACTTTTAAAATTTAATTGATAAATGAATGTATGCCTATTAAATTTTTTTGATAAATATTGACATTTTTATATTGAATAAGGATTTTTGAGTCAAAATTTTCTAGATAAATTTTTTCTTTATATTGTAAATATTCAACATTTTTATCAAGCTTTATTCCTTTTTATTGTGAAAAATTCTTCCAAAAGAAAAAGTAGCAATATGATTTCAATTAAGGCATGTTCTACTTTAACAAAAAATCTTACAAATTAATTTGAAAGACCTGCATGTTGATCATTGAGAAATCTTAAAGATTGTTATGAAATTAGGAGGACTTATATATTAAAAATTTTCATTTAATTGGGGAAGGCCTTTGGCTTAAGTGATATTATATCTCTTGAAGTTGTGACTTCTATTATATTTAGGATTTGATTTCTAATTTTTATATATATACATCCAATAATTTAATTACTCATTTCATTATAAAAAATTATATAATTACAAAATTATAATAAGAATAAAAGAAAATTTTAAAAACATCTAAAAGGTATTTTTAATTTTTTACTTGAATTACACAATTTACAATAGTATAAGAATACCTAACTAAACAAAAATTTTCATTTTCAGAAGTATAAAAACTATTTTTTTTTAAAAAAAAGTCACGAAACATATACTAAGCTTCCTTAAAATATATTTTATAAAAAAGAGTAAAAAATTAATTTACCTCCACTAACAATTACTGCAAAAAAATAATAAGTATCTACTTAAGAAAATTATATCCTTATAATTGATGTTGATGATACATTAATACACTATTATTTTAAGAGATAAATTTCAGTGTATCATTTTTATAGTGTACCACTAAATCTATCGACTTAGATCTATTGATTTGCGTAATAATATAGATTGAATAAAATTTGATAATTTAATATTACTAGCATACTATAAGGTAGTACGGTATAATCTATGTCCTATTTTAATAATTTACTATCGTCCTTCCGCTCATCCAAAATGTCAGGGAGCTGGCCCACTTATCACCATAGAGATCTTACTTTTGGATTCCTTTCTGCAAATGAATCTGGCAGTCTCTCCCTTATTAATGAGCAGGCTTGTGAGTTTTTAGATAAATTATAACAATATTAAAAAAAAAAAAAGAATTTGAAAGGCCCCAGAATTATTTTGCTCGAACTCATAAGAAGTTAAAAAATCAATATATGTTCCTTTCGAATAACTGTTGGAACGGCCGAAATTCGTGGACCAACTGGTTAGTAAGAAATTTCAGATTGTTATTTGGGCAGGACTTCCATACCCTAGGGGTTTATTAACCCTAGTCAACCTCTTTGAATCTAACTGCCAGCTGCCAACGAAGCTCTAGAATGTCAGTTTCAAATTTGCAACTCCATCCTCCATTGGCTTCTCCATAAAATTACAACGTATGCCCTCAAGAAATTTAATTTTACTTTTGAAGCAACATGAAATAAACAGAGTAATAACTGTGTGTTTAATAAATACTCAATTAAAATATTAAGTATGTTATATTTTTTTTAATTAGCTTTTTTGCTAATGCCATAAATTTACTTTTGTGTTTGAGGGGAGACAATTTGTCTGTTATTATTAGAAATAAATTACTAGCTTTAATTATAATAAATTTTCTTAAAATTTAAAGAAAACTTTAATAAACAAAATTCTATTATGATTGTAAAGTTAAAAAAAAAACATTTTAAATTGTATAAACTTACATCGTACATCGTCTTGTTAGCTTTAATTTTTAGTACAACTTTCGCACTTCGAAAACATGGCATAAACACTTTAATTGATAGATTCAATAGATTGCATTACCTGTTTCGAAATACAAATTTCACAACTTTTTAACATTTATTTATTAATTTATAATATCATTCAAATTAAATGAATAATTTCAAAAATTACCCCTAATTTATTTAATTTATCATTATTCATTGACACAATTAAATTAATTATCATCTTAACACTTGAATTTAATAAATCAATAATTTAATTTTAAAAAATTTAACATTAATTACAAGAAAACTCAGTATATATTACTAATATTTCAAAAAGTTTTCATTTCTTATTAATAAACTTTGTATTTAGATTAATTTAATGTCTCTAAATTCAATATATATTTTGCAAAATAACACAAAAATATTATTGCTTTTTGATCATATTTTCAAAGGGTTTAATCCATAATTAATCTCAAAGTAGAAAGAAAATTATGAAACAATGTGATTTTCGCAATAGATATTTGGGTTAGGAAAAGTTTAAATTTTTTTACTTATTTAATTACCCTTAATAGATGATTTAAGGTTGAGTCATTAATTAGTAGGGATAGAACAAAAAGTGTAAATCATATTGGTAATTTCATTATAAATTTTTTGAAATATCTTCTAGTATTTATTCTTACTCTTTTATTAAGAGTAGCAATTTAGATTCACATATCATATAAAAAACAGTGGCAAATTAAATAATTCAAGTTAAACTTGAATTGAATAATAATTGTATTAAAATAAATATGAATATTACAATAATAATTCTAAATTAATTATTTATATATTTATAACTTAAGTTAAAATTAAAAGAGTACGTATGTATTAAAATTTTTCACACACTTTTTAAAATGCATATAAGATATTTTTCAAAATATTATATATATTATATATAATTTAATATATAATAATATAAGATGACCTTGTATGCTAATAGGATAGACTTTAAATAATATGAACTAATCTATTTATAAAATTGAACAAGTTTAATCTATTTCTAACTTAAAATCAAATGCTATTGAAATAAAATTATTTATGACTTAATATTAATTTTATTATTATAAGAAAGAGAAAGTTAATAGATATATATTTTAATTATTCTCTCCATCGAAGGGAAATTTTATTTTTAAATTATTTTATTTATAACCATTAGATAAGTTATAATTAATGGTGAATATTTGGCGTAAATATTTTAGATTTATACTAATATCAAATAATTCTCTTTTTCTATAAGTTATCTTAAATAATTTATAATTGATATCTTATAATTTATCAATTTTTTTCGATTCTAACTTTGACTCTTTTAATTAATTAAAAATTTAATACAAATAATAAAAAAATAATCATAATATTTTGAATATATTAAATTCATTTTAGTAAATTATTTTGATTATTTGGTCCAAATTAGAGGAAGGATATAATTTACTTTTAATCAAGAAAGTGGTAATTAGAAATTTCAAAATTATTTTAAACTGATTTTATATATAAAAATAAATTAATCCATCTGTATTTATATATAAATATATCTTATTAATTAATTTTTAAATAAAAATTATTTATAATATAAAAAATTTTAACAAAATTCTTGGGCTAGTTACATATATTTATAGAAAATCCAATTTAGATATGAGGCATTGTATTATGCATTAAATTCTTAAAAAAATTAATCATCATTTACAATTCAAATATATTCAATTAATAAAAATATAAAATATTTTCTTCAATTTTAGATTGGTTAGATTTTATTCTATTTTGCTTTAAAAATATGAAAAATCACCTCTCTGGATTATACAAAACTTGAAATTACTATCATAATTAACTTAATTAATTATCTTATTAAATTACATGATTTTTTCATGAACTTTTTATGTAAGAATTACCGTATTATAGTATGTTAGTTTATTTTATAACTTTTAAGTATATAATTTTATAACTCATTTTGAAGTATTTAATTATAATTATATATATAATTTAATTTTTATTATTTATATGATGTAAAAATTATTTATAAAAAATGATAAGATAAACTAATATATTATAATATTATAATTATTATTTCAAATTTTAAAAAGATAATATAATTTGATAAAATGGTTCATTAAATTAATAACAGATGTCAATTTCAAATTTTGAATAGTTAAATGGTATGTTAATATTTTTTTATTTCAAAGGAGATAAAATCTAATTATCTTAAAATTAAAGGAATTATTTTATATTTTTCCCTTGATAGCATTCAATTCAATTCTATTATTGCTTCAATTCCTTATTATTTCTCACATTTTAAAAGAATTTTTTTATTTGTCACTTTAAAATTCTAATAGAGTATTAAATATATTTTTTCCAATTTTATCTTTCTATTTTACTAATAAATATTTCATTATATTTCTTAAAATATTTCAACATAATTATTTTATTATATTTTTCTCTTCATTTTCAATTGTTTTAAATTTTATGTATAATAAGTCACTAAAAAATAATTTTAAAATATCCATTAAAATAAATAAATAAAATTATTTTTTAATATTTATAAAATTAGTTAACTATGATAAATAATAAGGTAAATGGGGTAATATTGAAAGTAGTTCTTGTTATCATTTATGACTAAACAATTTCAAGTATTAATTATTTAAAATATCAATGGCTTGGGCAATTAAAGTAAGTATATGACTCATCTCAACTAATTAATTCTCTTTGAGTAAAAATCTTAACTAATTATTTAAACTAGTAATATTAAAAGTAATTCTTGTTATCTTTTATGACCAAACACTTTCGGGTATTAATTATCTAAAATGCCAATGTCTAGGGTAATTAAATTGTATGGCTCATCTCAACTAATTATTTTTTTTTGGAGAAATCTCATTTAATTATTTAAACTATTATTAATGTAGTCTATCAATTATTTTTTTATTTTTTTGTCAAAAAGTCTCAGGCTTCGTCATTACACTGCGCGAACAACAAAAGAGAAAAAAAATGTTTGCCTACCTTAGATGCTCATTTTGTCCACAACCACGGGGCCATTTTGTAATTATCCTATGCCTTTGCACTAATGTGAAAGTTGAAGTAATTAGTCACGTGCTTCGAGTAGCCGATAACCTTTATATAATTAATGTTATTTGTCTTTTTCTGCTCTCCCGTTATTTGTGGTCTCTAATGTGACACGTCTCCGGGGTTAATAAACCCTGCACATTCGGTAGGGGATGGAAGTCCGGGGCCTTGTTATTTTGACAATTTATACAATTGCAAATCGAATTCGTCCCAGCTTGTAGGGTAACTAGGGTTCATGATCGCGTGGACCAACCTCTGAACAGGTCTAACCCATTCACGTATATTTATTTTTTAAAAATTTTTAAACTTTATATAAACTTAAAGTTTTTAATTCATACAAAATTATATTTCCCTTTTTTACTTTTAATTATGTAGGAATGTATTATAAATTATTTATAAATAATATTTTATATATATTATATTTTTTATGATTATATATAAATTTTAAATATATTATAATTTATTTATTGACAATTATGTAATGCTTTTAAATAATTTTTAATTCTTTATTATTTAAAATTTTAAAAATTAAAAAATTAAAAAAAATTGCGAACCAATTCAATTACTCATTGACTCTAGTAGATTGGATTAGAATTTCCACGTTAGAATTTAGAAGTTCGCAAAAGAAGCTTGTCTATCCATTCATTTAACAAGTATAATTTCAAATATACCATTTTTTTCAAATAAAAACAGTAAGAATCAGAAATTCCGCAACCCCGTCACCTTATCTCATTTTCATCCTTTATCAATCAGCGGTCATCCCATTTAGGCCAGATATTCACCCCTTGTTATTATATTTTTTTCTCGTTGCTTATCAATTTCACATATATTAAAAAAAATTAATTTGTTTATTTTTAATAAATTTAATAAATTTATTTTATATATAAAATTTAAAATAATTAAAAATAAACAGAAAAATATAAATAAATAAATATAAATTAATTAATAATATAAAATAATCAAATATCTATTAATAAAAAAGAAAGATAAATTTAGAAAAAGAATATTTAATATTTCATTAAAATTTTAATGTGACAAATAAAAAAATATAAAAATTCTTCAAAATACGATAAATAAAAAAAATAAAACTAGTAATTAATAACTATTACTACTAATTGCAATCATAGATCAGATAATTTTTTCTCCATTTCTTTTTATTTGTCACATTTTAAAAAAATTTATTTCTTTTTATTTATCATTTTAAAATTTTAATGAAGTATTAAATTTTTTTTTAAATTTACTCTTCTTTTTTATTAATAAATATTTTATTATTTTATACTTTGAACCAACTTACATTTATTCCTTTATATTTCTCTTTTTATTTTTAACTATTCTAAATTTTGAATATAAAGAGTAATCGTATAAAGTTTATTAAAAATAAATAAATTAAATTACTTTCTTAATATGTATAAAATTAATTAATAATAACAAATAAATAAGAATAAAAGAAGTAATAACAATTATCAATTGATGTTTATGGTGCCCAATATCTATTTATAATCAATTAATAATAATTATCAATTAATAATAGTTAGAGTAATGTTATAAAAAGTTGCACTTCTTAAAAAATTGAATATTTTTATTATTAAATTATTACTTTTTAAATATTAAAATAAGTAAATTAAAATTAAAAATATATATCTTAATATATTAAAAATAATATAATAATAAAAATATTTGATCTTTTAAAAAAAAAGAACTACTTATAACACTGCAATAATAATTATCAATTAATGTCTGGGGCCACACACAAATGGAATTGTCAAAATGATTCTACAAAAACCTAAGCTGATCAACACATTGAATTATCCCAAATCTTTCTTTTTTTCTATTTTTTTTACTTATGTTATTACGCAAATATCCCCTTCATTTCAAAGATATACTTAGCCTAATTTTCAATTTTTTATTAATAAAAAAGTAGAAAAAAAGATCTCTATATAATTTAAATAAAAAATATAAAGCATTTTGATTATTTTTTGAACAGGGATATATTTTATCTAAATTCAAGTGAACAAAATATAATTGACGAGAAAGTTAAACTTGCATTAATTTTATGTTTCTTATTTTTCAAAAATGATCTTTATAAATTATAAAATTATAGAAAAGTCCGTGTAAGTTTAAAAATAATAATAATAAGAGGGGATAAATGTACCCAAAAATGAAAAATTACATACTTATAGTTGGAAACTCTAAGAACATTAATTAAGAGCAAGAAGTTTAAATTCACAAGAGGACTTATTTGATTTAATTCAGCGTAAGTATTTTAATCAGGAAGAGCCTATATTTCCCCCTTCTTTTTTTCTAAGGCTTTATTTATTTCATTATATTATATTTTTCATAAAAAAATATTATTTATATATATTAATAAATAAATAAATAATATATTATTTATATCAATAATATAAAAAATAATATATAAAGATATGATAATAAAAAATAATTTTTTTAAATAAAAAGTTTTAAAAATTTTTATATTTAATACTGAATAAATAAAATATTTTTATTTTAATATCTTATAATTATTATAAAAAATATTTTTATCAAAATAAATAAATATAAAATAAAATAATATTAACCATCCTACGTCAACAAGTAATTCCATTCACCGTAGGTGTTACAGTCAAACGAGTGCAGTTGCAGGCGCCAAACGCACAAAAGGCGCTCAAAATTTTGTGCAGCCGGTTGCTGAACTCACGCTGACCACGGTCAATTCACTCTCGCTCACAAAACAAACGGAGCTGCTTGTTTTGTATAAAAAGTAAATGGATTGAACGTACACATACGGCCAAAGGCTATGAGTGTGGATTTTCCACTATGTATTTCACCCTCTCGCATACGTCAGGCACCAGGTATCGCTGATGTCAGAGGGACAAACTTTTGGCAACGAGTCGGAAACATATCTTCAACTTATAGGGCTCATGAGAAGGATTTCGTAAATTTTCTTTAATAACTTCTAAGTTTTGCTCGGATAAGAAGGAAGAGAACGATTAGAAAAAATAAAATTTTAAAATTTAATTTTTTTTGTTTGGATAATAAAAATAAGAGAAAGAAAATAAAAGAAAAATATATAATTATAATTTTTTTAATTATTTCATTTTTTTAAATATTTTTTTGTTTTCCTTTTAATTCAATTTTATTTTATTTTTCATTTTTCTTCCATCCCAAACAAGAGATTAACACGAGAGGTGAGTTTGGAATGGGTGAGACCACCCCATTCTAGAATAATAAAATAAACTTAAAACCCTCGAGTTTCATCGATAGTTCATAGGTACAAGTTGGTTTCAGATTTCCTTTTTGAAGTTTATTTTCATTACAGGCTTATACGAATGAATTTAATTTTTATTTTTAATTTTTTAGCAACTTTTTAAATATTTAAAAAAATTAATTTAATATAATTTTCAATCTAATACACAATAATCTAATATTATTTTTTTAGACTTATTTAATTAACCCACACTATAAAAAAATTAATTAATCAGTTATAATTTACTTAAAAATTAATTTTTTTCAAATTCAATTTAATATCTCCTTAAAGATGTCTTTCTCTATGTTCAAAGTTTTATATTTAATTATTATTTCTACGTATTTAATAATTTTTAATAGTTAAAAGAAAGAAAAATACAAACTAGCCGCAGTCCCAATCAATTTTATTCATTTAAAATATAGATTTATATAAGTTCGGTCCGCTCTGTCCCGTTTTACATATAAATTCTCTTTTACTGTATATATTAAGGGTAGAGATCGAACGATTAGAAATAGTTAACAATCAATTTTCACCTCAGCATTCTTAAAAAGTGTTAATTTTAAATCGACCGAACTAATATTAACCGATTCAAACTGATAAAATCGAGTACCAAAGGATTCCAATCGGTTGGGTCGGGTTTGATATCTTCCAGGTCTCTTCGCCTTCCACGTACAAATGCTATCCCAAGCTTCAGATACCCACTCAGAATAATTTGGGGCCATCAATTTTGTTGTTAGTGGGGTGTGAGAGAGATGGCAAGAAAGCTCCCAAAATGCTTCCAAAATGTGATTTTCTTTTTATTTTCAAAAGAAAAAACCTTACAACTAATATTGTTTTTTTTTGTTCAGACAAAGGGTTTATTTGGAGGGAAAGAAAGAAAATAGAAAGGAAGGAAATTTTTTCTTTCTTCATTTGATTAAAGATAAAAGAGAGTGAAAAAAAAAAAATAAAACGCAAAATATATGAGTATAATTTTATTAAATTTTTAAATTTTTAAATTTTTTTTATTCAAATTTAAAAAAACTTCTCCCTCCCCCTTTATTTTCTTTCCTACCAAACAAAGGAAAGTGACAAGGAGGTTAAGAAAGCATCCAGAAACCATAGTGAGAAATTGACCCAAAACGTGTTTCTGGTGGTTGTCGCATCTTTCCTTCCTAAGCGTTACAAAAACGTGGGCTTTCTAAATGTTAATGGCTCAGTTCTCGATGGCGCTTCAACCTAACATTTTTTAGGACAGGACTTCAGTACCCTAGAGTTAAGTGGGAACGCGTGTTTGAGTAATAGTCTCTGCTCTTTGTTCAATATAATACACAAGGTATAGGAAATTTTTTTCTTCAATCAAGTTAAACCTTGCATTAAATGTTTCAACACTGCAACCAGGCGTGAGATTGGTCTAGTTTGTACTTTTTTTTCAAACAATAGTTAAAAAATTAATAAATTAATAATTTTTTAATTAAAAATCAATGTAATTATTTTTATTTTAAAAAAATTAATTTGAAATTAGTGATTTTTTAATTTTAATATTAAAACATTGTATCAATCTAACCTAAGATTTAAATGAAATTTTATTATTTATTTATGCCTTCAAATAAAATTAAATTGATTTAATAATGTGAATATTATATTTTTTTCTATGATTCCTCACCTAAATAAATACATAATTGATTTCTTTAAGGCAATAAAAGTAGCTTTATTAGCAAAAATCACTATGAAAAGGCCTTTACTTACCTATTTTTTTAGGCTTATTTATTATAGTAATGAAATGATAAATTAGTAAATAATTGATTTATAATAATATAAAAGAATATATTAATAGAAATAGATATATAATTAAATAATTTATATTTATCTAAAAATTATATTATATTAGTATAATTGATATGTTAAAAATAAATATATAATATATAATATTTAGTTATTTATATTTTATAAATTTATATATTTATTTTTATAATTTTATTTTATTATTTATAATATAATTATAATTATTTTATTTATAATATAATTATAATTATTTTATTTATAATAAAATTATAATTACATAATTATATTTTATGATATCATATATTTATTTATATATTTTTTATATATTTATAATTTAAAATTAGGATATAATTTTATTAAAATTAAATTAATTATATTTTATTAAAAATAATATTTAGATTTATATTATAAAAGGTATATATTATAAATTAATAAAAAATAAAGATAGATTTGAAAAAAATTGAAAAGGTAGTAATTTATAAGTTATAAGGTGTTCAAGATAATTTATCAATAACTTATCAATAAGTTATCTTGAATATCTTATCAAATCAAAACTTATTTTTTTAATAAGTTAGTACGTAAAATACTTCTAAAGATTATTTTTTAGTTTATTGATAAAGTTAATAAGTTATAAGTTAACTTATTTATTATATGAAACAGATTCTAAATATGTAATTTAATTTTATATTTGATATAATAATTATAAGTTATAAGGTAATCAAGATAACTTATCAATTCAAAATTTATTTATTTTTAGTAAGTTAGTATATAGAACACTTCTCGATTGTTTTTTACTTTATTGATCAAATTAATAAGTTATAAACTAACTTATTTATGAAACAAATTCTAAATATGTAATTTAATTTTATATTTGATATAATTTTAATAATAATTTATTTTTAAAGAGATAATTGATAGTAAAATATTTTACTGTGAGAGAAAATTGTGTTTTAGTACATGATATGAGTACAAGCATAATATATGTGTTGAATAAAATTTTGATTCGTAAAAGATAACTTTAGTTTATATGTGATATGCTTAAAATTATTATTAAATTTGCTTTCATATATATACATATAATTTTTTAAATTTTAAAATATTAAAAATAATCTTCTATTACATATAATATTAATATTAATAGGCTAAATATTTGCACAAAGAATATGAAACATGCCAAACTTTTGTCTTAAGTGACATTAAACGTAATTTGAAGGTTTTGTATCTTCCTTTCTTTTTGCATTTACGTGACGTTGAATATTTTTTGAAAATTTTATATCTTTCTTTCTTTTATATCCAAAGCTCAATTTTTTATTTTTACAAATATGTACCTATTAATTTAATCATTTCTATTATCACAAAAATATAAAATAAATAATAAATAATAAAATTACACAATGCAAAAATGAGTTGATTTATCAATTCTAAAACTCATAAAACATTCTAAATATGACAAAAATAAATCTAATTAAAAGAAAAAATAAATATGCATGATGCATCAAAGTAAAATAAAATTATAAGTTAATAATAAATGATTCTTATAAGAAATTAAATCATTAATATTTACATTCATTGTGTTTATGTCCTAAATTTTCAGATTCTTCTAAAAAAATAATTTATTAAGAAGTATTGATTTGCAACCATACTATAATTTGATCCGTTCCAACTAATTTATTATTCATAAAATTACTCATATAATTAGTAATATTGTGTTGAACAAATAAATTTAATATTATTTCTATTTTTTAAAGTAATTACTAGTTATATAATTAATGGAAAAAAATTTTATATATCATTAATATAGTGATATATTGGTAAATTATCAAATTTAATAGTATATCAAATTTACTTTTTTTTAGTCAAATTTTATATGTCATACAATAACATATTAATAATCAAATTTGATGAGGCATCAATGTATTATTGTATTAGTAATATATCATAAATTTTTTCATAATTAATATATATTACATTATTTAAAAGTGTAGTGTATAAAAATTTTTAAGTTATAATGAAAGATAATCTTAAATTTATACAAAATTATAATATTTTATGATAAAAATTTTAAACTAATAATTAATTTGAAATAAATTATTAATTTTTTAACTATCTTTATTTAAATAAAAACGTAAAAAGAAACTTAGCCTATCTCACGCCAAATAAATTCTTAATCTTTATTTTAAAAAAACGTAAAAATAAACTAAACCTATCTGACTATCTCACACATGACTGCAGTTTGCAGTGTTGAAACATTTACTGCAAGGTTTGACTTGACTGAAGAAAAAAATTTCCTACACCTTGTGTATTATATTGAACAAAGAGCAGAGACCATGGCTCAAACACGCGTCCGGAATTTATATTCTCCGATTAGCTCTAGGGTACTGAAGTCCTGCCCCATTTTTTATGCTTTTCATCATTCTGCGTCTGCGATTTCATTATAGCCACTCCGTCCACCACCCTGAACCTCCTTATCTCCATCCTCCTCTGTCGTGCTCCTCGCGAGCTCACCGCTCCATAGTGTATTTCTGCTATTCTAGTTTTCTTGGTCCCTACCAACGGCAAACCAAATCTTCACGGTTTCAATTTAATCGGCTAAATTAAACTTTCAAAAAATTGATTTTTCATCCTCCCTAAATTGTTTCGCTAGCGCACTATTCATTCGCCTAGCATTTCGGTTAGGTTACGGGTTGGGGCAAATAACAGCACCCCACCTGAAACCGATCGATTTTTCATTTACAACACACTAATTTCGACCGAACCGCTCAAAGCTCAATTTAAAACCGACCCGATCCACCCTAAACTCGGGATTAAGCGGGCAATTACCATCTAGGGCTTGAAAAAAATCCACCCCGACTATGTGTGACCAATAATAATAACAACGACGCCGCCGCCCTTATTCTTTTACATTCACGACCTACCCTCTCCCTTAAGAATCTTTTGCTATCGATTTTTCATTTACAACACGCCAATTTCGACCGAACCGCTCAATGCTCAATTTAAAACCGACCCGATCCACCCTAAACTCGGTATTAAGCGGGCAATTACCATCTGGTGGCTTGAAAAATTCCACCCCGACTATGTATAATAATAATAATAATAATAATAATACTCGTATTCTTTTACATTCACTGCTTACTCTCTCCTCTGAGAATCTATTGCTCTGTAGATCCCACTAAAAGAAAGTGAGCTCACTCCCTTTCAATAAATATAAGGAGGAAAATTCTAAAATGTCTCCAAAATTTCTAATCTCATCCAATATATAAAGTCTACTTTGATAATCTCATTCAATAAATGAGATTGTATCACACCACCTAAAGTTTAAAACTCTTAAAGGTACAGTAGTACTCTCCATATAAGAAAAAATACAAAATCCCCCTTCAAAATCATTCTTATATAAAACTTGAATTTAATATCCATCATAAACTTATTTTTTTCATTTTATTAAATAATATAATTTTTAATAATATTTTGAAAAAAAAATATAGTATTATAATATTTTAATTTATCTTATTATTTTTTACAAATAATTTCTATCTTATATAAGTAATAGAAATTAAATTAAATATATAAAATTTTAATTAAATAATAAAAAATTACAAAATAAATATAAAAACTAATAAAATAAATTAATATACTATAATATTATAATTACTGTTAAAAATTTTATTAAAAAATTATATAATTAATTTAGTTAAAAATAGGTATTAAATCGACATTTTGTAAAATTTTAAAAAATAATTTTTAAATTTTCAAAGTAGAATAGAATCATTGAAGGAGACATTTTACAATTTTTCCCATAAATATAAAATAACAATAAAGCCCAAATTTGGGACACTGGAACCCACCGAACTCTATACACACGCGGCTGCTTTGCAATTATGCAGTGTCAATGGTTTGTTTGGAAACAATTCCTTTGTAATTTCAAATATACCATTTTTTTTTTTCAAATAAAAACAGTAAGAATGAGAAATTCCGCAACCCTGTCATCTTATCTTATTTTCATCCTTAATCAATCAGCGGTCATCCCATTTAGACCAGAGGTCTACTTTTGTTATATTTATTTCTCGTTATTAATTAATTTTATATATATTAAAAAATAATTTAATTTATTTATTTTTAATAAATTTTTTAAAATTATTTTTATACATAAATTTAAGATAATTAAAAATAAATATAAAAATATAAATAAATAAATATAAATTAATTAATAGTATACAATATCAAGTATTTATTAATAAAAAAGAATGATAGATTTAAAAAAAAATTTAATACTTCATTAAAATTTTAAAGTGACAAATAAAAAAGAACAAAATTTATTTTTCAAAATACAACAAATAAAAAAAACAAAGGAAGTAATTAATAACTGTTACTACTAATTGCAATTATAGATAAGATAATACTCCCTCCATTCCTTTTTATCTGTTATATTTGAAGAAACCTTTTTATTCCTTTTTATTTATAACTTTAGAAATCTAATAAAGTATTAAATGTTCTTTTTATAAATTTACTTTTTTTATTAATAAATACTTTATTATTTTATACTATTAATCAATTTGCATTTATTTATTTACATTTCTATCTTTATTTTTAACTATCTTGAATTTTGTACATAAAGAGTAATCTTATAAAATTCACTAAAAATTAATAAATTAAATTAATTTCTTAATATGTGTGAAATCGGTTAATAATGACAAATAAATAGGAACGAAAGAAGTAGTAACAATTATCAATTGATGTTTATGGTACCTAATATCTAATTATAATTAATTAATAATAATTATCAATTAATAATAGTTAGAGTAATATTATAAAAAATTGCACTTCTTAAAAAGATTGAATATTTTTATTATTGAATTATTTTTTAAAATATTAAAATAAATAAATTAAAATTAAAAATATAAATCTTAATATATTAAAAATAATACAATAATAAAAATAACTAATCTTTTAGGGAAAAAAAGAACTACTTACAACACTGCAATAATAATTATCAATTAATGTCTGGACCACACACATGGGATTGTGAAAATGATTCTACAAAACCTAAGCTGATCAACACATTGAATTATCCCAAATCTTTCTTTTTTTCTTTTTTTTTTAACGTATGCTATTACGCAAATATCCCCTTCATTTCAAAGATATACTTAGCCTAATTTTCAATTTTTTATTAATAAAAAAGTAGAAAAAAAGATCTCTATATAATTTAAATAAAAAATTATAAAGCATTTTGATTATTTTGTGAACAGGGATATATTTTATCTAAATTTAAGTGAACAAAATATAATTGATGAGAAAGTTAAACTTGCATTAAGTTTATGTTTCTTATTTTTCAAAAAAGATCTTTATAAATTATAAAATTACAGAAAACTCAGTGTAAGTTTAAAAAATAATAATAACAAAAGGGGGCTAAATGCACCCAAAAAAATGAAAAATTAAATACTTATACTTTATTTGGATGGAGATGAAAATGGAGAGGAGAGGAAATGGAAATAAAAGAAAATGGAGGGGGAAGTAATTGGAGGTAGAAAACTTTTCATCTAGGTTGTTTGAAATGAATGAAAATAGGAGAGGAAAAAACTTTTATTTGAAATGAATGAAAATTAAGGGGGAGAAATAGGATTGAGTCAAATTATTATAATATCCTTATAATATATTATTAGTTTTTGTTATAATATTAATTTAACAAATTCAGTTGAAAGATTTATAATACATTGATAAAATGTTAAACACTTGATAATAGGTAATTTTTTAAAATAATTTTAAATAATAATAGTAATTTTTATTTTCTCATCTACATTTAATATTAATATTACATATTGTTAGATTCAAATATTTTCAAATATTGATATTTTAATGATACACGTTTATTTATCATATTCCAACTTGCAAAGTTTAATAAACGTAAAAATTCGTTATTTTATATTTATTTTAAATTTTTGTTTGTCATATTTTAAATAATTTTTTATTTTTTATTTTAGATTTTTATTAAAATATTAAATATATTTTTTAATTTTATTTTAATTAATAAATATTTTATTATTTTATATTTTCAATCCATTTACATTTATTTCATCATATTTTATTATTTTAAATTTTACATATAAAGAATAATTTTATATTTTAAATTTATTTTTAAAGGAGAAACACATACGGCTTCACTCCATATTAAAAATAGATGGGTTAATATGTTTTTAATATATAATTAATTAAAAAAATAATTTTCAATCACTCGCTTCCTTGATTAAAAATAAATGATATTCTTCATGGTAATTTGGACCAAAAAATTAAAAAAATTTATTAAAATGAATTTAATTTAGCTAAAATATCATTATTATTTACTCCTTTAATTTTTATAAAAAATAAAAATAATTTATTAAAATAATTTTATTACAATACAAGGCTGGGAGGCAATTTCTAGTACGTTTGGACTGGGTGTAGACATAACACTTGTCAGTTAGTTATGTATTTCAGCAAATGGGTAATAGGGGAAGAAAAAAAATATGTGGACAATTCTACGGTGTTTCAGGGAGTCCCAAACTTGGGGTGATGTGGCACCTCTTAGGTCATTGGATGAAATTACCATGAATTTTAGTAATTTCATTCAATGGCCTAAGAAGTGTCACGTCATCCCGGATTTAGAACCCCGGGATTACTGTAGCAACCACCAAAATATATTCATTTCATCCCAATTTCACCCCATTTCAAAGGGTAAATTTCATTAGTGGCCCCACCGGAAATTTCACCTTAGTTTACTCTCTCTCTCTCCAATTTCACCAATTGGGCAAACAGGTAAAATTCACATTTTCATTCCTAATTTCACCTTTTTTTTTTGTATCCCCTTCTATTTTCACCCGTTCCAAATACAAGGTTAGAGTTGAAAAGTCTACTAACATTAATTAAGAGCAACAAGTTTAAATTTGCAAGAGGACTTATTAGATTTAATTTAGCATAAGTATTTTAATCAAGAAGAACCTATATTTCCCTCTCCTTTTTTTCTAAGGCTTCGTTTATTTCATTATATTATATTTTTCGTAAAAAATATTATTTATATATATTAATAATTAAATAATATATTATTTATATTGATAATATAAAAATAGTATATAAAAATATGATAATAAAAAATAATTTTTTAAATAAAAAGTTTTGAAAATTTTTATGTTTAATATTGAATAAATAAAATATTTTTTATTTTAATATTTTATAATTATATTTTATAAAAATATTTTTATTAAAATGAATAAATATAAAATAAAATAATATTAACCATCCTACGTCAGCAAGTAATTCCATTCATGGTAGGTGTTACTGTCACATGAGTGCAGTTGCAGGCGCCAAATGCACACAAGGCGCTCAAAATTTTGTACAGCCGGTTGCCGAACTCACGCTGACCATAGTCAATTCACTCTCGCTCACAAAACAAACGGAGCTGCTTGTTTTGTATAAAAAGTAAAATGGATTGAACGTACCCATAGAGGCTGCGAGTGTGGATTTTACCCTCTCGCATACGTCAGGCACCAGGTATCGCTGATGTCAGAGGGAGAACTTTTGGCAACAAGTCGGAAACATATCTTCAACTTACAGGATTCATCGGAAGGATTTTGTAAATTTTCTTTAATAACTTCTAAGTTTTGCTCGGATAAGAAGGAAGAGAACGATTAGAAAAAATAAAATTTTAAAATTTAATTTTTTTTCTTTTGTTTGGATAATAAAAAAAAAGAGGAAGAAAGTAAAAGAAAAATATATAATTATAATTTTTTACTTATTTCAAATTTTTAAATATTTTTTATTTTTCATTTAATTCAAATTTGATTTTTTTTTTCATTTTTCTTCCATCCCAGACAAAAGATTAACACGAGAGGAGAGTTTGGAATAGGTGAGAATACCCCATTCTAGAATAATAAAATAAACTTTAAACCCACGAGTTTCATCGATGGTTCATAGGTATAAGTTGGTTTCAGATTTCCTTTTTGAAGTTTGTTTTCATTAAAGGCTTATACAAATAAATCTGCATGAATTACTTATGAATTTAATTTTTATTTTTAATTTTTTAGCAAGTTTTTAAATATTTGAAAAAAAATTAATTTAATATAATTTTTAATCTAATATACAATAATCTAATATTATTTTTTTAGACTTATTTAACTAACCCATACTATAAAAAATTTAATTAATCAATTATAATTTACTTAAAAATTGATTTTTTTATCAAATTCAATTTAATATCTCCTTAAAAATGTCTTCCTCTATGTTCAAAGTTTTATATTAATTATTATTTCTATGTATTTAATAATTTTTAATAGTTAAAAAAATAAAAATACAAACTACCCGCAGTCCCAATCAATTTTATTTATTTAAAACATAGATTTATATAAGTTCGGTCCGCTCTGTCCCGTTTTACATATAAATTCTCTTTTACTGTATATATTAAGGGTAGAGATCGAACGATTAGAAATAGTTAACAATCAATTTTCACCTTAGCATTATTAACTGAAAAAGTGTTAATTTTAAATCGACCGAACTAATATTAACCGATTCAAACTGATAAAATCGAGTACCAAAGGATTCCAATCGGTTGGGTCGGGTTTGATATCTTCCAGGTCTCTTCGCCTTCCACGTACCAATGCTACCCCAAGCTTCAGATACCCACCCAGAATAATTTGGGGCCATCAATTTTGTTGTTAGTGGGGTGTGAGAGAGATGGCAAGAAAGCTCCCAAAATGCTTCCAAAATGTGATTTTCTTTTTATTTTCAAAAGAAAAAACCTTACAACTAATATTGTTTTTTTTTATTGAGACAAAGGGTTTATTTGGAGGGAAAGAAAGAAAAAAGAAAAGAAGAAAAATTTTTCTTTCTTCATTTGATTAAAGATAAAAGAGAGTGAAAAAAAAATTAAAACGCAAAATATATGATCAGAATTTTATTAAATTTTTAAATTTTTTTATTCAAATTTAAAAAAACTTCTCCCTCCCCCTTTATTTTCTTTCCTACCAAACAAAGGAAAGTGACAACGAGGTTAAGAAAGCATCCGGAAACCATAGTGAGAGATTGACCCAAAACGTGTTTCTGGTGGTTGTCGCATCTTTCCCTCCTAAGCGTTACAAAAACATGAGCTTTCTAAATGTAATGGCTCAGTTCTCGGTGGCGCTTCAACCTAACATTTTTTAGGATTTTCATCATTCTGCGTCTGCGATTTCATTATAGCCACTCCTTCCACCAGCCTGAACCTCCTTATCTCCATCCTCCTCTGTCGTGCTTCTCGCGAGCTCAGCTTACAAGTTGTCGATGCCTTGCTAAAGCTCACCACTCCATAGTGTATTTCTGCTATTCTAGTTTTCTTGGTCCCTACCAACGGCAAACCAAATCTTCACGGTTTCAATTTAATCGGCTAAATTAAACTTCAAAAAAAAATTGATTTCTCATTCTCCCCAAATTGTTTAGCTAGCGCACTATTCATTCGCCTAGCATTTCGGCTAGGTCACGGGTTGGGGCCAATAAGAGAACCCCACCTGAAGATTTTTCATTTACAATTACACCGATTTCGACCCAACCGCTCAAAGCTCAATTTAAAACCGACCCGATCCACCCTAAACGCGGGATTAAGCGGGCAATTACCATCTGGTGGCTTGAAAAATTCCACCCAGACTGTGTATGACTAATAATAATAATAATAATAATAATAACACTCTTCTTTTCCATCCACTACCTACTCTCTCCTTTAAGAATCTATTGCTCTGCAGATCCCACTGAAAGAAAGTAAGTTCACTCCCCTTTAATAAATATAAGAGAAAATACAAAATACTCCCTTCAAAATCACTCTCTTGTATAAAATTTGAATTTAATTTAATACACACCATGAACTTATTTTTTCATTTTATGAAATAATATAATTTTTAATAATATTTTCAAACAAAAATTATAATATTATAATATTTTAATTATATTATTATTTTTTACAAATAATTTCTATCTTATATAAGTAATAGAAATTAAATTAGATATATAAAATTTTAATTTTAATTAAATAATAAAAAATAAATTATAAAATCATATATAGAAAATAATAAAATAAATTAATATCTCATAATATTATAATTACTGTTATAAATTTCATTAAAAAATCATATAATTAATCTAGTTAACAATGGATATTAAATTGACATTTTGTAAAATTTAAAAAGATAATTTATAAATTTTCAAAATAGAATGAGATCAAACCCAACCACCCTAAAGTTGAAGGAAGCAATTTCCAATTTTTCCCGTAAATATAAAATAACAATAAAGCCCAAATTTGAGACACTGGAACCCACCGAACTCAATATACACGCGGCTGCCTTGCAATTATGCAGTGTCGATGGTTTGTTTGGAAACAATTCCTTAGTAATTAAATTTAAATTCAATTCACTTAATAAAAAAACTACCCGTTTAATTCACTTGCTGCAAATCAATTCTAATGTTTGAAGACAATATCCAAATAATTTCAATTAATTTAGAAATAAATTCTTTTGTTTAGAAGATATTAGTAACAACAAAATCCAATTACAATACAAACTTTGATAATATCAGGATAAGTAAAATCTTAAAATAAGGAATTAAATCCTCCTTCTAAATAATTTAAGTAATAAAATTTGTTCTTATTTGTTCTACACTTTATAGGGGAGGGCAAAGTAACAGTATTATTATGTGGAAAATATTGGAAGTCCAAAATTGATCGAATTAACATCAAGTTCCTAAGCTAATGTTAAATCTGAAAATTTAGGTCAGAAGACACAGGACCATTGAAATCTGAACAAACTCAAGATGACTAGCTGAACACCATATAAACTGCAGACCAAACAATTTAAGTGCGTTCAACAGGTAACACTAACAACAAACTGAACATGAAGCAGCCAATCATGATAATAAAGCGGAAATTTTTTAAATTAAAGCATCACTTTGACAATAAGATCCTATAATAAAACTAAACTCTCCAATATGAAAACTAGGAAGCAATCATATCTTCAACTTGGGTTCAAGAGAAACAAAAGATCCATGAGAAAAGGTGGAGAACAAAACCAGCTAAGAAGCAAAACTCTTATCCGTATGCCACTCTTCATTCCTCAACGGTTTGCCTTGGCGACCCTCTCAATCTCGTCCTTCTTCTTAATGGCATAGCTGGAATCACAATTAACATAAACAGCAACCACGATGAGAAAAATTGAGCAAAAACAGTAAAACCAACATGAAAAGCAAATTAATAAAGAAAAAAGACATTGGACAAAGATATTTTCTAACAGAAACACGCTGAAAATGCCAATCAAGAACTTGAAAATATAGGATTTGAATACCTATTTGATGACCCCTTGGCAGCATTGATAAGTTCATCAGCCAGGCATTCCGCAATTGTCTTGATGTTCCTGAATGCTGCCTCACGAGCACCGGTAGTAAGGAGGTAGATTGCCTGGTTCACTCGGCGCAGGGGAGAAATATCCACTGCCTGACGTCTGACAACACCAGCAGACCCAATTCTTGTGGCATCTTCTCGTGGTCCACTGACATGACAAGGTATTGAAGAGAAAAAACATTAAGATCTTATAGAGTACATTGATAGGGTGTTGGCCACAGATGAATGAAAGATTTTCTGTCATACCTGTTGATCACTGCATCAACAATAACTTGGATGGGATTTTGTTCAGTTAGCAAGTGGATAATTTCCATTGCATGCTTCACAATCCTTACTGCCATCAACTTTTTCCCATTATTTCGTCCATGCATCATAAGAGAGTTGGTAAGCCTCTCAACAATTGGACACTGGGCCTTCCTGAAACGCTTAACTGAATACCTCCCAGCAGTGTGGGGAACGTAGGTTGCATGCTTGGCAGGAACGATACCAATGTAGTCAGCCAAAGATATGTCATTCACCTACAACAAATATTAAACATTAAGAAGCAGACAGAAAATACCAAAAAACTGATTCATGTCACTGCACGTTCACAGCGCCAAAAAAATTAAGATTTCATTCAGCATACATAGATACCACAACTATTCAGCCACATTAAACTAAATATCAAGAATTAACAAGAAGAAAAAATTCTTGGAAGACATGTCCTCTAAACAAAGTAACTTCCAAAAGACATTAGTAAATAGCAATGCAAGGATTCATTTAGATCTAAGGACTAAAGAGGTGGACTCGCTACAGAAACAGAATCCCAGAACCACTTAGCCAAAGCAGACAATATCAGCTCTCTTTCTTGACGCAACAATTAGAAATAAGCAATCCAAAGCAAGACATACCAGAGCAGACATCATATAAACCGACTTGCTATCTAAGTTTTGCAGCAAACATATTATATCATGAACAACATGAAATTAACCTTTTTCATAAATATAACACGGTTATTATGCAACCTAAGTATGAAAATTCATTTGAAAGGAAATTAAGTATACAGGAAACAGGTCTCAAACGTGCCACAGCTAAAATTGAAACTCCGAACTCTCCATCACAAAGCAACATGGGCTCAAAAGCTAAATTTTCAAAGATGCTTCCTTGAGCAATGAGTGGCAACGATCACATCAGGAGTTCAAAGAATATGCATATAAACACTTAGAAAACAAACAGGGGAATATGTTCAAAAGCATAAATGTAACTGCAACCATTTTTTCAACTGAGATACGCTCCATTCCAAAAAGGGTAAACATTGTGCAACCTAGGTTGACAAGACATCAGCTTCTGGCCTATAACGAACTAAAGCAATTCACTTTTCATAGCAACAGTGTATGTATCATCTAACAAACGCAAAATATGTCTCGTTCAGTACAAAACAAAAAGCTACCAAGATTATATATATATATATATATAGACGCGCACACACTAAGAAGTAAACTTCGATAGAAGAGGATATAATGAATACAAACCGAAACATCCTCAAAGGTCCAGCGATTGAAGAGCTTGACATCGTAGGCTGGCTCAGTTAAATCATGAATAGTGGGTTGAGCTACCGCGGCTGCCATTGGAGTACCTTACCTTGCAACACAAAGGCGCGCCGAGAGAAACTACAAAGGAGTTTGCGTTGCTGAATGATGAAACCCTAATTCCTAATATTACCACCAAGGAGAGAAACGGGTCCAGTTAAATCGGACCTTGGTACTTGTGGTATACATAGAAGGCTGATGGGCCCAAACGGCATATAGGCCTCCTTGAGGTACCCAATAAAAAAGAAGAAAGCATTATAAAGAAGAAAATGTTTGTGTCTAATTATCAATTTTCATATGCAGAATCTTATATACATCGAAATTATAAATCAAAATTAGGTAACAAATATAACTTAAGAATTTTCTATTAATATAAAATAATTATAAAAATTTGTAAAACTCAATTTAATGAATATAAAAAATTTAAAATTTAATTTAAAATTTTATTTCAATATACATAATATTTTTGTTTTGCATAATACCTAAAAAAAAGATTTCAGTTTTTGTAAGAGAAAGATATAAAATAATAGTTTTAGAATTAGCTTAAAGTTCGGATCACAACAACAAAAAAAAATATCTTTTGTTTCAAAATTTATTGAGACATAAATAAATAATTAAATAGAAATTATAATATTAGAGAAGACCTATTATTATTAGATGGCATCTACTAATTATAATGCATCATAATAATCCACTATCATTATAAATCAATTTTATATTCTTACCCACTCATATATTTGATGAAATGGATGGGCTATTAAATTATTTTTAAGGTTAATATCTTGTAAGTTAATATTTAGACTTGATGGTAAATTATTTTAATTCATCTATATGGGTTAAGTGCTTTTTGGGTATTATCATTACAAGCCAAAGATAAACTCATAAAGTTTTTGGGCCACCACTCTTTTTACTATTTATTAGCCCAACTTAACTCATCCAAATAGATTTTTATCACATAGCTAAAATAATAAATATTTATTTTATTTCAAAAATATCGAATCTTGACCGTTAAGAAATAATTCTATTAGTTATCTTTTTAAATTTAAATCCAAATTTCATTTTCAAAGTTTGATTTTAGTCTCCTACAATGGATTGTGTTTGAAAAGGAAAAATTCAAATGTCATATTAGAATTCCAATAGTAAAAGAGAGAAATGCAAATTTAAAACTTTTTTGCATGTTTTATGATGATGACAATACTATTACTTGTTAAATTCATATAGCTACCCTATCATATAAGTACAAGAACTATTTACAACTTTTTGACTAACTATAGAATCAAAATTCAAATTTCTAATAAAATAAGAGGTAGGTTATTATCTCACCTATTTTTCTTGCGTAAAATTGTCAAGTGTCAAAATATTGTGCAATTCAATTCAAATTTAGATATTTAGTTCAAGAGCAAGTCAAGAAAGTTTATAAAAGTTGTTTTAGAAAATAAGTTACCTTTATTAAAGTTTTTCTTTCATTTCAAGAGAATAAGATACCCCAAACCATAAAGTTACAATTTACAAAATATATTCTTATTCTTCTTCTTCCATCCAAGGTTGTAGTGATATTTCTCTTGATCCAAATTTTGCTCATTCACTTCAAAAGTATTTTTGAGAGAAAACTTATAAAATTTCTTAATGAGATTGTGAGAAAATCTTATTTGTAGACTTGTTAGAAATCCTATTTTAGATTGTGAATCTTATAAAGTTAGGTAAATTTGAAATTTTGGTGAAGATTGAGAAAATTTAGTAAAATTAGGTAGAGATTGAAATCTTAGTGTAAATTGGAAAATTCTTATAAAGTTAGAGGATGCTTAAAAATCCTAGTAAAGATTGGATGAATCTCATTAATTTAAGTATTATTTTTTTTATAAAAAATAATGGATATTTCAAGAAAAACTTGGTAGCTTAAAAAAAAGGATTAAATTCAAAGAATATTGCTTTTAAAAAAGGATTAAACCTGAAAAAGTATTCTTTTTTAAACCATTGGATCTTTATAAAAATTCTTGATATCATCTTCCTTCTCTACTTTTTACATTTATTATTTCAAAAATTCTACTATTTCTTAAAAAAAAACATTTACTTGATTTATATACTAAAGTTCTTGAAAAAATTATTTTTGAAATATTTCTAAGGTATTTATAATCTTTGAGAATTTAGTTCATATTTTTGAAATGACATATTCATCAAAATATTAAGAATTTAATCTTTATACTTCACAATTTATTAACTTGAAGTTTTAATTGTTAAATTTCGTAAAAATCAATTCATTCCCGCTTAACTTATAAGTTCTATTAATATTATCATATTAATAAAAATTTATCAAAACTCCCTTATTATTGTTGTTAAAAATTTTAAATTATCATTATTTTTTAATAATATATCTTTTTTCTCATTTATTAATAATGTAAAATATTTTACATTAATAATAAATTAAATTTAAATTCTTATTTTTTAAGCATGTAAAAAGTATTTCTTTCTAACCATTAGATCTTTATAAAAATTCTTGATATCATCTTCCCTCTCTACTTTTTACATTTATCATTTCAACAATTCTCCTCTTTCTTTCAAAAAAAAAAAAAAACACTTGTTTGATTTATATACTAAAGTTCTTGAAAAAAAATTTTTTGAAATATTTCCAAGGTATTTATAATCTTTGAAAATTTAGTTCATATTTTTGAGATAACATATTCATCAAAATATTAAGAATTTCTTCTTTATATTTCATGATTTTGTGCAATTTATTAACTTAAAGCTTTAATTGTTAAATTTCGTAAAAATCAATTCGCTCTCTCTTAACTTATAAGTTCTATTAGTATTATCATATCAATTAAAATTTGTTAAAACCCCCTTATTATTGTTGTTAAAAAATTTTAATTATCATTATTTCTTCTTCTTATTTATTGATAATGTAAAATATTTTATATTAATAATAAATTAAATTTAAATTCTTATTTTTTAACAATGTATTTTCTTTTCATACAATGATAATATAAAATATCTTATAAATAATAAATAATAAAAACAATTAGTTTGATCTAACTTTAGTGCAAAACAAATTCACATAATAATTCATATATGTATTATCATTTCATTGAAAATTATTAAAATTTTCTATCATTAGAGAAATCTTATTTATTTTAATATGGTGTGATATATATTTCTATTGACTGGTAGTATAAATAGTGTTAAATAGCGAATCAAATATAATAAAACACAAAGTATAAATTTATATAATTAATCGTCATAGTTTATCAATTATCTAATTGCTTTAAACTCTAAAGAGTAAATTGAAGAAAATAATAATTGGTGTCTTTTTGGTCAAAAAAGTACAAAAATAGTAGTATTTATGGCATCCAAAATATTTCTATATTTCGAAGAGATTCCTTATATAAATAATATTATAATAATTTTTGGATTGTATAATTCTGAACTGGGAGATTGTTCATAAATTATATCATCATCAAAAATTATAAAATTAATAAAATTAAATTTTATTTTGAAAATTACAAGAAGCCAAAAAGAGATAAAAATTATATTGGATTTGAATTTGTTAGGAGTAATCAGAAAAATAAGAACCTTGAAACTACGTTTCTGTTGAAGGAGTCTTTTTGGCTTGCAAAATATATGACATATTAATCTTTTTTTTTTCTTCCAAATTTGAAGCCATCCACTACAATGTAAAAACAATTAAGTTAGTAGACACAAGCATGGAATTTTGGTTCATATGAATCCATTCAAAAGAATTCGTGCAAAAATGAATTAAGTTTTGAGTGATTTGGTTGAATTCATATTTATGGTTTGGTTTGTGAGTTTGCAAACTTTAACTATAAATTCAAGAATTCATTTGCATCCATTTAATCCATGTTGACTTCAATCCACACAAATTACTTTATATAAATTCATAAAAAATTAAACTGAATTTTGAGTAATTCAAATTGTTAAAATCTATGAACTATATTAATCTGATCCATAGGTTTCGGTCCATTTCACGAACCTATACTTGCTTTACATAAAATATAATTATAAAATGATGAAATAAGAGAAGACATCTCATTTATTTGTTGGAAGATATTTTTTATAAAAAAAATCTTATATGTTTCTATATAAATGAAGGAGTAATGTAGCGTCTCCATATATTATTAATTAACAAAATTATACTTAAAATTATAGTAATAGAAGAAAATAACTTCCTATTTAAATAAAAAAAAAGGAAGTTGTCTTCTATCAAATTCCTTATTAAAGCATGAAATATATTAAATGTTTTTCATCATCTTAACAATTTATAACTATAATCTTAAAGAAAAATATTTTCTATTTAAACAAATGAAACCTTAATGTTAAATATAAAGAATTTTGAAAATTTTTTTCTATAACTCTAGCCATATTTTTTTAATTATAAATATAAGGAACACAACACTCTATATTAATATACATGTAAATAATTTTTTACAAGAAATACTTTTCAATTAAACAAATAAAACCTAAATGTTAATTAATTTCTTGCTCAATATGGTTTTAGTGTCCTAATTTCTTTCTCTAAATGAAAGTTTAAATTTGATAATTCGCGCTTCCTTTTATATGAATAATAATAAAAAAATGTTTTAACTTAAAACCTTGATCATCCAACTCAAGTCTCTCACTGTCAATCCGCTGTTTAGGCTTCTAAAAAATTATCTTACAGTTTTAATTTTCTAAAACATAAAATATTATACTGGAGGAAATAATGAAATGTATTTCTACTTGGAAGAAAATTTCTCAATTCTCATTTTTTTTTTT
The DNA here is from genome assembly GCA_020226215.1 of Sindora glabra. NCBI lineage: Eukaryota > Viridiplantae > Streptophyta > Magnoliopsida > Fabales > Fabaceae > Sindora > Sindora glabra. The sequence goes on along the minus strand of CM035227.1, from coordinate 87,696,301 downwards.
TCCTATTGTTATGTTTTGGATTCAGATTGGAACTCTTATTGGGTCGCTGACACTTTGAGCTGAAACCCAATCCTTAAACGATGACTAGCTTCCGTGTGGCATCGCCAATTTCTCTTGGACCCCCCCTCCCCCAAAAAAAAAAAACCCCAATTTCTCTTCTTTCGTTGCCGTTTTGTGTTGCAAATGTCAATAGAAGAGACGATTCCTTGAGCTCCGTAAGCAATCAGCGATGGGCAGGCGAGTTGCAACCAGGAACGATTCAGCCCTGACTCGGGGGGTTAACGCCGTTTTTAACTTCGTCAAATATGCCGAGTTTGAGATCCTGTTCTTCCTCTTCTTCGTAATCGCTTTTCTTGTTTTCAAAGACATAGTATGTTCTTATTCTCTGCGTTTTTTTGACCACCCGTTTATGGTTTTGACAAAGGTTTCTGCTTTGTTTCTTATTGGTGAATGTTTTTTATTGGGGTTCGTTTGATGCTTTCTAGACTTGTAATAATTGGAAGAAAGTATTCAGGCAAAACTGTGATGTTTCTTGTGGGAATTCCAACTCTCAACATTATAATATATAGTTTTCAAGGGTTTCAACAATTTTTTGTTATGACGGCAACAAAAGAACAGGTTTTGATTTCTGTTGTTTGAATATCCGTCAGTCTCTCTTTCTTTGGCTCATTATAATGAAAATGGTTGTGCAAATTGTTCATGCACCTAATTTGCTGATAAAGATAAGTTTAAGGAAGACTAATTGTGATAGAGAGTTATGACAAATTGTAGTTATGTTCATTATATGTATGTTTTTGCTTGTTGTCGAAGATATTAATACAATTTTATTTTATGCTAATTATCTGTACATGTTTATAGAACTTTAAACTCAGCTGCGTTCTTCCATAACGAGAAATAATTCCCAAAAATCATCACAAAATATGTATGCCAGTGGTCTTGTAAACTTGAAATGGTCTTATTTTTTTTATTGGTCTATAAATATGGATGTGAATATTGATATTCCTAATCTGAGAGATGGGGTGTTCGATAAATACCACAAAGATATTATCATTTCATACTTTTTCATAGCATTCCTACATAGGATGCAGTATAAGGCTTTGTTGTTTTGGTGGAAAATATTTTGCATAGGAATATAGTTACAAATTAAGATAGTGAAAAATGTTCTATATGTGCATAATACAGGAAGTTTGGCGGAAGATAAGTTCCTCCTTTTTGAAGAGGAAGTTGTTTTCTTCCATTACAATGGCTCTATAGCTTTATGTATTAATTTTTTTTTTTTTTAAGTAGTAAAGTATGGAGACAATATTTCATTCCTTTATTCATATAGAAGCATATGAGATTTTTTTATAAAAAATGTCTTTTGAAAAACAAACAGGCCCTAAGTTCATCATGAATGTGAATTAGCCTTGACCATGTGTATTTGCTCACAGTATGATATTTCAACCGTCACTTTGTCTTTGATATGTTGAAACGTTTACATGCTCTCAATCTTTAGACTCTAGTTCCCTTACTCCCTGTCAAATACATCTTAATTCTTGCTTATGTTAGTAAGTGCTAATCATAATTATGTCAACTGCAGACGTCAAGGCCTGAATATAATCAAATTCTTGTAAAGAAGCCTGGTGGACCTGATTTTTGGCCTTACTAGAAGAACTCTCTTTGTTTGGACGTGTTATGTTAACATCAATGGGGTGTGTTCACTGTGTAGCATTCTGCTATGTTGTGAGTGGGGAAGATTTCTTGTTGTATTTGCATCCTATGTAGTTTTGTAATGTAAACATATGAAACTTGCACTAAAATGCATTATTTTCCAAATAGCAATAGCAAAATTATTCAAAGTGATTTCCAACACTAACTTTCATGCGAGTATTTCATTTTGATTAACCTTGTCCTCTCATTCAACATTTCCCGTTCAGTTTGAACCTTGAAAATGAGGCAAGGAAACAATCTTCGTTTAAATCTTTGGTGTAATTTATGATTTAGAATGGTAAAATGTAGGAACAAAAGATCCAATGCATTGCAACATGTATGATATTGTTAAGTTTCAAATTGTTTATATTAATTACATATGACTTTAAATCTATATTATAATATTTGTAAGTTTTATATGATTTGTAATACTTAAGTCTAGAATTTTGTCCCTTTTGTCTTACTTATTGGTATTTAATATTATTTAATAATTATATATAAATTTATAACCTTTAATTTTAAAAATTATATTTTTTATTTTTCATTTCCCACAAGTAACCAAGGAGTTCTATTGTCCCATTGAGTATAAGGATGGAAATAATTTTGTACCTAATTATTGGAGCATGGAATAATATAATATTTTATCTTTGATAGTAGGAGAAGATTGATATGCTCTTATCCTACCCCATCACCATTTCATTCCATGCCATCCAAGAGACCATTAACGAGGCCAATTTTGAAAAGAAATGCGTTTAAATTCAAATAATGTCTAATTTGACCCAAACAATTGAATTGATTACTCACTGTAAGTTTAAGCCTGTTGATCCAGTCGGCTACCTTCCATACTTCTAAAACTTAGATCTGCGCAGATCTTATGGTAGATATCCATCAAAGCCTCAGCTTGTTGTCTTGGGTAGTCTATCTATTCTTGTGATATTTGTAGTGTACGACATAGGCTTGTGTTGTGGTGGCACTTGTTGTGTTTGGGGTTTATTCTTCTGCTGCAAGTCATAATAATATTAGATGTGGATATTAAGGTTCCATTTGGTTTAAGGGAAAATGAAATTTTTAGAAAATACTCTCTTAAGAAAATATATTTTTAGAAAATGAATTTTCTATTGTTTGGTGTATAGAGAAAAATATTTTTTGATGTTTAGTACACAAAAAAAAAATTAATTTCATTTAAAGTAAATCAAAATTATTTACTTCAAAATTATTATAATTTTACTTATTTTTTAAAAAAAGAAATTTTTAATAAAATTTTTATTGTTCTTTATGCCCAATAGTCCAATAATTATTATTTTTAATAATAAAATATATATTAAATACATTACAAAATCTTATACATAGATTCATATAATTAGTTTAATTAATTGTTACGAAATATTGTATAATAGAATATCCATCATGAGAAAAAAAGGAAGAATATTTTAGTAAATATTGCATAAAAATGTGCACCTAAACTTTAATAAATAAAAATATATTTTATAAAAATAAAAATAGAGCATTCATCATAAAATATTTAATAAATAAAAATAAATTTTATTTATGATCGCGATTGCGTAATAAGGTGAAAAGGTAAAAAGTTTGGGTTCGGATATGAATGTACTAATATGAATCGATTTTTTAAAGTAACAAGAAAAATGAATTTCATTTTTTAAAATGAGAAGTTGTTTCCTTAAAAATAATACAATTTTCTGGTTGATCAAAATTTATTTTCTTATTGACCAAAATTTTTTAATGTCCAAATAAGGAAAAGTTAAAAAATGAATTCTAAAAATTTATTTTCCTCCTAACCAAATGGACCTTAAATGACTTATAAAATGTAGGCTAAAATTCAATTTTGGTTTTTATAAGATTGAGTTTAGATCAATTTGGTCATTTACTAAAAGTTATTTGATGTCTATAAGAGTAACTTTATTTTAAATTTTAGTATTTTTGTACATAAAATAAAGCTACTAATTTAAGATAAAGTTAATCTTATAGAAATTAAATTAATACAAATTTTAAATAAGGAATCAAATTAATATAAATTCAATTTTACAGGTACTAAAATAGGATTTTAATAAAAAAAAAATGTAAATGCATTTCTATCATAGACAAATATATGAATGGATAAACCGACCTTAACAATTAGGACTCGAAACAAACGACCTCTCGACATGTAGCCATAAAGAGTAGTGAGGGCATTGACGTGTATGAAGGTGCAAACGTTATAGTAGGCACTACATAGACAACTGGTAGTGCTTAAGGATGTGTTTAAGGAGCGTCACAATCTGTCAGCTAAACAGAACTAGATCCGCGCAAGGAATTCCAACTTTTACAAAAACAAAAACTTTTGAAGTGTATAGAATGTTTGCTGGCTCTAAGCATTTAAATTACTCTATTTAAATAGTGATAGAAGGGAGCCAAAGATCAGAGAAAATGTCACTTGAATCAGATCATAGAATCACATCTGAAATTCCTTATGAGCAGCATACGTACTCTAATGCTTAATATACACACCTATATAAACAATTTCAACATGCAAGAAGCACATTTTAGAGACCGTAACTGGTTGCCAAACAAATAAAAGTATAAAAACATCCAAAGAAGTGAGACACAATATCAATACAACATTCCACACTAGTGACAGCAACAGCATCTAGTTGCCTTCTCTGGTTTATCTTAAGCAATGTGGAGCTTGGTCACATGCTTTTCCACTGGAACTTTAGACACATCACCACGTACTCCGATATCAGAAGCCAATCGGCTAATGCAGTACAGGCCCCAACTGACCAAAGCAAGATCAATAGCACCAGTAGTCATAAAACGAAGGGGTGAGGAAACTACAGCGGCCACTGCAGCCAAATAAGAGGCTGCCTGCCCGCTCCGGCCTGCATTGATGTTTCTGAATACCAGCAGACCTGTTTTGCAGTAAACTGCAAAGTCTTCACAGTTATTCTTGAAAACATTGTAGCCACCGAATCCATTTTCAAGAAAAAACGAAGCACGACGGAGGACATCTTCTGGTGGGTCAGACTTAGCAAGGGTACAAGTGCCTCCTCGGGCTTTGGCAAGAAAGAATGCAGGGGAGACATCATACTCAAACCGGTAGAGATTACCTCCAGAGAGAAAACAATCCAAGCAGGAAGAGATAACACCATCAAGCCTTGATTGGCCACCACATTTTGGGCATGGGTTGTTATGAGTTGGAGATGAACTTAGAATGAGACGATCTAACACAGTTCCTGTACCAGTTTCTTGGCCTGCTCCCCTAGTAAAGTGGATCACCATTCCATCACCAACATATATTCCTGGGGTTTTACACCAAAGTAGTTGGCAAGGCCAATATGACAACTTCAGTAAAACTCATGATTAAGAGAAAGCATAAATTCTCATCAATTCAAAGGAATATCTTCACATCTCAAATTGCAATATGGAAAAGGACAACATACAAAGAGATCAAGAAATACTCAATCTTACTATGAATAAAAGCCCAAAAAGATGCCAACTAAGTACTAATTATAAAATGGATTTGCGGTCAACAATTTCTTTCTTGTTAATTGCTATGAAGTTTCTCTATGCTTAGCCAACCTATGTTTTGCCTAACTCAACCCGCATTCTCCCTGTTCCATTACAATTTTAACCAACAAAAATAGAATCCCGGCTTGCATTAATAACAGGACTGAAAAGATAAGTCTTAAAAGTCCTTGTAACTATCCCATCCATTGTTCCATCATAAGTGAAAAACAAAAATAAAATCTGTATTATGCAAGAGGTGATAGGAGTACAACAACTAAAAGAATCCTCCCCAAAATATCATCACAGATTCACAATGAAAGAGTCCCAGATGGTTCAGCTAAATTTATCTAAGAACTGTGATGACGATAAAAGAACCTTCTAACTTCTGCAAGAATAATATCTATTTAAATCAGTGTCATGACACTCACGAGATTGCCTTCATGTCTCTGACAATTATTTAAATGACTCAAATTATCTTGCAAGCCTCCATTGAAGTGTGCCTCATGAGAAAATTAAGACACTGTCTTCATTCCCATATTAGATAACAGACAAGGGCTAAGCGTAAAGAAAAGATAAAACAAAGACACTATGCAATAACAAATTAAAAGTACTGCATTAGCTTCTGTATGTAATTGGAGCAGCAATCATAGTCCAGGCTCTTACTAGTGTTCCTGATTGACACTTCAACTTAAATCAAAACTATGAAGCAACCCTAGGGCTTCTAGGAAATATCAAACGTCATTGATGCTCTTAATAAGCAGGATATTAAGAGCGAATCTTAACACTCTGAGCTCAGTAGGCTCCCAAAGATCAATATAAAAGACTTCCTTGTTTGGATGCAGTGGTGCTAGAGTAAGTCCTAAGGTAAGAGTCTATAAGCTGACACTTCCCACTCTTTGTCCTGCTTAATATAGGTGTTAGTACACAAGACTATAGCTGTTAGTACACAAGACTATAATTGATTCACATCCAGATAGAGAAACTCAATCACTAACAATCAAAAAAACTCTTGGGTATGAAGTTTAAAGAATGCCCAAGTAAGAATATTTACTTTTAAACAATAAACAAATAGTTTAACCAAAAAAAAACCAAAAAATATAGTGTGGTTCTCAAAAACAAGCAAACCAAAGGCAATCAGAATACGATCCAATCCTGCAAAAAAAATAGGGAAGAATTCTCATAAAATCAATGCGGCCAAAGAAAATCAAACTAATCAATATATACCCAAATAGATTTGGAAAAACCCAATCAGTGACCGAAAAAAAAAAAATCAAAGGGAAAATTCAGAAATGAACAAATTATATTCAAACAAAGATGGAGGAGGAGGAATGACCATGATGCGCGTAGATGTAAGCTTGCCTCCATGAGTAAATGTGATCGCCGGCCTTCAGTTCCTCCCTGCCGATCTTGTTTGACAGCACTCCCATTCTTCAGTCTCAGTTAGCGATGATCAAATCTCTCTCAGAGCGTGGCTATGACTTCCCAAAATCCCGGGTATCACCAAGCGATATCCTTCCTTCCTGGCACTTTACCGCTTTCCGGGCTCTCTTATATATTACCTCCTACTCCTACCCGACCCGCTCATTAGTCTCGATGAAGAACAGACCCACGTAACTTTGCTACATTCGCCAGCTCGTGAGTAGCTGTCAATGGTCTTGACGAAGACGAGGTTGCACAAAGAATAACATGTTGCGAGAAAGGGATATCACATGAATGCCCCAAAAGAGGCCGTTAGAGGAAGTGATGCAACAAAATCGGTATTATTTTTTTAATTTAGTAATTAAATTTGACAAAAAATTATTCATTTTGTGTTAGAAATTTTAATCTTGTAATCGATATCAGAGTCGAATTTAGCGTTTGATTGTGGCTAATTTTAGTATTGTATATAATTTTTGGTATTCTCTCTCTATCAAATTTGCCGATTTGTTGAAATGTAATTTTATTGCTTTTGGTATATATAAATATATATGATCTTAATATTGTTTTTTGACCATATATAAATTGTTTTGCCAATATCATCTTAAAGAGAGTTTTTGTGCATATATTTTATTGCTTTTATTTTGGCCATATATATATATATATATATATATATATATATATATATGTTGAAATGATTAGTTTTGCACAATAAAATTGAGGTGGTTTCTATATGTCACAAAAATGCCAGTGTGTACGGTCATGAAGCCCATTTTGGCTGTATTGTTTATTTTTGCTTGCTTCTAGCTTAGCATATCTTAATGTGAATTTGGCTTCTATTTAATAAATATATTGCCATGACATATGTGTGATGTTGTCAAGAATTTATGTGTGATTTAAAAATCAAGTTGGTGGAAGATTATCGATCTTTAACTCATACTAATGATATTGTTGTAGCAATATGAGTTTTTTTTTTCTAAATGGTAGGCAAATTATACATAAGTTTCTAGGTTTTTTTAATATATATGTATAGCCATTTCTTGCATATCCTAGATATGTGTGAATTATGTGGGACTACAAGAAATTGTAGATATCTTTCTTCCTTTCTTCATTTTACATGGATGTGTACTGGCTTTACTTACTAGGCATAATGATAAAATTTTGAACTTTTAAAGCTTGGAGTTGCATAAAATATTGAATCCGAAACAATAAAAAAAAATGCCTTTGAATATGGGCCGGCATGCTGTTTTCGAATAACATACTCACATGCTTGTTTCACTGTGTCATTTGAGTTTTTTGCCATGTTACTATGATTGTATGCTATGATTCAATATTTGGCTGGGTTGGCTTCACTTTTTTTTCGAGTAAATATGAACTGAAGAAATAGTTATGTTGAATGGCATAAAACTTTTTCTTTTTTGGGGCATCCTTGGCAAGGGTTGAGATTGTATTGGTTGAAAAACTCAAGTTATGGGATGAACGTGGTGTCAAAAGCCTAGAAAAATTGAAGAGATAATGCTCCTACATTTTTGAAACCTCTAGAACCATTTTTAAACTTTCTTTCAAATTTCAAAATCAAATTTTTTTTTGGTACATTTTTTACTAAATTTGAGTGAGCTTGGTTGGAAACAAAGTTTCCAAAAAAAAGGGGACTGATTTGGAGGCGAAAAATCCAAAAAAAAAAAAATCTCAAAACTATCGGGATTGTTCTCCCACTTTTCCTCAAAATTTTAGAAAAATCAAATTTTGAATTTACACATTTTTAGTTCAAAAAATGGATCAGGTTAGTATAGGAATCCATTATGTAATGATTTTGGATGAAAATCTAAGTACAAAGCACGTTGAAATTGCATAAAAATACCTAATTCATGTCACAAGTCCAAAACTAGTTGAGTGACTCGAAAACCAAGCTAGCAGGCAAAAATGATGACCAAGGCACACGCATGTGATGCCCAGTCATGTATGTGGAACATGAGCTTTATGTACCACTTTCTGGTTAGCCAATGATGTAAGTAAAACTAGTTACATGCTCTAGTCTTTGAACATAATTTTTTGGGTATTTTTTCAAAATTTTTTAGAATAAAAATTTTTTATGATATTTTTACCCAATTTATTTGAATAATTATTTGAAATTATTTTTAATTGAAATTTTTCCTAGGTAATTCCTAGCTTTTAGCTATCTATTGTAATTTTTGTAATATTTATGAACCCTATTTGCATAATGTAATAATTTTGGATGATTATTACATTTAATAAATATTATTGTATATTTATGTTATGCCATGGAGATTTTGTGTAATTATGTACCCACCTTTATGAGACCAATTTTATAGAATTTTGTTCAAAATTTTAAAAAGGAAAATTTTGTTTTAAATTGTACAAAGGAGAGATTATCTTGGTAATATTAAATGACTTTTGACATTATATTGTTGATATGGTAATTCAACTATAATATGAGTATAGGGTTAAATATTGTATTTCTAAGATTTTAAATACTTTTTGGTGTTGGATTTTAGGAATATGATATTTGACTCTTATATTATGTTATAAGGACTTAAATACCCTTTGGTATTAGTCTTTATAATGTAATACTAGTTGACATTGCATAGTGTAATTTTGTGAGAAAAATTTTTGCATGATTAAATTTTGACATGCATCAAATGATTTTAATAATTCCTAAATTTAATGGCTATGCAATAAAATTTTAAGACGCTAAATGGGACAAGTTGCATTTGTTAGAGCTTGGTTCAAGATAATATATTTAGTGATTTTAAGTATTGAACCTATTGTGAGTTCGAATTTGAGGATAAAGTAAAATTAGAACATAATAATTTTTTTACACTTGAATTAAGTTAGTCTAGTGGTCATTTTGGATCAGACCATTAGATGAAACACCTCTTAATTATAAGTGTTTAACCTATTTATTTTGGATAATGAAAATATGTGAAATTTAATTGAATAGGAAAGAGTCATTTTGAAACAATGGTTAATAATAAGGCTTGAAGGCTATTAAGGCCTATTATAAACTTTATTTTGATTTAATTTGATGAAAATATAATTTTTTTCTTTTTCAACTTGGTATGTACTAAATGTTTTCAATTAGATTTTGTTGACTTCTTGAAAGTATTTTAAAGTTAGAGATAGGTTTTGTTTGTGTTTTATTTTACATTAGAAAAACATAATATGTTATAAAATTTTAACAGTGAAAATTTATTTTGACCTATTGTCAAGTTTTAGTCAATAAAACTTAATTTTGAAATGTTTTTAAGATATATGTTTTTGATAGGGCTGTTTGGAGATTTTACAACATCTAAATTTTAGAGTTTAAACTAAAATCCCTCTTTAGAGCTTAGTAAGACTAATCAACTTAAAAATGTCCTTAGATAGTGGAAGACTACCAAACTTTGTAAGAAGTGGGACTCAAAAAAATAAATGCATTTTTTGAGTTTAATGGGGATGCTTATATAATTTTATGGGTTTAAGATTAGGCCGATTAGTAGTTAATAATTACATTTTAAGAGGAAGGTGTAATTTATCAAAGAGTCTTTTCTCTAAACTTTTTAAAACTTACTTGTAGTCTAAAGCAACTCATTTTAATAGGAGTTATGCTAGTTGAAGAAGAGCATAGCCCTTCTGATTAGTGACCTGATAGCTAGATAAATTTTCAAGAGTTAGAATAAAAAAGGTCTACTTAACACAATTGTATCTTATTTTGGTGGGATTGTAATTTTTCTCAAATATCAAAAGAACAATGTAGATCAATGTATAATGATTTGGACATTTTTGGTAATTTTAGAGTTACATAACAATGATTTTCTTCTAAGTTAGTGGTATAGACATGTTGGTTGGAATAAAGCAATTAAAATAAACCTAGTTAAAAGCTTAGGAGTAAAGTATGGTGAGCCCAAAATCATTTGTGTGATGGGCCTATAATATATAAGTCCTAAGAGTATTTGACTTATCTTATTTTAGTACCAAAAGAGTTCAATATGTCAGTGTGCTCCCTTATTTGTTAATCCAAAAGGATTAAAATTTATTAAGCTCCAGTATTTTCTAAGTGATAAAGGTTATCCCATATGCATTGGTCATAGGTTTATTATTGATTTAGGTAAGTGATTGTAGACTACAAATGGTTTTATATCTAAGTAATAGAACTGATTAATACTAATCTATAAAAGAATGGGAGATCTTGTATATACTAGTTTTGTAGACTTATTCTATTAGTTGTCTAGGTAATTATAAAATTGTGGCTGGACATGTGTTAGAAGGTGCTATGTCATAGAATTATTGTGTAGTTAATTGCAACAACCTCTATTAATAAGCAAGGCATGTCAAGTTTATAAATTCCTTATTAAGTCGATGGGTTAAGGGTTTTTTGGCTTTAACCAAATTTATATTGTAATATAATTACTGCTACAAAATTTTTTCCTTAATTAAGAATTTGCTTGTATAAAGGACTTTAAATCAAAGTAATTATTTGTAAGAGAGAAATTACGTGAGTATATTACTTAATTTTTATGGATCGTACAATCATGAATCTACTAACTAAAGGCTTAGGGGTAAATATAATAGTATGATCATATGAATAATGTGAATTTACCTAGACCATTCTAGTGTTCTAGGTTAGTAGGAGTTTTTATTGATATGAGCTCATTGACATCTTAATATATGTTTTAAAAAAATATTCATAATGAAATATTTGTATTATTATCATATATTATGCGCAGTTAAGTTATGGTGTGTGAGTTAAGGTATTTATACCTTATCTCATTAATGTATTGAGAATATTAATTCTCATTGACTATCTTAGGCAGATATTAAGACTACTGTATAGGAAATTTTCATTCAATCATATTAAGGTACTGTAAATCATATTTTGCACATTATGTTTAATTGTTTGATTAACGAGGTGTAAGCATTCAACATGTTTAATATTGATATTCCTTCGGATATAATATTTAATGTTGTTAGATGCTTATAATCTTAATTAGACCTATGAGTGAAATAATACTATCTTAATATTAATTCTTTTTAAATGGTTATCATTTATGAATTAATATAGGCCCAAGTGAGGAGTTATTAGAAATTTTAATATGGATATGGCCCAAAAGTGAATTTTTGAGACTTTATAATAAGTAAAATCCATGACCCAACTTTATTTATTTAAAAGGCACCCTACATTTAGTAATTGCCCCAAGTTTATGTTGTTCCATTGGTACTCAAACAATTTTGTTCTCTTCTCAGAGAGAGTAGGTGGATGGTTACGATAGAGGAAGAACTAACTTTAATAATGTTCTTGAAGTGTGTGTGCAATAATATGGAAAAAGATGAAATTATTTATAAAGAGGATCAAATTTCTTTAATTTTAGGTATTTATATTATAAAGTTTATAAAGTTGAATATCCTTCTCATATCTATTTATGCCATGATTGAAAGCTAAAATTCAAGGTTTTCTATTTTATTGAAATTTTAATCTTGCATTTTGTAGTAAATCAATTATTTTTAAAAAATATATTATTGATTAAAATAAATAATATACTTGATAATATTTATATAATAATGGTATTAAATTTCATTATTAATGTAATCTCAGATTTTTTTTCAATTTATATATGTATTAAATTTTACACGACGTATGATAGAGTTGAGTTATATTTTAACAAAATTCCGTGACACCATAAAGTGGCAATGTTGATGGTCCAAAGAAATTTTATGCTACGTTACCACTTCTGTGCAAATTGTTCATGCTTAAGGAAGAATGATCGTGATGGATATGCTTTTGCTTGTTTTTGAAGATATTAATACAAACTTATTTTGTGCCATTATCTCTACATGTTCATAGAACTTTAGATTTAGCTGCTTTCTTCCGTAATGGTAAATAATTCCCAAAAAATCATCCAGGCAGTGGTCTTGAAAGCTTGAAATGACATTTTTTGTTTGGTCACTAAATATTGATATTCCTAGGAGTTATTTGATTTAGGAAGTTACTTAAAAAGTACAATTTTTCGGGAAATAAAAACTTGGATGAATTATTTAGTTGGTTGCTAAATGTTAAAATAGGACAAGTAGAACTTTATGGAAGTAACTTATTGGCATCCCACTTAATAAATTAGACTTCCTGCATCTTTAGGAAGGTATATAAAAAGCACAATTTTTCGGGAAATAAAATTTGGATGAATTATTTAGTTGGTCGCTAAATGTTAAAATAGGGCAAGTAGAACTCTATGGAAGTAACTTATGCACGTCCCATTTAAAAAATTAGACTTCCTGCATCTTTTATAAAAATAAATGTAAAAATGTCATTTTCAATATTAATTAATAACAATCTTATCCTTTTATTTATTTACTAAAGTTTATTTTATTGAAGAGTTAAGTATTTTAAAATATTTAAGATATTTATGTGATATTGCGATAATTATATATATTTTACATAATAATCATGAATTTCAAAAGAAAAGTGTAAGAGATGCATCATTTTAATTTTATATATAATTTATTAAGTTAATTTTAATTTTTTATAAAAATAAAAAATTGCAAGTTTAAAAAGAAATTATGATACAAAATATACAAGATACATAACTTCAAAGAAAAAATTAAATATAATTAAAATTTATTAATATTTCTAAATTTTTTGTATTATAGTTATAAAAGGAACAATAATTATATTGTTAACACTTATTGAAAAATTTAAAGTTAAATTAAGAAAAATATAGGAAGTTAATTATTAGAAAGTGTCACTTTCTTAATGTCAATTAACTAACTTGAAAATTTTTTAGGAAGTTCGAAAGGAAATTTACTTCTTATGTGAACTATATAACCATCTAATCTAAGAGATGGGATGTTTGATAAATATCACAAAAATATGATCATTTCATACTTTCATACCATTCCTGTGTAAGATCTAGTCTAAAAGTACATTTGATTAAATAGAATAAAATGAGAATAAAAATGGAAAAGGAAATGACTAAAAACTTTGTTTGATATGTGCTATAGAATAAGAATGTCTATTTCCTAAAAATAACTATTGCATCAAATGATAGAATTTCTATTCCACAGCAAAATTAATAGAATAAATCATTTCAACAATCATAAAATGATCTTTTTATATACATATTCTTCATATTATTCATATATTTCAACATTAACTTTTGTTAATATATAATAAAAAATATTAATTTTTGAATATTTCTCTAATAAAATGTTTTAATAATTTTATTTTTAAGAATAAATTTAAAATAGGATATTTTTGTACTCTTTACAAAAGATAATATAAAAATATAGTAAATTAGAATATTTATGGTTTTATTATAGAATTTTATGTTAATAATAAATTTGATGATAAATTTTAAATTGTGACAATTTTTTTATTGATCATATAATATATTTTAATAATATTAAATTATTTAATAAGATATTTATTTTTTTTATAAGAAAGATATTAGTGTCGTTAATTATATTTTTCCACTTCATTCTTTCATTATTTTATTGTACTAAACCCTAAACATACAAATAGATGGAAGCTTATTTTATTCTTTATTATACTAAATATAATCATAAAATGATCATTCCATTTCCACTTCTATTTCCATTTCATTCTATCATACTAAATGCAACATTTTATTCATTTATTTTGATAGGAAATCAGTTTGTCGAAAAATAAGTTCAATTACTTATTTTTACCGTTATAAAATATTAAAATAACAATCAATATTTTATTTATTTGATATTAAATATAAAAAATATGATGAAAAATAATTTTATCTTTTTATATCGTCTCCCCCCTCCCCTTGATCATGGCAGCATTCAATATATTTTAATTGCAAGATGGGCAGATGGCATGAGACTCCTAAAGTCATAATTCATTTACAGTCACTTGAGGTATTTAAAAAAAAAAAAATCTTCCCATCAAACAAATAGAATCCAAATTCGTCGCGAATGTGAACAAGTCTTGACCATAGATTTGCTCGGGCCCAAGTCTTCCGTACCTTAATTGCAAATGGGGATTAGAAACTCCGAACACGTGTCCACAAACTCCAAATAAAAGTTGATTGCCATTGCACTTAATAATTGTAAAGCAAACGAGAGCTGCGTTAATGCGTTTTGTGCTTCAAATCGAGTGCTTTTGGTGCCCCTTTGATAGCTAAAGGTCCAAAGCCTAGAAGATTTGACCGAAGAATTTTCTTTTCCAAATATGTGACGGTCTTCTTACGTTTCTCCCCAGCAGCCTGACTTGACATCTAAAAACATTTTTGTTTTCTATTTTTAAAAAATAGAAAAATTTGTTTAACAATTTATTTTTAAAAATTATTTTTTAAATATATAACTTAAAAATAAATTTCTGAACTTATTTTTTTTACACGTTAATTTTATAATTAAATAAAATATTTTCTTATTTATAGTATTAATTACCTTTTATATCAATTTTTATCCAAAAATAATTTTTAAAAATAAAAAATAACTATTAAAAAATAATTTAAATATAAAGTAAAAATATATCCAAACAAACCCTTGTTTTCAAATTATTCTATTGCCATTCTTGTCTCAACTTTGGTAATTTTTCTTGAATTCAAAATAATTTTTAAAAATATAAAAGTAAAAACATATTGAAATACACCTTATTTTCAAATTTTTCGGTTGCAATTCTTGTCTCAACTTTGGTGGCTTTGCCAATATAGTTTACGATAGGCATCGTGCATGTTTAAAGTTTAAACTAAATGAAATTCCAAGTCATTTCATGTTTTTAAGAATTATGCAACTGAAATTTCGTAATAAGAAAGTATGTTTAAGTCAAATTTAGCTGGCCGAGTTTCCTTTTTTTTTATTCATTTTTTTTTATACGCTCAAAGTATTCTCTTATTATTATTTTTTTTATGGAACTAATTTCTATTTATAATAGTAATAATGAATGGAAAATCTAAATATACCAATTCAAATGAATATTTTTATAGGAACAATTTTTTTTCTTTTTTGTAGATGAGAATATTAATTATGCTCAAGAGTTCAAAACAAAACATAAATTGCACAATTCGCTTCTTCACCAAATAAGACTTTAAGAATGTAACAAAGCGAAGGATGAGCAATTATTCGAGATGAAATATATTGAAAAATAATTAACTATTGAAAAAATAGCTGATCTCCTAAAATAAATAAGAGCTGCATTAATTCGGCAATAATGACTGCGAGAAGGGGCTCTGCAGGGCTTATTTGCCATAATGAAAAAATAATTAAATATTGATGTATTTGAATGTGCAATTTAATTTTATATTTGACATAATTTTTAGTAAAAGAAGGAATGATAGTTTATTTAACACAAATACACGTAATCCTAAGTTCAAATTCTGAATAGGAGTAAATTTTTTATATAATTATTAATTGTTACTGTATCATTAAAATGTTGGCCAGTAATAATTTATTTTCTTAAGATAGAATTGGTAGTAAAGGGTTTTAGTGGAAGAAAAATTATGATTAAATAATAAACTTACAATTTTCTCTCATACATATTATTAACATCAATTCTCTATAAAAAAATTGATTATTACTTAAATTTCATTTGTTTCATCAAAATGTATTTTTCATAATAAAATATCATTTGCATATATATTAATGAAGGGATGTTATATTATTTATATTGATGACTAGAGAAAGATATATAAAAATTTGAAAATAGAAGAAGATAAATTTCTTTTTAAAGGAGAAGTTATTTTTTAATTTTTTATATTTAATACTAAATAAATAATTTATTTTAATATTTTATAACTATATTTTATAAAAAATACTTTCGGAGTCAAGTTATATCAAATAGAAAATCAATGAATACACTTCAATCAATTAATAATTATTTATCTAATAAATTATGCCAAACAAACCAAAATCCTCCATTTACTAATCTAACATGTCTGAAATCACTACTCTAACACCTAGTTAAATTGATGCGGACCTAAAATTGAACTTTATTTATTTGATTTATTCGGATTAAATATATTAAATAAAAATTTATTGCATTTGTTACGCAATAATTGTTTAATTGAACAGCGTTCAATAAGTGTTCACTACTTTAACAAGACGTTGTAGCAATTTTACTTGATTCGGGCATAGCTTCGATACATCTCACAGGTACAAACTATGACATACACATTGAAATAAAATTTTGATTTGTGGAAGTAGGTTTACTTTATGCATGATACGTATAAAAATGCTATTAAATTTGCTTATATATACGTGTATGTGTAGATATTTAAATAATTTCTATAATTTTAAAATATCAGAGATAATCTTCTATTACTAATAATTTTAAATATGAAACATATTAGGAATTTTTATTTTGAGTAACATTCGATATCTTCTAAAGATTTTATATTTTTATATATGTATCTAATAATTTAATTATTCACACCATTACTAAAAAATAGGAAAGATAAAATAAATAATCAATACAATTTAGAAATAAAATGAGTTCTTCATATCAATTCTAAAACTCATAAAAAAACTTTTAAAAAATAACAAAAAAACTAATTAGAAAAACATCAATATACACAAAGCATCAAAAATAAAATTCAAAGTAAATAGTAAATAGTTCTTATTTACACAGAATACTATATCATTTGTAATTATATGCATTGTGATTCCTTTTCAAACTTTTAAGAATTTTCTAAATTAAAAGTATTCATTGATAATGGAGTATTGGTTTCCAAACACATCACATCTTGGTTCATGCGAGCCAATTTACAACTCACAAGGTTACTCGTATACTTGATGAATATATATTTTAAAATTGAATTAGTTATTGAACCAAATAAGATATTGATTCACTAATTAAATTAATTTTGTATTAAAAATATAAATTATATATAGTAAAATAATATTAATTATATGGATAAATTAATATTATACATTTATAATAACAATTATGATAAATTAAAAAAATAACACAATATAAAATTAATTATATAAATAAATAAGTAATAAAATATAATGATATGTTAATAATTTATGATAGAAATATTTAAAAAAATATAAATTTAATTATCTAAAATTGTGAAAATATTAAATCTTAATTGTTGTGAAATTGTAAAATTTTAATTTTTTAAATAATATATAAAATTTTTATATACTTGTTCATTGGTTTGGACCAATTTACATTATTCTAGCCTAGTTTGTATTAGTTCTACCTGGTTCGTGTTGATTCATATACATTTTCAATTCAATACTTATAATCAGATTGGCTCAGTACTTGGTTCGGTGGTCTAACTAGTCTAGTTCGATTTTTTAAAATTATGTTGATAAAACTATATTGGTCAAATAAATCAAATGTTATTTCTATTTTTGTGTAATAATTAATTAGATAATTAATATATATCACATTATTTAAAAATTTAGTGTATAAAAATTTTTAAGTTATAATAAAAAATAATTTTAAATTTATACAAAGTTATAATGTTTTGTGATAAAAAGTTTGATCTATTAATTAAATTCAATGTTTAAAATAAAAATATTGTTATTAGTTTGAAAATTAATTTGAAATAAATTATTAATTTTTAACTTTCTTAATTTAAATAAAAAAAGTAAAGACAATTGCATTGAAATTCAATAAAAAGATTATTAATCCCTTACTATTATTTTTTTTTAAAAAAGGTACAATTTAACTCCACTTGCGATTGAAGCAGAAGTCAAAACATTTAGTCCAATGTTTGATTTGAGTAAGGATAACAATTCTCTGCACTTTGTGTATAATATTAAATCAGAAACAAATATCAGTAATTGGACATGTGTTTGGGATTTTTACTCTCCCATTAGTTTTGGGGTATCGAAGTTCTGGCCGTTTAGTATCGGTATCTGACGTTTCAACAATCACTTTATCTTGATATGTTGAATCGAAACGTTTGGCAACATCTCAATCTTTAGACTCTAATTCCCTTACACTCAAAAACACATCTTAATACTTCCTTCCATTATTAAGTGCTAATCACAATTATATCAACTGCAGATGTTAAGGGCCAGACTACAATCAAATTCTTGTAAGAAGCCTGGTGGACCTAATTTTTGGCCTTACTAGAAGAACTCTTTGTTTGGATGTGTTATGTTAGCATCAATGGGGTGTGTTTACTATTTAGCATTATGATATGTAGTTTTGTAATGAAAATAGGTGAAATTACCAAAAAATTGTATTATTTTCAAAATAGCAGTAGCAAAATTATCCGAGGGGATTTGCATGTGGCTTTAATTTTGATCAACCTTGTCATCCCCTTCAATATATCTTTTCCCTTCACTTTGAACCTTATAAGTGGAGTAAAAACATCAATCTTCCTTTCAATCTCAGGTGCAATTTATAATTTAGAGGGAAATTTTAAGGTACCCATGTGGTACCAAACCCATGCTGATATGGTAGCATGGAGAGCCATTGGATGAGAATACCATAATCTCATCTAATGGCTCTCTATGCTGCCACATCAGCATGGGTTTGGTATCACATGGGTACCTTAGCATGCACCTAATTTAGAATGGTGAAAGGTAGGAGCAAAAGAACCAATGGGTTGCAATATATGCATGATATGTTTGCAAGTAAGAGAATTGAAGTTGGAGCCAAAGCATATTTTAAGATAATCTTCTTTTTTTCTTTTTCTCCTTTTCATTATTTGCCATTTAACAAATCATTAATGAGGCCAATTTTGAAGAGATATACAATTTAAATTCAAACTAATGTCTTAGTTGATTAAACCAATAGAATTAAGGATAAATTACTCTCACTTCCCTATAAAATTTGGATTAAAAACACTCTTCCTTTCATTTTATTAGAAAAATCACAAACCTCCTTTATCACTAATGGAGTTAGATGCTATTAATGTTAAATTTATTTTGACAATTTTACCCCTTTCCTAGAATTGATCCAAACCAATCACAAAAACCAAATCTTCACATTTTCCTCTTACAAATTCAAAATTTTTATCTTAAACTTACCCTCTTTTTCTTTGATTCATATCTTTTAATTATTTCAAATTAATTTGTCTCAAATATTTTTCGTACTTGCTTCCCCCAATATCCTAAATCATTTTTAGATTCCTTAAGAAGTTTTGGTAACTCATTACCTAACCTATTAGAAAAGTACAAAATAGATAGGAGTATTGGTGAGGATTAAGGAAGGAAATTGAGACAATGGCTTTTATGATAGGTGATGAATCTTGTTTTGTGGCTTGTGGAAGTTAAGACTTTAGGAAATGCTAGAGAGGAAAGATGATGATAGGTGAATGGTAATGTGTAAAGAAAAAAGGAATGGCTGTTAGGTACAAAGGATGGTGGTCATAAGAGAGAGTAATAAGAGTTAAAGAAACTTAGTGGAAATAAAGTTGATGAGAAGGAGGCTACAAAGTGTGATCTACAGTGATCTTTAAAGGAAGGAAGGAAGGAGAAAAGCAAAAAAATTTAAAAAAATTAAAAAAATATATATTATGAATAATGATAATTAAATGTAGATGTTTACGAATCAAATGTTATATTTCCATTACGTTCAATTATTAGGTTTCAATTTTCTTTATAAGTCATTAATTATTATTATGAATTGTAATATTTGACCTATTTACCCTATAAAATAGGTTTTATGAATCACTTTATGTACAACTAAATAAAATATACTTCTTTTCATATAATTCTCCTTCATCTTCTTCATATATTTCTTTAGTTATCTTTTTAGTATTCAACATTTTTATAACACATTATTAGCATAATTATCTTCCAGATTAAGTTTTTGAATTAGTAAGAGAAGCATTATTATTCAGTCTGCTCAGATCTACAAAGTTCATGAGCATCACTTCTCTTCTTATCAAATTTAGATATGATCAAGTAATAATCTCTATTATGTTATGTAGATTATATATACAAGGATTCCTTTTTGTTTTTCTTTACAATTATACATATTAATTTTGATATATAAAATAAGAAAAACTTACAGATGATTACTCTAATTATTTGTGACCATTATTATTTACACATAAAATTATTGTATTGTATATAAAACTATTTCCTTATTCATGAATTGTTGCTTTAAACCATGATAAATAATTCTTGTATCTTCATTTTGTAATATTAATTTTATTACTCTTTATCTAATAGAATAATGAGCTTGTCAATTTGACACTTAAGTATAAATTATTTATCTACTATTGCACATTATGTACTTTTAATTTAGCTATGTTTTGAAATAATATTTACACATATGATTTAATGGTTTATGTGTGTATAAATGGGTTTTTGACTTAATTAGTATGTCTTTTAATTTAGTCAATATTCATATTATAGCAATTGATACTTAATATTATAGGAAAAATGATCTAATATGGATATTTTTTTTTCTTTCTTTCTTTATCATCATGTAAATGCTTCATTATGCATTTTTTTGGCTAAATAAAATAGCTAGTTTTTGATGAAAAATTTAGAAATTAACCCTATTAGTTTTATTGTATTTCCTAAAGTGAATGCATTATTAATGAAAAAAGAGGTTTAGAAACAAGACAAGGTTCGTGGTTATAACTTGTGTATGTGAAAAAAAGGCTAAATTAATTTATAGCAATTATGAAAGCTATAAGAATAGTATAAAACAACCATAAAATTTATTTTCTTTAATAGAAGTTGAAAGAATATAATGAGAAATACCTATAATATCAAAAGCTTTTGGAAATTTTGAAAATATATACTATTAAAGTCGTATGAAATGTCTTAGTTACATACTCATCGTATGTATAAATATCTTGTGGAACATTACTATGCCTTACTTTAAAGGAAAACAAAATAAGGCTAATTTTGTTAATAAGAATAAAACTCTGAACTATAATTCTTATTATATAACAATGTGTCAAATTTCTTTGTACATCCCAAAGAGAGAAATGATAATTTGATTAATAATAACAATAACTAATTTAATTTCTTATTGAATTAATATTAAATATTTATATTTTATGGGAAGTGAACAATGTATACCATCCCAAACAATAAAAATATTTTTCCTAATTTAATATTGATAAAAACTATATTAATATAATATTTGGTAGTGTAATGTTGATTGAAATGCATTCTTGTCAATTAAATCTCAAAGATCTTTAGTTAATTAATATGCATTATTATCAATTAAGTCTCAAAGATATTAATTAAGTTTTAAAGATATACAATAAAATAGATACTTTATTGAGATAATAAGATATTAAATATTTTTATATTATAATGATGGTCTTAATTGAGAAAAATGTATTGAAAAAAGTTATTGTCATTTTTATATGCATTATATATATACAAAATTAATTGATAGAATGGTGAATTAAAAGTTTGCTAACCAAAATATTTTCATTATTGGTATGATAGGATAGGTCATCCCAAATCAATAATAATATGAAAAATAATTGAAAATTCATAAGGTTATTAATTGAAGAAGCATAAAATTTTTCAATAAAATTTTATATGCTACAAGAAATTATAAAGCGTTAACAACTAAGATTAGGACTAAATTTTTAATATTTTTGGAGTGAATATAAGGTGACATATGTTGACCTATTTATCCACTAAGTGGATATAAGGACTATATGGATATTTTATTATTTTAATTAATTTTCAACAAAATAGTTACATATATATTTATTATCAATCCATAATCTAGTGTTCATGAGATTACTTAATCAAATAATTTAATTTTGAATATAATTTCTTAATTATGTAATTAAGACAATATGTCTTAATAATGCCAATGAATGTATATCCAAAATCTTCATCAATTATTATATGTCAATTAGAATAATTGTTGAATATTGTGAAGTATATTTATATGTAAAAATAATTTAGCTATAAGATTTTTAATATCTCAAATTATTAACTATATCTTAGTTTAAGAAAATAAGATTTCTTGTATTATCTTAAGGGGCATAAAATTTTACATATTACAAAATTTATACGCATCAAGTCAAGAAATTATAATTTTCCTTATAATTAGCTTTAATTAAAAGATAAAATATTTTACATATAGAAATTTTTTTATTGTGCAATATATTTTTATTCCATCACAATGCACACAAAAAATTTTAAAAAAATGATAGAAAAGATAAATTCATATGTGAAATTATATTCCCAAAATCAAGAGAAGAAAATATGTAGCTGTTAAAATGATTTGATATTCAATTATTCACACAAAGTGATATAAATAAAAAGCTCATAAGATGATTGGTTTATAAAATATAAAAAAACTATTAGATATATTACTAACTAAAAAAGGATAAATAAATATTATATATATTAGTTGTAGATGCTCCCTATTCAAATTGATATTTAAGTAGGGCAATCTATTTATTAATAATAATTGAGTTTAGTGCATGCTTGATGCATGATAGACCTATTGGTTCCAAATACAAATATCCTTAAAATAAAGAAAGAGTAAATAAATAGCCTTATTGATGAATTAAATACTTTTGAGCATATTCAAGACATAATTAACAGCAAACTTTTTTTAGAAGAAGTTGATACTTGAGACATAATGATAAACTTTTGGAAGAAGTTCAAGCATCTAAAATTTATGAAAATAAAGAAATCTCAATTGATTACATCTCAAATATAAGCCTTAGCAACCCATACCTAAGAGAGGAGTGAATTAAGTGTTTTTAGAGCTTTTAACATTTTTGAAATTCCTTTTAAAATATTTTTTTATTTTAGAAAGTTATAAGGATAATTTTAATTCAAACAATTCTAATAAATATTTATAAAAATATTTGCACTCAAGATATGATAATTTAAAGAATTAGTATAAATTAATTCATTCAACTATCCTTAAATAAATTATCAAGAAATAAATTTAAGATAATTCAATGAAGAGATTTATACACAATATATAACAATTCAATACACTTGTACAAAATCACTCATTCAAATATGCATAAATAAATAATCAAAAGACACATGCATAAATAGATTTTTTTTAAACCATTCAATCATCCAACTATCAAGATCAATATTGAAGCATTTCTCTTTCAACCATTCAATTGTCCAAGTAATAACGTAAGCATTACAACACAATATATCTAGCAAATAATTATAGCAAAATAGAGCAAGTGATCAAGAAAAATAAAGCATATAAATAAATGTAAATAAAGTAAGGATAGAGAGATCAAATATAAGGATTTCTAGTGATTCTTCCCTTAAATATCCTTTTTAATATGTACATATACTCTTCAAGCTTTCCAAACTTGTGTTTCAATCTACTATTCCTTCAAGTTTAAATTAAGCACTTGAAGAAACCTCTTTACAATTCTTTATTTTTCTTTGAGCAAAAACTCTCTTATAAGAGATACCTTACCCTTTCAAAGAATTTTTAAGGGATAGCTCATCCTTTATAATTAGAAAATAATATATCATAAATATCAATTCATACAAACTCTCTTATAGAATGAATAAAATAAACAAAACTCCTAGAATAGAAGAATTTTACAATAAGAGCTTAAATCATAATTTAGCGAAAGAAGAAATAAAATGATGTTACAAGATGAAGTTCAAGCTCTTTCTTATTATATTTGATGTTTCTTAGCTTATAGAGGAAGGTCATGGAATATTATAGCTGTTTGGGAGGATTGGAAATGAAAACTAGCTGTTTATAATTGTTATATGCATACCAGAATAGTCGAAATCAATTGGTCAATTGATTTAGATGAAAGTGTTCATCTCTACCTATCTAGAATTGATTAGTTAATCAATTCATTAGGATAGAATTATAGACTTAAATTGAAAAAATTATAATTTCTTCATTTTAAATTCATTTTGAGCAAATGACCTATAATTAAAAATCTATTTGAGTCTACTTTCAAATGGAACTAGTTCCATGCTTATGAGATATGTTTAAGATAATAAGTAAAGGTAACAAAGAGTGGATTGTGAAAAATCTAATTTTAAGACTGAATTTATAAAATTCATAACTCTTTTATATCTTAGTTATTTTAGGCAAATGACATGTCTATGGAAAGCTCTTTAAGTCTATTTTCATATAAAAATAATTTCATACTCACATCATTTATGATTTTTAAGATATATAAAAAAAGAGAAAAGGTCATAAAAGATCAGAATGCAGAAAACTAATTTCTAAGCTCAACTTGAAAAAGTCATAACTCTTTCATATATTAATCATTTTAAGCAAATGATATGTCCATGAAAATATATTTAAGCTTATTTTCATATGAAAAAAGTTTAATAATTAAATCACAAGTATTTTATGAGATATGATCAAAAGAGTGATTAAAGATCAAAACCTCATATCTCATTAGTTTAAGTATTCCTATATGTTATTTTTTCAAAATATTTTAATCAAACTAAGATTATAAAAATATGTTTAATATCTATATCATGAAATACTCTATTTTATAGGAAAATCTAAGCTTAAAATGAAAAACTAGATTAATTAAGTCTTTGGGCTTTTTTTTATACTTCTAAGCTTTCAAACACTTTAAACTTCTAATTCTTCAATACTTGGATCACATTTTCTTTCTTACATTTCTTCCTTATTTATTCTTGAGTTAAGCATGATAAGATTTTTAATTGTTTTACTTCAATGCTCACTCTTATTCATTTTAAAATTTCTTATATAACATACATAAACTTTGCAAACCATATATATAGTTAGTCCAATCTAATATATCAAAATATTAATATACATGATTCATATATAAAATATATAACAAATTAGAATGAGAATATGCATAGTTACCATATCATGTATATGCATAAACTATAACATAGTATGTGTATCAAAACTTGTATAATATATATCATTTTAACACAAGACATATAATATTATTGTAACACCTATTTATCATTATCAAAACTCATTATATAGAACTTTTGGGTTAATATCAAATGAGAAAAATGAGATTAAAAAGAAAATAGTTGTTGATAATGTTTACTCTTATATATAATGTAGCACTCAAAATTATAAAAACAATGATTATAAAGGATCTTGAATTTATAATTAATGATGTATGATTATTGGTTAAAAGAAAAGAGAAAAGATGCAATTTTGATTGAAATGCAAAGTTTAAATTTATTTGCAAAGTGTTGAAATACCCAAAATATGTTAAATAAATGAAACACCCTAAAAATGTGAAGTTAAATGTATAATTATACTAAGATAATAAGAAAATTGAAGTTGTAAAGAGAAGTATGGTTTGTACAAAAGACTTTTTACAATGATTCTTATTAACTATAAAAATATTTATTTTTATATGGTGTTAGTGATGGATATAATTTTCTAATAATGTGTTAGAACTTAACATGCATTTAAAAGATTTAATATACCCTATTTTGCACATGACAATTGACAATTATATTATATAAAAATTCTTGAAAGATTTCCAATGCTTTAAGCATGAAATTTGAATCTTTAAGAAATATATTCAATTAAATTTCAAAGATTCTTGTAAGGATTAAAGTAATCCAAATGAATGTGTTGCAATTATCTTAATGAATACTTGTTAAAGAAGTATAAAAAAATCCTTTATGTTTTGATCAAGAAATCTAAATCTAATTTCAATATAATTGTTACATATATTGATGATTAGAATATTATTCAGACTTATAAAAAGCTTCTAAAAGTAGTAGAGTATTTGAAAGTGGAAGTTTGAGATAAAAAAATTTTAAAAATTGTTTTATCTTGACTTGTAGATTAATTATTTAAATGATGAAAATATTTGTTTATCAATTAAAATGAAAGGATTTTAAATATTTTTACACAAATAAATTAGATCCATTGAGTGTTCCAATAATTGTTTACTCACTTGACACTAATAAAGATTCACTTCATATTCCAAAAAGTAATGAAATATTTCTTAATCCCAAAGTACCATATTTTAGTGGAATTGATATGCTAATGTATCTTACTAATTATATATATCTTAATACATCTTTTTAGAAAGATATAGTTCTTTTTAACTAAAAGATATTACAATAAAATTAAATATACATTTTTGTATCTTTGTAGAATAATGATATGAGATTATTTTATTTGTATGAATTTTGAGTTATAACTATTAAGTTATACAAATGTAGGATGTTTGATCTATATAAAGTTTGATCTTATAGTATCATTTTTGATGATGTATCTATATCATATTTCTTATTAAGATAAATTATAGTTATAATTTCTCTATTATGTATGTAACAAGTGAAAAATCAGTTCCTTTGAATTTCAAGGAAGAAATTTAATAAAAAGTAATGCTACATATAAAAGTTTAATTAGATGATAATACATCAAAAGAGATGGAACAAATTGTATCTCATTAGAGCTCTTCATGCTCACAAAATGATTGTGGTCATATTTAATTATGATAGCAAATTTGTGCAAATTATCCTTTAAGGAATTGCTAATAAAAGTATTGGCTCAAAGATTTTAAGTGATATTCTCAATAAGAGAGTTAAGTTTATGCTACACTCTTTTTTCTTTAACCATAATTTTTTTCCTATTAGGTTTTCTTAACAAAGTTTTTAATAAGGCAGAATATTCATTAAAAAAATAATGTACTTCTTTTCCTTCATTGAAATTTTTTTCTATTGGATTTTTTTTATGGAGGTTTTAATAAGACATATTCTTTATAGGATGAACATTTACGGGGGAGTATTATAAATAATGATAATTAGATATGAAGATTTATAATTCAAATGTTATATTTCTATTATGGTCAATTATAAGGTTTCAATTTTCTTTATAAGCCATTATTATGAAATTGTAACGTTTGACCTATCTACCTTATAAATATAAGTTATATGAATTATTATATGTAAAATTAAATAAAATATACTATTTCTCTCATAATTCTCCTTCATCTTCTTCGTATAATTCCTTGGTTATCCTTTTAATATTGTGCATTTTTATAAAAATATGTAGTATGAAAAAATTGTATAAAAGTGACCATTTATATTTTGTGTGAATAGGCTTAAATATGTATTCATTTCACATAAATTAAGTGTAGTAAAGATCTTCAAATTTTTTATTAAAATAAAATTGATTTGTAAATGAAAGGTGTATCAAGTGGGAGTACTACTTTTATATAAAAAAATGAAATGAGTAAATCATAATTATCAAATATTGTATTAATAATTAAAATTAAAATATAATTGAAAGTTATATGATTAATTAAAAAGATTATATAACTTTATATTTTAATTCTATTCCATCAATATAAGATTTGATAGTTCTAATTTACTCCTCTTACTTTTATAGAATAATACTCTGATTTGATATGTCTCCGTATTAATTAATATACATTAAGTGATTAAATTTATTTAAAATAATATTTTGAATACAATATTGTTAATTTTAAGATTCAACTTAGATTTAATAATACAATTTAGATCTAATTAAAGAGCAAATAAAATAATAATAAAATTATTTTGATTTAGTTAATTCATCTCCTAAACTAAAATTTAATGGTATAATACGAACATACGATGAGTTTTTGTTAAAAATTGTGTGCATCTTCCTATCAAGTGTGGTTTTGTGAGGGAATTTATGGCTTCTTTTCCTCTTTATAAGTTACCTCCTTTTATTTCTAAATTTATCAGTCAAGACGCACTAAAATAATATGATCAATGTAATTTTGGTGCAAAAAGCTTATGCATTGATATGATCAAAGTATTTATAAAAAAATAATTTAATTAAATTAAAAATGTAACACGTAATAAGATTTTCTAAATAAAATTACAAATGTAGAATAATGATTTGAATAAAATATCAAACTTTAGTATTTATAATATTTTCAAATTTGAAAATATCATAATATATTTAAACATATAAAGCATTATTATTTTACAATTAATTCTATTAATTTCCCTTTTCAAATTATGTTTTTCCTTTGATTGTTCAACTATAAAATGATATGTAAATGTAATATTTATATACAATAAGTCAGATAATATGTCTATATGTTTGTTATTTAATTTTTTAAGTATGCCCTAATCTTGCTTTAGGATTTAGGTTTTATTCAGAAAATGTGTCCATGGCAATGCGCAATTGCAGAAAAAAAAATTGAAGTTGAAAAAAGAAAAAAAGAGGATAAAATGATAATGTATGAAAATAACAATTACTGAATTGTTTTCATTCTATTACTAAAGGGAATTTTGTCCACGAATTAAAAAAAAAAAAAGCATTTGACTATACCGTACCCACTTTGACTGTTGACAATCTGTATTTGAACCTTTAGTCAGAGACAAGGAGTATACTTTTATACAAAATCAAAGAGGAATTTGAACCAATTTTGCAAAAAAAAAAAAAAAAGGAGAATGTATTTAGTCTAAACTTCAAAAGAGGTAACAGTAATTTCTACTAGAATTAATTACTCATTCTGAAAGCTGAAGCCTGTCGATCCAGTTTGCTACCTTCCATGCTTGTAAAGCTTAGAACTGTGCAGATTGTATTGTGATGGCACCTGTTGTATTTGAGGTTGTGTCTTTTGTTGTCGGAAGTTCACAATGTTGGATGTTGTTTTAACTAGCCATTCCTTTCCCAGACAAAAATGTGAATGAATAAACCGATCTTAGTAGTTAGGGCTCAAAACATATGACCTCTCAACATATAACAATCAAAAGGACTGATAATTGCAGGCATTGATAGATGCAAATGTTATATAGTAGGGAATTATATAGACCACTGGTAGCGCTTAAGGACGTGCTTAAGAAGCGCCCCAATTTGTCAGCCAAACAGAGCTAGATCCACGCAAGGAATTCCAACTTAAAAAACTAGATTTTTTTTTTCATTTAATGGAGACCATTATACTTTGAAGCGTATAGAATGTTTTCTGACTCGCATTTTAAATTACTCTATTCAAATAGTGATAGAAGGGAGCCACGGATCAGATAAGTGTTACTTGAATCAGATCATAGAATCAAATCTGAAATTTCATTTGATAATAGAAATGTATGACATGTATCCTCTAATGCTTCATAAACACACCCCTATAAACAATTTCAACATGCAAGAAGCACACTTTGCACACCTCAAATAAAATTGCAGAAATAACAGGGTGCCAAATAAATAAGTATAAAAACATTTAACAAGGGAGACAAAACACAACAGCAATACAACATTCCACACAGGTGGCAGCAACAGCCTCTAGTTTTCCTTGGTCATCTCAATTGCCTCCTCTGGTTTCCCTTCATTGGTCATCTCAGTTGCCGCCCCTGGTTTCCCTAAGCCAGATGGAGCTACAAGCTTTTCCACAGGAGCTTTGGATACATCACGGCGTACTCCAATATCAGAAGTCATCTCAGTTGCCGCCCCTGGTTTCCCTAAGCCAGATGGAGCTACAAGCTTTTCCACAGGAACTTTGGATACATCACGGCGTACTCCAATATCAGAAACCAATCGGCTGACACAGTACATGCCCCAACCGACCATAGCAAGACCACTAACACTGGTGGTCAAAAAACGAAGGGGCGAAGAGACTACAGCGCTCACTGCAGCCAAGTAAGAGGCTGCCTGCCCACTCCGGCCGACACTCATGTTTGTGAATACCAGAAGACCTGTTTTGCAGTAAATTGCAAAGTCTTCACAGTTGTTCTTGAAAACATTGTATCCACCAAATCCATTTTCAAGAAGAAATGAGGCACGGCGCAGGACATCTTCAGGTGGGTCAGACTTAGCAAGGGTACAAGTGCCTCCTCGGGCTTTTGCGAGAAGAATGCAGGGGAGACATCATACTCAAAGAGGTAGAGATCACCGCCAAAGAGAAAACAATCCAAGCAGGAGGAGATAACACCATCAAGCGTTGATTGGTCACCACATTTTGGGCATGGGTTATCACGAGCTGGAGATGAACTTACAAGGAGACGATCCAAAACAGTTCCTGTACCGACTTCTTGGCCTGCTCCCCTGGTAAAGTGGATCACCACTCCATCGCCAATGTATATTCCTGGGGTTTCACACCAAGGAAGTTGGCGAGGCCAACATGACACTTTCAGTAACATTCATATGATTAAGAGAAAGCATTAATTCTCATCAATTCAAAAGGAATATCTTCACATCTCAAATTGCATTATGGAGAAGGACAACATACATAAAGAAATGCTCAATCTTACTATGAATAAAAGCCCAAAAAGTTGCCTACTAAGTACTAATTGCCAAACTCGACCCCATTCTCTCTCCTTCCTCCACTACAATTTTAACAGACAAAAATACATTCTTGGCTAGCATTAATAACAAAACTGAAGAGTTAAGTCTTGAAAGTCCTCATAACCAACCCATCCATTCATTTATCAGGAAAACTTTTAGTGCTACATTAATATTGAAAACTCAGTAATACTCTCATACAAATTTGGACAAGTGTACTAGTTTTCTGATTTTTAGCATCAAATTTGATTTCTATTTGCAAAAATACATTGAGATATATCTTGCAACTGATTTTTATAGGAAAACTAATACATTTGTCAAAATTTGTACAGAAGTAACACTGAATTTTCATCGCTAATGTAGCACTAGAAATTTTTCCATTTTTTCGTAAGTGAAAAACAATAGCAAAATCTGTATTATGCAAGAGGCAATAGGAGTACAAAGACTAAAAGAATCCTCCCCAAAATATCATCACAGATTCACAATGAAAGAGTGGTTCAGCTATACTTATCTAGGAACTGTGACGATGATAAAAGAACCTTTTAACTTCTGGAAGAATAATATCCATTTAAATCAATGTCATGACACTCACAATATTACCTTCATGTCCCTGAAAATTATTTAAATGACTCTTAAATTGTCTTGAATGCCCCCATTGAAGTGACCCTCACGAGAAAATTGAGACACTGTCTTCATTCCCATATTAGATAATATACAAGGGTTAAGTGTAAAGTGAAAACAAAACAAAGACACAATGCTATGAAGCGGCAATCAAAGCTATGAAGCAACTCTTGGCCTCTGGGAAATATCAAATGTCATTGATGCCCTTCATAAGCAGTATGATATGAGCGAATCTTAACACTCTGGTCTCATTAGGCTTCCAAAGATGAATATGAAATCCTTAGGCTTTGCTTTTGTTGTGGGAAGAAGGGAAAACAACAACTTCCTCTTTATGAGAGTGGATGTTGATTTCTGCCACACTCCACATGTAAATTTATCAAATAGAACATTTTTCGTTAGCTTGATGTTTTGCAACAATGAACAGAAAGAAATGAGATTATTCCAATGGACCGTAAAAACAAACCAACCCTAATTTGTTTGTATGCAGTAGTGCTAGAGTAAATGCTAAACAAATACAAAGGTAAGAGTCTATAAGTTGACAATTCCCTTTTTTCTCCGGCTTAATATAGTTGTCAGGACACAAGACTATAATTGATTCACATCCAAACAGAGAAACTCAGTGAAGTTCAAGAAATGCCCAAGTTAGACTATTTATTTTTATACAATTAACAAATAGTTAAAATAAAAGATATGGTGTGGCTCTCAAAAACAAGTACACCAAAGGCAATCTAAAAAAGGGGGAAATTTTCAGTTCACTGTAGTACTAGAAATTTTTCCCAAAATACGATCGAATCCTGCAAAAAATAGGGGGAAAATTTCCCATAAAATCAGTGCTGCTAAAGAAAAATCAAACTAATCAACTTGTACCGGAAATGATTTGGGAAAACCCAATCAACGACCAAAAAATAATAATAATAATAATCAAAGGCAAAATTCGCAAATAAACAAATAATATACAAACGAAAAAAGGAGGGGGAGAAATGACCGTGATGCGAGTAGATGTAAGCCTGCCTCCATGAGTAAATGTGATCACCGGGCTTCAGTTCCTCCCTACCAATCTTGTTCGACAGCACTCCCATTCTTCACTCTACAGTTGGCGATGATCGAATCTCTCTCAGAGCGTGGCTATGGCTTCCGAAAACCACCGGTATTTCTTAGCAGTACCAGATGGAAGACGGAAGGAATAAGAGAATGGCCTCCACTTTTACCGTTCTTCGAAGAAAAGGGAGAAAAGCAGGAATCAAGATCACGAAACCAAATATTTCCTTTCTTCGCCTTGACGCCTTTCTCCAAAAAGCAGGATATTATATATTATAATTTAACAAAATTCAGTGACACCATAAAATGGAAGTACTGACGGGATTTCAAGTAAATTTTTTGTGAAATTTATATAAATTTCTGCATTACTGGATTTATTATACAGAAAGGGAACTCCCATCTACTTTGTTTGAGGTTTGATTTACCCCCGTTAAAATGGGTTGCTTATCCGCCTTCGTTAATTTTCCCTCTGATATGCTATTGAAATCGATTCTGAGTTTTCCTCCTATATATTAAAAAGAATCGGTATTAATTTTATAAGTTTTTAAACACTTTGTCCTAACGAATAACACATCAAAATTATAATATTAAAAAAGAGAAATTATAATTTATAAATTAATTAAATAATTATAATTCCTATACTCGCTCCAATTATTTCATTTGAAACATTTTTAATACAAAGGGAAATTCTATTCTCACTCCAATTATCTCCTTTGAGAAAATTTTCTCTGTCTATCTTTAACATCCGTTCGTAAATTATATTTAGCTGATCAAATTTTTATATAATCATCATTATCAATTGATTGAAATAAAATAGAAATGATTACTACATTACCATCGGTAAAGTTTAAAAAGAAACATTAAGGGAGCTAGAATATAATTTGTTAAATATTTTTTTAATAAATTTTAAATCATGGTGGGGTAAGTATAATTTTTCCTTAAAAAATACATAAAAATAGAGAAAATTTTTATAAATTTTCAATTCTGAGTTGGTAAAAAAAAGAAGACTTAACCCTAATAGGGATCTTTTAATGTTTGTACATCAAAATTCTTCCATCATCATGATCAACATATATTTGATTTCCATCAAATAAAAATTACAGTTCATTTTTTTCTACTAACGTAAATTTCCTTCCATTTTATTTCATGTTTGATACAATAGGAATTTGCTCTTATAGCCAACTTGCATTTATAGAGAGTTAAGACAAATTTACAATTTAAAAAAAGGTTAAATCATTACATCAAGAAAAAATAAACTAAATTATACTATTCAAGGATGGAAAACTCCTAATGAAATTCCCTCTTATTAATTTCAAATGCAATAACCAAAATTATAAAAATTTACATCAAGGTAGGAGAAACCTCAAAATAGTAATTAAAATGATGAATAAATTAGGGGAAGAATATTAAGAGATTTTTCTAAAATTTGCATCAATTTATTTTAATATTAGAGGAAACTAAATCATACAAGAATTAGATATTGATTCCGCCAAGATACAAATGAAGAATTAATAAAGGAGGGGGATTATGTGCATTATTAAATAAATACACAAGATTAAGTAGCATTATATAACATCACAAGGGATTAATCACATAAAAAAATAAGCTTAAATGTAATTTTGGTCCTTTAATATACACATTGTGCGATTTTGATCCCTTTTTTCAAAATAATTTATTTTGATCTCTTTAAATATATAATTGATATAATTTTAGTCCTTTTCATCTAAACACCATCCAAAATTGTTGACATGTAATTTTTTTTATTTTTCTTTCTTTTTTCTTTTCATATCATTTTTTCCTCATTGTTCTAAAAGCTTTTGTCTTCCAACTTCTATATTTATGCTTTTTGTTGCCTTTCCAAGGCCTAGAAACTTTGCCTTCCAACTTCCATATTCACAAACTAATATATCAACCTTAGCAATTCATTCAAAATGAAGATGAAATCAATTTGTGAATGATAAATGAAAAATATAAATTTTGGATATTTACTAGTTGGAAAGAAAAGAATAAATATAAAACTATAAAACATAGTATAAAGAAGGAACCTTAAAAGTGTGAAATTTATTGCAAGATAAAGTATGAAGAAGGAACCTTTTATTAGCCAAATAACCAAAAGAAAACCTAAAAAAAGTAATTAAATTTGGAATTGTTGTAATTTGTTTTTGTTTAAATGTGAAATTTCAAACAAGGCTCAAATTAGTTCTTCGATCTTCTTTGCTAATTGCTAGCCTAACAGAAAGGTGGATCAAAATTACATTTGCCTTATAATTTTATTTGATGACTATTTAACCAAAGGTCTTCTTTTACTGTGGTTATTAGGTCTAATTCAATGATAATAACCTTACTTTTTTTTTCAACCAATGAAGGCAACAAAAAGAAAGAAAGGAGGAATATGAATGTGCAATCTTCAAAAATATGATGAATAAAAATAAAAAAAGAAAATAAATAAAAAGTTTTAATAATAAAGATGGAATGCTAGAGTAAAATATCTCACTCCATATATGCTACCACATAAACAATGATTAAAGTACTTTACAACACATCAACATTTAGACCGATTAGTAATAGAAGGACTAAAGTTATGATGACTTTATTGTTAATAGGCAATTTAGATATGTTATAGTATAGTAAATTGGTAGAATTGTAATATCCATAGATAAAGATTGATAAAATTAAATTAGATAGCATTTGAAATTGGAAAATTAAAGAATTACTCATTTATGCTGATAAAAGAATTTATTAGTAATAATGGGTGAAAAGTTTATTTTGGAGTTACTGAGAGAGAAATTTGAGCATTAATGGCATTTAAATAATTTAGTTAATAAAAGAAGATAATTAAATTAATTATAATTAGAATGTGTATCAAGAAAACATCCTAGAATATGCTTGGATTAGAGATAAGATTAGAAAAATGAATATATGACATACCAAGCAAGCCATATGCTTGCTATGCAAGTCATAAACTTGTTGTGCAAACAGGTAGACTTGTTATAAGAGCCATATGTTTATCGTGCAAGTCATTAGCTTACCAAGCAAGTTTCAAAAGCTCTATAAATAAAAGTTTCATTTTTCAATTAACAACAATCATCTAAGTGTAGAAATAGTGTACTAGTGATTACATCATATGAAAAAGAGAAATATTTTTCATAATTTCTCTAAGAGTGAGTTGTGGATATCACACCAAGAAGAAAATGAAAGAGTTATAGTGCTCTAAACTAAAACCATTGGAGTGGTAAAATTGTGAGGATTGAGTTACAAATCCAAAGGGAGAATATTGAATGTAAGTAAAATATTACAGTGTCTCTTATACTAATTTTATCATATAGTGAATATTTTCAAAGTTTGTCTCTTAGTTTCACTATAAATAGGAGAGTTGGAATTAGAATTCCCTCACACCAACTAAGTGTAAGGTCATGAGTTAGAGAGAGAAGTGGAGTGAGAATGTGTGATACTTGAAACTCTTCATCTTTTTCTTCATTTCTAGAAAGAAAGTGAAAGTTTCACAAGGAGTCCTTTAAGGATTAACATGATTTTAACCATTAAGGTTATCTTCAAAGAGGTAGGACTCCTTAAACTTTAGTAAATTCTATTTATCTTCTTAAAATCTTCTGGTAACTTTCTACTAACTTTATATCATTTTGGATTATG
Source organism: Sindora glabra (assembly GCA_020226215.1). Classification (NCBI taxonomy): domain Eukaryota; kingdom Viridiplantae; phylum Streptophyta; class Magnoliopsida; order Fabales; family Fabaceae; genus Sindora; species Sindora glabra. The sequence continues at coordinate 87,660,276 of CM035227.1, read as the reverse complement.
CATCTTGGATGCTAGATAGAGAACAAAAGTTTTATTAGTTTCCAAGGGTGAGTAGATAATATGCTTTCTAACATATTTTCATAATTTTTAACCACTCTTATGTTTACAAATCATTAGTTTCATTAATTATTAATTTATTATATTTTATCTATATTTTTACTTCCTTTGTATATTAGAGCTTTAGGTACTTTTGGGACAAGTATCTTAAAAATGTTCCTTTAAGCTATGGTTATAAGAAATGTTGTTAGAATAATGATACAATGATTTAAATGGTTTGTGAGTTATTTTAATGAAAATGAAATATTTATAGAACACATTTTTTGAATACATTGAAAAGTCATGATTTTGCAATTGATGAAATAATTTCGATTTAATGAAAATGAAATGATTAATATGTTTGGAAATGAACTATAAAATTGTATGATGATAGCAAGATTAGAAATTTTGATAGATTATAGGTTATATAAAGAGGGAAATTATATAGTTTAAAGTATTAACCATAGTTAAGTTATTTGAAATGGTTTACCAAAATATTTTTTATGATTATTATTTCTATTGTTTTATAAATCTATTTTAAGAGAAAATTAAAAAACTATAATTAGTGGCAATGATGAAGTCAACCTTTGTATACTTTGGTTTAAACCCTAGTTAATAGAGGCGTTGCTAACCTAATGTATTAGCGAACACATGTGGAATAGAACCTAGTAACTTGATAAGTTACAAAGAAGTGAGAATAGATTTGATTGAATTGATAGCTCTATGTGTCATATTGTAAGATATGGTAGGTTGGTTAGCTTATCCTATAAGTTATATGCTTAATAAACTGAAAACATCCTACTTGATTATTGTTTTAGAATCAATTTAAAGGGCTATGATTTCAATTCATGTTACCATTTAACTTTCATATTCCTTTATACCATTATGAATTGAATATTTGTATTTATCTTTCACATAATCTAATTGGAAAATTCTTAATTATGTTTTATTATTAATTGATAACCATGATTTTTTTATTGCAACTTGTCCTTATTATACTTAATTTAATTGTAAATTTTAAGATTTTATAAAGAGTTCATACCTTAACTTTTCCTATTTTTGTTAAGATACATGTTATCTACTCATTAAATCAATAACTTATTATTGTATTTTTATATTTTTAAGATAAAAGCAAAGTTCTAGGTCCATTATCTTCAACAATGTAGATATAGGAGTGCCATGTAATAGTAAACCATACATATTGTTTGTGTGTGTAAAAGAGTTAAAGTTATTATTTTATATTAAAGCACATGTTTGAACTTTTATAATTGCCCTACAACTCACAAATAGGCCCTAACTTTTGTTATGTCATAACTTCTTTAGATTGTAAAAGACTATATTTATATAAATGTGATTTTCCATAAAAATGTTTAAATAATAATAGAATGATGGAAGTCCATCATGGGACTAATGATATGCTAATAACATGAATATAGTTGATGATGAAAATGTGATATCCATGCTAGGACCACTAGAAATGTGAATGTTTATGTGATTATAGATACACATGTGGTATAAAAATTATTGATATTATACAGATTGATTATGTTAGAGATTGGCTTGTGTGATCTAATTTATATATATGTTCTTTTAGGCCATGCGCAATCGCAACCTCTAATTTAAGTTATGACAAAAGTTATTTTGATTAAATATTTAGAGGATTAAAATAAATTATTTGAAAAAATCAAAATCACATAATTCGTATATTAGAAAAATCAAAATTACATTTAAACAAAGAAATTATAAGTAGATTTTGTGTAATTTACCTAAAATTTTTCATAAAATCTTAATTCACATAGCATGTAAGGTCTTTCATTTGGTATCTCGAAGAAGAGTATACTATTGAAGCTATCGATTTGAAACACTGTAAGGTGGACGTCCATATATTACATCTTATGTAACATTTATCTTTCTTTATGGTTTATTGCTTTTCAAAAAGTAATTGGGTGTTTTTATGTGGATTGGTAAGTGCTCAAAGTTCATTGGTGTTATTTCAAGGAAGTGTTAAGTTTTTTTTATTTTCCTAATTTGGTAATTAAGTTAAAAAACTCATATTTTTATCTTAAAACAAGTCAGAAGTTATTCAAGGTAAACATCATTGTTCATGCGAAAATTATTATTAGTCCAATATCAATGACATTTCACTAAGCATATTGTTTAATATAGGATTCTCCTTTTCCCATCTGATTACCTTTGTATAAACTGTTAATTCATCCTTTAGCAAATATCATCAAATTTTTATTTCTATTTATTTTAGCAAAAAATAATTTTTGTAGAAATATGATTATAAAATATTAAAATTGTAGAAAATATATCATATATTTAATGTTGAATGTAAAGAATTTAATAAAAAAAATTCTCTTTTTAAATGAAGAATTTATTTTTTATTATTACAATTTAAATATCATATTTTTTAATTATAAAATATAAATATATATAATATTTCTCTATTTATATATTGAGAAATGATTTTTTTTTCAAAAAATATCTTTAAAAAATAAGCCTAGCCTTGATCTTCTTTGACTCTCAAGAACTAGAGTCTATGATTTAACATATATGTTTCTATGCATTTCAAGAATAACAAATTTTTCTTCATTCAATGATTCCTATCCATTTAAATTGAGAGATTAGAAAATGGAGATTACTATAAGTGTGAAGCCCAAATAAGCACATGCTACTCTTATATACACACATGGCGATAAATTGACAACATCAAATATACATTTATTGATTAAATTAATGCAACATGCCCTCTCTCTTTCCTTTTGTGTGTGTATGTGTGTGTGTGTGTTTTTTTTTTTTTTTTAATATATAAGTTGCATTCTTAGTTATACAATGATGTAAACTTTTACATAAGTTAAACGATAACAATTTAATTATCTATAAATATAGCATTAGATAATTGATTTAGTAACATAAATTAATTTTGATATTTTAATTTGTACCATTAATTTATATATATATATATATATATATATATATATATATATATATATATATATATATATATATATATAATAGGAATTTTTTTTGTAAAATATTTAGCTAAAAAATATAAAAAATAATAAAGATTTAGAGTTTATTAAAACCAAGTGAGGCACAAGGTCATAGGCTAGTTTTTCATAAAATCTTGTTTCACACAGCATTTAAGGTTGCATTTGGTTGGAAATTTTTTAAAAGTGAGTAACAGATTAATAAAAATGGATTCCTCTATTGAGCTTTTATTCAATACAGTAGAATCTATTATCACTACTTAATGGATTTCAAATGTTATTTGAAGTAGATCGTGTAAGTTCTCATACATCCCTCACAATTAAGAATGTTGTACTCTTTAATGTTGCTTGTATTCAAAATTAATAAAATTTTATATTTTGCAACAATAACAAAACTTTAATTAACTCTTCCTATTTTAAACTCTCTTCCTTTTAAGATATCAAATAATTTTACCCTGTAAAATAAAAGACAGATTCGTGTCACTAGATATGACAAAATATCCTAAATTTACAATATCTTGCAAGGATTGCCCAGTAGAGTTTGAAAATAGTTTGATTTTTTTATCTTGCAAGATAAGACATGAGATAAGTTTTCACTTGAACAATATCTTGCAAGGATTGCCCAGTAGAGTTTTGCTATTATAAAATTATTATATTTTTTTTTATCTTATACACTCATGTATGTATATATACATACATATATACATACACATATATATGTATAATTATTTTAGTCATTTTAAAAATTTTATTATTTAAACGCTAAAAATATATTAAGATTTCATTTGAAATTATAAAAGTAGAAAGTAATAATATATTGTAGCTTAGGTATCAATTTATTTTTTTTAAGTTTCAAATTATTTAAATCAAATATATATAACTTTATACTTATATTATAACACTCTGTTAATTATATATGATTTACAATATTTAAATCTAAATTTTTTTCTTATTTATTAATATTTGATATTACTTAATAATTATGTATAAATTTGTAACTTTTAATTTTAGGATTTATATTTTTAATTTCTTTTATTTATTATCATTTCTTGCAAATCCACGTGGAGCTCTATTATTCTATAAGGCATAGGAATGGGGTAAATTTTATCCCCAAGCATGGAACAAAGGGTAAAGCAATATTTTATCCTTAATAATAAAATATGGGGCAAGAAAAATTCATTTGCACTTGCCTTGCACTATCACTATCCCTAAATGTTACCATTTTGCAATACATGATCCACTACAATCTCCACCTTTATTACTTATTATCACCATCACTATTACCATCCACTATAACTTCTATCAGCACTCTTGCCACTAACACTATTGCTGCTTGTCACGACCCCCTTGTCTATAATTAATATGGAACCTGTTTTATAGTTTTCACTAACCTGCTTTAATTTTAACTTTAATATCATCATATAGTTATTAGCAAACAAATAGATTTTATAAATATTGTCAAAAGAATATCTACAAGCAGAGTTTGAACTGTCATAAACTAACATCATTTTTAGAAGGTCCAAAACATCTCTATTTATAGATGATCATTAACTATATGGCTACCCTAGAGATATCTCACTCTTGAGTTATTGGTAAAGGTGGAGCCTCTACAAGTGCATTTGTAAAAAAAAAAGAAAATAACTAAAAAATGAGTCATTGACTCAATAAGTAAATAATTTATCTAATAAAATATAAACATGGTCATATATCTTCTCAATTAGATAGTCCATTACTCATTCTCAATCATATTCTATATACCTTATAATGTTTGCATTCACAATAAGATAATGTATAAAATCAAAGACAAATAAGAAAGGAAAGCAATTAAACCACCTTTACCTCTCAATCAACCTTTATTTGTTTACAAATCCAATCTTGTTCCATTAGACACCTTATTCATTCACAAATAATTTTCCCAAATGCAATATCATTTCACACTTTCATTAGATCACTTTCCTCGATCATATTTCCACACCATATCATATCACCATCTAGGATTTCAACATTAATAATACACATATATTCACATTTCAAGAGTTAACTAAGTACCTTCACAATTTATATAAACTTATATTACCATAGTATATTGACATACATATTAAAATTGGAAAATAAAGTAAGGTACTTGAGTATGGTATTCAAATATAAAGTTTCAAAGGCAAAACTTGAAGTTCATATTTGACTATTATATTCAAGTATTCTTACCCAAAGATTGCTGATTTTGTGATATTTGATTATTGTAGTTAAGTATGGCTTTTAGAATGTAACTCTTATGGACATATTTGAATACCATTCAAGTATTCATAACCAAAAGTGACCATTTTTTAGGTATTCGACTATAGTAGTTGAATATAGCCTATTGGAAACACTTTTTAAGATTACATTCAATTACTATATTCAAATATTGCCTGAGTTTTTCTAGCTTTTCACCAAATTTCATTGTACCATTAGTTATTTTATTCAAATTTATGATCAAATACAAACATAACCCTAGAATTTCATGCAATCCTAACATTTATACACACATACTAATTGTAAATTACTACTGTTTGCCATATCAACACATTTACAAGATGAAATCATCAACTTTATATTATATTAACAATTCACTTTTAGAATCTAAGAAATTTACAATAAAAAAGAAGTTTAAGTAGATTATCTACTTATTTAGGTGTTGAAGGAGATGAGAAAAGCTAGAAGAATAATTAGTTTATCCCTAAGAAAACCCAGACAAAGGCAAATCAAGCTAAATCCCTAATTCTATCTTTCAATTCATTTTTTTATAAATCTATCAACAAAGAACTTAGAAATAAAAAGAATTACCTTAAGTTGATTAAGAATTATTGAGGTTTTCTTGAATTTCTTAGTGGATTATTACTAATTCTTGAAGGGGATAAAGTTAAACAATGGCAAAGAAAGGAGTCATGGGAGTTTTTCAATAAAATGAAGAAAGAAAAAAGGCTTTACATGGGTGTGCTTAATGGGTTCTAGGTTCGCAAGCCAAATGAAACAGTCTACAAACTTTTTGCAAGCTGAAATATAAAAATTAGATCTATTAGAAAGGAGCCTACAAGGGTTTGGCCTAGCAGGTTGTGGATTAAAACGGATCGATCATAAATGAATCAAGTTAATTTGCAAGCCTAAACTGGTTGAATTAATTTTTTTAAAATTTTTTATATTTAACAATTTAAATAACATTTTTATTTAAAAAATAACGCATTAATTATTTTTACATTATAATTTAATATAAAATATAATTTAATTATAAAAAAATTAAATATAAATACTCAAAATAATTAGATATAATAAAAATAAAAATAAAAAATAAAATTAATTAACAAAAAGATAAATATAAAAATAAAATGTATAAATATAAAAATAAATTAAAAAATTATAAATAATAAAATGTAAGATATAAACTAAATTTAAAAAAAAGAAGAAAAAAAATTAACTTGCAAATCGATTTGACGAACTTGCAGATTAGATCAAATTGAGCCAACCAAAATAAACTTAAACGGACTAGGTCCATATGAATTTTAGTCTAGCTTAATCTAACCCACCAGTTAAACACTCTTAACTTTATGGGTTATTATGATACTAGGGGTAATTCAATAATCTCTAAGTAGTTAAAAGGTAAAAATAAAAATAAAAAAGTTCTTAGATCTCCTTCATACACATTTTTTTAATGCTAACCTTACACTAACTCATATATCTTTTTGTTTTTCCTATTTATATCATATAACAATATTTTCCTCAATTAAATTCTTATCCTAATCACATCTATAATAATTAAATAATTATCACCTATATAAATATTAATAAAAATAAATAAAATATGTTCTAATTTTCTAAGAGGTCTAACACTATTGCCACCATCACCCTCACTTCTATAATTATTATCACTATCATCATTATTATCATTACTGCTTGTACTGTCATTATCACCACGATTAGGATTAAAATTTTTTTAAGAGTTTGTTTTGGTATAACCTTAAGAAAGAAAAAAGTTTTATAGGACTTGTCTATAAAACTCAACTTTTTATAGAGTTTGCAATTTTTTCATAATGATATAAGTTATGGAATGTAACTTTTCACATAAATTTATAATTTTTTTATAAGATAACTTTTTTCATAAATTTTTCCATATAAATAGTGAAAATTGCACCATGAAAATTTTAGAAATTTATTTAAAAAAAGGAGTTTCTATGATGCTCGAGGGAAGATGTAAAGTATATGATGCTTCAATCCATGTGTCAAAATCTAGTTCAACATTAATTTGGGAGATAATCTCAATCATTCGTTTATTTTAAGAAATAATATATTTTTATTAAAATTATAAAAATAACTTTTATGCAAAATTAAAAACTACATTTTACTAAATGTCTTAGAGTTATTTTTTAAATAATCCCTTTTTATTCATCAAATGATTAATTTTTTACTAAACAATTGATTATTTGTTCTATTAAAAAAACTTGTCAGCAAGCGATTAAGAAATTTGATGGCTTCCTCCTTTTCTACAACATGTTTGATATTTAAAAATTGATCTAATGGGAGAGAATAAGTTAAAACATTGAAAAATTGTCATTGATTCAATCCATAAGAAAAAAGCTTTAAAAGAACCTTATCATTGTAAATCAAACAAAAGAAAAAATTTAAGATATCTAAAGCCTCTTATTTCTTTTACAAGTGTTTGTGACCTTTCTTTTTCTTTTTCCTTTTTTTTTATGGGGAGTGTTTATGGCTTGAAGAATACTAGTAATTTAGTTTCCCTTTTTCTCTAGTAAAGTACAAATAAAATTTTTTTGTATAAAACTCAATGTTCTAATTACTTCTTTCTCTTTCAATAATAGAGAAAAACTAGATTTCATTCTTAATTGCTGTAGATCTTACTCTCATGTTGCAGTTTTTATTTCATCAATTTTAATTTTTTGTATAATAATAAAAGTAATGATTCACTTAACACATATTCAAAATCTTATTTTCAAATTTTAAATATAATAAAAATAAAATTCTTAAAATAATATCAGATACCATTATGCCACAAAAATGTTTGGATACCACTATACTATAATGATGTCAGCTCACTAATGTTAAATAGTTACACAGTGAACATCAAATAAGATTCTTATTTTATTGTTGCTAACTTTTTAAGAATAAAACTATTATGATTTTATATATAAACTTTTTAATTTTAATATATAGGAAGTTCTATTTTTTAAGTGATCAAGAGTTCTTACAAATGGATTCTATTTAATATATTAATATTAATATTTTAATTTTAATTTATTTATTTTAAAATTTTAAAAAATAATTCAACAGTAAAATACTTAACTTTTTAAGAGGTGAAGCTTCCAATAGCATTATCCTTAATAAATAACTCTTTTATGAACAAAAAATTTGTACACATGGCATAATTCTATTTGAAATTGGACTTGTAACATTTCATAATTAAAAAAGAAAAAAGGTAATGCTATGTAGACCAAAAATGAGATATAAATAGGATATTAAATACAAGTCAAGGATTATTATTAAATATAAAATGGTGAGGTAAATTTATAAAAACTCAATTTAATATATATAAAAATTCAAATCTTATCTTTGGTGTATATAATATTTTTGTTAAAAAAAATACTTAAGATACCTGAGAAATCCCATGAAAAAATTAGAAGTTTTATAGAGAAAAAAGTTACAAAATTATATGATAAAATTGTAAAATTTATGTAAAAAATTACAAAAATCACGTTGATATTCCTTATTTTAAGAAATTATCAAAGAATAACTTCATTTATTATGATTCCTTCCATTAACCGATGAATTAAATGATAGAAAAAGAAAGTATAGGCCCTGAGATTCCATTCTAGAGTGGTTAAAAATAACAATTTTCATTTTTTTTATTCCATTTCTATAGGTTGAACCAAATGTTTCTTAAATATTTTTGTGTTACAAATATGATTATTCATGTTGAAAGATTTTAGGAGAAAATTGCAAGATTATTTGAAAAGGTTAAAATTTTTTATTTATCTATTGCACTCTATATCTTAAACACTTGCATCCTTTAATGAAAAAAAATTATAAATTTTATGTAAAAAAACTACAAGTATTATGAAAAAAATTATAAACCTTTTATAAAATCATGGTGATTTTTCTCGAATTTGTATTGAAACGAAACTCAATAAATTTGTATTTAAGTATGTGTTAATCTTCGTAATATTAAAATAGGCGTGGTATTACCATTTTTAAATTAGGTTGTTATTTACACTTGCTCATATAGAGAGAGGAAAAAACTTTTATTGGCATATTAATATTAAAAAACTCAATGATACTTTCATAAAATGTTATTTATTATATTATTTTTCTAACTTAGCAATCTAATCTAACAGAAAATAATCTATTCTTGATAGAAAATCAGTTATTTTTGAGGAAATCAAATTGCTAAATTGAAAAATATTATACTTAACAATATTTATATAGAAATATCATTGAATTTTTAATATTAATATAACATTAAAAGTTTTTTCCAGAAAAAATGAGAGAGTAACGCCATTTTACGCCTTAATTCACTCCCTTTGACAAATTTTTAAAAAAAAATCCTTCTACAGATTATTTTGTAGGTATAAAAATATTTTAAATAAATTAAAAGTTTAATATAGTATGTATATACTCATTGAATTAATTAATCATAAGTTCCATTTTTCAATAAAATTATTGAAATCTTAAAACAAAATTTATTTAAAATTTTCAATATATTTTTACATCAATTTTTAATTATCATATTTCAAATTAAATAGACATGAATCATGATTTTGTAAAGAATTTATAACTCATATATTGTTTTTCTTAATTTAATATATATTATTGATTTTTTTATTCTTTCGTATTGTTACTATTTAAATATTATTAAATACCATACAAGGATGATCATTTATCGATTAGTGACTGGACTCTTCCATCTAATCCACCAATCCTAACTAAAAATCGCAAATACTCAATCCAAATCGATCGACAAAAATGTCTTAATTGAAGTTAACGTTTGCTGTCGTTCTAAGCCAATTAATATGAGTCAAACCATTCAATTACTTTCAAGCTTCTGCAACCAAGTCGCAACAGAGAGAACTAAAATTTATAGAGATATCAATAAAATAATAGCATATTAGTAGAAATACCTACCAACACTTTTGTTTTCTAGAGCTTCAAGTGCCATAACAGTATAGATCTATAAAAAATACTGACATTAAAATTAGAAATCAGAACATCAGACATCCTTACTGAATTTCTTCAATGTGTTGTTCTTCTAATCGATTGGCGTCATTGTTGAGAAGATTCTTAATTTTGATGAGTTCCAATGACCTCAGCTAATGGTAAAGTAGACGGAAGAACGCTTTTACTTTGGCTGAAATAGATTGAGTCATTGACATTAGAATTTGGTTTGTGGGAATAGCGGGTGAGGTAATTTTTTTTTGGAAAATAAGAAATAGTTGAATTTTGATTGGTTGTTAATTGTTAAAGTGGGAGAAGTAGAAATTTTTTTAAAAATTTCTACTTGCATGAAAAATTATTTACTGACACCTTCTTAATAAAAAGAATTTCTCACTTTTTTTAAAGATGAAAGTATAAAATCATCCATATTTAATTTACCTAATAATTACTTCAATGTTTTATTTTTACTATTTAGAAATTACAATAAATAAATTTTATTAATCATAATTTATATTTATTAAATATAAAATATAAATAGTATTTATTTAAAAATAATTATTAATTACATAAAATAAAATTATTTTATTAATTATATAATAAATAAAATGAGTATTGTATAAAACATATATTAAATTTTATTTTAGAAATATAAATTATAAATATAATCATAAATATTATTATAATAAAAATTTAATTCCAAATATAATTATATTCATAATATATCTATTATATTATGAATTTATTATTGTCCTGCATGAGGTAATCTCACGCCATTGGGAAATTGAAATTATTCATACATACAGAGAAAGCAATAAATGTATTGATTGGATGGCATCCCATAGCATGTCCCTACAACCAGGTCTGCACTTGTTTTATAATCCTATTTCCTAACTTTTTATGTCATGTGTTGCTGATACGATAGGAGTCTCCTGAACTTGTGACTTTTTGTTGAGTTAATTTTTTTTTTCTTTTGGACCTTAGCCCCATTTTGTTACCAAAAAAATATATCTATTATATTATTTCATATTTATTATTTATTATTTTAATATTTAATTATAAAAGTAAAAAATTATGTATTTTTATCTACTTTTCATAAATTTGATAAAATTAATTATTTGATTATTATTTTTCTTCATTTAAATTATATCTCATTTTAATTATATTAAGATAATTAAATGTACATTTTTAAAATTTTTTATATAAACCTATTTTACTTTTTTATAACAAATTAAAAAGTAAGAAATGAGTAATTTAAAAAAATTATGATGTAAAAAGAGATTAAAAATAATATAGGAAAAAGATCATTAGAAGCAATTAAAATCTATTAATATGTATTAAAACTAATATTAAGGGTATAATAATTATTTTATTAATACTTTCCAAAAAGTTTAAAAATAAACTAAAAATATGAAAAATTACTTTCTAAAAAGTATTAGGTCATTTTTTAGTTTCAATTGAATAACTTTAAATATTTTTCAAAAAGTGTTAAAATTAAATTTTATAAAAAATAATATCTCAAATTGAATCATATGAAAAGAATAATATTAAACATGAGAAAAGATTTATTGTTATTTGATGAATACATTATGAGCAAGTATGAAATTAGGATTTACTGTAGGCTATGAACTATACGCAATTAATTTTGATCATGAACTTCTCCAACCAACCTTAGATGAGAACTTGATTGGAAAAACTTTTTGACATTGATGGGAAATGTATAGAATCAATTATAAAGTTTAGGAGTAACGACTTTTATTTATATTAATAACATTAGTAAGTTAACCCATCACTTTTGAACTATCTATTATCATATTAATTAGGTTAAATTATCATTGAGTTATATTACCATTGGATCTAAACTCTTTAGTCACTTTAATATTGAGTTAAACCCCTTTTACATCTTATTTTATTATTAAATTAATAGGTTTATAATAGAAAATTCAACAATTTCCCACTTGGACTATATAATTCAATAATAGTGGCTACTTTAATAAGATATAAAAAAAATTATGGCATCTTTACACTCATTAGTATAAATTGAGATCATAAATGTCTAGTAGTATAAAATATAGTATTTGATAGGGGCATAAATAAAATATATATACTGTACACTTATACCTCATTGACTATATACACTATTTGGTAGAAATATATATAATAAATTTGTGCTCAATAAAATTTATATAACAAATTGTGACAATCATATGTAAATCTTTATACATTAGGTCAAAGTATCTGCCTAAGATAATAAATAAGAATCATTATTCTCATCACAATATTCAGATAAGGTCTAAACGTCTCTATAAATATGCTATAATGAAAATGTGCAAACATGAATATATATATATATATATATATATATATATATATATATATGAATATTTTATTTATGTACATCTCAAGAAAATAATTTATATTATAATATTCTAACTAACTAAAAACATTAAAAGATTTAATTAATCTCATATTGATTACATGATTATGATATACTCTTATTGCTAAGCCTTTCGTTAGTGGATTTGCAAGCATACGATCTGTGGAAATATGTTTAATATATGTGATATACTCGTATACTTTCTTTTGTATAAATTGGTACTTTATATTGAAATGCTTTGTACAGGCAGAACTTTATTGTTATGAGAGAAGTTTATAACAGTAGTGTTATCATAATAGATAGTCAAGGGTCTTGAGATACTCTCAATAATCTTGAAACCAATAATAAAATTCCCTAACCAAACAGTAATACAAGTAGTTTCATAACATGCGACATATTCTACTTCCATAATGGACGTTGCTATTAAAGATTGCTTAAAACTTTTCCATGACACAGCTTCTTCTGCCATTATAAATATATATCTAGATATAGATTTTTTATCATTTGACAATTAACAAAACTTGAATCTGAGTAGCCTATAACTATGAGATTTCCCGATCTCTTATAAGTTAGCATATAATCTTTTGCACCCTAAAGGTACCTTATGATTTTTTTTGTAGCAATCCAATGTCTATGACTAGAATTACTCAAGTATCTCCTTAGTACACCAATAATATAAGCTATATCATGATGTGTATATACTTAAACATACATCAAGTTACCAATAACCAACACATATGAGACATTTTTCATTCTCTTTATTTCAACATTATTTTGAGAACATTGGGACTTAAAGAAATTTTCTCCTTTTGAAATAAGTGTAGAAACTTGAGAGCAAGTTAACATGTTGAATCTATTCAATACTTTCTCAATATAAGTCTACTGAGACAAACCAAACAAACCTTGGGATCTATCATGACGGATCTCTATCCTTAAAACATAAAAGGCATTTCCAAGATTCGTCATATTAAAATGTTTGGATAATATTTGTTTTGTCTCAGTTAGCAAGTTCGTGTCATTGCTTGCAAGGAGAATATTATCCACATATAGCACTAGAATAATAAAACTACCCGTATTTATTAACATATAAATACACTAATCAATTGTATTCTCCTTGAACCTAAAATAAGTCACTACCTCATTAAACTTGAGGTACGACTGTCCAGAAGCTTGTTTTAAGCCATAAATGGACCTTTTAAGCTAGTATACAAGGTGCTCATTTACCTTTTCTTGGAAATAATCTAGCTAGTTTATATAAACAATTTCTATTAAATCACCATTCAGAAAGACTATTTTTACATCCATCTAATGTAACTTTAAATTAAAATGAGTCATCAAAGTCATGATAACATGAAATGAGTCTTTAATTAAAACTGATAAAAAATATTTAAAATAATATTTTGAATACAATATTACTAAGTTTAAGATTTAACTTAATAAAATATAATAAGTTTTAACAATACATTCTAGATCTAATTAAAGAGCAAATAAAGTAATAATAAAATTATTTAAATTTAATTAAGTCATCGCTTAAACTAAAATTTAATGATAAAATATGAACATATGATAAGTTTTTGTTAAAAATTGTGTGCATCTTCCTATCAAGTGTGGTTTTGTGAGGGAATTTATGATTTCTTTTTCTCTTTATAAGTTACCTCTTTTTATTTCTAAACTTATTAGTCAAGACGCACTAAAACAATATGATCAATGTGATTTTGGTGTAAAAAGTTTATGCATTGATATGATCGAAATATTTAAAAAAAAATAATTTGTTTATATTAAAAATATGAGATGTAATTAGCTTTTCCCAAATAAAATTACAAATGTAAAATAATGATTTGAATAAAATATCAAACTTCATTATTTTTAATATTTTCATTTTTGAAAATATTATAATATATTTAAACATATAAAGCACTATTATTTTGTAATTAATTCTATTAATTTCCCTTCTCAAATTATGTCTTTTCTTTGATTGTTCAACTATAAAATGATATGTAAATGTAATATTTATATACAACAAGTCAGATATGTCTGTATATTTGTTATTTAATTTTTTAAGCATGCCCTAATCCTGCTTTAGGATTTAGGTTTATCAGAAAATGTGTCCATGGCAATGCGCAATTGCAGAAAAAAATTGTTGAAAAAAGAAAAAAAGAGGATAAAATGACAATTAGTGAATTGTTTTCATTCTATTACCAAATGGCAATTTTGTCCGCAAATTTCAAGAAAAGAAGCATTTGACTATACTGGACCCACTTTGACTGTTGACAGTATGTATTTGGACCGTTAGTCAAAGAAATGGGGAGGATAATTTTATACAAAAATCAAAGAGGAATCTGAACCAATTTGAAAGACAGAAGGAGAATAGATGTAAGCTTGCCTCCATGAGTAAATGTGATCACCGGACTTCAGTTCCTCCCTACCGATCTTGTTCGACAGCACTCCCATTCTTCACTCTACAGTTGGCGATGATCGAATCTCTCTCAGAGCGTGGCTATGGCTTCCGAAAACCACCGGTATTTCTTAGACGGAAGGAATAAGCGAATGGCCTCCACCTTTATCGTTCTTCGAAGAAAAGGGAGAAAAGCAGGAATCAAGATCACGAAACCAAATATTTCCTTTCTTCGCCTTGACGTCTTTCTCCAAAAAGCAGGATATGATATATTATAAGTTTTTAAACACTTTTTGTCCTAACGAATAACACATCAAAATTATAATATTAAAAAATAGAAATTATAATTTATAAATTAATTAAATAATTATAATTCTATACTCACTCCAGTTATTTCATTTGAAACGTTTTTAATACAAAGAGAAATTCTATTCTCACTCCAATTATCACCTTTGAGAAAATTATTTGTCTGTCTTTGTCATCGGATCATAAATTATATTTACTTGATCAAATTTTTAGATAATAATCATTATCAATTGATTAAAATAAAATAGAGATGATTATTATATTACTACATGTGAAGTTAAAAAAGAAATATTAAAGGGGCTAGAATATAATTGGTTAAAGATTTTTATAATAAATTTTAAATTGTGGAGGGCTAGGTATAATTTTCCTTAAAATATAAATAAAAATAGAAAAAAATTATAAATTATGCAATTCTAGATTGACAAAAAAAAAAGAAAAAAGAAAAAAGAGAAGACTTCACCCCTAATGTGGTCCTTTAATGTTTATACATCAAAATTCTTTCATCATGATCAATATATATTTGATTTTCATCAAATAAAATTTATAGTTCATTTTTCTCTATTAGCATAAATGGGATCCTCCCATTTTATTTCATGTTTGAAACAATTGGAATTTACTAGCCAACTTGCATTTCTAGTGAGTTAAAATAATTCACAATTAAAAAAAAGTTAAATCATTATATCAAGAAAAATAAACTAAATTATACTATTCAAGGGTGGAAAACTCATAATGAAATTCCCTCTTATTAATTTCAAATGAAATGACAAAGTTATAAAATTTTGCATCAATGTAGGAGAAGCCTCATAATAGTAACTAAAATGATGAATAAATTAGAGGAAAAATGTTAAGAGATTTTTTTAAAATTAGTATCAAATTCTTTTAATATTAGAGGGAACTAAATTATATGAGAATTACATATTAATCCCTCTAAGATATTAAATGAAGAATTAACAAAGGAGGGAAATTATGTGCACTATTAAATAAATACACGAGATTAAGTAGCATAATATAACATCATAAGGGATTAATCACATATAAAAAAATAGGCTTCAATGCAATTTTTGTCCCTTAATATACAAATTATGCGATTTTGATCCCCTTTTTCCAAAACAATTTTTTTTTATCTCTTTGAATATATAATTGATACAATTTTGATCCTTTTCATCTAAACTCGATCCAAAATTGTTGACATGTAATTTTTTTATTTTTTATTTCTTTTTTTTCCTATTCTTTTTTTTCCCTTATTGTTCTAAAAGCTTTTGCTTTCCAACTTCTATATTTATGCTTTTTCATTGCCTTTCCATGGCTTAGAAACTTTTGCCTTCCAACTTCTATATTCATAAACTAATATATTAGCCTTAGCAATTCATTTAAAATGAAGATGAAATCCATTTGTAAATGATAAATAAAAAATACAAATTTTGGTTATTTACTAATTGGAAAGAAAAGAATAAATGTAAAGCTATAAAACATAGTATAAAGAAGGAAAAAGTGTGTAATTTGTTGCAAGATAAAGTATGAAGAAGGAACCTTTTATTAACCAAATAACCAAAAGAAAACCTAAAAAAATAATCAATAGGAAAGGGAGGAAGAAGGTATAAAAATAAGGAATTCCACCTTATATTGCCAAGGACTTTACTTTCTATTATATTTGAATTCAAATTTAGAATCTTATGTGTATATTAAGTAGATTATCAATAACACTGACATACATACATACATACATACATACATACATACATACATACATACATACATACATACATACATACATACATACATACATACATACATACATACATACATACATACATACATACATACATACATACATACATACATACATACATACATACATACATACATACATACATACATACATACATACATACATACATACATACATACATACATACATACATACATACATACATACATACATACATACATACATACATACATACATACATACATACATACATACATACATACATACATACATACATATATATATATATATATATATAGCAGCATGATGTACTAGAAATTATGAATTGAACCTTATTCGCAAGAGAGCCATGGGTTGAAGCAGAGCCAAAAACTTCATCTAGCAGCAGAGATTATAGCAACCACTTTTGTAGAAATTGCATCACTAGCAACTGATGCCTCAAAGCCACCCAATCCCCTACTGCAAAAGTGCTTTTAACCTCACTTCCTACTTCTTCTATGATTCCAACACACTCATGCCCCAGTAACATAGGCTTGTTTGCAATAAAATTAGCATATCTCATTGTCTAACAACAAATTAAAATTACCAACAATAAAAATTTAAGACAAGTATAAACTAATCAAAAGAGTCTAAAGGGATTTTTGTTTTTCTGGCTTTACCTTGAAGTAGTGAACATCACTTCCACAGATACCCACAACTTTAATTCGAACTTTGACATCATGAGTACCTTGTATAAAACAAATTAAGGTTGAATTATGAGCTTACCGTCAGTATTAGTTAGATTTGTCTTTTGCAAGGGAATAATAACACAGATTCTCTTTCAATCATTGATAGTATGAATTGTTATAGCGGAAATAAGGAGATAAAATAAGTTACCTAAAGAAGGAAGTCGATATGGTTGAATTGCAAGGTTTTTTACCCTAACAAATTAAAAAAATAAGAAATGAGTAATTTAAAAAAATTATGATGTAAAAAGAGATTAAAAATAATATAGCAAAAAGATAATTAGACATAATTAAAATCTATTAATATGTATTAAAATAATATTAAGGGTATAATAATTATTTCATTAATACTTTCCAAAAAGTTTAAAAATAAACTAAATAAAATATGAAAAATTACTTTATGAAAAGTATTAGGTTATTTTTCAGTTTCAATTGAATAACTTTAAATACTTTTCAAAAAGTGTTAAAATTAAATTTTATAAAAAATAATATTTCAAATTGAATCATATGAAAAGAATAATATTAAACATGAGAAAGGATTTATTGTTATTTGATGAATACATTATGAGCGAGTATGAAATTAAGATTTGTTGTAGGCCATGAACTATACGCAATTGATTTTGATCATAAACTTCAGTAAAGATTTACTACTCCTATCAACCTTAGATAAGAACTTGATTGGGGAGACTTTTTGACACTAATGGGGAATGTGCAAAATCAATCGTAAAGTTTAAGAGTAATAGCCCTTATTTATATTTTTAATATTAGTAGGTTGACCTCGCCAGAACTACCCATTATCATATTAGTTGGATTAGATTACTATTAGGTCTAAACTATTCAGTCACTTTAATATTGAGCTAAACCCCTTTTACATCTTATTTTATTATTGAATTAATAAGTTCACAATAGAAAATTCAACAATCTCCCACTTGGATCATGTAATTCAAAAATAGTGGTCACTTTAATAAGATATAAAAGAAAACTATGGTATCTTTACACCCATTAGTATAACTTGAGATCATAAATGTCCAGTAGTATAAAATATAGTATCTGATAGGGGTATCAATGAAATATATATACTGTACACTTACACTTCATTAACTATATATAATATCTGATAGAAATATACATAATAAATTATGCTCAATAAAATTTATATAATAAATTATGACAATCATATGTAAATCTTTACACATTGGGTCAAAGTATTTAGCCAAGATAATAAATTAGAATCATTATTCTCATCACAATATTAAGATAAGGTCTAAACGTCTCTATAAATATGTTATAATGAAAATGTACATAATGTATGGCAAACATGAATACTTATATATGAATATTTTATTTATGTACATCTTGAAAAAATAGTTTACATTATAGTATTCTTATTAACCCAAAACATTAAAAGATTTAACTAATCTCATATTGATTACATGATCATGATATACTCATATTGCTAAGCCTTTGGTTGTGGATATGCAAGCTTCTTTTGCATAAATTGGTACTTTATATTAAAATGCTTTGTACGAGCAGAACTTTATTGTTATGAGGGAAGTTTACAGTAGTAGCATTGTCATAATAAATAGTCAAAGGTCTTGAAATACTTTTATAATCTTGAAACCAACAATAAAATTCCCTAATCATACAGCAATACAAATAGTTTCATAACATGCGATATATTCTACTTCCATAGTGGAAGTTGCTGTTAAGGATTGCTTAAAACTTTTCTACAACATAGCTCCTCCTACTATTAAAAATATGCATCTAAATGTAGTTTTTTTATCATTTAGAAAATTAGCAAAATTTGAATTTGAGTAGCCTATAACTGTGAGATTTTCCAATCTCTTATAGGTCAGCATATAATCTTTTGCACCCTAAAAGTACCTCATAATTTTCTTTGTAGAAATCCAATGTCTATGACTAGAATTATTCAGGTATCTCTTTAGTACACCAATAACATAAGTTATATCAGGATATGTGCATACTTGAACATACATAAGGCTACCAATAACCAATTCATATGAGATATTTTTCATTATCTCTATTTCAACATCATTTTAAGAGCACTAACACTTAAAAAAAATTTCTCCTTTTGAAATAGGTGTAGAAACTTAAAAGCAAGTTAATATATTGAATATATTCAATACTTTCTCAATATAAGTCTACTGAGACAAACCAGAGAAACCCTGAGATCTATCATGATGAGTCTCTATCCTTAAAACATAAGAGATATTTCTAAGATCCTTCATATTAAAATATTTGGATAATATTTATTTTGCCTCAGTTAACAGGTTTATGTCATTGCTTGCAGCAAGTTGATGAGTCTCTATCCTTAAAACATAAGAGATATTTTCAAGATCCTTTATATTAAAATATTTGAATAATATTTATTTTGGCTTAGTTAACAGGTTCATGTCATTACTTGTTAGGAGAATATTATTCACGTATAGCACTAAAATAATAAAACTACATGTATTTATTAATATATAAATACACTGATCAATTGTATTCTTCTTGAACCCAAAAGAAGTTACTACCTCATCAAACTTGAGGTACGACTGTCTAGAAACTTGCTTTAAGCTATAAATAGATTTTTTAAGTTAGCATACAAAGTGCTCCTTTCTCTTCTGTTGGAAATAACTTGGCTGATTTATATAAATAATCTTTATTAAATCACCATTCAAAAAGGTTATTTTTACATCTATCTGATGTAATTCTAAATTAAAATGAGCCATTAAAACCGTGATGATACGAAATGAGTCTTTGGTTAAAATTAGTAAAAAAATTTATTTAATAATATTTTGAATACAACATTATTAATTTTAAGATTCAACTTAATAAAATATAATAAGTTTTAATAATACAATCTAGATCTAATTAAAGAGCAAACACAGTAATAATAAAATTATTTAAATTTAATTAAATCATCTCTTAAACTAAAATTTAATGATAAAATATGAACATATGATAAGTTTTTGTTAAAAATTGTGTGCATCTTCCTATCAAGTGTGGATTTGTGAGGGAATTTATGATTTCTTTTTCTCTTTATAAGTTACCTCTTTTTATTTCTAAACTTATTAGTCAGGATGCACTAAAACAATATGATCAATGTAATTTTGCTGTAAAAAGTTTATGCATTGATATCATCAAAATATTTATAAAAAAAAATTTATTTAAAGTAAAAATGTAAGATGTAATAAAATTTTCCCAAATAAAATTATAGATGTACAATAATGATTTGAATAAAATATCCAACTTTATTATTTTTAATATTTTCATTTTTGAAAATATTATGATATATTTAAACATATAAAGCACTATTATTTTGCAATTAATTCTATTAATTTCCCTTTTCAAATTATGTTTTTTTCTTTGATTGTTCAACTA
The DNA here is from genome assembly GCA_020226215.1 of Sindora glabra. Classification (NCBI taxonomy): domain Eukaryota; kingdom Viridiplantae; phylum Streptophyta; class Magnoliopsida; order Fabales; family Fabaceae; genus Sindora; species Sindora glabra. The sequence goes on along the minus strand of CM035227.1, from coordinate 87,639,134 downwards.
TAAAATGCTATGTAAATGTAATATTTATGTACAATAAGTCAGATAATACGTCTATATATTTGTTATTTAATTGTTTAAGTATGCCCTAATCCTGCTTTAGGATTTAGGTTTTATTCAGAAAATGTGTCCATGGCAACGCGCAATTGCAGAAAAAAAATTGAAGTTGAAAAAAGAAAAAAGAGGATAAAATGATAATGTATGAAAATGACAATTATTGGATTGTTTTCATTTTATCACTAAAGGGCAATTTTGTCCACAAATTTAAAAAGAAGAAGCATTTGACTATACTGGACCCACTTTGACTGTTGACAGGACATATTTGGACCGTTAGTCAAAGAGAAGGGGAGGACAATTTTATACAAAATCAAAGAGGAATCTGAACCAATTTGAAAGACAGAAGGAGTCTAAAATTCAAGAGAGGTAACAGTAATTTATCTTAGAATTAACGACTCACTCTGGAAGCTGAAGCCTCTCAATCCAGTTTGCTACGTCCCATCCTTATAAAGCTTAGAACTATGCAGATTGTTTTGTGATGGCACCTGTTGTATGTAAGGTTGATTTTTCTGTTGTCGAAAGTCCACAATGTTGGATTTGTGTATTAACTAATCATTCCTTTCCTAGACAAGAATGTGAATAAATAAACCGATCTTAGCAGTTAGGACTCACAAAATATGACCTCTAAACACATAACAATCAAAAGTAGTGATAATTACAGGCGTCGATAGGTGCAAATGTTAGAGCAGGGAATTATATAGACCACTGGTAGCGCTTAAGGATGCATTCAAGGAGCGCCCCAATTTGTCAGCCAAACAGAGCTAGATCCACGCAAGGAATTCCAACTTAAAAAAACTAGAATTTTTTTTTCATTTAATGGAGACCATTATATTTTGAAGCGTATAGAATGTTTTCTGACTCTAAGCATCTGAATTACTCTATTCAAATAGTGATAGAAGGGAGCCACGGATCACATAAAATGTTACTTGAATCAGATCACAGAATCAAATCTGAAATTCCAATTGATAATAGAAATGCGTGACATGTATCCTCTAACGCTTCATAAACACACCCCTATAAACAATTTCAACATGCAAGAAGCACACTTTGCACGCCTCAAATAAAATCGCAGAAATAACAGGGTGCCAAATAAATAAAAGTATAAAAACATTTAACAAAGGGAGACAAAACACAACAGCAATACAACATTCCGCGCAGGTGGCAGCAACAGCCTCTAGTTTTCCTTGGTCATCTCAATTGCCTCCTCTGGTTTCTCTTCCTTGGTCATCTCAGTTGCCGCCCCTGGTTTCCCTAAGCCAGATGAAGCTACAAGCTTTTCTACAGGAACTTTGGATACATCGGGGCGTACTCCAATATCAGAAACCAACCGGTTGACACAGTACATGCCCAAACGATACATAGCAAGACCACTAACACTGGTGGTCATAAAAAGAAGGGGCGAAGAAACTGCTGCGTCCACTGCAGCCAAGTAAGAGGCCGCCTGCCCGCTCCGGCCTACACTGATGTTTGTGAGTACCAGAAGACCTGTTTTGCAGTAAATTGCAAAGTCTTCACAGTTATTGTTGAAAACATTGTATCCACCAAATCCATTTTCAAGAAGAAATGAAGCACGGCGCAGGACATCTTCAGGTGGGTCAGACTTAGCAAGGGTACAAGTGCCTCCTCGGGTTTTTGCGACAAAGAATGCAAGGGAGACACCATACTCAAAGAGGTAGAGATTACCACCAAAGAGAAAACAATCCAAGCAAGAAGAGATAACACCATGAAGCCTTGATTGGTCACCACATTTTGGGCATGGGTTGTCATGAACTGGAGATGAACTCCCAAGAAGACGATCCAAAACAGTTCCTGTACCAATTTCTTGGCCTGCTCCCCTGGTAAAGTGGATCACCTTTCCATCACCAATATATATTCCTGGGGTTTACACCAAAGTTGTTGGCAAGGTCAACATGAAAATTTCAGCAAGATTCATATGATTAAGATAAAGCATTAATTCTCATCAATTCAAAAAAGGAATATCTTCACATCTCAAATTGCATCATGGAGAAGAATGACATACATAAAGATAAAGAAATGCTCAATGCTCAATCTTACTATGAATAAAACCCCAAAAGGAAGCCTACTAGGTACTGATTGCGAAACTCAACCCCCATCCTCTCTCCTTCCTCCACTACAATTTTAACCAACAAAAATACATTCTTGGCTTGCATGAATAACGAAACTGAAAAGACCAGTCTTGAAAGTCCTTATAACCGATCCATCCATCCATCTATCAAGAAAATTTCTAGTCCTATATTAGTATTGAAAACTCATTGATATTCTCATACAAATTTTGACAAGTGTACTAGTTTTCTGACTTTTAGCATCAAATTTGATTTCTACTTCCGAAAATACATTGAGATATATCTTGCAACCGATTTCTATAGGAAAACTAATTCATTTGTCAAAATTTGTACGGGAGTAGCACCGAATTTTCATTGCTAATGTAGCACTAGAAATTTTTTCATTCTATCATAAGTGAAAAACAATAGTAAAATCTGTATTATGCAGTACAAAGACTAAAAAAATCCTCCCCAAAATATCATCACAGATTCACAATGAAAGAGTGGTCAGCTATATTTATCTAGGAACTGTGACGATGATAGAAGAACCTTTTGACTTCTGGAAGAATAATATCCATTTAAATCAATGTCAGGACACTCACAATATTGCCTTCATGTCTCTGAAAATTATTTAAATGACTCTTAAATTGTCTTGCAAGCCAGATTGAAGCAAACCTCATGAGAAAATTGAGACACTGTCTTCATTCCCATATTAGGTAATAGACAACGGTTAAGTGTAAAGTAAAAATATAACAGAAACACTATGCAATAACAAATTAAAAGTACTGCATTAGCTTCCACCTATAATTGAAGCAGCAGTCATAGTCCAACCTCTTACTAGTGTTCCTGACTGACACTTCTACTTAAATCAAAACTATGAAGCAACCCTTGGCCTCTAGGAAATATCAAATGTCATTGATATCTTCGTAAGCAGTATGATATGAGCGAATCTTAACACTCTGGGCTCATTAGGCTTCCAAGGATGAATATGAAAGACTTAGGCTTTGTTTATTTTGAGGGTAGAAGTTGAAAAACAACTTCCTCTTTATAAGAGTGGATGTGGATTTCCACCACGTTCCCCATGTAAATTTATTAAATAGAACACTTTTCGTTAGCTTGATGTTTGACAACAACAAACACAAAGAAATGAGATTATTCCTATGGACTGTAAAAACAAATAAACTCTTAATTTGTTTGGATGCAGTAGTGCTAGAGTAAGTGCTAAGAAATACGAAGGTAAAAATCTATAAGTTGACACTTCCCTCTTTTTCTCCGGCTTAATACAGTTGTTAGCCTATGTTGCATGGGTGTGATACGTGACATGGGTACGACACAATACGGACATGAGACATGAGGATACATTAATTTTTTCAAAATATAGGATACGACACGTGTAGGATATGTTTATATATATATATATATATATACACACACATTATCTTATTTTTAAAAAATAGGAATATCAAATTAAAGAATTATGAACATATCTTATTTTCTCTTCTATCTAATTTCTTATTATTTATATATACATTTGTAAATAATATGATATGATATAATATTTATTTAATAATAATTAAATTGAGATTTAATTACCTATTATTATTATTTTGTCAGTTCCACTCTTTCCATGTTATAAAGGTTGTTTTGCTCTCAAAATCAATTTGGTATTTTCAGACCATTGACCCAAAAAGTGCATTATTCTTTGGTCCAACAACAACAAAAGTAGTCCATTTTTTTCTGGCCCAATTATATAGCTGAGAGATGATTTAATTGAAACTGTGCGTTGAGGAATCCTACTCTTTTATCTTCGCCTTCCTCTTCCCACGTAGTTACTGTCACAGCGACTGCCTTCTATGCTTCCTCTACTTGCAGTGAACTTGAGGATCCTGCCCGCGTCTCACAGCCGTATCTCAACCGAGTTCTAGCCGCATCTAGTCGAATCGCAGCCGCACCCAATTTTTGAAATTTAAAAAATAAGAAAAAAATAAAAGGATACCTATTGAGTACGTATTTAGCGGTATCGCACCAGTATCCGCGTCGGACACCGGTGCGATACCGGTACTTCTCAAATTTCCGCGCACCCGTGCATCAGTGTTGTTAGGAGTCTATAAGTTGACACCTCCGGCTTAATATAGTTGTTAGGAGTCTATAAGTTGACACTACACAAGACTATAATTGATTCACATCAAATCAGAGAAACTGAGTGAAGTTCAAGGAATGCCCAAGTTAGACTACTTATTTTTATAAAATTAACAAATGGTTAACGTGCGTGCGTCTGTTGTGGTTCTCAAAAAGGATAGGGGAAAAAATTTCCATAAAATCAGTGTTGCTAAAGAAAAATCAAACTAATCAACATATTCCCAAAATGACTTGGGAAAAACCAATCAATAATAATAATAATAAAATAGTAATAATAAGAATAATAACCAAAGGGAAAATTCACAAATGAACAAATAATATTGAAACTAAAAAAAAAAAAAAGGAGGGGGAGGAATGACCGTGATGCGCATAGATGTAAGCTTGCCTCCATGAGTAAATGTGATCACCGGACTTCAGTTCCTCCCTACCGATCTTGTTCGACAGCACTCCCATTCTTCACTCTACAGTTGGCGATGATCGAATCTCTCTCAGAGCGTGGCTATGGCTTCCGAAAACCTCCGGTATTTCTTAGACTTAAGGAATAAGCGAATGGCCTCCACGAATGGCCTCCACTTTTATCGTTCTTCGAAGAAAAGGGAGAAAAGCAGGAATCAAGATCACGAAACCAAATATTTCCTTTCTTCGCCTTGACGTCTTTCTCCAAAAAGCAGGATATTATATATTATAATTTACCAAAATTCAGTGACACCATAAAATGGAAGTACTGACGGGATTTCATGTAAATTTTTTGTGAAATTTATATAAATTTCTGCATTTCTGGATTAATTATACAGAAACGGAACCCTCATCTACTTTGTTTGAGGTGTGATTTACCCCCTTAAAATGGGTTGCTTATCCGCCTTCGTTAAGTTAATTTTCCCTTTGACATGCTATTGAAATCGATTCTGAGTTTTCCTCCTATACATAAAAAAGAATCGGTATTAATTTTATAAGTTTTTAAACACTTTTTGTCCTAACGAATAACACATCAAAATTATAATATTAAAAAATAGAAATTATAATTTATAAATTAATTAAATAATTATAATTCCTATACTCACTCCAATTATTTCATCTGAAACATTTTTAATACAAAGAGAAATTCTATTCTCACTCCAATTATCTCCTTTGAAAAAATTTTCTTCACCTATCTTTGACATCCGTTCATAAATTATATTTACCTGATCAAATTTTTATATAATCATCATTATCAATTGATTGAAATAAAATAGAAATGATTACTATATTACTATAGGTGAAGTTAAAAAGGAAATATTAAAGGGGCTAGAATAATTTGTTAAAGATTTTTATAATTTGGAAAAAAAGTATTTTTATAATTAAATTTAAATTGTGGAGGGCTAAGTATAGTTTTTCCTTAAAAAAATAGAAAAAAATTTATAAATTATGCAACTTTGGGTTGGCAAAAAAGAAAAAGAAAAAGAAAAGGAAAAGAAAAAAGAGAAGACTTCGCCCTAATAGGGTCCTTTAATGTTTATACATCAAAATTCTACCATCATAATCAATATATATTTAATTTCCATCACATAAATAGTTCATTTTTCTCTATTAGCGTAAATAGGATTCTTCCATTTTATTTAATGTTTGAAACCATAGGAATTTGATTTTATAGCCAACTTGCATTTCTAGTGAGTTAAGACAAATTCACAATTGAAAAAAAAGTTAAATCCTTACATCAAGAAAAATAAGCTAAATTATATTGTTCAAGGATGGAAAACTTATAATGAAATTTCCTCTTATTAATTCCAAATGAAATGACAAAGTTGTAAAATTTTGCATCAATGTAAAAGAAGGCTCAAAATAGTAATTAAAATGATGAATAAATTAAAGAAAAAATATTAAAATATTTTTCTAAAATGAATATCAATTTCTTTTAATATTAAAGGAAACTAAATCATATGAGAATTACATATTGATCCTACTAAGATATCAAACGAAGAATTAATAAAGGAGGGGAATTATGTGCACTATAAAATAAATACACAAGATTAAGTAGCATAATATAATATCATAAGGGATTAATCACATATAAAAAAATAGGCTTAAATGCAATTTTGATTCCTTAATATACAAAGTATGCAATTTTGATCCTTTTTTTCAAAATAATTTATTTTGATCTCTTTAAATATATAATTGATGCAATTTTGGTCTTTTTCATCTAAATGCCATCCAAAATTGTTGACATGTAATTTTTTTTTATTTCTTTTTTCTTTTCCTATTCTTTTTTTTCCTCATTGTTCCAAAAGCTTTTGCCTTCCAACTTCTATATTTATGCTTTTTTGTTGCCCTTCCATGCCCTAGAAAAATTTTCCTTCCAAATTTTATATTCACAAACTAATATATCAGCCTTAGCAATTCATTCAAAATGAAGATGAAATCCATTTATGAATGATAAATAAAAAATATAAATGTTGGGTATTTATTGATTGGAAAGGAAAGAATAAAGCTTTAAAACATAGTATAAAGAAGGAGAAAGTGTGAAATTTCTTGCAAGATAAAGTATGAAAAAGGAATCTTCTATTAACCAAATAACCAAAAGAAAACCTAAAAAAAATAATGAAATTTGGAATTGTTGCAATTTGATTTTATTTAAGTGTGAAATTTCAAACAAGGCTTAAATTGGTTCTTTGATCTTTTTGCTAATTGCCAACCTAACAAAAAGGCGGATCACAATTACATTTGCCTTCAAGTTTTATTTGGTGATTATTTAACTAAAGGTTTTCTTTCATGGTGTTTGTTAGGTCTAATTCAATGATGATAACCTTACTCTTTTTCAACCAATAAAGGTAACAAAAAGGAAGAGAGGAGGAATATGAATGTGCAATCTTCAAAAAGAAGATGGATAAACATGAAAAAGAAATAAGTAAGAAGTTTTAGTAAAAAAGATGGAATACCAAAGTAAAATATCTCACTCCATATATGCTACCAAGTAAACAATGTTTAAAGTACTTAGCAACACATCAACATTTGGATTGATTAGTAACAGAAGGACCAAAGTTATAATAGCCTTATCATTAATAGGCAATTTAGATACGTTATAGTATAGTATAGTAGATGGGTAGAATTGTAATATCCATAGATAAGGATTGATAGAATTAAATTAGATAGTATTTGAAACTGGATAATTAGTAGAATTACTCATTTATGCTAATAAAACAATTTATTAGTGATAATGGGTGAAAAATCTATTTTCGAGTTACTTAGAAAGAAATTTGAGTATTAATGGCATTTAGGTAATTTAGTTAATAAAAGAAGATGATTAAGTTAATTATAATAGAATGTGTATTAAGAAAAGATCTTAAAATATGCTTAGATTAGAGATAAGATTAGAAAAAAAATATGACTTACTAAGCAAGCCATATGCTTACCATGCAAATCATAAACTTATTGTGCAAACAAGTAGATTGGCTAAAAAAGCTTTATGTTTGCCATGCAAGTCATTGGCTTACCAAGCAAGTTTCAGGAGCTTTGTAAATAAAAGCTCTATTTTTCAATTAATAACAACCATCCGAGAGTAGAAATAGTGTACTAATCATTACATCATATGAAAGAAAGAAATATTTTTTTGAAATTCTCTTAAAGTGAGTTATGGATATCACATTAAGAAGAAAATGAAGGAATTATAGTGCTTTAAATTAAGAGTATCTAAGTGGTAAAATTGTGAGGATTGAGTTATAAATCTAGAGGGAGAATATTAGATGTCAGTGAAATATTACAATATCTTTTGTGCTAATTTTATCATATAGTAAATATTTTTAAAGTTTGTCTTTTTGTTCACTATAAATAAGAGAGTTAGAATTAGACTTGCCTCATACCAACCAAGTATAAGGTCATGAGTTAGAGAGAGAAGTGAAGTGACAATGTGTGATACTTGAAACTTTTTATCTTTTTCTTCATTTCTAGAAAGAAAATGGAAGTTTCTTGATAAGTCCTTTAAGGATTGATAGGATTTTAACCATTGAGGTTATCTTGAAAGAGGTAGGATTCCTTAAACTTTAGTAAATTCTATTTATCTTCTTGAAATCTTTTGATAGCTTTCTACTAATTCTATATCATTTTGGATTATGCATCTTGGATGCTAGATAGAAAGCAAAAGTTCTATTAGTTTTCAAGGGTGAGTAGATAATATGCATTCTAACATGGTTTCATATTTTTTAACCACTCGTATGTTTACAAATCATTAGTTTCATTAATTTTAATTTATTATATTTTATCTATATTTTTACTTCCTTTATATATTAGAGCTTTAGGTACTCTTGGGACAAGCATCTTGAAAACCTTCCTTTAAGCTATGGTTATAAGAAATGTTGTTAGAATAATTATATGATGATTTAAAAGGTTCATATGATTCATTTTAATAAAAATGAAATGTTTATAGAACACACTTTTTTGAATACATTAAAAAGTCATGATTTTGCAATTGATGAAATAATTTTGATTTAATGAAAATGAAATGATTAGTATGTTTGGAAATGAATTATAAAATTGTATGATCATGGCAAGGTTGGAAATCTTGAAAGATTGCATACAAATGGTTTATAGATGGAAACTATACAAATTATATACAGAGGAAAATTATATAGTTTGAAATATGTTTAATCATAATTGAGTTATTTGAAATGGTTTGCTTAAAGATTTTCTTTGTAAAAATTATTTTCTATAATTATTATTTCTATTGTTTTATAAACTTATTTTGGGAGGAAATTAAAAAACTATAGTTAGCAGCAATGATAAGATTAACCTTGGTATAATTTAGTTTAAACCCTAGTTAACAAGGGCATTGCTAACCCAAAGCAAACACATATGGAATGGAACCTAGTAACTTGATAAGTTACAAAGAAGTGAGAACAAATTTGATTGAACTAATAGCCATATGCGTCATATTGTAAGATATGGCAAGTTAGTTGGTTAGCTTATCTTATAAGTTATGTGCCTTATAAATTGGAGACCTCCCATTTAATTATTATTTTAGAATCAATTTAAAGTGCTATGATTCCAATTCATGTTACTATTGAACTTTCATATTCTTTTATACCATTATGAATTAAATATTTGTATTTATCTTTCATATAGTCTAATTGGAAACTTCTTAATTATGTTTTATTATTAATTGATAACTATGATCTTTCTATTGCAGCTTGTCCCCATTATACTTGATTTAATTGTAAATTTTAAGATTTTATAAAAAGTTTATACGTTAACTTTTCTTTTTTTTTTGTTGGGATACATGTTATTTGCTTACTAAATCAACAACTTAATATTGTCTTTTTATATTTTTCAGATAAAAGCGAAGTTCTAGGTCCATTATCTTTAGCACCATATATAAAGGAGTGTCATGTATTAGTAAGCCACATATATTGTTCATGTGAATAAGAGTTAAAGTTATTATTTTATATTAAAGTATATATTTGAACTTTTATAATTGCTCCATAACGTAAAGATAGGCCCTAACTTATGTTGTGTCATAACTTCTTTAGATTATAAAAAACTATATTTATATAAATGTGATTTGCCATAAAAATGCTTAATAGAATGATGGAAGTCCATCATGGGACCAATGAATATGCTAATAATATGAAAATAATTGATGGTGAAAATGTGATATCCATGCTAGGACCACTAGAAATATGAATATTTATATGATGATAGGCACATATGTGATATAAGAAATTATTGATATTATACGGATTGATTATATTAGACAGTGGCTTACATGATCTAATTTATATATGTGTTCTTTTAGGTCATGCATAATCATAACCTCTAATTTAAGTTATGATAAAAGTTATGTTGGCTAAATATTTAGATGATTAAAATAAATTATTTAAAAAAAGAATCAAAATTACACAATTTATATATATTAAAAAGATCAAAATTACATTTAAACAAAGAAACTATGAGTAGATTCTGTGTAATTTACCTAAAATTTTTCATAAAATTTTCCATTTGGCATCTTGAAGAAGAATATACCATTAGAGCTATCCGTTTGAAACACTATCATGTAAATGTCCTTATGTTACATCTTATGTAGCATTTTTCTTTTCTCTATGGTTTATTGCTTTTCAAAAAGTAATCAGGTGTTTTTGTATGGATTGGTGTTATTTCAAGGAAGCATTAATTTTTTTATTTTCCTAATTTGCTAATTAATTTAGAAAAGTCATATTTTTATCTTAAAACAAGTCAGAAGTTATTCAAGATAAATATCGTTGTTCATGTGAAAATAATTATTCGTCCAATATCAATGACATTTCACTAAGCATATTGTTTAATACAAGATTCTCCTTTTCCCATTTGATTACCTTTGTATAAATTGTCAATTAATCAGTTAGCAAATATCATTAAATTTTTATTTCTATTTATTTTAGTAGAAAATAATTTTTGTAGAAATATGATTATAAAATATTAAAATATTAGAAAATATGTTATATATTTAATGTTGAATGTAAAGAATTTAATAAAAAATAATTTTTCTCTTTTTTAAATGAAGAATTTATTTTTTTATTATTACAATTTAAATATCATATTTTTTAATTATAAAATATAAATATATAATATTTTTTATTTATATATTGAGAAATGATTTTTTTTTCAGAAAATATCTTTAAAAAATAAGCCTAGCCTTGATCTTCTAGAGTCTATTATTTAACATATATGTTTCTATACATTTCAAGGATAACAATTTTTTCTTCATTTAATGATTCCTATCCATTTAAATGAGAGATTGGAAAATGGAGATTACTATAAGTATGAAACCCAAATAAGCACATGCCACTCTTATATACACACATGGAGATAAATTGACAACATTAAATATACATTTATTGATTGAATTAATATAAGATGCATCCTCCTTTTTTTTGTGTTTTTGTAAATATATAAGTCACATTCTTAATTATGTAATGATGTAAACTTATGTATAAGTTAAATGATAACAATTTAATTATCCATAAATATAGCATTAGATAATTGATTTAGTAACATAAATTACTTTTGATATTTTAATTTTTACCATCAATATATATGTAATAATAGGAAAAATTATTTTTGTAAAATATTTTAGTCGAAAAAATAAAAAATAATAAAAATTTAGAGTTTATTAAAACTAACCAAGGCACAGGTCATAGTCTAGTTTTTCATAAAATCTTGTTTCATACAGCATTTAAAGTTGCAATTGGTTGGAAAAATTTTAAGAATGAGTAACTAATTAATAAAAATGGATTCCTTTATTGAGCTTTTGTTCAATACAGTAGAATCTATTATCATTACTTAATGGATTTCAAATGTTATTTGAAGTAGGTCAAGTAGCTTATCACATATCCCTTGCAATAAAGGATGTTATACTCTTTAATGTTATTCACATTCTAAATTTATAAAATTTTATATTTTGCAGCAATAAAAAAACTTTAATTAACTCTTCCCATTTTAACTTTTTTCCCTTTTAAGATATCAAGTAATGTTAACCTATAAAATAAAAGAAAGATTCATGTCACTAGATATGACAAAATATCCTAAAATTACGATATCTTACAAGGATTATTGCAATAGAGTTTGAAAATAGTCTGATTTTTTTGTCTTACAAGACAAGACATAAAGTAAGTCTTTACTTGAACAAAATGGCAGGGATAGGGCAATAATACCTTGCTTTGCTTAGTGGAGTTCTATAATTATAAAATTATTATTATTTTTATCTTATACACAAATATATGTATATATACATACACACACACACACACACACACACACACACACACATATATATATATAATTATTTCAGTCATTTTAATAATTTTATTATTTAAAAACTAAAAATATATTATGATTTTATTTGAAATTATAAAAGTAGAAAGTAATAATATATTGTTATTCATGTATCAATTTATTTTTTTCTAAATTTCAAATTGTTTAAATCAAATATATGTGACTTTAGACTTATATTATAACATTTTGTTAATTATATATGATTTACAATATTTAAATTTAAAATTTTTTCTTATTTATTAATATTTAAAATTACTTAGTAATTATGTATAAATTTGTAAGTCTTAATTTTAGGATTTATATTTTTAATTTCTTTTATTTATTATCATTCCTTACAAATCCATGTGGAGTCCTATTGTTTTATAAGGCATGGGAATGAGGCAAATTTTATCCCTAAACATAGAATATAGGGTAAGGCAATATTTTATCCTTGACAATAAAGTATAAGGCAAGAAACACTAATTTACACTTGCCTTGCCCTATCATTATCCCTACATGTCACCATTTTACAATACGTGATCTATTACAATCTCTATCTTCATCACTCATTATCACTATTACTATTACCATCCACTATAACTTCCATTGCCATTATTGCTACTTGTCATGACCCACTTGTTAATAGTTTTATCCATTAACCTACTTTAATTTTAACTTTGATATTATCATATAGTTATTAGCAAACAAATAAATTTTATAAACATTTTTAAAAGAATATCTACAAGTAGAGTTTGAACTATTATAAACTAACAACATTTTTAGAATGTCCAAAACATCTCTATTTACAGATAATCATTAACTATAAGGCTACCCTAGCATGACATGCATAAAGATATCTCATTTTTGAACTGTTGGTAAAGATGAAGCCTTTACAAGTGCATTTGTAAAAAAAGAAAACAACTAAAAAGTAAGTCATTGACTCAATAAGTAAATAATTTACTTAATAAAATATAAACATGGTCATACATATTTTCAATTAGATAGTCCATTACTTATTCTTAACCATATTCTATATACCTTATGATATTTGCATTCACAATAAGATAATGTATAAAATCAAAGACAAATAAGAAAAGAAAGCAATTAAGCCACCTTTGCCTCTCGATCAACCTTATTTGTTCACAAACCTAATCTTATTCCTTTAGGCATCTTAGCTATTCACAAATAATTTTCCCAAATCTGATACCATTTCATACTTTCATTGTATCACTTTCCCCCATCATATTTCCATATCATATTACATCACCATCTAGGATTTCAACATTAATAATACATATATATTCACATTTCAAGAGTTAACTAAGTACTTTTACAATTTATATAAACTTATATTACCATAATATATTGATATACATATTAAAATTGGAAAATAAAGTGGGGTATTTGAATATGGTACTCAAATATGAAGTTCCAGAGGTAAAACTTGAAGTTTATATTTGACCATTATATTTAAGTATTCTTACCCAAAAATTTCTAATTTTTTATGATACTTAATTATGATAGTCGAGTATGGTTTTTAGAATGTAACTCCTATGGCCATATTCAAATATCATTCAAGTATTCATATCCAAAGGCAATCACTTTTTAAGGTATTTGACTATAGCAGTTGAATATAGCCTATTGGAAACACTTTTTAAGGTTATATTCGATTACCATATTCAAATATTTCTTGAATTTTTCTAGTTTTTCACCAAATTTCATTGTACCCTTAGTTATTTTGTTCAAATTTATGATCAAATACAAATATAATCCCAGATTTTCATGCAATCCCAACATTTATACACACATATTAATTGTAAATTACTAGTGTTTATGCTATTAACACATTTGCAATATAAAATCATTAACTTTATATTATATTAACAATTCACTTTTAGAATATAAGAAATTTATAATAAAAAAGAAGTTTAAGTAGATTATCTACTTATTTGGGTGTTAAAGGAGATGAGAAAAGCTAGAAGAATAGTCGGTTTATCCTTAACAAAACCTAAACAAAGGCAAATCAAGCTAAATCCCTAATTCTATCTTTTAGCTCATTTTCTATAAATCTATTAACAAAGTATTTAGAAATAAAAAGAATTACCTTGAGTTAACTGAGAATTATTGAGGTTTTTTTTGAATTTTTTAGTGGATTATTGCTAATTTTTTAAAAGGATAAAGTTGAGCAATGGCAGAAAAAGGGAGTTAAAGAGTTTTTCAATAAAATGAAGAAAGAAAAGGGCTTTATGTGGACATGCTTATTAGGTTTCGGGCCTGTAAGCCAAATGAACCAATCCGTAGACTTTTTGCAAATTGAGATTTATTAAAAATGAGCCTAAAAGGGTTTGTTTTAGCAAGCTGATAATCAAAATAGATTAATTTTAAATAGATTGGATTGGTTTACGAGCCTAAACTGGTTGGATTAAATTTTTTTATATTTAATAATTTAAATAACATTTGTATTTAAAAAAATAAAATAATCTATTAATTATTTTCATATTACAATTCAATATAAAATACAATTCAATTATCAAAAAAATTAAATATAAATACACAAAATAATTAGATATAATAAAAATAAATAATAAAATTAATGAACACAAAGACAAATATAAAAATATAAAAATAAAATAATAAATATAAAATGTAAAAAAAATAATAAATAATAAAAGGTAAAATATAAACTAAATTTATAAAAAAGAAGAAAAAATGAGTTAACTCGCAGATCAATTTGGTGAACTTGTAGATTAGATTGAATTGTGCTAACCAAAATAGGCTTAAATGGACTGGGTCTATATAAATTTCGATCTAGGCTGATCTGGCCCGCCAATTAAGCATTCTTAACTTTCTTGGTTTTTATAATACTAGGGGTAATTTTGTAATTTTCAAGTAGCTAAGAGGTAAAAAAAAATGATTTATAAATCTCCTCTATATACATTTTTTAATGCTAACTCTACACTAACTTTCTTCTTCCTATTTATATCATATAACAATATTTTTCTTAATTAAATTCTCATCCTAATCTCATCTATAATAATTAAATAATTAGCACATATATATAGTATTAATAAAAGTAAGTAAAATATATTCTAATTTTTTAAAAGATGTAACACTACTACCACCACCACTCTTACTTCTATCATTATCATTACTATCATAATTGTTATCATTATTGCTTATACTATCATTATCACCATGACTAGAATTAGAAAATTTTTAAGAGTTTGTTTTGGTACAACTTTAAGAAAGAAAAGAATTTTATAGGACTTTTTTTTTATAAAACTTAACTTTTTACATAAAATTTGCAATTTTTTTATGAGATAACTTTTTTCATAAATTTTGCCATATAAATAATGAAAATTGCACTATGAAAATTTTAGAAATTTTACATATAAAAAAGGAGTTTCTTCCATGCTAGAGGCAAGATGTAAAGCATATGATGCTTTAACTTATGTGTCGAAATCTAGTTTAACATTAATTTTGAGAAACAATCTCAACATTCATTTATTTTAAGAAATAATCCATTTTTATTAAAATTAAAAAAACTAACTTTTATACAAAATTAGAAACTACCTTTTACTGAATGCCTTAAAGTTATTTTTTATTTTTTAAATAATCCCTTTTTATTCATCAAATAATTAATTTTTTACTAAACAATTGATTATTTATTCTATCAAAAAAACTTGTTAGTAACCAGCTAGGAAATTTGATGGTTTCCTCCTTTTCTTCAACATGTTTGATATTTAAAAAATGATCCATTAGGAGAGAATAAGTTAAAATATTGAAAAATTGTCATTATTTCAATCCATGAGATAAAAGCTTTAAAAAAACCTTATCATTGTAAATCAAATAAAAGAAAAACAAAATTTAAGCCCTCTATCGTGGTATCAAAAGCCTCTCATTTCTTTTGCAAGTGTTTGTGACTTTTTTTTTTGTGGGGATTGTTTATGGCTTCAAGCCCTTCAAAATACTAGTAATTCAATTTCCTTTTTTCTACGATAAAGTATAAACAGAATTTTATTGAATAAAACTCAATGTTCTAATTACTTATTTCTTTTCGAACAATAGATAAAAACTAGATTTCATTCTTGATTGTAGTAGATCTTACTCTCATGTTGTAGTTTTCATTTCATCAATTTTAATTTTTTTATAATAATAGAAGTAGTAATACTTAATACACATATTCAAAATTTTGTCTTCAAACTTTAAATATAATAGAAAATAAAATTCTTAAAACAATATCAGATACCATTACACTACAAAGTTGTTAGGGATACTACTACACTACAAAGATGTAGACTTTTTAAGATTAAAACTATTATAATTTTTTATATAAACTTTTTTAATTAGTAAATGAGTAATGATATGGGGGGTTTTACTTTTTAAGTAATTGAGAATTTGTACTAATGGATTGTATTTAATAAATTGAGATTTATACTTTTAATTTTAATTTACTTACTTTAAAATTTGAAAAAAGATAATTTAATAATGAAACACTCAACCTCTTAGGAGGTAAAACTTCCAATAATATTATCCTTAGTAAATAACTTTTTCATAAACAAAAGATTAGGGCACATGGCATAATTCTATTTGAAATTAGACTTGTAACATTACATAATTAAAAAAAAAGTAATGATATGTACATAAAAAATGAGATTCGAAATTGGATATTGAATACAAATCAATAGTCTTAATTAAGCATAGGATAATAATGTGAATTTGTAAAAATTTAATTTAATAGATATAAAAATTTGAATCCTATCTTCGGTATATATAATATTTTTGTTCAAAAAATACTAAGGGTAAAAGAGAAACCTCCATGAAAATATTGAAAGTTTTATAAGGAAAAAAAGTTACAAAATTATATGAAAAAATTGCAAAATTTATGTGAAAAATTGCAAAAATCAAGTTAATATTCCTTATTTCAAGGAATTATCAAAGAACAACACCATTTATTATAATTCCTTCCATTAACCGATAGCTTAAACAATAGAAAATGAAATCATAGACCCCATAAGTCAATTCTAAAGTGGTTAAAAATAACAATTTTCATTTTTTTTACTCCTTTTATCTGATTTTATTTCTATAGGTTGAACCACATGTATTTTAAATATTTTTGTGTTACAAAATGATTATTCATGTTGAGAGATTTTAGAAAAAAATTGCAAGATTATTTGAAAAAGTTAAAAAAATTTATTTATCTGTTGCATTCTATGTCTTAAACACTTGTATTATTTAATGAAAAAGTTTATAAATTTTATGTGAAAAACTACAAATATTATGAAAAAAGTAATAAATTTCTTTCATAAAATCATGCAATTTTTCTTGAATTTGTATTGAAATAAAACTCAATGAAATTGTAGTTATGTGTGTGTTAATATCCTTAATATTATAATAGCCATGGTATTACCATTTTTAAATTAGGTTGCTCTTTGCATTTACTCACATAAAGAGAGGAAAAAATTTTAATGCTATATTAGCATTAAAAAACTCAGTGCTACTCTCATAAAATATTGTCAAGTGTATTATTTTTCTAACTTAGTAATCTAATATGATAAAAAACAATCCATTCTTGGTAGAAAATCAGTTATTTTTTAAGAAATTAAATTGTTGAGTCAGAAAAATATTATACTTAATAACATTTGTATAGAAGTAGCATTGAATTTTGAGTATTAATATAACATTAGAAGTCTTTTCCAAGAAAAATGAGAGAGTAACACCATTCTATGCCTTAGTTCATTCCTTTTGACATATTTTTTTAAAAAATATTTCTTCTATAGATCATTTCTTTATTATAAAAATATTTTAAGTAAATTAAAAATCTAATATAGTATTATATATTGATTGAATTAATTAATCATATATTCCATTTTTCAATAAAAGTGTTTAAAGGTTAAAACTAAATTTATTTAAAATTTTTCAATATATTTTTACATCAATTTTTAATTATTATATTTCAAATTAAATATACATCAATCAAGATTTTATAAAGAATTTATAATTCATATATTGTTCTTCTTCATTTTACATATATTATTAATTTTTTATTCATTCCTATTATTTACAATTTAAACATTATTAAGTACTACATAGGGATTATCATTAGTCAATTAGTGGCTTGACTCTTCCATCTAGTCAATCAATCCAAACTAAAAATCACATATACTTAACCTAAATCAATCGATAAAAATGTCTTAATTGAAGTTAATGTTTGCTATTGTTCTAATTGGTTTAAGCCAATTAATATGAGTCAAACCATTCAATTACTTTCAAGTTTCTATAGCCAAGTCGCAACAAAAAGAATTAAAAATTTATAGAGATAATAATAAGATAATAGCATATTATTAGAAATACCTACTAAAACTTAGGTTTTTAAAGCTTTAAATGCCTTAGCAGTATAGGTCTATAAAAAATGCTAACATTAAAATTAGAAATAAAAAAACACACATCCTTACTGAATTTCTTCAATGTGTTACTCTTTTAATAGATTGGCATCATTGTTAAGAAGATTCTCAATTTTAATGAGTTCTAATGACCTTAGTTAATGGTAAAGTAGACAGAAGAATGGTTTTGCCTTAGTTAAGAATAGATTTCTAAGACTTAAATGGCTTAATTGAAATTGATAAGTGATTATTATAGTTAAATAAATAAATGAATGTTAAATGAGTTAATTTTTTATTGGTAAGTTTAAGGTATGATTTTTCTAAAGTAACTAACTAGTTGATGGGGAGTTATCAAATAATAAATTGTTATCTAATAGATAAATAAAAATTTATTTGAAATATTATCTGATAAATAAATAAAGATTTATTTAGAAAACTACTCACTATCTTTGCCTATAAAGTTTTACACTATCCTTCTTTCCATTATTAATGCAAGTGTGAAAATTAAGAGAGGCTAAGAGATAGAAACATAATTCTCTTTCTTACATAGTTCTCTTCTAGTTTTAAGGATCAAAGGGTATATTTCAAAATTTAAACCATCAAGTTATGGATCAAGGTATGTAATCTATCCTTAATTTGATAATATGAAATTTATAATGAGTTTATGAAAAACTTATGAGTTTCCAAGATCTTGTATATTATAGATAATTGTTGAATTTTGTCATCAGGATTAGATAGAAATTAAGAAAAGCTTACATATGGTATTAGAATGCTTGGTTCAGGAACTCATAATTTTCCATTAAGGAACTTTAATTTTTTTAAAATAAGTTTTCATAAAATTTATATGATTTAGGAAATAATTATTATTTTCCATACATTTTGTGTTTTACTGCATGATTGCAAATGAATTGTCTCTTATGAATTATTGCACAATTGCATTTTCTTGGATATCACAAAAATTGGTCATATACATATAAATACGCATTTGATCTCTTATACATAACTTAGTCACATGATTGGATGTAAGGCATAATAAGTCATTTAAATTTGAATATAAATGTTAATTTTATAACTTAGCCACATAATGGGTCATTAATGTTTAACGTGTGAATATGAATGAATGTAAGGCATATTATATTATTATATTAAGTAATAGCAATTAAATTTCACATCATCAAATTTTATGATATTGTTATTCATTTATTTATTTTGATATCTATATTATGGATAATTTGTTAGTCCCTGAAGTGACCAAATTAGAAAGTTATAATAGATATCAAATTAAATAAAAAGTTAATTACCCATGATTATGTGATACTAAACAAGATGTAATAATTATTGTTTATTGTTATATTGAAGTTCATTGATTACAAAATATTTAAGGATCGCCCAAAGCTTGATTAATCATTTTATAATTATGAACATAATCATGATTAATTAATATGCTCAATTAGACATGTTTAATATATCCACAGATAGCAAATATATCTAATTAGAGTAAAATAATTGCCAAATTATATGAAATTGAAATTTAACATTAATTATATTTTATAGTTGTATGTTGGTGTATCACCTAAAGGAGAATATTAATATGCATTTGATTGTTTAATGAATTGTTTTAAATTTATGTATACATTAATTATAACTCAAAGTATTAATGTTGTAGATTATTTCTTGAAGTATCTGTTCTAAATTTACTTCATTCACATACTTTCTTCATCTTAATCTTTAATAGGTTAAATTTTCTTGATTAGAGCAAACAAATTTAATTTCACCTTGATGTATTGAATCTTGATTTAGCACTTTAAGTTGATAGACTTGCTACTATTACTGATACTAGTAGTAATAAACAGAAAGGTTATTATAAAAATTAGGAAATGTTAAATAGACTAAGCTTAATGTTTATGTAGATGAGCATATCAAATAATATTAAGTTAACTCTTTCCAAAATTGATTGTGTTAAAGAATTTATGAAATTTATGGAAAAGTACTCCCAAATTGTTGATAACTGTCTTAATGGAGCATTGATGAATACCTTAACCACCATGAAATTTGATAGTTTGTGTACCATGCATGAATTTGTCATTGAGATGAAAAATATAACAATAAGACTTAAGTCTTTGGGAATGAATATGGATGAAAATTTTCTTTTAGAATTCATTATTAACTCATTATTGTTTGAGTATGACATTTTCTAAATGAACTATAACATTATGAAAGATAAATGGAATGTGTATGAATTGCATAATATGTAAGTTCAAGAGAAAATGAGGCTCAAGAATCAAGGAAATTATTCTATCCATTATGTGAACCATTAACAAACTAGAAAAAGATAAAAAAAGAAACATGGTAAAAGAAGGGAATTATTAAAGTTAAATGAGTCTTACTCTTATATCCATAAAAAGGAATAGAGGAATGACAAATGTCATTTCTATGAGAAAATTGGTCATCATTTAGATTTATTAGAAACCTTTTATGTACTTAGTATTTCTAAGAATTTAATTTTATTGTCTAAACTTGATGTTACTAGATATTCTATTAATTTTGGTAATGGATGTTTAAGTTTATTTAAGTATAAATATCTTAGTGGTTCTAGTATTCTTTATGATAGATTATACAAATTGAATCTTAATAGTCTTTATGCTAAAATGCTTTTGACCTTGCATAATAATTTTGGTACTAAACATAGTAAATAAATTTTTTGCTAACTTGCGACATAGGCATTTAAGTCATATTTCCAAAAAAATACTGGAAAGATTAGTAAAGAATGAAATTTTCTAGATTTGAATTTTACTGACCTAAATATTTATGTGGATTGTATAAAAGAAAAACAAACAAAACACAGAAAGAAAGAAGCCACAAGAAGCAAACAGCTTGTTGAAATTATACACATCAACACATGTGGACCTTTAGATGTTAATTCTTTCAATAAAGAAAAACATTTCATCACCTTTATTAATGACTATTCATGTTATGGATATCTTTATCTACTGTATAAGAAATTTCAAGCAATGAATGCCTTATAAATATTCATAAATAAAGTTGAAAGGCAATTGGATAGAAAAGTAAAGTTTGTTTGATTAGATAAAAATGGTGAATCTTATGGAAGATATGATGAAACTGGACAAAACCTAAGTTTGTTTGCTAAATTCCCTAAGAAACACGACATATGTGCACAATATATAACATCAGGTACACCATAACAAAATAGTGTATAAGAAAGATATAATAGAACATTAATAGATATGGTTAGGAGCATGATAAATAACTCATCTTTACCTATTTCATTGTGGATATTTACATTGAAAATTGCTATGTATTTATTAAATAGGATTCCTTGTAAAGTAGTTCTAAAGACACGTTTTGAACTATAAACTAGTAGGAAACCCAATTTAAGGCACCTGCATGTCTGAAAATGCCAAACATAAGTACGAGTATATAATCCACAAGAAAAAAACTAGATGCAAGAATAATTAGTGGATATTTCATTAGTTATATAAAAAAATCTAGGGGATATATATTTTACTGTCTTAACCATAGCGTAGGAATTGTTGAAACTAAAAATGTCAAGTTTATTGAAAATGGTGAAACCAATAGGAGTAAAGATTTAGGAAATATAGAAATTAAGAAAATAAGAATGCAAGTTCGATTAGCTTGTAATTCTTCTAAAGTATTTACTCCTCAAATTATTAACCTACAAAATAATGAAGAAAAATAATAAATTACTAATCCTATAACTCATAATAAACCTATTGTAGAAGAACCACAAGAGATAGCATTGAGAAGATCCTAAAGGGAAAGAAGATTAACTACCTCAAATAATTATATGGTTTATCTACAAGAGTTAGAAGTTGACTTAAGAGTTGATAATGATCCAATTTTGTTTTCGTAGGCCATTAATAGCGATAATGTTGATAAGTAGTTAGATGCCATGAAAGAAGAGTTAAAAATCTATAAAACAAAATAAAGTATGGGACCTTGTAGAATTTCTTAAAGGTTGTAAGAAAATTGGATGTAAATGGGTCTTTAAAACCAAATGTGACTTTCATGGCAGCCTTAAGCATTACAAGGCCAAACCTATTGTTAAAGGTTTTACTTAGGAGAATGGCATTAACCATAATAAGACATTTTCACCAATTTCTAAGAAATATTCTTTTAGAATTATCATGGCATTAGTAGCTCATTATGATCTAGAATTACATCAAATAGATGTGAAAATAGTATTTCTTAACAGGGACTTAGCAAAAAAAGTTTATATGAGTCAACCAATAAGGTTTTTAGTTAAAGGAAAAGAACACATGGTGTGTAAATTAAAGAAATCAATATATGAATTTAAACAAGCTTCCAAGTAATGGTACCTTAAATTTAATAATACTATTATTGCCTTCGGATTTAAAGAAAACACTATTGATTGGTGTATATATCTAAAGGTTAATGGAAGTAAGTTTATATTTTTTATTCTATATGTCGATGATATCTTACTTGCAGCTAATGACCTTGGCCTAGTACATAAGACTAAGAATTTTCTCTCTAATAACTTTAAAATAAAAGATATAGGAGAGGAAAATTATGTGATTGGAATATAAATATTTTGGGATAGATCACAAGGATTATTAGGTTTGTCTCATAAAGCATATATCAATAAAGTTTTAGAGAGATTTAAAATAAAAAATTATATAGCACCTCTCATTCTAATTCATAAAGAAGATAAGTTTAGTCTTAAACAATGTTTAAAGAACAACTTGGAGTAAAAATAAATGGAAGATGTTCCTTATGCATATGTGGTTAGGAGTTTAATGTATGCTCAAATATGTACTAGACTAGACATCAGCTTTGTAGTTGGAATGTTAGGCAGGTACAAAAGTAATCTAGGATTGGATCACTGGAAAGTTGTAAAAAAAGTCCTTAGATGCTTGCAAGGAACCAAATATTATATGTTTACTTATAGAAGATTTAACCACCTTGATGTGATCAGATATTTAAATTCAAACTTTACTGGTTGTATGGATACAAGAAATTCTACTTTTGGTTATCTATATATTTTGGCTAGAGGAGCCATCTCATGGAAGAGTGCAAAGCAATTAGTAATTGCTTTATTCACCACAAAAGTTAACTTGTTGCATGCTTTGAAGCCATGGTGCATGCTAAATGGCTACGAAAGTTTATTTTAAAACTTGAGGTAGTCGATAGCATTGAGAGGCCGTTGAAAATTTATTGTGATAATTCTGTAGTAGTTTTCTTCTTTACGAATGACAAGTACTTTAAAAGTGCTAAACATATGGAATTGAAATATTTTGACCTTAAAGAAGAAGTTCGAAAACTTATAGTGTCAATAGAGTATGTTAGCACCAATTTTTTATAGTTAACCCTTTAACAAGAGGGTTACCGCATAAAATATTTAATGATCATGTTATGAATATGGACATCATTCCTAATAAGAATTATTGAATATTATTGTTAATTTTATGTAAATGTATATTTTCATACTGTGAGCTATTTAATGAATATATTTTTTATGATCCTATTAATTAAGTATTATATAAATGTTTGAATCATAATAATAGGTTTTGTTTTTGCTAAAGACATAATGTTGGACTAATTATGTACATCTCACTTATAGGTCATAATAAGAGAAAAGGATTGGTATAGTAGTACGTGGAAGGGAATTTATCTAATAAATGATATACAACCACTATGACTTATATTAATTCTTACTTTTATATATAACAAATGATGTAACTAATGTATAGAAAATTTGCCTTATCTATGCATATTATGTTGATTTAGTTATTTATTTCACCATAAGTAAGCCAATATCATATGAGCCAAGTAGTAGAATATATGACTTAAGTGGCTTAAGTAATATTAATAAGTGGTTATTATGGTTAAATCAATAAATATTAAATGGGTTAATTTTTTATTGGCAAGTTTGAGATATGATTTTTCGAAAATAACTACCTACTTGATGGGAGTAGTTAATTGGGAGTTATTAGATAATAAATAGTTATTTGATAGATAAATAAAGATTTATTTAAAAAAATGGTCCTTGTCCTTGCTTATAAAGTTTTATGCCTTTTCTTTCCATCGTCAATGTAAGCATGAAAATTAAGAGTAGTTAAAAGATAGAAACACAGTTCTCTTCTAATTTTAAGAACCAAGGAGCATATTTCACAATTTAGGCCATCAAGTTATGGATCAAGGCATGTAGTCTATCCTTAATTTGATAATATAAAATTTATGATAAGTTTGTAAAACACTTATGAGTTTCCAAGATTCTGTGCATTATAGATAATTGATGAATTCTGTTATCAAAATTAGATAGAAATTAAGAAAAATTTGCAAGATTGAGTCATTGACATTAGACTTTGGTACGTGGGAATAGTATGTGAAGCAAATTTTTTGGAAAATAAGAAATAATTGAACGTTTGATTGGTTATAAATTGTTAAAATAAAGAAAGTAAATTTTTTCAAAAAATTGTATTTTCTATAAATCATGGAAAATTGTTTATTGACACTCTCTTAATAAGAAGAGTTTTTCATATTTTTTAAAGATAAAAGTACAAAATTATCCATATTTAATTTAACTAATAATCACTTTAATATTTATTTTTATTATTTAAAAATTATAATAAATAAACTTTTATTAATGATAAATTATATTTATTAAATATAAAATATTAATAATTTATTTAAAAGTAATTATTAATTATATAAAATAAATTTATCTTATTAATTTCATTAAAAATAAAATGAGTATTGTATAAAATATATATTATATATTATTTTTAAAATATAAAGTATAAATATAATCATAAATATTATTATGATAGAAATTCAATTCTAAATATAATATATTTATTATATATCTATTATATTATTTTATATTTATTATTTTAATATTTAATTATAAAAGTAAAAAATTATGTATTTTTTTATCTACTTTACATAGATTTGATAGAATTAATTATTTAATTATTAGTTTTCTTCATTTTAATTATATTAAGATAATTGAATATATATATTTTAATTTTTATAATAAATTAGAAAGTAATAAATTAGTAATTTGTAAAAAATTATGATGTAAAAAGAGATTAGAAAAATAATATGAAAAAGATAATTAGAAATAATTAAAACATATTAATATGTATTAAAATAATATAAAGAATATAATAATTATTTTATTAATATTTTCTAAGAAATTTAAAGTTGAATTAATCAAGATATGAAAATTTACTTTTTGGAAAGAATTAGTTTATTCTTCAATATTAATGGAATTACTTTAAATTTTATTTAAAAAATTTCACATAAAAATCACTTCCAATAAAATTCAATTTTCTATGATAACTTTAGCTTTTGTGTAAATCAAATAATTTTAAAGTTTAGTTAGAACATGTGTTCGTGCTCTTAGTTAAAAAATGAAATCAATTGTCAATTTTATGAAATTTATATTTATTAAAAATTATATTTTTAAAATTTTTAATATATTCAAAATTATAATTAATCTCATTGTATAAACTAAGAATAAAGACTAGTATTGTAGATGTAATATATGAATTTTTCTCAAATTTTACATTAAAAAAGATGAAGAAGTGTTGACACAAGGAAATCAAGGTTTATGGCCCTTGGATTAGGGATGGCAAAAAAACAGACCATGGATCTTGTTCTGTGAGGCACGAATTTGCTATCAATTTTTACTTTATGGGGCAAATTTTTTCCCTAAAGCAATTATGTGGGGCAAAGCAATATTACCCCGCGGTACTCCACCTTATCCCAAATTAATAAATTATTTTTTATTTTTTATATTATACTTAAAAATATATATTATTATAAATATATTAAAATAATTTTATAATTAAAAAAAACTTATCTTAATTATTTTTAACTAATATTTATCTTAATTATTTTATTTTAAATTTAAGATTAATTAAATAATTTATGTTTAATTTTATATTAATATCATTTCATTAAATTAAATATTAAATGTTAATTATGTGTATATTTAAAATTTATAAATTTAAATATTTTCAATTTTTTTTATTTTTTTGAATAAATTTAATATTAATTGAATAATTTATGTGTAATTTTATATCAATGTTATTACATTAAGTTAAATATTAAATATTAATTATATATATTTAAAATTTATAAATTTTAATATTTTTTTAATTTTTTTCAATTTCCCTGCGGATCACCAGTGCTCCACGGATTACAGAGACAGGGTACCAACTTACCCTACAATTGAGGACGGGGTAGAACTCCTTAACTGCGGGGTGGGGTAGTATACCGTCGATTTGTCATTACCCCGCCCCGTTGTCATCCCTACCTACCTTGGATTGGATAGGAATCCTAGTGAGAGAACACTTTGGAAATTAGGACTATTAGAGTTTGTTTGGAAGGAAATGAAGAAAATATTGTACTTTTTTTGTGTGGTTGAAGAGAAAAAAAAAGGGAAAGAAAATTAAAAAATGAAATATACAATTATAATTTTTTAAAATTTTAAAATTTTAATTTTTAAAATTTTTTCTCTTATTCAAATTTAAAATTTTTTCATTCTCTTTTTCCTATTTTCTCCTTCACCAAATAAGGGTTAGAGATAGCTGTGGGTTTTTTATTGGTCTGATGCGAGGAGAAGAATTTTGAGTTTAAAATATAAGATGTTGTGGGGGCCATTTATTTGTAAGCATGTGTGTGTTTTTGGGAAAGCAAAATTTTAATTTCATTCCCACGTACAATTTCGATGAAATTGGTTAAGCGCAATCAATGACCAGTGAAAACAATATCAATTGAAAATTGATTTTTTTTAAAAAAATAATAGTAACAAGCCGATTAAATAAAATAACCAAATTTAACCAAAAATATTGTCATTGTTTGAAATATTTTGCTCACTTCTAAATTTAATTATATTAATTTATTACATATTCTCACTATTACCAATTGTAAATATATATTGATGGATAGATATTAATTAATGTTAACAATGATATATTTTTTAACACAATGGTATTCTTAAAATTATTTTAAAAAAATTAAAATGATGAGTTATAAATATAATCGATGTCTATTTGTACACAATGATATTTTTAAAATTATTAAAAAATTTAAGATGTTAATTTTTTTACTTAGTGGATATCATAATGTTTGACATTGAGAAAATGAGAAAACTCAAGATTTCTATTTCAAAATTAAGTGATGTCTATTTGAATATGATAGTATTTTTAAAATTATTAAGAAACTCTAGATGTAGATTTTTTACTTAATTGATATAAAAATATATGACATTTAAATATTGTTGAGAAAATGAGAAAATTTAAAAAGTTAATTTTAAAATAAACTAACATGTATTTGAATATAGTAACATTTTTTAAAGATAAAATTATCAATTTTGTCATGAAAACTATATGACATTGATAAACCTTTGCAAAGTTATATTACATAACCAATCTCATCCTTGAATAATGATCCATACAAATCATCTATACATATTTGTATAAATAATTTCATTCCTAAATATTTTTACAGGGAATGAAATTATCTGTATAAACTACTATTTAGAGCCGAAATTGGCTATTTAATATAATTTAGGAATCATTTTATTAGTGCCATACAATTTCAAGAATGAAATTAGTAATTATATTTTTTTAAATTATTAGGAAACTTATGGTGTTGATTTTTTACTTAATTGATATCAAAATATATGATGTTTAAAGGTTGTAAGGAAAACAATGAAACTTAAAATATTAATTTTAGAATTAACCGACATATAAAGATATTATAAAAGTTTGCTAAGAAAATTGTCGAACTTTAACATCTCGATTTTAAACTAAATTGATATGTAAAGTAATGGCATTTATGATTATAGGAAAACCATGAAAAGTTAAGATTTGATTTTATATATAATCATAATTTAAAGGCATTTCAAATGATTGGTTGGAAAATATAAAAAGTAAACATATCAATTTTTTACTTAATGGACGCTTAATGGTATAACAACCATTAATTACTTAGAAAATGATGATATATAGTATGCTAATTTTATGTTAATAACTAATGGGTTTTGGTAGGCTAGGGCAACCTTTTTATACCTTCTTTAAAATATTATAATTTATAATGTATTTTATGAGATATATAGAATGCCAGTTTTGTGTTAATAATTAAGGTGTTCTTATAGGCCAAGGCAACCTTGTTATACCCTCTTTAAAATATTATAATTTATAATTTATTTTATGAGAGGAATAATTAAAAATATGTGGTATGCTCTTGTTTGAAACGAAACTTGTATGTGTAAAAAGAAAATTTTTATGCACAGTCATGAATAAATTATCTAGTAAAATAAAATTTAATATTTTAGTAAGTTGTGAAATGGAAATTTAGTGAGACATAGATAAGCAAAAATAAGTTGAATAATAAGATTTAAGGTTTTAAGTTATTATGAATCAGTATATGAATATAAAGGGAATTTAGGTAATATTTTTCAAAAATACATTTGACACTATTCCTCATTTTTTATAACAACCTTTATCTTTCATTTTTCATTTCTTTAAACTTCACCATTTTTACTTTTCATCTTCTACCTTTCTCATACTTTTATTAAATTAAAGTAAGAAAGTATTAAATTCTCCATCTAATTAAGGTAAAAATATTATCATTATTTGAATTTCTCTTTGTCATCTTTTATTTTGATGATGATTGAAGCCATTGTGGTAATAAAAAAGGGAATTTGGAATTGTACTCAAAGAAGTTCTTGATTTTGATATAATTAGGATTAAAGAACATTAAATTCAATGTCTTATCATTCTCCTCCATATTAGGTGAGTGAATATTTTAACTCAAATCCATTAATTGTGTTAAGAATTTATTGTTTTTTTCTATGTTTTAAGTTTTGTATGATTTTGTTGAAAGATGTTAATTTGTGAAATTTGGAATGAATTTATTTAATGTTAAAGAATGCTTATATAGGATGTTAGATATGTATATTAAAGAATAGATGATGATTTAATGAGTAATAAATGAGTTAGGAATGTATTAAAGTCAGGTGAACAATGAATTTTTGAGGAAAAATGTAGAATATTTATACATGAATTAGTTCTAGAATTGATTCACCCATGTTTAGAAGAAAAATTTCATACATGAATTGATTCTAAAATCGATTCTCCTTTTTCAAGATTGTGATTCATACATATATCAGTTCCAAAATCAATTCAACTTTCATAGAATTGAAAATTTTATCTTAGATTGGTTCAAAATTGATTCATCACTTTTATAATTGAAAAATCTACCCTAAATTGCTTCTAAAAGTGATTCACCTTGTCTTATTTCATGTTTTAACAACCTAACTAACTATAATTGACATTTTAATGCATATTTAATCATGAAATTGATGTGTGAACACATTATTAAGGATTTCCACCACTTTTAAGCATGTATATGACTGTTATATCATGATAGGGATTGGAAATCTAATTGTTGTGTGCCTATGAAATGAAAAAAAGATGTAGATATGATATGACACATAGTATGTAAGAAGATTAAATATAATTATGCATTTGTGAGTTGAGATAAGCTAAGTAATAAGGCATGGTAGTGTTGCTACCCACAAATTATATTATAAATTGAATTAGAATAATATAATAAGATGATTTGCATTGTAATGTGAATTATACCATCAATGTTAATTAAATTGTGAGATAGAGGAGAATGTTATAAGCACTAGGATTTATGCACTTGATTATATAGGATAAGGTTGACCTAAAAGGAATAAGGTTGAAGATTATATGAGATGAGGTTAATCATAAGGTATAAAGAGTAAATTTGTTTGATTTATCATTGATTGTATTATAATAACATGTGTTGGAAATCTTTTTAGTTATGAAATGATAAATGATAACTTTATGGGTAACTAGCTATGTGATGATTATAATGATGGCATGGCTAAGTATTTAATGTTTGAAGCTTTGCATGGCATGTGAGCTTAAAAGGTTTATTTATGTCTTTTTTATTCTTATTTAATTTTCTTAAATTAATTTATGTAGATTGGTAGGTAGATATTTCTTACTAAGTCCTATCCTTATTGTTTTATTAGTTTAACTTTTTAGATACACAATAGGATCCTCTTCTTCCATACCACAATAAGCAAGATATCCTTTTCAAAGGAAATGACATTTATCTTTTCAGTAGATTGGCAGCAAGCATAGAATTAGTACACTTGTAAATGTAAAATAGTGGATCTAAGCATTATAGTGGGTCAAGTCACTTTTTTTTATTAGGATATGGATATTGAATTATGATTTGCATAGTTAGGATAACTTTATTTCTTGAAGTTTATAAGTTGACCTAACTATTCTTTTAATGAATTTTATATCATGTAAATGAATTTTTGAAAATAAATGCATATGATTGTTTATTAATGAATGAGTACAAGATATGGATAGATACTTATGATGTTTACTAATGTATGTGAGATAAGCTGATAGGATTATTGAAAGAATAATCCTATGTTGGTTATGGGTAAGTTACGTTATGATAAACCTTCACCTAAGAAGGGGTGAATTTAATGTTTTGAAAACTTTTATAATTTCTAAAATCCTCTTTTGAAAACTTATAATTTTAGAAAATTATGAGGATAATTTTAATTTAAATAAATTCAAGAAAGCTTTATGAATATATTTGTACTTAAGATATAGTAATTTAATATATTTGGGCAAATCAACTTATTCAACAACACATGAGTAAGATATTGAGAACCACATATATAGACATATATCTTTTTCAATATTTAATCATTCAAGGAACAAAATATGCGTTAGAGCATAATATATTCAACAAATATCATTAACAAAAACAAAGCATATAGTTGAATGTAAAATGAGTATGGATAGAAAGAATAAACATGAGAATTTATAGTGATTCCCCCTTAAATATCTTCTTCAAGGTGTCACTCTTCAAGTTTTTATTTTGATCCACTATCTGTTCACGTTTTAACTAATACTTGAAGAAGCTTTATAATTTTTTTTCTCAATATAATTAAGTTTTTTTTTTTAGATTTCTAACTTTAAGATTTTAATCTCCAAAGATACTTCACTCTTGGTTTCCTTAGGATTCCTCATCCAAAATACAATGAAAATTGATACAAAATGAAGAACAACTCAAGTAAACTTTTTCATAGAGTGGATGAAATAAATAAAATATTTAGAATAGAAAAAATTCACAATAAAGAGCTTAAATCATGATTTGGACGAAAGAAAGAGTAAAATAATGTTAAAAGATGAACTCTAGACTTTTTATGTTTTATTTGATTATTTTTAACTTATATAAGAAGCCCATGAAGTATTGTAATAATTTAAAATACTTGAGAATGAAAAGTAAACATTCATAGCCATATTTCTCATACTAAAATAAAGTAAATCAATTTTGGAATTAATTTAGATGAAAATTTATGTTGTTGTCAAGAAGATAAAATTGCAAATTCAAATTTATAAGATCATAATTTCTTCATTTTAGATCCATTTTAAGAAAATAACCTATTATTATAAAGATATTTGAGTCTATTTTTTAAATGAAACTAATTTTATACTCATATCTTATGTAATTTTTGAGATATGATTAGAAAATGAGAAAGGTTAAAATAAGTGGATTGTAAAATATTTAATTTTAAAACTCAATTTGTAAAATTTATAACTTTTTTATATCTTAATAATTCTAAGCAAATGGCCTATCAATGAAAAGATCTTTGAGTCTATTTTCATATGAAAAAATTTTTACAATTAAAAAATTTATAATTTACAAGATATAATCAAAAGAGTGACAAAGGTCACATTTGAAAAGGTTAAAACTTATATCTCATTTATTTTTAAAGTGTCCTATAGGATACTTGTAAAAATTTGAATCTGAGTTATATTTTAAAACATTTGGATTAAGTTTAGATTATGTAAAATATGTTTGAGTTCTTTATCATGAAAAAATTTATTTTACAAGAAAGTTAAACCTAAAGAAAAACTATACCAAATGAAGTTCTTAGGCTTTGCTATTGCTTTTAAGCTTTCAAAACTTCAGTATTTTAACTTTTCAACACTTGGAAACCCTTGTATTTCTTAAATTTCTTTCTTCTTTTTTTCTTGAGTTAAGTATTATAAGATCTTTTAAAATTTGCTTGATTGCTAACTTTTCTTCTTATTGGACTTTTTTTTTATGTAAAGTACATAAAATTTGCAAGTCATATGGTTAGGCCTATGCATAATCTAAGTATTTTGATATACATGATATGTGTGTGTGTGTGTGTGTGTGTGTGTGTGTAATATTACAAGTTAGTACAAGAACATGCAAAATCATCATATGATATATGAATCAACTATAGCATAGTATATTTATTGAACTTGTATATGATTCAATATTTTAGCATATAATCAATTATTACTATTGCAACCATAGTATGACATGTATATTGAGGATTTTATAATACTTAAGATAAGGACAAACAATATTATTATAATAGTCATTTATAATCATTAAAACTCATCATATAAAACCTTCGGACTAACACTCTCTTCCTTTTTGATAATGATAAATCACTCAAGAAACATATATTTGAAATGAATATTCAATCTAATAAGCATGAGAGATTTCAAAACACTAAGCATATAACATTTTTTTTCTTTCTATTATTTTCTCCTTTTATTTAATATTAATAAAAAGGATAATCAATCACATTAAGTCAACTGATGTCATTAATTATCATTTTTCCTTATTTTCATTATCATCTCTTTTTTTATTTTCTCTCTAAAAATAATAAAAATAGCTTAAAATATAAATATCATTGGAAGTAAAATTATTACTACTTGATAAGTAAAGGCATATTCTATTATATGATTCTAACAAGATTACCAAGGATTGCATATTATGATCATATGAAAAATATTTATCAAATAAATGAGTCAAAGGATATAGCATAATTTACCTTTCTCCATTATGTAAGCATGAAAAGACAAGTGTATAAGCACTGGAAGCCCTTCATGTTAAAAGAAATGTGAGTCATAATATAAATCAAATATAAACAGAGATTCTTTTCAAATCATGCTATTAACCTAACATTTTTAAGATAAAAGACACAAAAGTTATACAATATTTGATGGGATAAAGCAAAAACCAAACAAAGTTCTTATTAAGCAAAGATAGCAAGATTGTAATCATGCACATTTATCCATAAACTTATGCAAGCATGATATACTATTACAATATATAAAGCATATACAAAATAAATCATAAAAATAAATTTCTTTCCCTTAATGAAACAACATTGATTTTTTACTTTGTTTCAAAAATATGTTCTCCATTTAAAAAAAATAAAAAATGAATTGAAAATATGAAGAATATAAGTTGTCAAGACATATTTGTTTATTGAATATATAACAATATTTAAAATATGGCAAAAAATGAATTTTTCTCACTTAAAAATATTTAAATTTTTTCTTTTTTTAAAGCACTTTATTGAAACTAAATCTTTCATTCTATGAACTGTATCTTTCAAAATATGTTTTTTTGAAAACAACATATCCAAAAGATAAAATATTGTACAATTTGAAATTCATGAGTTTTTTTTTGTTAAACATATTTTGAAAAAGATTAAGAAAAAATTATTTGAAATATTTTTGAAATATGCATATCTCCTTTAGAAAAATGATCAGACAAAGTTCTAAGCAAGTCAGAGGTAATAACTTAAGCACACTTCATAAGAGAATGTGCAATAGTGATAAAAAGGATCAAAACTATCAAGCTTTCCTTATTAATGACAAAAAGCATATAATAATATTTAGGCACTTTGTCATTATAACCAAGTATATTTTTTGTGATCTAATCTTAATCAACCAAGAACAAGTGGACTAAGATGCAATCCAAAATATTAAGCATCCGTAAAAAGAGAATAGAGATACTTGTTAATTGTAGCAATATGTGGTCCATACAAATAAAAGAACATTATATAATCTAATTTCAAAGAGTTATCAATTAAGCTTTTAATTGAAAATTTCTTATTCAGGAAATTTCTTCTACATTCAAAACATTTTTACAACTTTTAGTGATTTTTATAATTTATTGAGTAAAATAGCTTTTTAGTTTTGATAATTAATCTCTAACTTTGTTATGTATCTTAGAAACATATTGGAGATTCATAAATTATGTTATCTCACATCATATTTCAATAATATAGAGTTTTGAAATAATTTTAGTCCTTATAGTTTCTAAAAGTTGAAGAGTAAGAAAATGCAAGAACACTTTTAAAATATAAAAGACTAACTTTTATAATTTAATGTCCTTTGTAATCAATAATGTACTAAAAATAATCAAGTACATGTCTTCATAAGTTTATATAAGAGTGAATCGAAAAGGAAATAATTATTTTTTAATGAAAGTAATTTATTGTTTTGAAGAAATTTCACTACTTTACTTGCACTTAGCCTAATATTCATAGTATGCATGAGTAAGTATTAAACTTAGATAATTACTAGTATTTACTTTCTTTATCAAGTTATTAACCATACTAAGAAACTTTATGAGACGGAATTGATAGTTGTTAGTCATGGACTCACGGTCTTTTATTATTGTGCAAATTCTTAATTGGGGATTATGAAAATCACAAATAAATTGTTACTTCATTACTTCCTTTCTAATTATATTTTTAAGGAAATATTCAATCATAAGTGTAATGCCAATGATATGGTGGACAAATAATTTATCTAATGTAGAGACACCATAAACCCCATATATCTTTTAACTGAATACATCATGTAAATTTACCTAATTTATAGTTTGAAAGTGGGAGTTAATTACTTACTAATTAAGATACTGGGGCTTATAAGAATCAAAACAAAAAGATAATAGATAAACATAGAGTACTCAAGAATGCTTATATAAAGAATTTTCATATAATTTCACTCAATACATTTTAAGTGGTCATATGACAACAATCTTTGTCACTCTCACTATTCCACTTACTTTTACGAATGTTTAGTATGGAATTACAAACTAAAATATGGTTAAGGAAATCAAAATAATTGTACAACCAATAAAAGTTTGCATGTACAACAAGAATGAAGTATGTACAACCTATTTTATTGTTTTATTTCAACCTTATACACAATAATTTCTATTTGTAGAAGAGTTTCCATACCAATAAACTTTTACTTAGAATTGCACACAAAGAATGTTGATGTATAATTGGTGTGGAAAAATTTCACATCATTTTAAAAGCTAGAAAAGCCATATAAAATGAGAAATATTAGTTGCTAAATTACATTGTTAAATTAGTTTTTGTTTTACATAGATTTTTTTAACATTTTCTAACTTTATCTCACTTTTTTGAAACTTTTGTTCATTTTGAAACACTCTACCAATATAGTCCATTGGCTTCCTTTTATTTTTAGGAACTAGCATATGGATAAATATAATAACAAGAGTAGAAATAACAGCTAATACAAAATGTTTTTCTAATTATAATTGCAAAGGAAATAAACAATCAAAACATGGTTAAAGGGTATTGCATTACAAATTTCCTATAGCCTAACTACTAATGCTTAGGCTTAAACTTTTTAAAAGAAGATTTTAAATGTAATAACCCACCAAATGGAGCTTAGACCACTAGAAAATAAAGTTATATTCCAACAAAAATAAAATTGTTAATGCTATCACAAAATATCTTTATCTAAATAATGAAAGATTAACATCTATACTAAAAAAAAAAAACACACTACTAGTCCAATTATGCTTATATACAATAAGGGTTTTTTACCTAGTTTATTAATAAGAGTAACAACTATTAATATAAAGATGATCTTTGCTATACTTACATAGTTGCATTTACTATTGCTAAACTTTACTCTTAGTATAATTTATCTGAAAATTGTAAAGAAACTTTTGATTATTGCTCTTAAAAAGCAAAAGTAATACCAAGCTTAGCACTAATGGGTTACTTTAATTCAACTTATGGATTTTGAAGTAAGTTTATAATAGTTCATGCTTAGTTAATTTGTTATTTACAAGGACCAAGCAAATATGGGCTAGTTGCAAAAGTTATACATGATAATAATAATTTTACTAATAGATTAAGGCATATGCTAACTTAAGATGAAGCAAATAAGTTGAAAGCAAACTCCTAATTTGGACAAAGCTTCAAAAAATAAAGGTTGTATAACATTTTAGGTTGTTTAAAAACTTCATTCTTATGTTATATTAACATTTTTTCTTAAAGGAATATCATGTTCATCTTTTTTTCTAATTTTATATAGAGTTTGTTAAAAACTCAAAATGGTAGTTGAATTTTTAATTTAACAATTCATGAAGATAAATGATCTTTTAGCCATCGATTATTAAATAATGCATATAAATTTTCTTTAAATCTTAGTCGTATAAATTTTCATTCATTCTTACTTGTGTTATTTGATTTTGGTCAAATGTATTTGAAATAATTCTTGTCTACAAAATTAGTAAACTAGATATAATTACCATAAACAAATAAAAAATCTAAATGTATTTTCATTATTTAGAATAAAACTTAAATTCTAATGGAAGCACAAGTCACAAACAACATAATGCATATATTAAAGGGAAATTAAAATACACAATCCATTAAGCAAAAAAAGATATCAAATCTAGCATAAAGTAAAGTTCAATAATGAAAATGTCAAACATACACATACCTATAAGCCTTCAAAGATTATAAGTAGAGTTAGCAGTGTATGATGGAAGCATGCTTCCATGGTTGAGACACCAAGCCATTGTAGTGGTTGAGCTTTTATTCTTGAAGATTTCAAATTGTAGTTTCTAACTTTGACAAAGTTTTATAATGGAAAAGTGGTAATGCTAAGCATAAGACTTAGTAATGAGAAATGATACGACAAACAAAGACTTGGTAAGGTTGATACAATTCTTTTATAATTCAAATATAAAAAGGGTAATTTAGGTATATCTTCATTTAAGCTTGATTGGTTTGAAGAGATAACAAGCTAACATTAGTTAATAGCCTAAATTGCATCTCATTAAATTCAATAATCTATATTGGCCCATTTTTTGGTATTGAACCTGAGTACCATAGAAAGGGCCCAAAATGTAATCATTAAATGTACTTTTTCTTAAATTAATTATTAATCTTCATTTTAAATATAGATTACTCCTTTATAAAAATATAAAATTAATAATTTTATTTTTAAAATTATAGGGTATTAGTAAAATAATCCTCAAATTATATAAAGTTACAATTTTGTTTCTTCAACAATAGTTCATTCATATAATTTTATCATTTTGTATAAATAATTTTTCATTAAATAATATGATTGAGAGATAAAATTGTATGTATGAGCTATTATTTACAAGTGAAATTATAATTTTATATAATTTAAAAATTATTTTATCAATATTTTATAATTTTATATTAATTCTATGTTAAAGAATTTTAAAAAGGATTCAATAATTTTCCTAAATAAGCAAGTAACATTTTTTTCCTATGTTACCTTTTTTAAAGATAAGGCTTAATTATATCCTTGGATTTTAGTTGAAATTGAACCTTCATTGAAAAGGATCTAAAATGTGATTTGATTTCTTTAAAAACTTTATTCAATTTTGATTTTTCAATACATAAATTAAACTAACTTTACTCTAAACTAATAATATTTGTTAAGTTGTAGACAGATATTCTTGCATGATATTGTAACATCCAACTTGGCTTGCCTATTAAGAAAAGAATTGAGACCCACTAATCCATGTTAGATTACTCCATTTTAAGTTCTTTTAAGAGTTTGAACTATAACTGGGAATCTGGATAATAATAGGTTTTAGCTTTTGCCACAATTTCTAGTTGAAAATGCAATAATGGTAAAATGTATGGTTCTATAAAGTAAAAACCATTTGTCCTTATTCCTTTTGGATTGTCCACTAATAACAAAAATCATTAAAAGGCTTAATTGGTTATAAATTTATAATAAATTAGACTCGAAGCACTATAGTTATTTGAAATTTTTTAATAGCACAAAGATTATTATTATTATTATTATTATTATTATTATTATTATTATTATTATTATTATTATTATTATCATCATCATCAAATTAATGGCATAAGTTGCATATCATAATAGCAGGCATAGTTTTAATGATTCATTAATTTCCTCAGCTTATAATTCTTAAGTATTAAAAATTACTAAATTATGTATTAATTTAGAAGATGAAGAAATAGAAAATAGAAATAGAAAATGAAATGAAAAGGAAGCAATTGTTAAAGGATCTAATCTTACAAATGCAACCAATCATTAATTTTACAATAATTTTTTATGGATGTGATTGCCAAAAAGTTCGAGCTATAGAAGTCCTAACAATACTTATTAGTTAACTTCTCCTAGGATGACTTGGAATTTATGACATGCAACTATAGGAGAATTGTAAAGGATAAACTAAGGCAAAAAAAAGACCATATAGTGGATTAAACAAGGATGTCCTTTGCAAGCCATGTTGGATGGAGATGGTTATAATAAAGAAATTCTTAGTTGTCTAGCGGGCATATTACTTTTATGCCTATTTCAACTAGAGAAATTCTTAATTGCCTATTAAATAATAACTTATATATCTACTACCAATAAAAATTAAGGTAAAAACAAAGAAGGGTAGTTAAAAAAATTAATTAATTATTAATTTCTTTAATAACAATAAATTGACAAATTCTTAATGGTTATGAACACATGAGTTATATATCTATTAGGCAACTAAGCATTTTTCAACTATGACTTGAATGTAGTTTTTATGATCAACAAGCCATAATGAGTGCTACTAAAGTTAGCAATGAATTGAAATGAGCTGAAATAGTTCAACTTAAATTTGACTTGTTTTAAATTTGTCTGACTTATAACTTGGCTTAAGCATAATTTAAGCTAATTTTTTTAACTTAAGCTCACTTGAATTTATCTCATGAGTATGCTTAAATTAATTATAATGATGAAGTGTTAACATTTTGAATAGCTATAAATACCTATGAAAATGAATATCTTTAGCATATTAATAATATAAAATAAAAAATAAATGAATAAATTTAGTATTATTATATTATTATTTATATATCATAAGCATATTTAATATAATATAAATGATAAGTTACATTACCATACAATTAAATCTAAACCCATTCATTTGTTTATTACACATACAATAACTTTTGTAATTATTATAAATACCATGGATAGCAAAAATAATATCACATAGGATACTTTCTACTTTTCCAATAACTCTTTATCAAGCTTTCATCTTAATTATAAACTATTTCATCCTATAGTTGTTAAAATGCCACTTAGTATATAGTTTTGGCATTGTAGAGTTATCTTTCTTAAAGATGAATTGATATGAAGTTTTCAATTATTTTATTGATGTTTATAACTTTATTGATTTACCTGCAAACAATCATACTTTATTTACAAATCACAAATAAAAAGTGAACTTTATTTAATCATTTAATTGATAAAATTAAAATTAATATATTATTTAAAAGAATATAACTTGAAGTAAAATTTGACTTATAAAAGGAAAATTAATAAATATTTATTAAACTTTTGCTCTTTAATTTTTTTTTATAAATAAGAATGGTAAGAAAAAGAGATGTCCACAATTCGGTAGCCAAGTGTGAAGCAAATAATTGCTAAAAGCATCTAAGTGGTAAGTCCATCCTAAGATGAGTGCTCTTCCATTTCAAATTCTTTAGAGCCTTCGATAGTGTAATGAAAATAGTGATGGGTTCTTTACCTCTATAGGGGTGGAGTGACAGAAGTTTTGATAATTCAAGAAAAGGTCATAGCTAGATAAGTTATTTATCATTAATGATAGTGTTGCAATGATGTATTTAGCTTAGGCATCCTATAGTCCAGTAGACTTGAACCTTATTCCTACATGACTTAATCAATTTGATTAAGCACTCATCATTTTTTTTCATTGTTCAATTCTTTGACAACATAAAAAACTACAAGCTTTGCCATCTCTCTTTATCTATCTAAGGGATAAAAGGGTAAAGGCTTTGGAGTTCCCTCCAGTTAAGAATTAGGGCATTACAATCAATAGCTAATATATGCTTTTCTCTCATACCTATTTTTGTTTATGGTTTGACATTTTAGTGTCCTAGGCATAAAGAACTACACCAATCTCTTTGGTTTTCACTCTTATGATAAATTTACAGCTAATAAATTATCAACTATTATTAATATAATTTTTTTATATTTTAACTTTTAAAAATATTAAAGTAATATATTAGTAATAAAAATAAGTTTTACATTTAATTTATTATTAATGTAAAATAATTTTGTACTCTCATCTATTTATGTATTATTATATGAATAAAAAATTAGTAAGACTGTTTTATTACTATTAAAAAATTATAATTTATATTACTTTTTTAATGATGTATCTTATTTTTATTCAATGATAGTGTAAAACATTTTACATTGACAATAAATTAAATTTAAACTCATAAAAAATATATATTATTTTAGATCTTACAATATAATGAGCTAACTCATGATACAAATGAGTTGAACTTTATTAATTTAAGCTCGAATAATTTAAAATATAAGTCAAATAATTCAACTTATATATTACTCATTTATTTTGTAAGTTCAATTTATCACATTAAAATTTAAATTGAGTTGCGAGTCATTGTTAGCAAACTTAACTCACTCCCAACCCTAAATTCAACAGATTGGGCTAAAATTGATTTATTTTGTGTATTAAGAGAATTAAAGTAGAATAAAATTTTTAAGAGATATGATATAACAAATAAGATCAAGTCACAATTTAAGGGGACAAGAATGTAATTAAATCTTTTTATGAGCCAGACCCAAAATCATGACGACAAGCCATCTCATGAATGCCACATCGAATGAGCAAAAGAAACTGGGCATAAACACGATTGATTATCTCTCCAGACATGTGATATATTGCAGTTCTATTTCCTAGCTAATTTCCATTGCTCTTTCCCCTCTACACTTCACTGGTTAACCTGTCTTTCAAGCTCATAGTCAGCATTATTCTGATTGCTTTGGCCTTCTAAGATACTGCCGAAAAGGCAACTGCCTTTCTGTATGTCCTAAAACTTGCAACCTAAGCACCATCTTCGTCTGTTCCTACCGATCTCCATGAGACGTTTCTTGGTTGTTCTCTGCTTTTGTTCTTTGCTATACGATGCTTTAGCCTTGAGCTCTAATGGGTTGATTTTGTTGTCACTCCTGGGGCACTGGACATTTGTGCCTCCTTCCATTTAGCTGAGTGGGATGCCTTTAATTCTAATCCATGCTTATGGGTAGGGATCCAATGTGACCAAGCCTACAATGTGATTTCCCTTAATCTCACTGATTATGGGATTTCTGGGGAGCTAGGC
This sequence comes from Sindora glabra, assembly GCA_020226215.1. Lineage (NCBI taxonomy): Eukaryota > Viridiplantae > Streptophyta > Magnoliopsida > Fabales > Fabaceae > Sindora > Sindora glabra. Next base: position 87,597,351 of record CM035227.1, on the reverse strand, counting down.
CCAGAAATTGGACAACTGAATCACTGGCAGGCCATAATTTTGTTGTCTAATAGATTCCATGGAAAGATACACTCAGAATTAGGAAATTGTAGTATGATTGAATATTTGGACCTGTCCAAGAACCATTTTATTGGTAAAATTCCTCCAGAACTAGGCAAGTGCAAATCTTTGAGGAAGCTGCAATTATATTCTAATCAATTAGGTGGGGAAATTCCTAATGAATTAGGAATGCTAATTGAATTAGAGCACCTTGAATTATCTTTTAACCATTTGACAGGTCAAATGCCGGTTAGCATTTGGAGGATTCAAAGTCTTCAGTATATCCTTGTTCAAAATACCTTCCTTTCCGGGGAATGACCTTTAGAGATGACGGAGCCCAGGCATCTAAAAAATATCTCATTGTTTGACAACCAATTTTCTGGGATCATACCCAAAAGTTGGGAATTAATAGCAGTTTAGTGGAAGTTAGACTTCACGAATATTTGTTCACAGGAAACATCCCGCCAATCTTTGTTTTGGGAAGAAACTGCGCACGTTGATTCTGGATCTTAACCAACTTCGAGGTACATACCTCCTGATATAGGCAAATGTGAAAGTCTAGTGAGGTTGTATGTTAGTAGAAAAATTTAAGTGGCCCCCCTCCGCAATTGGAAGAAATCTGACTCACATATATGGATATCAGCAATAACATCTCACTGGAGAAATTCCATCAAGCTTGGGAAATTGCAGGAATCTCACAGAAATTAACTTGTCTATGAACAATTTAAAGGGTTTATACCCTCGGAGCTTGAAACCTTGTGAATCTTTGGTTTTGAACTCGCTGACAACAACTTGGAAGGGGCTTTTGCCACCTCAATTGTCTAATTGCCACCAGATTGGATTATTTTGACTGGGATTCAATTTCTAAATGGTTTCATTCCCATCAAGTTTAAAAGAGCTGGAAAGGCTAACCAAATTAATCTTAAGCGAGAACCATTTTACTGGGGGTATCCCAGATTTCTTG